>JARQOD010000006.1:278949908-278989247 GCA_033576555.1 Oophaga sylvatica | reverse complement strand
TTCGGGTGGCTGTCGGGGCAGGCGCTGCTCCACAAGCAGGGTCGGACTGGCCCACCGGAGAACCAGAGGATTCTCCGTGGGCCCTGGCATCTGGGGGCCCTGGCACCTGCTGGCATACAGGGGCCAGTTGCCTAGGGCCCCCGCTGCTCCAGGGGCCCCAGCCGGTGGCGTGTCGCTAATAGCGGCACACCACGTAGCTGCCATGGGGGCCCCGTGCCAGCGGAGCAGCAGCGGGTGACAGGAGCAGGAGCCCCTGTCCCCGCTGCTAAAGAGAAATGAATATTCACTGCTTCCCATGCCCACATGGGCGTGGGAATCAGTGAATATCATTACTTACCTGTCAGCCGCTCCAACCGCTGAGCGTCGCTGTGTCATCGCGTCCTCTCTTTGCTGCAATGTTCAGGCAGAGGGCGCGATGACGTCATTAGTGAGCGCCGCGCTCCCTGCCTGAGCATTCACTGCCGGAGGACCGAAGACAGCGGCGCTCAGCAGTGGACCCGGTGACAGGTAAATATCGCAGGTGCCCAGGACACCAGCACCTGGCCCCCAGCGACGAGAGGTGAGTATGTCTTTTTTTTTTTTTTGCAGCATCTATGGTGGCACAGTGGAGCATCTATGTGGGCATAATCTATGGGGGCATAATCTGGAGCATTTATGGGGGCATAATCTATGGGGCATAATCTGGAGCATTTATGGGGGCATAATCTATGGGGGCATAATCTGGAGCATTTATGGGGCATAATCTGTGGAGCATTTATGGGGGCATAATCTATGGGGCATAATCTGTGGAGCATTTATGAGGGCATAATCTATGGGGCATAATCTGTGGAGCATTTATAGGGGCATAATCTGTGGAGCATTTATGGGGGAATAATCTAAGGAGCATTTATGGGGGCATAATCTATGGAGCATCTATGGGGGCATAATCTATGGGGGCATAATCTAAGGAGCATCTATGGGGGCATAATCTATGGGGGCATAATCTAAGGAGCATTTATGGGGCATAATCTATGGAGCATCTATAGGGGCTGTAAGGAAAAGGTTGTCGCCATTTTGTATAGGGCCTGTACCAGCCTCCATTTTGTCAGTTCACACAGCCACAGACTTTTAGCTACACATTGCCTATTAGCATATCCAGTACGACAGGTTTTGATGTCCACTAGGAATTAATAGGCCTTTACATGCTAATTAGTTTAGGCCAGTGACTGAATAGATGGTCAGTCGTATGGTAAATAGCCCAAGCTCAGGCATTGTTTCCTGCTCCATATGAATTGCAGACCAATTAATATGCGTGCTTCAAAGCAATGGGGATGGGCCTAGCAGGTTTAAGAACTAGCCATGACCAGGCTGCTGGTCATTCCATTTCACACACAGAAGCCAACAAGATGGTCTAGGAAAGACCAAGGGACTATTCAGGAACTGAAGACTGTACCTGGGAATGGCAGAGCCAAGGCCTTCCCATGACCATAATACCCGGTAATATTGATCCATAGCTAATACCTTTAAGCCTTGTACATTATTGTTGTATTTTTACTCTGACTGCCATTCCATTGTAATTACGTTGTATAGCTTTACTGTATATTTCTGTAATTATCTAGTGCGCCCTTAACGCAAATTAAACCATAAAATTAATCTTGGGCTGATGCTTTTACTCTGATCACGAATCTTAGAATACCCAGTGGGTAGCAGGACACCTTCCCCGGCGGCCATTTGCTCTAGGTGCAGTTCTCTTACTGACCTGAGAGACAAAGGGGGGCGCCGGAGAGCTGTACCTGTGGAGTTACGTCCCATTGGTGACGTGGGAGGGAAGGGATCGTCCGTCACATTTGGTAGCGGCGGTGGTATCAGAAGCTGTGATACCCGGCTACCGTGTGGCGGTCGGCTGAGTTCCTCACAAATTGGTGGCAGCAGTGGGATCAGAGTAATAGTGTGCGTGGGACCCCTACTCCCAGACACTAGAGACTACCAGCAGTACTTTCACTGCTGGGGTCTTAAGGTCAGCCCAGCACTAGACGGTCAGAGTGTAAATATAACAAGTTGTGTGCAAGGTCAGGGTTGCAGCTGTGTTTCAGTAACCAAAGGTTCCCAAGATGGCGGAAGGCACCAGGAGTAGGGCAAAGGGGGAGGCCAATGCTGTGGCCTATGAGGGGTTCGATACCGATGAGGGGGAGGTCAGCCAGGGCTCCCCAAGGAGCCCGACCCCCGTGCTCAGTCTCACAGTGGACTGTCCACCCCCTGCCCGTCCCAGCCTGTCCAGATCGGAGGCCCTTTTCCAAGCGGCTATGGCACAGCTCGAGGCTGGTAATGACGCCGCCTATGAAAGACTCCTGGTGGCGGCAGAGACAGCAGCAGAGCGTGAGCAAGCAGCGGCAGAGAAAGCAGCAGAGCGTGAGCAAGCAGCGGCAGAGAGAGCAGCAGAACGTGAGCATGCAGAACGTGTGTTGCAGGCTACAGAACGCCGTGAAGCTGCGGAGCGCCAGCACCGACTGGAGATGGCTCAGCACGGGCCCCCGCTGGACGCACCAGGCCCACTGGAGACAAGGGCTCCCAAGGTCCGGGCGGAGGACTTTCCCTTACTTGAAAAGGATGGAGACCTGGATTCCTTTCTGCTTGCTTTTGAGAGGACATGCCTCCAACATCATCTGGCCCCGGATCAGTGGGCAAGGTACCTGACCCCCCGTTTGAGGGGTAAGTCCCTGGAAGTTTTGGGGGACTTACCTGCCGGGGAGGAGCAGGACTACAACAGCATCAAGCGGGCCCTGATCCAGCACTACAACCTCACCCCGGAGTCGTACCGCAGGAAGTTCAGGAGCCTGCAGCGGGGTTCAAAGGACACCTGGACCGACCACATGCGGGCCCTGTTGAGAGCTGCGGAGCACTGGACCTCAGGTCTAGAGCTCACTACCCGTCAGGAGGTCCAGGAACTGTTTGTCGTGGAGCAATTCTTGTGGAACTGCCCAGAGGACCTCCAGCAGTTCCTCCGTGACCGGAAACCAAAGGGGCTTCTGCTACAGCCGCCCTGGCAGACAGTATGCCAACAACAGGGCGCCGGAGCCAAAGAAGCCTGCCAGCAGCACCTGGAGAGGGGGTAAGCCCAATCCTGCCCCAGCCCCATATCCAGCCCCCAGAGTGCAAGGGGTGTACCCCCCTGCTGCCCTCTCCAGGCCAGGAACAGAACCCAGACGTTGCCATAATTGCAATCAGCCAGGACACTTTAAGGCTGCATGTCCCCAGCGCCAGAAGGCCCCATCCCTGTCCCAGAAACCGTCCACTGTTTTGTGTGTGGGAGGGGGTGGTGGAAGGTCCCTAGACAATTACCAACCCGTCACCATCGGCCGCTCAGCGGTCATGGGACTGCGGGACACAGGCGCTGAACGAACCCTGGTACGCCCTGAGGTGGTGTCCCTTCAAGACTTGGTACCTGGGAAAACCCTTTCCGTCTCCGGAATTGGAGGCGTTGAACCGGCGCTGCCCGTTGCCAAGGTGTATTTGGATTGGGGTGCCGGGAGGGGGATGCGGGAGGTGGGAGTAACGCCGAATATTCCTGCAAATGTGTTGCTTGGGACCGATTTGGGGCGGCTAGTGTCCCAGTATGTGGCCACTGAACCCCCAAGTCCGGCTCCCCAAGAACGTCATGACTCTACTGTGAATGCTAATGTTAATGTATTGAATGTGCCTCCAACAGTGGAGGAGGGAGTGCAACCTGATGGCAAGCCATGCACTGACACTACACACACAGGGCTCACAGTGAGGACAGGTGAGGAGGCTGTAGGGGAGAGCTCAGAGGTGGAGGGAGGGCTGCTATGGGCAGTGTAGGGCCCCTAAGTGAATCCAGCCTGCTGAGTCTAGGGCCCCTGCAGGAAGAGGAACAGGCCATGGGGGGAGGGGGTGTCCCGGGAGAGGAGCCACCAGGTAGGACCCCAGGTCAGGAGTTCCCCACATCCGGGATGTCAGGAAGTCAGGGAAGTCTGCCTGACCCGGCGACTTGGTCAGAGGATGAGGGAAAGCAGGCGCTACCCGTGGTCTCAGCGGTCGTGGCCGCTGTTACCAGGAGTGGGAGCGCTGAAGCCCAAGGAGCCTCGCGGAGGTCCGACGGTTTCCCCCTCTCTGACCAAGTGGCTGCCGAGTCAGACAGTAGCCAGGAGACAGATCCCGGGGAACTGACAGAGGACAGGGCAGTTTCATCAATTCTTGCCATATCCAGTCAGGGATTTCAGGCAGCGTTGGAAGCTGACCCTAGCCTGAAGACTCTCAAGGAACAGGCGGCACAGCCTCCCCTGGAGTCCGACCGCGAGCGAGTGGTCTGGGACCAGGGACGGCTGTACCGGGTAACGGTCCAGCAGGGTTCACCGGAGGCGTGGCCCAGGGACCGACAGTTAGTGGTACCCCATCCGTTCAGGGCGGAATTGTTGCGGATCGCACACGAGATTCCAATGGCCGGACACCTAGGGATCACTAAAACCAGGGCCAGGCTAGCTCAGCATTTCTACTGGCCTGGAATGAGGACCGAGGTGATAGCCTACTGCCGTTCGTGTGACACCTGTCAGAGGGTGGGGAAGGCGGGCCGCGCCCCAAAGCCCCACTGGTAACTCTGCCCATCATCGAAGAGCCTTTCTCGGGGGTGGCTGTGGATCTCATTGGACCTCTGTCCACTCCCAGCCACTCCGGGAAATGCTTCATACTAACGGTAGTGGACTATGCCACCCGGTACCCGGAGGCGGTAGCTTTGTCGTCCATTCGGGCCGACAAAGTGGCCACTGCCTTACTGGAGATTTTCTCCAGAGTGGGGTTTCCCAAGGAAATGCTCACCGACCGAGGGACCCAGTTCATGTCGCAGCTGATGGAGTCTCTCTGTAAGCAGGTACAGGTGCAACATCTGGTGGCCAGCCCGTATCACCCACAGACCAATGGCTTGTGTGAGCGGTTCAATGGCACCTTAAAGCAGATGCTGAAGATGTTGGTCGACTCCCACGGGAGAGACTGGAGCGGTATCTCCCACACCTGCTGTTTGCCTACCGGGAGGTTCCACAGGCCTCAACGGGGTTCTCCCCCTTTGAGCTCCTGTACGGGCGACGTGTACGGGGGCCCCTTGCTCTGGTGAAGGAAGCATGGGAAGGGGATTTAGCCACCCCTGGAGTGTCGGTCATTGAGTATGTCGTGCGCTTCCGAGACCGAATGATGGCCTTGACACGGCTGGTGCATGACAATATGGCCCAAGCTCAGGCTGACCAGAAGCGATGGTATGACCAGAATGCTTGTGAGCGGACCTACCAGGTGGGTCAAAAGGTGTGGGTACTGGTCCCCGTACCACAAAACAAGCTTCAGGCGGCCTGGGAGGGTCCATACCTCGTGCACGAGCAGCTCAACGCCGTCACCTACCTGGTCACCCTGGACCACGCCCGTGGAAGGAGGAAGGCCTTCCATGTGAACATGATGAAGGCCCATCATGGGCGGGAGGCTTATGCTCACCCAGTGTGCAACCTTCCAGAGGAAGGAGAGGCAGAAACCCTCCTCGATCTGCTCACCCAAGCCAAGTCGGGTGGATCCATCGAGGATGTGGGGGTTGGCCACCAGCTCTCGGAGGACCAACGTTCCCAGCTGGGGCCACCCTGCACCCCTTTCGGGAGCTGTTCAGCAGCCTGCCCGGAAGGACTGAGGCAGCAGTCCATGACGTGGACACTGGTAACCACCCCCCAATCCGGCGTTCAGCATATCGGGTCTCTCTTGAGGTGCAGCAGCAGATGCGCCAAGAGATAGACGAGATGCTGAGGCTGGGGGTGATCCAAGCGTCCAACAGCGCGTGGGCTTCGCCTGTAGTCCTCGTCCCTAAAAAGGACCGAACTACGCGGTTCTGCGTGGACTACAGGGGGCTCAACGCTGTGTCGGTCACCGATGCGTACCCAATGCCGCGCATCGATGACCTGCTCGACCAGCTGGCCGGGGCCAAGTACCTGACCATCATGGATCTGAGCAGGGGTATTGGCAGATTCCCCTGACCCCTAGGGCACGGGAACGCTCTGCCTTTATCACCCCATTCGGACTGTACGAGTCCACGGTGATGCCCTTCGGCATGAAGAATGCCCCTGCCACTTTTCAGCGGATGGTCAACACGCTGCTCGAGGGACTGGAAGGGTATGCGACCGCGTACCTGGATGACATTGCCATCTTCAGTCCCACCTGGGAGGATCACCTAGAGCACCTGGCGCAGGTGCTCGGGCGGATCCAGCGAGCAGGCTTGACCATTAAGCCGGAAAAATGCCAGCTGGGTATGAGTGAGGTCCACTATCTGGGACACCGGGTAGGTGGGGAAACTCTGAAGCCAGAGCCCGGGAAGGTGGATGCCATCGCATCCTGGCCCACCCCCAGGACCAAGAAGCAGGTGATGTCCTTTTTGGGTACTGCTGGGTACTATAGGAGGTTTGTTCCACACTATAGTGCCCTGGCCAAGCCCCTGACGGACCTCACCAAGAAAAGGCTGCCCGTCGCAGTCGACTGGACAGTCGCCTGCGAGACAGCTTTCCAGGCGCTCAAGACCGCCCTTTCTAGTTCTCCTGTACTACAGGCAGCCGACTTCACGCGGCCATTCTTAGTGCAGACCGACGCCAGCGATTTCGGCCTCGGTGCTGTGCTCAGCCAGGTTGACACTACGGGCCATGAACACCCCATTTTGTACCAAAGCAGGAAGCTGCTGCCGAGGGAAGTGGCCTATTCCACGATGGAGAAGGAATGTCTGGCAATTGTGTGGGCCCTGCAGCGTCTGCAGCCATACTTGTACGGACGCCAATTCACCGTGGAAACAGACCACAACCCCCTCAGCTGGTTACACACGGTCTCTGGGACAAATGGGAGGTTGCTACGCTGGAGCCTCGCTCTCCAACAGTACCACTTCACCATTCGCCACAAAAGAGGCAGTGACCATGGTAACGCTGATGGGTTGTCCCGGCAAGGAGAGGTGCGGTAGGGCGCACGGGGGAACACAGGAATGTGATACCCCCTAGCGCCCTCAAAAGCAGGGAGGTGTAAGGAAAAGGTTGTCGCCATTTTGTATAGGGCCTGTACCAGCCTCCATTTTGTCAGTTCACACAGCCACAGACTTTTAGCTACACATTGCCTATTAGCATATCCAGTACGACAGGTTTTTATGTCCACTAGGAATTAATAGGCCTTTACATGCTAATTAGTTTAGGCCAGTGACTGAATAGATGGTCAGTCGTATGGTAAATAGCCCAAGCTCAGGCATTGTTTCCTGCTCCATATGAATTGCAGGCCAATTAATATGCGTGCTTCAAAGCAATGGGGATGGGCCTAGCAGGTTTAAGAACTAGCCATGACCAGGCTGCTGGTCATTCCATTTCACACACAGAAGCCAACAAGATGGTCTAGGAAAGACCAAGGGACTATTCAGGAACTGAAGACTGTACCTGGGAATGGCAGAGCCAAGGCCTTCCCATGACCATAATACCCGGTAATATTGATCCATAGCTAATACCTTTAAGCCTTGTACATTATTGTTGTATTTTTACTCTGACTGCCATTCCATTGTAATTACGTTGTATAGCTTTACTGTATATTTCTGTAATTATCTAGTGCGCCCTTAAGGCAAATTAAACCATAAAATTAATCTTGGGCTGATGCTTTTACTCTGATCACGAATCTTAGAATACCCAGTGGGTAGCAGGACACCTTCCCCGGCGGCCATTTGCTCTAGGTGCAGTTCTCTTACTGACCTGAGAGACAAAGGGGGGCGCCGGAGAGCTGTACCTGTGGAGTTACGTCCCATTGGTGACGTGGGAGGGAAGGGATCGTCCGTCACATTTGGTAGCGGCGGTGGTATCAGAAGCTGTGATACCCGGGCTACCGTGTGGCGGTCGGCTGAGTTCCTCACAGGGGCATAATCTATGGGGGCACAATCTATGGAGCTTCTATGGGGGCATAATCTAAGGAGCATCTATGGGGGCATAATCTATGGGGGCATAATCTAAGGAGCATCTATGGGGGCATAATCTATGGGGGCATAATCTAAGGAGCATTTATGGGGGCATAATCTATGGAGCATCTATAGGGGCATAATCTATGGGGCACAATCTATGGAGCTTCTATGGGGCATAATCTAAGGAGCATCTATGGGGCACAATCTATGGAGCTTCTATGGGGAATAATCTATGGAGCATCTATGGGGCATAATCTATGGGGGCATAATCTATGGAGCATCTATGGGGGCATAATCTATGGAGCATCTATAGGGGCATAATCTATGGGGGCACAATCTATGGAGCTTCTATGGGGGAATAATCTATGGAGCATCTATGGGGCATAATCTATGGGGCATAATCTATGGAGCATCTATGGGGGCATAATCTATGGAGCATCTATAGGGGCATAATCTATGGGGCACAATCTATGGAGCTTCTATGGGGCATAATCTAAGGAGCATCTATGGGGGCACAATCTATGGAGCTTCTATGGGGGCATAATCTAAGGAGCATTTATGGGGCATAATCTATGGAGCATCTATAGGGCATAATCTATGGGGCACAATCTATGGAGCTTCTATGGGGGCATAATCTAAGGAGCATCTATGGGGGCATAATCTATGGGGGCATAATCTAAGGAGCATCTATGGGGGCATAATCTATGGGGGCATAATCTAAGGAGCATTTATGGGGGCATAATCTATGGAGCATCTATAGGGCATAATCTATGGGGCACAATCTATGGAGCTTCTATGGGGGCATAATCTAAGGAGCATCTATGGGGGCACAATCTATGGAGCTTCTATGGGGCATAATCTAAGGAGCATCTATGGGGGAATAATCTATGGAGCATCTATGGGGGCATAATCTATGGGGGCATAATCTATGGGGGGATAATCTATGGAGCAAATATAGGGGGCATAATCTATGGAGCATCTATGAGGGCACAATCTATGGATTATCTATGGGGGCATAATACATGGGCAGCATATGGGGCACAATCTATGGAGCATCTTGTGGGGCATAATACATGGGGCAGCATATGGGGCATAATCTCATTTTCTACCCTAGGCTTATACTCGAGTCGATAAGTTTTCCCAGTTTTTTGTGGCAAAATTAGGGGGGTCGGCTTATACTCGAGTATATATGGTATCTATCATCTATCTATATATATATAATATATATATATATATATATAATATATTGTAGCCTTTCCGGGGGTTTAGCTCTAGGATCGCTGTCTGGGTAGACAGAATGGCACGGAAACAGTTCATTCAGACAGCAGTTTGGTGAAAACTGGCCGCAACCAGTTTTATTAAAGTCCACAGCACACAGATAAAAACAAATCATAAACAGAAAACCTGGGCTTGTCTAGCCTCTAACTACACTTAGATAGATGGCCCTCTCTATCCGGGACCCAGACTCTACCAGTCTGTGCCCAAAACAACACATATCACATATGTTACCAGTATGGAGTTTCACAGACACTCCTCTTTATGTCCGAAGGCAACTCCAATGTCCAGACTTGAGAGAGGTCACCTCCTATTCAGTCGCTATTCGCACGGATTCTCACTGCGACTACTCCTGTGTCCGGGTACTTCCTGCACCCAGACTGAGATAGCTCACACTCTTAGAGACTGCTTCCTTGTGCCAGGACACCTCCCTGTGTCCGGGCTAAAGACAGCTCCCACACTCTTGGAGACACCTTCTGTGTCTGGACCCTTGTCCAGACTGAATGAGCTCTCTGACTGTGCTCCCAAGCACCTACTTCTGGCTTCCTAATCAACACCTGAGTGGATTCAGGTCTGAGCTGCAAGCGTGTACTGAATGGCAGGTGTAGTGACCTTTCTTTACCACCAGGTTTACAAAGCCACACATTTCGCTCATACCAGTCAGCAAGGTACTTAGGTGAAATATACACCTCATTCACCACATATTCCTTCACTGTCTCACATATCCCCTCCCTCTTCTCCAGACCGGAGGGCTGGTCAACAATCCAACAGAGACAGTGAACTCTGGACCAGTCATGGCCCTCATCAGCTTCATCCTCACCACTGTCATAGCCAACATCAGTTTTCTCTTCATCTGAAGCATCCGCACTACCCTGTACCCTCCCAGGCCTATACTCTCTGCGGGCCTCGGGTATCCTGCACTGTTTCATCTTGACTTTAGTGCCAGCCTCAGTCTCGGTATAGTGGCTCACCAGATAAATACGACCAGGCACGTCAGAACAGGTCTGCTGATTCTTCCTCAGAAACTTTCGTACCTCCTGTTTTTGGGGCACTGACCCTGTGTCACCAACTGTCACAGGAGGTATAGGGGTTTTCTCTAATTCCCCCTGAACTTTCTTTAGCACATCTACTTTCTTAAATATCAGCTGATTCATAAATTCTATCTCACAGAACCCAAGCGCCTCTGTTATGGTCTCTGACCATTCCGAGCCACACTGTTCAAACGATTGGCACTGTAGAGGGAGCTGATCGTTTTTCTTGGTCGGTACACATAATTTATCCTCTTCTTGTACAGGCTCACTTTGCATAAGACTCAGAGCTCTTACTTCTTTCTCCAGGAGATCCTCATGGCTACGCATCTTCTCCTGTAGTTGTTGGACGTCCTTTACGTCTTCGGCCGTTTCTTCAGTCTTGTTCCTCACAGCTTCACTTGAGACATCAGCCTCTGGTGAGGCACCTGGCCTGGTGTCCACCACTTCCATGGCTTTCTCCACCTCTGCAGCATCACCTTCCGAGTCCTTGGCCTGATGCAGATCCACACCATACATTGATAACTTCTCATTTTCAACAGCATCCACTTGTGCTGTGTTCAGTTTCAGAGTCCTGTCTTTCACCTTAGTCTTCGCCAGGGAACCGGCCAACTGTAGAACATCTTCAGATGCCATCCTCCGTCCGACTGCAAGGTCAGCCTCAGCCTTCCTCTCAGGACTCTCAATCTCCTCTGCTACCATGCCTTCCTCACTTGCACTGGTTGCTTTTTTGTCATCAGATGACTCACTATCACCACCACTATCCCTGTCTGACCCCCTTTTCTCAGCCACATCTGGCTCACTTCCAGGGTTAGACACTTCATTTTCATTCACATCCGGCTCACTGTCAGGGTTATACAATTCATTTTCATTCATATCCTGCTCACTGTCAGGGTTATACAATTCATTTTCATTCACATCCTGCTCACTGTCAGGGTTATACAATTCATTTTCATTCACATCTTGATCTGGAACCTTAGTTAACATGTCATCCACAACATTAACTTCACCATCTGGTCCCTCAAGTATGTGACTATGTGATAACCCCAGCACTATACTTCCATATAGCTCAGATACCAGGAGCTGACTTACGACCTCTCCCTGGACTTCAGTGTCCCTATACAATAGGTTATTGTTCATGGCAGCATGAGGAAACCTCTCCTCAGAGCCAGGCTCTTGGGGAACCTCATTCAGAACAATTACATTTTCCTGTGCCGTTTTAAGAGTGGGGTCTCGCACCGGCTCACTCCCAAAATTGTCACAGGAGCCAGGCAGGTCAGGGACACTCGGTTCCCGAGAACCACCATCCTCGTCTCCCAACATCACCTGCAAAGAAATGTCATCTTTATCACGGTCATCATCAGTATCATCACTATTATGATTAGCATTATCATTATTATCAATATCAGCATCCTCATCATGATCATCATTATCATTATCAATATTATCATGGTCATCATCATTATCACATAAGTTTAACGGCCCACTAGCATTGTGTTCCGCCCCTCGGGACTGCGCACCCTCAGTAGGAGCTTCATCACACTGTCCATCAGAAACATTTTTCCCCCAGAGATCCTTAGACCGGGGAAAGTCATTACCCAACATCACGGGGTGCACCAGGGTCTTCACTACCCCCACTTCACATGAAACCTCCCCGAGTTTGGGGACCAAGTCCACGGCAGTCTCTGGGTAGACTTTGGTGTCTCCATGGATGCACACCACACTCAGGTGCTTATCAGGGATGAAGTCCCTATCACTCAGGCTGTCACATACGGAAGTCACTGGACTCTCTGAGTCCAAGAGGGCCTGTGCTGGGCAGTCACTTACAACCACCGGGGACCCCTGTGGTCCAGTCTCTTCGGCTGAGGTGGACACACACACAGGCTCTGCGCAGGGAGAGAGGGATCTGCCAACATCACAACACATAGGCTCCCCCTCTATTGGACAGTTGGCTGCAATTTCACGCCAGCTCCAACACTGTCCATCACACACTCCCACCCACATGTCCCCTCGGGCCTGAACCCGCTTATCAGCATACCCCATGTCCCCAACAGCTGGAACGCTCTTACCGCGAGAGTTCAGCGTCCGGGAACTCCGAAGTGACGACCTCTCAGACGGCTGTACCTCAGGAGGACGTGCTTGGGTGTAGCGGTCCACTATCACCTTTTCAACTCCATAATCAGGCCTGCTGACTGCAGACTCCCAACTGTATCTCCAGTCACGAACTCCCCTGGCACGGGCTGTCACCGTAACACCCAGCCGGGTAAGAATCGCCGCTTTCAACTTTGCATAGTCTTCGCTGTCCTGCTTGCTCAGGTCAGCCCAGACTTTTTGGGGTTCCCCAATCAGATAGGGTACGACCGCCATGGCCCATTCAGATAGTGGCAGATTCTCCTTCTCTGCCAGTCTCTCAAACCTAGTAAGATATACCTCCACATCATCACGAGGTGTCATTTTTCTCAAGGACCGTCTTACCGCCTTCTTTATAGCGGACAACGCCGGTGCCTTCACAACATTACTTCGGGACGCGACACCGAAATCCTTTTTTGGTGCTGTCATCTGCTCAATAAATAACCGGTTATTCTCCTGCTGCTGCTGCAGGAATTGCTGCCGGTCCTCCTGCATGCGCTGCTGGTGCTGCAGGCGCTGCTGCTCCATGCTCTGCTCCATGCTTCGCTGGGCCTGGGCCAGGTACTCAATGAGCTCCTCCATACTGCCGGACTCATCTGTCTCAACCACGGCAGTTTTATGTTGCACATTAACTTGTGCCATTTGTTCAAACAGCGCCTCCCTGCTGTCATCCATGCTGTCAGACTTCTCTGTCTCAACAACGGCAGTCTTCACTCAAGACATACACACTACACAGCTTTTTTCCACAGAAAATTCAGCCTTGCTGTGCAACCACTTTTTTTTTTTTTTTTTTTTCCTTTGCAAAGTCTATTAGGGCTACTGTCTCTTTAAGACTGCTCCACAAACTTTTCTTTTGCTGCTGCACATTCCACAGTCATTTTCACAACAAGTTCAGCTTTGCTGTGCATACATTTTCTTTCTGCAGACCCTATCAGGGCCACTGTCTCTCCAAGACTGCTCCAAACAGACGTTTCTGCTGACACACACTTTTTTTTTTTTTTTTCTGCTGCTATTTCAATAGACTTCACCTTTAATGCTGTCTCTCGCCACTGTGCTGCATGCACACTCCAGCACTAACTGTACCAGGCCCTGCGCTGCCCGCATTCTCCACCAATTGTAGCCTTTCCGGGGGTTTAGCTCTAGGATCGCTGTCTGGGTAGACAGAATGGCACGGAAACAGTTCATTCAGACAGCAGTTTGGTGAAAACTGGCCGCAACCAGTTTTATTAAAGTCCACAGCACACAGATAAAAACAAATCATAAACAGAAAACCTGGGCTTGTCTAGCCTCTAACTACACTTAGATAGATGGCCCTCTCTATCCGGACCCAGACTCTACCAGTCTGTGCCCAAAACAACACATATCACATATGTTACCAGTATGGAGTTTCACAGACACTCCTCTTTATGTCCGAAGGCAACTCCAATGTCCAGACTTGAGAGAGGTCACCTCCTATTCAGTCGCTATTCGCACGGATTCTCACTGCGACTACTCCTGTGTCCGGGGTACTTCCTGCACCCAGACTGAGATAGCTCACACTCTTAGAGACTGCTTCCTTGTGCCAGGACACCTCCCTGTGTCCGGGCTAAAGACAGCTCCCACACTCTTGGAGACACCTTCTGTTCTGGACCCTTGTCCAGACTGAATGAGCTCTCTGACTGTGCTCCCAAGCACCTACTTCTGGCTTCCTAATCAACACCTGAGTGGATTCAGGTCTGAGCTGCAAGCGTGTACTGAATGGCAGGTGTAGTGACCTTTCTTTACCACCAGGTTTACAAAGCCACACATTTCGCTCATACCAGTCAGCAAGGTACTTAGGTGAAATATACACCTCATTCACCACATATTCCTTCACTGTCTCACAATATATAGCATTATACCCTATGAGGGGGGGCAGCATTATCCTCTATGAGGGGGCAGCATTATCCTCTATGAGGGGGGCAGCATTATCCCCTATGAGGGGGGCTGCTTTATAATCTATGAGGGAGGCTACCCCAACTCCTGCTACATAATTAAGACATGTACTACCTTATATTATACCCTGATATTAGTGTGTTTTACTGCACAATTGGTGGTCTTGTATTTATTTCTATGTAGCTACATAGTGGGCCCCAAGAATGATTTTCTCTGGTGGGCCCAAGGTGTTCCAGTCCGACGCTGTCCACAAGTCTTGGAATCCGCAAAGCTTGCAGGACAAACCTCTATATTTAACACTTCCTCCACTGCTTCTGCCTCCTCCTCTATGGCCTTCACCTGCGCCCTAAACCTCTGTCTTAATGAGACACACGTTCCAACAGTGCAGAGCGAATCCTTACCACCTCCGTACTGCGCAGCTAGGGCTCACCGAAATCAGGCAGTTTTAAGATTGATATGCCTTGGAGATCGCAGTCATACAGCTGAAAAATTGTGAACAGTTCTCCAGGCCGAGTTTGAGCAATGACTGTCTCCGCTGAACCTGCATCCAGGGAAGGCTTTGTCTAATAACTGTGCAAACCTGGTGGCGGCCCTACGGCGAGGCAAACTCACACACGTGCCTTGCATGGCTTACGTCCTCAACCTGGTGGTACAGTGTTTTCTCCATGACTATCCTGGCCTGGGTGAACTGCTGCAGAAATCACAGAAGCTGTTTGCTCACATGCGCCGTTCGCACCCATGAGGTGATTGACCTGCATTGATACAGAGGTCTTTGTCTGTGTCAGTTAACAGGTTGATATGCGATGTGCCAACACGATGGAATTCCACTCTGCACATGTTGCGACTTTGGCAGCAGAGAGCCCTGACGCAGTATGTCATATCGTATACCTGGGCCAACGCAGTACGTGGCGCATATCACATTTATGGAGTAGGCACAGATTAAGGACCTCTGCACCCTTCTGCACAGTTTCGAAATAGCTACTATGATGTACAACAATAAATTATATTGTGGTACCGTGTTACCCAGAAAAATCGATATGAATACTTTTCCGTCCAAAGATGACAAGAGTATTCTTAGAGTGATACCTTTATTGGCTAACCAGAAAATTATATTTTTGCAAGCTTTCTGAGCACACAGGCTCCTTCTTCAGGCAGGATTACAAATACTGTAGCTTAATTAAAAAAAGGGCACAACATTTAAGGGTTACTACAGTAAAGGTACTGTCACACTAAGCGAGATCGCTAACGAGATCGCTACTGCATCACCGATTTTATGACGCAGTAGCGATCTTGTTAGCGACTTAGCTGTGTGTGACATGTAGCAGCGATGTGGCCCCTGCTGAGATGTCATTGATTGCTTATGAACGTTCTGAGCCGTTTTTTGGTCGTTGGTGTCCCGCTGGTGAGACTGAATCGCTGAGTCTGACACCCTTTATGAACGACTTCACCAGTGTCGCAGGCGGGACTAGGTTTTCCCAACGACCGCAGAGGTCATTATACAGATCGCTGATGAGATGTGTTTGGAAGCTAACTAGCGACCGCATAGCGATCGCACTAGCGATCTCGCCAGGTCGTGTCGTTGTCGTGATCGCTAGTGTGATCGCTAAGTGTGACAGTGCCTTAAGACATTTGGTGGGAGGTGTGATGCCTCTTAAAGATAAGCCAAGGAAATCGAATTAGCATTTTCTTACAAATGGAGAGGCAGTGGGGATGATGTTCTTAGTTATCTGAAGTCCTTCTGCTGGAAGTGTGAATAGTGTCTATGTAGTGAGTCATAAATCCTGGTGTTAAATTGAGTCCTAGTGTCAAAGTATTGAACATCCTTATAAGTTTGAATTCCCAAATTTTACTCTCTCTGTCATCTTTAAAATTACCTTTAAAGGCTATAGGTACTGCCACACTAAACAATCCCGCTAGCGATCACAATAACGACGCATACTAATGCGATCGCTAGCGGGATTGTTTCTATATCACTAAATGCGGCCACATTTAGCGATATAGTTAACGACGCTATCGCCGTTAGCGATCTTCTTAACGACTTTAGCGGTACAAAAGTACCGCTAAATCGCTAAGAAAAGGTGCCACACAGCGATAAGATACTTACCCAGCGGGAGCGCCAGCGATGAAATAGGGTCCGGAGCGATTCCAGCGACGAGCGAGATCACAGCAGGAAGCTCGTCGCTGGAAGCTGCCGCACTGAACAATATCGCTAACGGGATCGCTAAATAGTGACGTTTTTTAGCGATCCCGTTAGCGATATTGTTTAGTGTGGCATACCCTTATGCCACACTTAGCGATCGCACCAGCGATCACGACAACGACACAAGCTGACGAGATCGTTGGTGTGATCGCTATAAGGTCGCTAGTAGCTTCCAAACAGGAAGATCTCATCAACGACACATCAGCGATCAGCGATCTATATAACGACTTCGGCGGTCGTTAGGACGTGTATTGTTAAAGATCACGACCTCGATAGGCGTGATTGAGCGCAACCTTTTCCACGCCCCTCAGCACAGATTGGTGGTCACTATATGTCATGACTGTTTATGTCACAGCTCTCTCGCTTTGTGATTGGATGACTGCATCATAAAAGACGACGTTTTAGCGCTCCTTTCCATTGCTCTCGAGTGGAAGCGGTTCATTCGAATCTCCAGCATCGTTCCAGTGCGTCCTGCTAGCCTTCTTTGCAGCTACTGCGATCCAGTCTGCCACTATTGCGTTTGCTGCGATCCTGTCTGTGCCGTTATTGATTTTTTTTTTCTGCAATCCAGTCTGCCACTATTGCGTTTGCTGCAATCCAGTCTGTGCCGTTATTGAATTGGTTTTTTCTGCGATCCAGTTTGTGCCGCTATTGCATTTCCCGCGGATTTATTTTTTTTCAGGATCACAAACATGTCTTGTAAGGTAGTTTGTTTTTTTTTGTCACATTTAATTTATAATTTTTTTAATTTAATTTAACAGATCCATTTTAAGATCCCAGCTGTTGTTAACCGTTGTCGTCCATCTATTTTTTTTTTGTCTGACATTGTTTTGTTCTGGCGCGCCCACCACCACCATTTTATGATCACTGCTGTTTTTACCGTAGTTGTCCATCTATGACTGTTATTTCGGTCTGCCATTGTTTTCTTCTGCTGTGCCGACCACCACCATTTTATGATCCCTGCTGTTTTTACCGTAGTTGTCCATCTATGACTTTTATTTAGGTCTGCCATTGTTTTCTCCTCCTGCGCCCACCACCACCATTTTATGATCCCTGCTGTGTTCTATGTTGTAGGCTATGTAAGCATTTTATTTAACCATTCTGCCGTTCTCACATAATCCTTTTTTTATTACAGATGGCCGATAAGCATGAATTTCTGCGGGAATTCATCGAGATGTACCGCTCGATGCCTTGCCTGTGGAAAATAAAGTCGGCGGATTACAGCAACAGGCTGAAAAAGAAGGAGGCGTACGAAAAACTGGTGGAGCTGTGCAAAAACCGTTATCCCGATGAACCAGCGGATGAGTCATCGGTCAAAAAACGGATTCAGGCCATCCGCACAGTTTACAAGAAAGAATTAAATAAAGTACAGAATTCTACCAAGTCTGGAGCTGGGTCCGAAGATGTGTATGTCCCCAAATTGTGGTACTTTGAGCTATTTTCTTTTACAAGGGACCAAGAAGTACCCAGACAAACAACTTCCATGTTGGCACCAGACCCAGTGATCCAGCAGGACTCCCCTGTCGTACATGTAAGTACCTTTGTATTAAAACACATTTTAATGTACATGCCAAAGTGGACTTGAAATTAAAAATATAATTGTGAAATGTAGATAAAATGGCTGAATTTATCCCTTCATGTACAGATAATTTATCTAGCTCAACGGTTGAGGCCTATCCATTTACAAGTCCGGTTTTCACATTTTTTCTGTATTTGGGTGTTATAGTGTGAAGATAAATTTATTTTTCTTTATGATTTAACATTCGTTTTTTTGTTCATGCAGGACACAGAAGAGGCTGTCTCCATACCTCCGACTGAAGAAGACAGCATGGCGTTGGTCCAAGAGGACGAAGTAGTTGAGCCACCATCCTCATCTGTGCGGAGCCGGCTTACATTTTCTGGCAGAAAAAGGAAGGCTCCCACCTCGGCTACTCCAGAATTGATTGAAATAGCCAAAAAAGTCCTTACGGCGGAAAAAGACCAACCAAAAATCACAGGGTTTGCATACTACGCTAATGAGAAGCTCCCAAAACTGGATCCAATACAGCGGGTTCATGCTGAGAGACTCATGCTTGAGGTCCTCCTGAGTCAAGTGTCATTAGGAAACCTTAATAACACGTCTGTTGTCACGGCCAGACCGCAGTACCCGGAGTACTCATGGCCGCACAATCCTGTGCCGAACCCAATTGGGATAAATCCGCCAAACCAAAACGTTGCTCCACCTTATTTTCATACACCGCCGAGGGAACGTGGTAATGGCAACGAGACATGTTACCAGCAGGTGTAGTTTTTAAAATATTTTCTAAAGTTTTTTGTTGTCTATATTTTTTTTTAACATTGTTACATTTTTTTAATAAAAATCTTATTTAACCCCTTCACCCCCAAGGGTGGTTTGCACGTTAATGACCGGGCCAATTTTTACAATTCTGACCACTGTCTCTTTATGAGGTTATAACTCTGGAACGCTTCAACGGATCTTCGCGATTCTGAGATTGTTTTCTCGTGACATATTGTACTTCATGTTAGTGGTAAAATTTCTTCGATATAACTTGCGTTTATTTTGAAAAAAACGCAAATATGGCGAAAATTTTAAAAATTTTGCAATTTTCAAACTTTGAATTTTTTTTCCCTTAAAACAGAGAAATATGTCACACAAAATAGTTAAGAAATAACATTTCCCACATGTCTACTTTACGTCAGCACAATTTTGGAACCAAAATTTTTCTTTGTTAGGAAATTAGAAGGGTTAAAAGTTGACCAGTGATTTCTCATTTTTACAACAAAATTTACAAAGCCATTTTTTTAGGGACCACCTCACATTTGAAGTCACTTTGACGGGTCTATATGGCAGAAAATACCCAAAAGTGACACCATTATAAAAACTGCACCCCTCAAGGTACTCAAAACTACATTCAAGAAGTTTATTAACCCTTCAGGTGCTTCACAGGAGCTGAAGCAACGTGGATGGAAAAAATTAATATTTAACTTTTTAGCCACAAAAATGATCTTTTACAAACTTTTTTTTATTTCACAAGGGTAAAAGGAGAAAATGGACAGATAAAGTTGTTGTGCAATTTCTCCTGAGTACGCCAATACCCCATATGTGGGGGAAAACCACTGTTTGGGCACACGGCAGAGCTCGTAAGGGAAGGAGCGCCGTTTGACTTTTTCAAACTAAAATGGCTGGAATTGAGATTGGACGCCATGTCGTGTTTGGAGAGCCCCTGATACGCCTAAACAGTGGAAACCCCCCACAAGTGACACCATTTTGGAAACTAGACCCCATAAGGAACTTATCTAGATCTGTTGTGAGCACTTTGAACCCCAAAGTGTTTCACAAAAGTTTATAATGCCTGGGTGTGAAAAAAAAAACAAACAATTTTCCACAAAAATGATTTTTTAGTCCCAAATTTTTGATTTTTCCCAAGGAAATTGGACCCCAAAACTTGTTGTCCAATTTGTCCTGAGTACGCTGATACCCCATATGTGGGGGGGAAACTGTTTGGGCGCACGGCAGGGCTTGGAAAAGAAGCAGTAACGTTTTGGAATGCAAACATTGATGGGGGTCATGTTCCGTTTGTAGTGCCCCAGATGAGCCTAAACAGTGGAAACCCCCCACAAGTGACCCCATTTTGGAAGCTAGACCCCCTAAGGAACTTATCTAGATCTTTGGTGAGCACTTTGAACCCCCAAGTGCTTCACACAAGTTTATAATGCCTGGGCATGAAAATAAAAAATCCTATTTTTTTTCCCACAAAAATTATCTCTTAGTCACTAATTTTTTATTTTCCCATAGGTAACAGGAGAAATTGGACCACAAAATTTGTTGTCCAATTTGTCCTGAGTACGCTGATACCCCATATGTGGGGGGGAACCACTGTTTGGGCGCATGGCAGAGCTCGGAATGGAAGGAGCACTATTTGACTTTTTCCAACCAAAATTGGCTGGAATTGAGATTGGACGCCATGTTGCATTTGGAGAGCCCCTGATGTGCCTAAACAGTGGAAACCCCCCACAAGTGACCCCATTTGGGAAACTAGACCCCCTAAGGAACTTATCTAGATCTTTGGTGAGCAATTTGAACCCCCAAGTGCTTCACACAAGTTTATAACGTAGAGCCGTAAAATTAAAAAATTATATTTTTTTCCACAAAATTGATCTTTTCACCCCAATTTTTATTTTCCCAAGGGAAACAAGACTCCAAAAGTTATTGTGCAATTTGTCCTGAGTGCGCTGATACCCCATATGTGGGGGTAAACCACTGTTTGGGTGCATGGCAGAGTTTGGAAGGGAAGGAGCGCCGTTTGACTTTTTCAACGCAGAATTGGCTGGATGCCATGTCGTGTTTGGAGAGCTCCTGATCTGCCTAAACAGTGGAAACCCCCCACAAATGACACCATTTTGGAAACTAGACCCCTCAAGGAACTTATCTAGATGTGTGGTGAGCACTTTGACCCCCAAAGTGCTTCACAGAAGTTTATAACGTACAGCCGTAAAATAAAAAAATTCTTTTTTTTTTTTACAAAAATGATTTTTTAGCCCCCAATATTTTATTTTCACAAGGGTAGCAGGAGAAATTGGACCCCAAAAGTTGTTGTCCAATTTGTCCTGAGTATGCTGATACCCAATATGTGGGAGTAAACTACTGTATGGGCGCACGTCGGGGCTCGGAAGGGAAGTAGTGACGTTTTGGATTGCAGACTTTGATGGAATGGTCTGGGGGAGTCATGTCGCATTTGGAGAGCCCCTGATGCGCCTAAACAGTGGAAACCCCCCACAAGTGACCCCATTTTGGAAAATAGACCCCACAAGGAACTTATCTAGATGTGTGGTGAGCACTTTGAACCCCGAAGTGCTTCACAGAAGTTTATAACGTACAGCCGTAAAAATAAAAAATCCTTTTTTTTTTTTACAAAAATCATTTTTTCGCCCCCAATATTTTATTTTCACAAGGGTAACAGGAGAAATTGGACCCCAAAAGTTGTTGTCCAATTTGTCTTGAGTACGCTGATACCCAATATGTGGGAGTAAACTACTGTATGGGCGCACGTCGGGGCTCGGAAGGGAAGTAGTGACGTTTTGGATTGCAGACTTTGATGGAATGGTCTGGGGAGTCATGTCGCATTTGGAGAGCCCCTGATGCGCCTAAACAGTGGAAACCCCCCACAAGTGACCCCATTTTGGAAAATAGACCCCACAAGGAACTTATCTAGATGTGTGGTGAGCACTTTGAACCCCGAAGTGCTTCACAGAAGTTTATAACGTACAGCCGTAAAAATAAAAAATCCTTTTTTTTTTTACAAAAATGATTTTTTCGCCCCCAATATTTTATTTCACAAGGGTAACAGGAGAAATTGGACCCCAAAAGTTGTTGTCCAATTTGTCCTGAGTACGCTGATACCCAATATGTGGGAGTAAACTACTGTATGGGCGCACGTCGGGGCTCGGAAGGGAAGTAGTGACGTTTTGGATTGCAGACTTTGATGGAATGGTCTGGGGGCGTCATGTCGCATTTGGAGAACCCCTGATGCGCCTAAACAGTGGAAACCCCCCACAATTGACCCCATTTTGGAAAATAGACCCCACAAGGAACTTATCTAGAAGTGTGGTGAGCGCTATGAAGCCCCAAGTACTTCACAGAAGTTTTATAACATAGAGCCGTAAAAACAAAAAAATCATTTTTTTTTTTACAAAAATGATTTTGTCGCCCCCAGTTTTTTATTTTCCCAAGGGTAACAGGAGAAATAGGCCAAATTGCACAATAACTCTTGGGGTCCAGAGTATGCTGATACCCCATATGTGGGGTAAACTACTGTTTGGGCGCATGGCAGAGCTCAGAAGTGAAGGAGCACCATTTGACTTTTTCAACACAGAATTGGCTGGAATTGAGATCAGACGCCATGTCACATTTCGAGAGCAAATATAAGAACGCTAACCAGCTCACCGGTTTGTAGAAGCACGGATCCTCCGCTTGATCAAACGTGAAGATACATGAGAAAATGAAGGAAAAAGGGATCCAGCTTCAATAAAATCTTCATCTTTATTGATTCATAAAAACATGAATAATGGCATGCTCCTGGACAAGCTCAGGACAAGGCTACGCGTTTCGATCACAGGGATCTTTATCACAGCTCATTTCGAGAGCCCCTGATGTGCCTAAACAGCAGAAACCCCCCAATTCTAACTCCAACCCTAACCCCAAACACCAATAACCCTAGTCCCAACCCTAACCACAAACCTAACCCTAACACACCCATAACCCTAATCCCAACCCTAATCCTAACGTTAGCGCCAACCCTAACCCTAACTTTAGCCGCAACCCTAACCCTAACGGGAAAATGGAAATAAATACATTTTTTTAATTTTATTATTTTTCCCTAACTAAGGGGGTGATAAAGGGGGTTTGATTTACTATTTATAGCGGGTTTTTGTGATTGGCAGCTGTCACGCTAAAAGACGCTTTTTATTGCAAAAAATAGTTTTTTGCATCACCACATTTTGAGAGCTATAATTTTTGCATATTTTGGCCCACAGAGTCATGTGAGGTCTTATTTTTTGCGGGACGAGTTGACGTTTTTATTTGTACCATTTTTGAGCACGTGACATTTTTTGATCGCTTTTTATTTCGATTTTTGGGTGGTTAGAATGAACAAAAATCAGCAATTCATGAATTTCTTTTGGGGGAGGCGTTTATACCGTTCCGCGTGTGGTAAAATTGATAAAGCAGTTTTATTCTTCGGGTCAGTACGATTATGGCGATACCTCATTTATATCATTTTTTTAGGTTTTGGCGCTTTTATAGAATGAAAACAATTTTATATAAAAAAATCATTATTTTTGCATCGCTTTATTCTGCGAGCTATAACTTTTTTATTTTTTCGCTCATGATGCTGTGTGATGGCTCGTTTTTTGCGGGACAAGATGACGTTTTCAGTGGTACCATGTTTATTTATATCGGTCTTTTTGATCGCGTGTTATTTCACTTTTTGTTCGGCGGTATGATGATAAAGCATTGATTTTTTGCTTTGTTTTTTTTTTTTTTAAGGGGTTCACTAAAGGGGTTAACTAGTGGGACAGTTTTATAGGGGGGGTCGTTACGGACGCGGCAATACCAAATATGTGTACTTTTATTGTTTTGTTTTTTTTTATTTACAGGAAAAAATGAATTTATTGGGGAATATTTTTTTTTTTTTTTATGATTTTTTTTTACACTTTTTATTTTTACTTTTTTACTTTGTCCCAGGGTGGGACATCACAGTATTTTATCAGATCTCTGGTGTGACAGTGTGCACAGCACTCTGTCACACCAGCGATCGCTCTGGCATCGCTGCAGGCTTCCCCAGCGCCTGCTCTCAGCAGGCACTGAGGAAGCCGCCTCCCTGCAGGACCCCGGCGCCATCTTGGATCCGGGGACCTGGAGGGAGGACGGACCCTCGGAACAGCGCGACACATCGCGCTGCTCTGAGGGTCTCAGGGGAGCGCGCAGGGAGCCCCCTGCCTGCGCGATCCTCCCCTGTGCCCCGGGTACACCGCGATCATGTTTGATCGCGGTGTGCCAAGGGTTAATGTGCCGGGAGCGGTCCGTGACCGCTCCTGACACACAGTCACGGTGAGTGTGAATCAGCTGACCGTGCGGCGATCATGCGCACCCTCGGGAGCGCAGCTGATCGCCCATGACGTACTATTCCGTCCATGGGAATTAGGTCCAGGGTCACATGGACGGAATAGTACGTCTGATGGCAGAGAGGGGTTAACTACTGAATTGTGGTCTTTTATTCTTATGTTTGTTATTGATGTCAACAATATTGTTGACAACTATTAAAATGTTGTATTTTTATTCCATCTACTTGTTTCTACTTGTCACACACGGGGTCATGGGAGTTCCAACATTGGTAAAAAATAAAAAAAATAAAAAATTCAAAAATTAACATTTCTTTTAAAGGCCCTGGTCACACTAACGGTAAAACCTTATAATAAAAAATAATACACCAGAGCTGCGTAGATAAACTTAAAATATATAATATATATTTTTTGTCATATATATTTGTAGTCAAAAATAAAACAAAACAAAAAAAACAATACAATAATACAAATAATAATAATAAAAAAAAATAATGACTGCCCCCCCTTTGGAGGCCAGCCACCAAAAAAAAAAAAAAAACAATACAATAATACAAATAATAATAAAAAAACAAAAAATTAATGACTGCCCCCCCTTTGGAGGCCAGTCACAACCCTCTCCAGCATCACCCCGTGGTCATGCAGAGCTGCCATTGCGGTGTTCATTGCTGCCATCATCCGACGGTGTGACACCAACAGGTCCTGGGCAGTGGGGATTTCTGTGGAGGTAATGGTAACAGTTAACCAGGGAATTCTGTTGCAACATCAACATGTACATGTTACATGTTTGCTGTTTAAGGCTATGGTTCCACGGTCCGGAACCATAGCGCTTTGGACGGAGCGGAAATTCCGCTCCGTCTAAGCCCCGCCCCCTTTATGACGCGCGATCTTTCCGGAGGTGTTCAGGACACCTCCGGAACACCTCCGGAAAGAGCGCAGGGCTACATAGCCCTGTGCTAATTATGTTGCGGCGACGCACCGTCGCCGCAATACGCGAGGACATGCTGCGGTCTGAAAAGACGCGCCGCATGTCCGTTTACGCAGGTCTGCCACCTGCGTATTGTTACGCATAGTGGAGACGGGCACAGCGCCAAACACGCAGCGTTTCCTGACCGTGGAAACTCACCCTAACACTTACGGTTTTCGTCCGACTGCGGTTCACCTGAGGACCCGCTTACAGCCCACCCAGAACCTGTGGCACCGCCGGCTAGGGAAACAGAAAAATTTAAATATCACAACAGCCATTACACATTTTAAGACCTAACAAAGTTCTCAAACTTGTCTGAAGCTTATATTATGTGCGTAAATTACCTGAAGGCGAGCCTGCATCCATGTCGCGGAGTGACACTGGAGAGAAGCCATATTCTGGTGACGGGCTGGATGACCCCAAAACTGGAGGGGGGTTGCTGCTGGTGAAGGGGTAGCTGGGGAAGGTGATGCAGGGAGTGATGGCGCTGCTTGGGACGGTGGTGCAGCTGGTGCTGGTGAAGGTGGTGCTGTAAATAAAAAAAATACAATAATTCAATAATCACTTCTAGTAACCCCATCACTGCTGTACTCCCGTCACTGCCAGTACTTACTGCTGAACCCCTCATACTGCTCTTATCATGCCTGTAACCCCTCACTATTGGTACTCACCATCACTGCCGGTACTCCCATCACTGGTGGTACTCCCATCACTGCTGGTACTCCCGTCACTGCCAGTACTTCCATCAATGCCTGTAACCCCCTCACTACTGGTACTCCCATCACTGCCTGTAACCCCATCACTGCGGGTACTCCCATGACTGCCGGTACTCACGTCACTGGTGGTACTCCCGTCACTGCTGGTACTCCCGTCACTGCCAGTACTTCCATCAATGCCTGTAACCCCCTCACTACTGGTACTCCCATCACTGCCTGTAACCCCATCACTGCCGGTACTCCCATGACTGCCGGTACTCCCGTCACTGCGGGTGCATTGATATAGGTAGATAACCCACAAAACATAACCTCTCCAGATACCCTCATCAATACTCACTCAGATGCCTGCGTAACTGGGCCCGGATGCTGGCGACCCTCTCGCTGGACCGTTATCGAAGGTCCGCCAGCTTTTTGCGGATCTGGGTTGTGGTCTGCTCCACACCAAAGCATCTTGCCAGGCCCCGCCGGATTTTACGCAGGACTATCTTTTTGTGGTGCATAGGATGCGCCACAGGTAGCCTGCACTCATAATCCCATATGTCAGTTTTTCGTATTAAATAACGCACCTCCGCGTCACCCCACGGGGCCCAACGCTGTCTCGCCGCCATTTTATCAAACAACAATGCATGAAGGACGCCAGCGTCATGACGTCACAGCGTACGTGCGGTCGCACTTGCGACGCAAGACTCCATTGCGATCGCAAAATGACCGGTAGCAGCCATGCGTCGCAGCCACGCACAGATATGAGACGCTGTTGCGATCGCAAGATGATGGTTCCCAGCTAGGTGCCCCTGCCTATCAAGGCATGAGCAAGGACGATGCGATTAACTGGCCTACCTGGCAGCATCAGATCTAGTGGGCTACTGACCGCTTACTTTTTTACCATGTTTACAAAAGTTTTCATATAAAGTCATTTTATGAACCGTCACTTTGCGATCGCAATGGCATCTCATGTCTGTGCGTAGCTGGGGCACCATGCTGAGAATAGTCACTTTGCGATCGCAATGGCGTCTCATGTCTGTGCGTGGAAGGAGCACCATGCTGATAACCGTCACTTTGCGATCGCAATGGCGTCTCATGTCTGTGCGTGGAAGGAGCACCATGCTGATAACCGTCACTTTGCGATCGCAATGGCGTCTCATGTCTGTGCGTAGCAGGGGCACCATGCTGAGAATCGTCACCTTGCGATCGCAGTGGCGTCTCATGTCTGTGCGTGGGAGGAGCACCATGTTGATAACCGTCACTTTGCGATCGCAATGGCGTCTCATGTCTGTGCGTAGCTGGGGCACCATGCTGAGAATCGTCACTTTGCGATCGCAATGGCGTCTCATGTCTGTGAGTGGGAGGAGCACCATGCTGATAACCAAGTGCGACACAAAGGGTTCCCTGGTTAATTAGACCTTTACCTCTAACAAATTATTTATATTGTTATCACTATTTTAAATATTTTATAGTTTTTTTTTAATAATTTTATGCTAAAAAAAAATAATGTATATGACTAAAAAAATAGAACCTATATTTTAAGTTTATATATGCAGCTGTGGTGTATTATTTGATATTATTTTACATTATAAGGTTTTAGTGCTAGTGTGACCATGGGCCTTTAAAATAAATGTTAATTTTTTAAAAAAAATTTATTGCTAATTTTTTACCAATGTTAGAACTCCTATGACTGCTGGTACTCCCATGACCCCATGTGTGACAAGTAGATACAAGTAGATGGAATAAAAATACAACATTTTAGTTGTCAACAATATTGTTTACATCAATAACAAACATAAGAATAAAAGACCACAATTCAGTAGATAATTAAGATTTTTATTTAAAAATTTTAACAATGTAAAAAAAAAAATATAGACAACAAAAAACATTAGAAAATATTTTAAAAACTACAGCTGCTGGTAACATGTCTCGTTGCTATCCCCATTACTCCCCTCCCCACATCTCACCCATCATTAGCCCTTCTCCCATATTGGTATAATAATTGAAAGAACACGAAGGCATTTTTAAAATAAAGTTAAAAAAAGGAAAAACTCAAACATTCTCAAAAGCAAACTATATCTGCTGCTGCCAACTCACTGCACCAGGCCCGTTAAAGTAATGGCAGTACTTGTCTCGGCCGGCCTTCACATCGTCCTTGCTCCTGCCTTGATTGACAGGTTGAAGGCCTGCAATAGCGGGATCATTGTCACGCCATTCTCCAAGCACCACGTCACCATTGTTGTCCGAGTCCATGAAGCGTGGCGAACTGTAAGAAACAGCATCGCGTTTTCGTAGATAATTGTGCAGCACACAACAGGCCAACACCACAGAGTCTATCGATTCCAGCTTCATGTTAACTGGAGTGTGAAAAACCCTGAAGCGGTTGACCATTATGCCGAAGGCATTCTCAACAACGCGCCGTGCCCTAGACAGTCTGTAGTTAAAAATACGCCTTTCTCCTGTCAAAGTCTTTTGTGGGTATGGTTTCACAAGATGCGCATGAAGGGGGAAGGCTTCATCGCCCACAAAAACAAAGTTTAGGTTGGCGGTGGTGTCCATGTTGGTTGGCAAGTGAAGTTTATTACTAATCAACCGTTCACCAAAAGTAGTGTGCTCCAAAACGCCACCGTCAGAAACCCTTCCGTTAATGCCAACATCAACGTTTATAAATTCATAATTGGCATTAACAAGGGCCATGAGGATCATGCTGAAGTAGCCCTTGTAGTTATAAAAATAGGATCCGCTGTTGGCTGGTTGCGTGATTCGCACGTTTGCCATCCAAGGCACCACCACAGTTTGGGAACTGCCAAATCCGTTCAAAATCAGAGGCAATAATTTGCCATTCCGCCACTGATTTGGGAAAAGGCATGTAGCTCCGTAAACTGCGGACGATGGCGTTGCATGTCTCTGGAATTAGTACGCCAAGCAGCGATCGAGAAACTGCAGCAGAAAATTGCAAGTCTTTCATTGGACATCCGGTTGCCAGAAATCGCAGCGTTACTGCCAAACGTTCCTCTGCTGAAACAGCTGCACGCATCCGTGTATCCTGCCGTTCAATGAGTGGCCTCACAGCTTCCAGTAGGAGCTTAAATGAATCCTCCGACATCCGTAGATAATTTCGGAAATCCTGCGGATTCTTCTCCTGCAACTCCCTCACTAGATGCATGTGGGTGAATTTGGACCTCTGCTCCAGCCATTCTCTGGTCCACATGCAACGCTTTCGTTTGGAGCGCCTCTCTTCCACCCGCGCCTCTTCTTGTCGATCTGCCTCCATCACTAATGCAACTGCCACAATCACACGCTCCGCGGTGGTCAGGTTCATTATGTGCAACCTGTACGGTAAAGAAGAGCAAAAGTTAATTACTATTACTAAAGTGTTTAAAAAAATAAAATGAAGAATAAAAAAAAAAAAAAAAAAAAGTAATTGTTTATTGTTAACTTTTCAGTTAACATTTAAAAAACAGTCTAAAATGGTGGGGGGTGGGCGCGGCTGTCAAAAGATTGCTAGGTTATCCAATGTTATGAAGGATCAAATCTAACCCAAAAAAAATTACCTCAAAAAGCAACAAAGTTCTTAAAATTGCAGTGGTGGGCGCGGAAAAAAAAAAAAAAAAATTATCACGGCAACATGTCTGTATAAATATTGGAGGTAAAAGCAGACAAAAATAAAAGGTGTAACAGAAAAACGCATCACACAATATCACAAACATTATGTACCTTGAAAGTGTAATCCAAATATCCAGAAGATCCAAATGGCAAAGATGAAGCGCTGTAGCGACTCAGACAGGATCGCAAAACCCACACACGATAGTATCCTCACAACAATGCACAAAGGACACTGTAGCGACTCTGACAGGATCGCAAAACCCCGACACACGATACTATCCTCGCAACAACGCACAAAGGACAGAATGTTGGAGTCATCCACAAAGCGCTCTGGAACAATGGATGGGGGCGCAGTTATTATTGCTGAGGTGATGTTGTGGCCACCAATCGGAGCAGAAGGGTGTTATTAAAGAAAACCCAGTCCCGCCTGCGCCGCTGACACATGAGTCGTCAACGAGGTCACACATCGTTCACAAAAGGTGTCAAACACAGCGATTCAGGCTCACCAGGGGGATGCCAATGATCAAAATACGGCTCAAACCGTTCGTGCACGATCAGCAACATCGCAGCGGGGGCCACATCGCTGCTACATGTCACACACAGCGACGTCGCTAACGATGTCGCTGCTGCGTCATAAAATTGATGTCGCTTGCGCGATCTCGCTTAGTGTGGCATACCCTTTAGAATTAAGACTTGTATGTCTGTGTAAATTCATCCTTGTCTGCAGTTTTTGCATGGTTTCTCCAATATAGATAGCTCCAGGGCACCTCGTGCATTGTATCATGTACACTACATTGAAGGATGTACATGAAAAGGAACCCATGACCTTATAGTCCTGATTTGTGTTTGGTACAAGGACTATATTTGTTGGTAATATATGGGTACAAGTTTTGCATTTTTTGTTGTTACATGGGAATGTGCCAGTCACTGATGGTGACGAGAGGACACTTCTGACAAGGAGATTCCTTAAGTTAGGGGGCTGTAGGAGAGGAGTGGTAGTTCTGGGAATATGTCTTTCAATTTGTGGTCTCTGTGGAATATGGGTTGGAGATCAGCACCAATTTTCCTTAGGCTGCTCATGTGGGGGTTGTATGTGACCACAAGAGGTACCCTGTTGTCCTCTCTCAGTTTGTAATCCAGGAGGTTGCTTCTTGGGATTCTTGTAGCCCTGTGGATCTGTTCATCTATTACCAGTGGATGGTATTTGGGAATTCAAATTTATAAGGATGTTCAATACTTTGACACTAGGACTCAATTTAACACCAGGATTTATGACTCACTACATAGACACTATTCACACTTCCAGCAGAAGGACTTCAGATAACTAAGAACATCATCATCCCACTGCCTCTCCATTTGTAAGAAAATGCTAATTCAATTTCCTTGGCTTATCTTTAAGAGGCATCACACCTCCCACCAAATGTCTTAAGGGTATGCCACACTAAGCGAGATCGCTAGCGAGATCGCTAACGAGATCACTATTGTGTCACCATTTATGACGCAGTAGCGATATCGTTAGCGACTAAAGGGCCCGTCTCACATCTCAGGGCTCCTGCTGAGATGTCGTTGATCGCTTATAAACGTTCTGAGCCGTTTTTTGGTCGTTGGTGTCCCGCTGGTGAGCCTGAATCGCTGAGTGCGACACCCTTTGTCATGGAAATATATATGTATTCCATATATTCAAAGTATATTCACATATATGTATTCACAGTTCACAGTTAGATAGATCTCACTTGCTAAAAAACCCTGTGCTCACATATTTCTAGGCCAGCTATAATCAGTCGTTTTAAAGAAATCTGGCCTTCATAAGGCCTTCGTAAAGGAACAAATGCATGAAGTACAAAAAGTCCTATTAGATATCTGTTGTTTACATTATAGTTATGCAAGACAACTAGGTCACAAGAATATAAACAATAATTCTGCAACTTCAGCTCTTTTAATCATGATTATCATAATTATCATATTTACACTAGAACAGCCAATAATCTAGCAGCTTTTAATTGTATGTTAATTGACTAACCAGCCCCTTTTTGTAAACGTATAAAACCTTGAATGAATAATAAATGTATGTCTTTGACGAACTGTTATACTGACACTTTCGTGTGGACAGTCCTCATTTCGTTCTGAGCGCTCAAAAAGACATTATATAGAGATTTGGACATGGCAAGCAGCAAACACGGAAGGATATTTTTATCCTAATTAAATTTCCATATCAGTTGGCGCCTGCACGCGGGGCATTGGACGAAACGCACGAGGACCCGGCCGACCGGAGAGACAGGGGTGTTGGCCCTGGCCTTGGCACACGGGACGGAGACTGCAGCTCCATCAGTAAGGTAAGAAAACTTTGTCATCTTACCTGAATGTTCCATGTGCCTAGTCTTAGCCTACACTTCCAGCCGGTCGGACGTGGTCATCACCGCATTCCCAGGTTGTGTAAAAAGTCCATACCCTTATCCAAAAGCCCTGGGATATAAGCCGAGTTGTTTGCTGCTGTGCTGTATGTGTTTCATGTTTTATGTGAACGGGAGAAAGTTGGAACGGTGACTGTGTTTTTGCTTGCTGATTTCTGGGGGCTGTATAGCAAAAGACAATTGCTGCATAAGTTCCCGCAGTAAACTTTCACGCACCGGGAGGCCATCCCAGTCAAATCAGACGTGGAGGGCGGGAGCTTTGTTTTGGATAAGTCCACGCAGATAGTCTTCACATATTGGAGGGAAGTTATCCCAAAAAAAAATCCAGTTGTGGAAGCGAGGGCTTTGTTCGGTTAAGTTTCTGCAGTAAACTTTCACGCACTGGGAGGCCATCCCAGTCAAATCAGACATGAAGGGCAGGAGCTTTGTTTGGATAAGTTCTCACAATAATTGTCCACGCACCGGGAGGCCATCCCAGTCAAATCAGACGTGGATAGTGAGAATTTTGATGAAGGCTATTGCAGATTACTGTGACCGGCGCACCAGCCAGGGCGTACGGTACAGAGCGATAGAACCTTGAGTCTCACCGCGCTCAGTGCAATTGGTGAGTTATCAGTTACCAGAGCAGCTTGTATGTGTCACAGATCATCAAAAGAGGGATTCGTATTCTCCCGGGTGTCTGTTTCATTGTACCTGTCAACTGTCTATATCAGGTACTGTCGCTTTAAATCACATCTCCGTGCGCTCTGTCAGTATCTATTCAGAGCAGTGTGCTGGCTGCAGCAGCGAGAAAACCCCTTTGACCCCCCTCCTCTGCTAATCACGTTATCAGGCATTCTGTTTCTTGGCTTTGATTTTTATTTTTTTTAAGCTAGTTTTTTGGCTACAGGTTTTAACGTGAGAATTATAAGGCATTCAGACTGAACTATATTCATTTTTTGCTATTCTGAGGAATAATAATTTTTTTTTTTTTTTTTGGTACGTGATTTCAGTGCCTATAGAGACAGCAAGCAGAGATACAAGGAAGGGAGGGGGGAAGCAGCCAGCTGACATTCCAGAGATTTTTAATTAGCTGTTTTAGTAACAAGGGTTGTTTTTCAGAGTTTTATGATTAATACGGTTTTTCTTTTCTCCCCTTTTTGGTGAATTTTTTATTTTTTTTTGTTTTCTTTTTCTAGAGTTTTTTACTAAATCTAACTTTTGTTTTTAAAATTTTTCTTTTAAGTACATTTTTAAATGATTTTGGAGAGATTTTTTTCTCTAAGCAATTTATTTTAGAGTTTTATTTCTCCAGCCATTTTTTTTTTTTTTTTCTACAAGCCTGCTTTAGACCAAGGTCACATAGATAAGAAGAATTACAGGCTGAGGGAGAGAGCAGACACAAACTACGCAGTGGTCTGAGTAGCCCCTCCCCTCGGCATTCGGCGAGAACAAACAGAACCAGAGTGCAGCAGTTTTCAGATTTTTAAATCACCTTTGTTGAATAGGTTTTTGGAATAGACACAGTACGTAAGAATCGAAGGGCTAGGCATGTGAATAGAATGTCAGAGTACGTGAGAAGCAAATAGACAGGCAGCCTTTACGCTGCATAATGAAATGTTTTTTCTTGTTTTTTGTTATTTGAAAGGTAACGGGAAAGTTTATTAATAGATTACCATCTGCTGTAAAAGAGCAGCGGTGCATCGTGTAAAAGATACAGCAAGTTAATTTGAACGGACCAGGAAGTGATTTTTTTTTTTTTGTGTGAATAAGTTTGAAAAGGTGTTAAATCATCTGTGAGAAAAAGATCACTGACATGTCACAAGAGCAGAATTCAGAGTCACACACATCACATGTCCATCATGTGGAGACACGGGACAGGTGTAGGCTGCTCTCATTGAGTAAGGAGCCTTGTACAGGGAAAAACGCTCCCCGCCTCTCTCCACAGGGAGAAGGCATTTTTGTTTCAACCATCCCCTCTCAAGAGTCACAGGGGGGACACCCTCTCCTTTTTCTTCTCTCAGTCCCTTTCTCTTTCTTCTTCAGACTTTTCTCCTCTTTCCTCGCTGCCATCCCTCTCATTCCTTCTTTTCCCTCCATCACATCTCTGACACATCCATTTTCTTCATCTTCCTCTTCTTCTATCTCTTCCTCTCCAACTCTCAAATCTTGTTCTTCATCTTCTTCTACTTCTCCCCCTCCATCTTTCTTCTCTCTCTCTCTCTCCTCCATCTTTCTCTCTTTTCCCCCTTTCACTCTTCTCTCCCTCCCCTCCTCTTTCTCTCGCTCCTCCCTCACACCTCCCTTCTCTTCCTCTTTTTTCTACTTCGTCATCAACTGGGTCAACGCCCAATCCAAGCAATGTGGTGTCCCTGTATTCAGTGTTTCCAGCACAGGGCACCTTGTCTATCCCAAGCACAGTACAAACATTGCCAGTCATTATATCAGGAGAAGAAAGTGCAGATCTCCCTACACAAAACGCTACATGTAGCCCCCAGACACAACAGTCCACAGCTAGGGCTTCACAGGGGGGTGGTATAGCTACAGGGCTGCTAGCATGGAACCATGACACTGATCCACCGCAGCCTCAGCAAGGAAGTGGGAAATCCCCATGCAGCAAGACAACTTTAAAGCCCAAATCTCACCCAGTGTATGCACCAAGTACACCATGTCACTTCTTATCTGATGAAGATGAAGATGCAACGTCACACATGCTGCCCAATACTAGGGAAGAAAACACACAAGCACCAATAGAGCAGGGACAGGTAGAGGCACCATCCTATGAGCCCTTCATCCCAAGCCAGGTGATCAGTATGCTGCCAGACCCAGGGATACACCCCATGCCATTTTGCCAAAAAATGCAGCAGATCCAGCGAACGTATGCAGCAGCCTGGACTGATCTCTGGACCATAATGGAAATAAAAGCAGGTGATGCATTCTGGCCAATTATGAGAGAACACTTCAAGCTCCCAACAAAGTTAGATGCGTATGCCTGGGAGACAGGACCAAAGCTAATTGAGCAACTCAGAGAATGGGCCAAAAGCAGACTGACAGGACAAACTCTCAGCCTACATGTCACGAGTCAAGACAAGACAGAGTCTGTGGAGAAGTTCCATGACAGAGTAATGTAAGTGTTTCAAGATTTGGGCCTCATTACCCATGATCAGACACACAGACGGATGTTGGCACAGGCTTTTGTGCATGGACTGAGAGAACCAATCAGGAAACCACTGGTAGCAGCCAGGCCTGAGTACACGTCAATAGCAATGGATACCCTGCTCACAGTAGCAAAAAGGATTGAGTCCCGCCGGGACAGAAGGAATGTCAAGTGTTACAACTGTGGCGAGTTTGGTCATTTCCGGAACAAGTGCAGAACACTGACTTCACCCAGAAAAAGAAGAAACACAGAAAGAAGTGAAGAACCCCGTCCATAGGACAAGAGCACACCAAGTCCACAAGGAACCCCACCAGTGTGACCAATATCCTGAGAGTGGATGGCGTAGTCATATCTTTTCTTGTGGAACTCCGCAACCTCACCTACCTATCAGAATCTTCTGCTTCCTGCATGGGAATTGATGGTCAAGTCAGATATTTCCAGATTATGAAGCCCCTGAGCGTGTGGACTCAGCCAGAACACTCCATCATGTCCCAGTTTGTTGTGTAAAAAACCTGCACCCTCAACCTATTGGGAGTGGACCTACTGCAGAAGCTGAAAGCGACCAGAGTGTTCCAGGAAGATGGGACCATGACACTTTCTTCACCCCTGACCCAAGAAGAAACAGGAACCTCAAACAACCACACTGCAGACCTATCACAGGAGGTGCTGGACATAGTACCAGAAAAGCCACTCCATCACCCAGAGTCAAGATGTCTCTGACTAACTGAAGGTCTAAGTGAACTCGCCTAAGAAGACGGCCTGAGAACTTTGACATTGGCCAGGATATTCAACTCAAGAAGGACTCTACTCGCTTCATGGAATGGCAACACCTCATCCAGCTCTAACGCCAGAGGTTCATCTTTTGCAAGCACCAGGAGGTGCCCCCTGCAATCAACCAGTTCACCCAGGCCCTAGACCGGAAAAAGGCCACTCAGCTCTTCAAACTTGTGCACAAATACTGACCTGAGACCGAGCTGGAGAAAAAGAAACTACTGAGGCCCGTGCTGAGAAAAAAGCAGCCGTTTAAGGAGACGTCCCAACAAGAAGACCCCCTGTGACCAGAACAGGTGCTAACACAGTAACTGTCTTGGTGGAGAACAAGAAAGCCAGCTGGTCGTCATCTCTCATGATGTGGATCCTAGTAGACGGCTTGTTTTCCCGCCAGCTCTGCACCAGCAGATGGGAGTCCCCTGCCGCATACTGAAGGACAAGGCCAAACTGGGCTGCCTCGCCCATCGGAATCAATCCCAGTTTTCCACAGTGAAGAAAAAGACTGTAAACCCCACTGAGTTCAGAATGGTGCAAGGCCTGGAGGCCGCGAAAGAGGCTACGGTATTTGAAACCCCAACAGTGCTGAACCATCACACTCTGCTCTCAAGAGTCCCAGTCACCGCAACGGTATTCACGGTGATCAACCTGGCCAGTACCTTCTTCAGTGTTTCCCCTCCACCTGGAGGCCTGCTTTCACGCACCAGTGCAGTGCATATGGACAGTGTTGTCTCAAGGTGCTCAAAACAAGCCCTTCAAGTTTCACCAAGACAATGTCCTCCATCCTCGTCAACTGGATTGCAGAATATGCAAGAGTCACTCTTCTACAACACGTGGATGACTTTCTCTTTTGTGTGGTTGACATCGACACCTGCACAGTCTATTCCTTGTCTCTCCTACTCTACCTGGAAGAACAGCAATGCAAGGTCTGGAAGAACAAAGTCCAGTGATGCCAGAAGCAAGTTACATCCTTGGGACACTGTATTGCCCACCAGACGAAACACATGTCAAAAGACTGGAAGACCACTGTGGAGAAGATGGCTCCCCCAACAACTCCAAGAATGCTGCAGGACTTCCCTGGTCTAGTGTCATATTGCAGAATCTGGATCCCTGATGCCTCAGTCCTAATGCAGCCTCTGTGCGCTTGCATCAACGCAACCCCGCTCCTTCTATCAGACGCAGCCTTCAACCCATTCAGGAGATTGGAAGAACTCCACAGTCTCAGCGCCAATACCAGGCCTACCTGACTATGAAAAGTCTTTCCGTCTACCTGATGGAAGAAAGAAGGTCATGCTACTGGAGTCCTGGCACGGATTCACGGGGGAAAACAGAGACTTTTAGGCTGCCTCTCAGCCCGCTTGGATCCAGTTGCAAGAAGAGCACCCTCCTGCCTGATGGCAGTATCTGCAGCACACACCCTCCTGGACAAGGTTGCTGAAATCACTCTTGGACAGCCACTGGAAACTCTCACTCCACATGACATCTTGGCAATCTTCAATCAAGCTCAACCAACAGTAATCTCTCCACCGCCAGGCATCTTTGTGGCGCCTCTATTGCCTTTGTCTCATAATGTCACCGTCTCCAGACCTACAGTCCTCAGCCCGGCCACTCTACTCCCACTCCCAAGGGGGGATACTTGGATGGCTCCAGAAGAAGTTTCAACACAGGAAGTGCAATGACCAGCAATCAAGAAATCCTGTGGTCCAGAAGTCTGTCACCTAGCCTGTCAGCCCAGGAAGCAGAATTGATAGCGCTGACGAAGGCCTGCCAGATGGCAGAAGGCAAGACTGCAAACATCTACACGGACTACAGGTACTCGCATGGCATAGCACACGACTTTGGACCCATCTGGGCTACAAGGGACTTCATCACAGCAAACGGGACAACCGTGAAGCATCATGGAGCTTTCAGGGACCTACTGGGTATACTCCAACTTCCAAAATGGTGGCAATTTGAAAAATCAAAGTGCATGGAAAACTGAGAACAGAAAAGGCGTGAGGCAATAACATGGCGGACATGGCAGCCAAAGAAGCAGCCAAAGGAAGACAACATGGAGAAGTGGGAGAGGTCGTAGAGCCGGACGGCTACTACATGACGACTGAAGACAAGAAACCTGACAAAGAAACGTCCTGGAATCTGCTCAAGAAGTTACAAGACCAAGCTCCAAAAGGAGAAGAAGAGCTGAATGCGAAAAAAGCAACACGTGAAGAAAGAAGGCTATCAATAATAGACTTCAAACTCTGCCTACCACAAAGTATGCACCCTATGGTGGTCCAATGGGTACATGGACCCACATCCACATATCAAAGACACAGATGAATGATCTGATTGGTGCTTACTGTTTTCACTTCAGGGATCTCCACCCTAACAGCCAAATTCACCAGCAGCTGTCTGACCTGCGGCAAATGCAAGCCTGGACGTATGGAAGAAAGTCCCCCTCACCTCATCTGGAAAGACCACTCTACCAGCTTCAAAGGATCCAGATAGACCACATCCAGATATCGCCAAGTGAAGGATTCAAATACGCCATTGTGGTCAAAAGAAGTATTTTCAAGATGAACAGAAGCGTTCCAAGTCAGCAAAGACTACTGCAAAGCAGCTACTTTCAGAAAATAGTGTGCAGATATGGAGTTCCAGAAATGATAGAAAGTGATCAGGGACCCGCATTCACAGCAAATCTGACACACAAGACCCGATTAGCAGTAGGGTCAGATTTAGGCCTACACACTCCTTACCACCCCCAGAGCAGCAGGAAGGTAGAAAAAAAATTAATGAAACACTTAAGAATAGAATGCTGAAAAATTGCCCAAGAGACACGCAAACCATGGCATGACACACTCCTAATTGCACTGTTTAGCGTAAGGCACACTTCCAGAGACCCAGAAAAGCTGTTTCGTGCCTGCATCTTCTGCTAACAGATAAGACATTTTCTTCTTTTAGTTTTTTGGTGCCTGCATTTTGTCCTGCACTTCTGTGGGGGTCTGCCGGGTCCCCTTCGGGGGGCTTATGCTCCTCTCAGTTTAGTTCAGCCACTGTTTGTTCATTTGCCTTTTCCAGTTTTTTCAGTGGTTGCTGTTTAGTTTTTGTTACACCAGAGAACTAATTTAGGTGGTAGAGGTCGTGTGATCTCAGGTGTTTTTGTAATTAGTAGAGTTGGTACTTTTCAGGGTTTTTTGGGGTTGCAGTAAGTGCCTTTCCTATCCTCTTCTATCTAGACAGATTGGGCCCCAGCGTTTGCTCATTCTATTTTCTGTCTGTGTCTGTATTTCCTCTTGTCTAACCGCCATTACATGTTTGGGGCTTCCTATGTTCTTTGGGATCTGCTCCGGGGCAGATAGCTTTCCTTTTTCTATCTTTAGGTGTAGTTAGCTTCTCAGGCTGTGACGAGGCGTCTAGGACCAACGTAGGAACGCTCCACGGCTGCCTTTAGTTGTGGTGGTTAGTCAGGGTACTGCAATCCCATAGATTCCAACCTCTCTGGTGTATTGCCTTTTTTTTTTTTGCCTGCTCTCCTCAGCTACCAAATCATAACACTTATGTAATTGAATTGGTCAAAAACTAATGTCCATTCTCGAGTTTTTCTCCTCACTGCCAGATTTGATGATCCTGTCCAAGAGCCCCAGATGACATCAACCTCTGTGTAACTAGAGGGAAAG
>JARQOD010000006.1:278862932-278949808 GCA_033576555.1 Oophaga sylvatica | reverse complement strand
TGCACATTTTCTTTTAGGGCTTGTCTTCTAAAGTCACCTAATTGGCATCAAGGAATATGGACAAAAAGGTGACCACAGATCATGAATATGGAGGACTAAATAGCAGCATATAATACTAGTCCTCTAGGGTATCTGCTGTTGATTAAACCACAAATCAAAACTACAGCAAGAAGCCCAGTACGTGATCATCACTGGATTCAGGGTCTCTGTCTCTACATTATGTTGATCTCCGATTAGTTGAGGAGAAAAAAAAACAAAAAAAAAACTGGTGACAGATTCCCTTTAAAGTTGAAATTAGCAGCACATCCGCACCACTAGAAAACAGAAAATAAAGCCTTTGGCACATTTATCTCATTCACTGACTAGTACGTAAGCAATACGACTCGAAGAGTCAGGTACAAAACCCATGAGTGAATGCACCGTTAGCCTTGTAAGTGCTGCATATTTTACATCTGATGATTAAAGCATTTTTTTTATTCAGCAAAACAATATATAGGAGTTCTGAAATAAGCGTGCTATATAGGAAAAAAAAAACCACACCCAAGAACAAAAAAAAAAAAAAACCATCAGGCCCACGACACTAAATAGGCATGGATTTCTATACAGAACCCCATTGTGTAAACTTAATTTCTCAAGAAGTAAGACTGGTCAGACCATCGTACACAAAACTCATTGTAATGTACATAAGAACTGAACTAGTAACAAACATTCAAGCAAGGTGGTACGATGGATGGATTAGACAGTTTTCCCCTTAGCACATAATGCATTAAATAGGCACTTTAAGCCCCAGTTCACAGCAAGCACTATGGGATATTGTGAGACAGGGCACCAACAAGGGATACGCCATGTACAAGGTGTCTCTATGTAACATTGAGGTTCTTTGGGCTCTTGTACTTCTTGATTGTTAGGTGGCCTAACTGTTAAACAAAAATGCACACAGCAAATGCAAAACAGTTCATATTTATTGTGGACTTTCACCACACAGGCTGGGGATGAACGTAAAGTACAGGAAGGCACAGACTGACTTCACCAGACCAAGTGTTTAGAAACTGAGGAAGCTAAATTGATTCAAGTTATTCATTTGTGCCTTCAGCAGCCCCGGAGCATCATCCCAGTCTTGCATATTTGCATAGCCTCAAGTATTATTATTCAACAAATATCAGCACTTTTTGCAGCCATTGCTGCACTGATTTCATGCCTTTTTAAAGGGAGAGGCAAATAGTGTGTCAAGTAAGGGATGCCAACTCAGGTTCCAATCACATTCCAAATATATAAAAAATATCCATTGTGGCAAGATTGTAAATGCATCAACTGCACATAAAGTCCTCCAGAGATGGCAATTTCTCTAATTCGTAGGCATCGAAGAGATCGCTGATTCCCTCCTCTTCTCCAAGACTAAGCAAATAATCTTCGTGAACGAGAGGAGGCAGCAAGTTCACAAAAGGACTGTCGAGATTCAAGGGTATTTGATCTTCTGTTTGCTGTAGTAGGTTGGTCGGAGAGGTCAATGGAGAAATGGTTTCCACTTTACAGATTACGTTTTCTATGTTAGGGGAGAGAAAGTCTGCAGAAAAGTATATGGGTTACAAACTTAGGAATTTTAAATCTTGGAAAATACCATTTAGCTGCAGATAGAAGGTTAATCTGCAGGCAAATAGTGTTACAATGCTGCTCAGCTGCCTTACTGAAAATGTGGCCATTGGGGAAAAAAAAAATTAACATTTTCTTCTGGAGCAGCTCATTTTCAATTATAGGGGTGTGCACAGAGCAGCTCCAGTCACCACTCGCTATACTGTGAGCATCAACTATAAGTATGACCCAGCGATTAAAGTCCAAGGATGATTGGGAGGAGACTTCCTTTGCATTGTATTACTTTGTTATGGCAGCCTGCTGAAGAGGGAAGAGGTGCTAGGGACTCATGTTCCCCATCAAGACCAATGGGAGAAGTATTTGTACTTTTGATTGGCATAAATCGGTCATTCTTACAAATTATCTATTTCATGTCACATCCAGGAAACTAATTACAAGATCGTCTCCAGATGGTACAGGACACCAGACCGCATTCATCACATGTATCCTAATATAACAAATAAGTGTTGGAGATTTGACGCCTATGTAGGTAACATGACCCATATTTGGTGGTCTTGCCCCTGAATATCCAAATTGTGGATGGGATTGTTTGATCTCTTCAATAAATTATTCAGCACTAACTTCCTGAACTCTCCAGAAACAGCTTTACTATCAATATTCCCCATTTCGATCATTAAAAGTGACTATTTATATTATTTTTAGCTGCAATGAGACAGATAATCCCCAGACATTGGCGATCAATCACCATTCCTTCTAAATAGGAATGGGTTGAGGCGGTAGATAACCTTATTCACATGGAAGAGCTCAGTCTCTGACAGTTGGCTGAACTTGGACTCATACGAATATATGAGAGCTTGGTTACCCTGGACATCATTCAGAAATTCATCTGAATATAGCACTTGGCTAATATCGCCATTCTAGTGATTTTGAGCCATTGATATCACACTCAGAATATGCAAAATTCCCCTCCCTATACCTTCCTCCTGTGTTGGCCTTTGTGTTCCCCCCGATTCTTCCCTATCGTGTCTCGTCATTTGAATACAACAATTTATTCATATTCACTTAACGCGATACGTTTCAATACCATTTGTTACATTATATTCTCCCTTTCCAAATAAGTGTATGCTGTTAACACACTTACATTTTGTTGATTGTACCTTTTGTGCAACCTGAATTTGATTTTGATGTTTGTGGAAATATCAATTGTTAATTATAACTTCAATAAAAATATACTGAACCATAAAGTCCAAGGATGTGCTTATGGTCACCGCTCACAGTATATGGAGAGGTAATGCCATTTGCCTGCAGGTAAATAGCATTTAAAAAGATAACAGGTTCCCTTTATACATGGGCTACAGAAACCTCTATATACTTTGTGCATTGTCTCAAATTTAAAGTAAATGCCAGTTTGGACAGTAGTAACTTGAGTTACCTTTGGAACTTGGCTTCTGAAGATTCCCATTCTGATCAGGATTATTTTGTTTGACTGGACTACTGGATTCACTTTCTTCAGGGCATAAGTAAACGTCTATGGCTCCTTGAGTGCTAGATAAGTGTATCTGTAAACTCTGCAAAACACCAAATAATTCATAAATGAGATGATATTGTAGCTTCTGTTTTAACATGATCCATGCCATATTTGACTCTAGAGAGGACTCCTATAATACGGAACATATACAGAGACTACAAAAACATGCATTGAATTGTCAAAGGTCAATTCAGTAATGTAACCACAATTTTTAGTGTTTGCTCAGTAAACAGGCATGCGAGGGCTTATTTTGAAGGACAAGTTGTAGTTTTGAATGAGATCATCTTAGCATAGTATACTCTCAATGATCCAATACAATTAAGGCAAAAAAAAAAAAAAAGCTGACGAGCTGGCATTTTCGTTGATACAACTTTTGATCACTATTTTGTAAAGATCCAGTGAACAATAAAAAACAAAAACACTGCAATTCTAGAGTTTCGCATTTTTTCTTGTTTATTCAGTTTACCATTTTGGTTAATTCCATATTTTCATACTACAAACTTTCACAAATGCAGCAATAATTTATGATCTATCACAAAAGCTGCTGCTGTTGCCAATTGTGTAAAAATATAAATCCAAATAATATCCTTGCCTTCTCTTTCTCAGGTTTCACTAGACCACATTTACTAGATACGAATTTCTCTAACTTTGCTGGCGTTATGTATACCGAGGTGTAAGGGGCAGAAATGTTTTGCATTCGTTTGTTATTGTATTACGCACAAACTGTACAACTTGTGGTTTTACAGTAAGAATCTGATTAAGAGAAAAGAATCTACACTGCAGGCCAATCTCTGTGCTTAAACATACTTCAAAATGTGAATAAAGCCCCCGTCTCACATAGCGAGATCGCTGCGGAGTCACAAGTTTTGTGACGCAACAGCGATCTCCCCAGTGATCTCGCTATGTGTGACACTCAGCGACGACCAGCCCCCCTGCTGGGTATCGCTGGTTGTCGTTGAATGTCCTGGACATTTTTTTGATCGTTGGTCTCCCGCTGGCCAACGCGCATCGCTGCGTGTGACAGGCGGGAGACCAGCGATCAGCGAGCTGGTAACCAAGGTACACATTGTGTTTCCAGGCGCCGCGCGGCGCCTGGAAACCCGATGTGTACGTTAGATACCAGCGTGCTGGTGCAGGGGAGCTGGTAATCAAGGTACACATCGGGTTTCTATGAGACGGGCGGCGCTTGTAAACCCGATGTTTACCTTGGTTACCAGCTCCCTGCACCAGCGCGCTGGTATCTAACGTACAATGCGGGTAACTAAGCCACGTGCATCGCTTGTTACCCGCAGTGTCACTATCCTGATCGCTGCATGTTTGGCAGCTCATCAGCGATCAAGTAGCGACACACCAGCGATCCTGACAAGTTTATATCGTTGTCGGGATCGCTGGTGAGTCGCTATATGTGACGGGGCCCTAAGATTTGTCAATCTGGGTCACTTATACTTTTCTGATTTCCTTAAGCAGGTCTGTGCAAAAAAGTTTGGAGTTTACATTCTGTACAAACTTTGTGAGAAAAACTAGTATGACTTGCATTTTTTAATTGAAATCCCCATTTTGTTTTTTTACATGAGTCTAGTGGCACGATTTTATTTAGAGATTGACAGTATTCTCTGTAAAACTGTGCATGCAGAGAACGGTCAGTCACCGAGCAGGATCGCCCACTAGACTCTCAGGCATAAGAATCTACAAGCCCATGTATCATTCGGTTCAGCTTCATCCCCATACCATCCCCAGATTGGACTGCCTATCAGGTTTCTGATCACCTGTATGGTGTTTAACCACAGTTGAAAGCTAGTCCAAATGCAGTTTCCTATTTGCAGTGGATCAGTTTTGTTTTTATTTCTTTTGCACCCACTGTGGGATTCATCTGTAAAAAAATGAGATTGCCTGCCGAGATTCCCCTCTCCAAAGAATGTTGGTTAGTGAGGAATGGAAAAACATTCATTGTTGATTAACATTTGCTAATGTGCTACTTGTGTGAATATCATGAAACATGGCAGCCTTATTCCAGAACCATCACCACGTGTTCATTGCAATTCTGCCCCAATTTAGAGAGAAAAAAAAAGAAAGAGCTTATATGCAACATACAGAACACCTGAAGAGTTATGCGGTTTCTGAAAGAAGTATTTGGATAATGCTTATGACATTCACTGATTTACGCAAATAAAGATGAGTCTAAAGTGATTGCCAGTTTTGTGGCAGAAATCTAACTACACATTTTGAGCTGTCATTGACAAATATTCCAAGCCTCAAAGTACATTACCCACATTGAAAGTGTTTAGGGAGTACTGAAAGGAGAAAGAGCGGCTAGGAAACCATTACTTACCTCAACTGGGTCAGGCACTTCAAGTCTAGTCTCCGGAGGAGCTCTCACAACAATAACAGTTTGATCCTTAAGGCCACTAATTTTTCGTATATCCTGATAGGTTACATAAGCTAACGTAAATAAGGTTAAGGATAAAAACATGGAATGCAGACGATAGAAATGATATGACCCAAATGCTGGCACATGCTCATGATTATCACAATTGGTAAGTTATGGTTAAGAAAAGGCTTTGTTCCCACCATAAGTATTTGGGGAGTTTGTGATGTTGCAGATTTTTTGCACATATTAGCTAAATTACTCGCACTGTTAGGCTATGTTCACACGTTTCTTTTTTGCTGCAGCCAAGACCTGATCTCTTAGCAGTAAAAAAAAAAAAACTAAACAGGTTTTGCTGACTTTTTGCTCTGTTTTCAGTATCCCATAGTTCAGCTTTGCTTCCATCATATAAGAAGCTTGAACTATGCAAGGTGTTAGGCCACCAATGCAAGACAGATGAAACCATTATTTGGGGAAAAAAAGGGGCAAATTAATTAAATTATTTAGTGGAAAAAGATTGTATCAGAAAAAATAGTGACTTCTGAAGAAAAAAAAAAAAAATTCATGAAAAAATACAAAATTTACAAACGTAACAGTGGGTGGTTAGGGAGTTGAATTGGTCTAGAGTAGTCTACCCAACATTGGCAGAGCAGTTTGTAGGATGGACACTTTACTTTTACACATTGGTCAAGCAATGTTTAGTTTTATACATTGGTCTTTAATTGTATTGCAACTGATAGCAATGTTTTTTGCACTTTTTCACCCAAGCAAAGCATTAAAAGAAAAAAAGTAACATGCTTTAGTTTTCCAATTCAGTCAAAAAAAAAAAAAAACTGAGTGAGATTTCTGAAACCATAGCTTTTGCTGGTACTGTAAAAAGCAGCTTTAAATTTGCATAAAAAATTCTACGTGTGAACATAGGCTTATTACATTTTTTCTATTAATGCATTCTTCCTTTTTTGGTATGTTATGTTTTGAATTAAAAGGCTTCGTTTTTCATGCTTCCTGTTATTTGGCTTTATCAAAACTTTGAACCGGTCATGCGTGGTTTTTTTTAATGCATTGCGACAGTTTTTGTAACCCACAAATTTTCCACATTAATGCAATTCTATGGCGAAAATCCACACAGGCCAGTTTATATTATATTTAAAGAAAAAAAAATATTCACCTCACTTGGCAGGATAGTTCTATAACTCCTATCCACTTTGTTGGAACTCTAAGATGATGCATTCTCTGTGGAGTGAAAATACGCAATGACTTGTGGGAACATAATGTCACTCCATATTTTGAGCTGCTTGTCAAGCTTGCAATGAGACTATGAAGTGGATGGGTGCTACTCTTCATAGGTAAACGTGAATTATCTTCACAATACTACCATGGGTTTTCAAGTTCTGCTTTTATGCAAATAAATATGAAAATACCATGAACAAAAGAACCGTATCCATTAAAGTTAGTTTATTCACTCGAACTTAAGTCTTTTACTCATTAGCCACAGGAATAGGGACTGCATTATGTAAAGGATATCTTTGGTTCTCAGAGTCTTCAGTTAGAAGTTTCAGATCCAAGGTACAACTTTGTATCAAGCCATCTAGTTTCTTCTCTTCTTGACTGAGCTCTGCAAGCTCATTGGACAAGTCTTGGCAGCGCGTCATATTACAGCCATCATCAGGAAGTGTGCAGCCCCTATTTTTTATTTTCATTTTTTTTTTTTAAATGGAAAGTTTATTAAGAAATTACAGGCATAAGTACAGATTATAGTACATGAAGGAGACCAGTCCAAAATATATCAATAGGATAATTTGGTAAATAATAAATAATATCCACATGAACATATGCAATATACAGACTTTTTACATCAACGGCTTACAGTGCACCAACAGACATTAAATGTCCAGCCTGTCTCACTCCTACTCTGCAGGCAATTGTATAGCTGCAGAGGCAGGGATCTGGCTGTTGGTCGAAATCACCATAGAGAAGGCTAAAACTACTACCGTCTGTATCTTCATCACTGTATATACAGCGCTAGGTAAGCAGCACTGTGTATGCAGTAGCAGGAAGTTGCTGATGGCGTTCCCTCCCCCATACACAGTGGTCATCTAATCATTGTGTATCGGGTATAAACCATATAAACCACAAACAAGAACCCCCGAAAATGTGCCTGGTCAGGAATGCGAGTAAATGGCCTGGTCTTTGAACTGCTTAGACGAATTGAAAAAAAAAAAAAAAAAAAAAAAAAGTCATCTGCTTCCACTGTGTATCCATCTGATTTAAGGTACTGCCACACTAAACAATCCCGCTAGCGATCGCGATAACGACGCATACTAATGCGATCGCTAGCGGGATTGTTTCTATATCGCTAAATGCTGCCACATTTAGCGATATAGTTAACGACGCTATCGCCGTTAGCGATCTTCTTAACGACTTTAGCGGTACAAAAGTACCGCTAAATCGCTAAGAAAAGGTGCCACACAGCGATTAAATACTTACCCAGCGGGAGCGCCGACGAGAAAATAGGGTCCGGAGCGATTCCAGCGACGAGCGAGATCACAGCAGGAAGCTCGTCGCTGGAAGCTGCCGCACTGAACAATATCGCTAACGGGATCGCTAAATAGTGACGTTTTTTAGCGATCCCGTTAGCGATATTGTTTAGTGTGGCATACCCTTTAAGGTACTGTCACACTAAGCGAGATCGCTAATGAAATCGCTAAAGCGTCAGCGATTTTGACGCAGCAGCGATCTCGTTAGCGACGCAGCTGTGTGACATATAGCGGCGATGTGGCCCCCGCTGCGATGTCGCTGATCGCTCAGTCAAGGGTCAGGTGAAAAAGCTTAAAGGGAACCGGTCACCAGAAAAAGACGGATTTTGGTAAGAACTTACCTGTAAAATCCTTTTCAGCGAAGGAAGGAAAGGAGACACACTAGTAATGAATAGTGGGTAGGCGGAGCCCAGATAGGATTGACACCTCAGATTAAACAGAGTGTTGACCGGCCCCTCCAGCTCGGGCTCCTCCTACTCCTGCTTCTTCAGTCGTACACAAGCTTAGGGAAGAGCGGAGCAACATAACCCCTTCTGAAGAACTTCAGAGAAAAGGCAAGAATACAGGTTATGCATGCATGTAGGCAAAAAACCACACAGTTCCAGGTACTACTCACTGGACCTGACCACCGCGATGAGCTGGCAATGCTGGAAATGAGCCGTAGCGCGTCAACCTCAGTCCAGATAATCGCTATCAGAAGAGGGTCACGCCGCATCTGAAAACACATCAACACACTTCTGCCATGGGCGGGTGCTGTGTCTCCTTTCCTTCCTTCGCTGAAAAGGATTTTACAGGTAAGTTCTTACCAAAATCCGTCTTTCAGCAGCAGATTGGAAGGAAAGGAGACACACTAGTAATGACTAGTGGGACGTCCCAAAGCAGTCCAAAAATTAAGGATGGGAATACAACCAAGAAAAAACAGGCAGAATCCCAACAACCTTGGTAAATGCGCAACAGGCGCCAACTACAAGTTAACTAGAACTTTACACTACAGCCGCCTGTAGGACCCTGCGTCCTAAGGCCGCATCAGCGGAAGCACTGACGTCCACCTTATAAAACTTTGTAAACGTGTGGACGGAGCGCCAAGTCGCCGCTCGGCAGAGCTGAGCTGCCGAAGCCCCTTGATGAAAGGCCCACGATGAGGCCACAGCCCTCGTGGAATGAGCACGAATCTTAATCGGGCAAGGTTCGCCTTTAAGTCGGTAAGCCTCCAAAATGGCTGACCGAATCCAACGAGCTATAGAGTCCTTGGAAGCTCGTTGACCACGTCGACGACCTGCTGGAATCACAAACAAGGAGTCTGACTTCCTAAAACCTTGAGTAACAGACAAATAGAACTTCAAGGCCCGCACTAAATCCAATGTGTGCAAAACCCGTTCCTTTGCATTCCTCGGACCCGGGCAAAGTGAAGGCAAAACAATATCCTGGTTAACATGGAATTGCGACACCACCTTAGGTAGAAAGTCGCCCCGTGTGCGAAGCACTACCCGATCCGGGTAAAATTCCAGGAAAGGAGGCGAGCAAGAAAGAGCCGCCAACTCAGAAACCCTTCTCAAAGAAGGCAACCTTCCAAGAAAGCAAAGAAAGGTTAGCAGAATCCATTGGCTCAAAAGGTCCATGCTGAAGAGCCTCCAGGACAAGGTTGAGCCGCCAAGGAGACACAGGCGCCGTCCGCGGCGGAAACTGACGGGTTACTCCGTGAAAAAAGGAGCGCACGTCCCTACGCGAGGCGATAACTTTCCGGAACAACAGGGACAGAGCAGAAACCTGACCCCTCAGGGTGCTAACTGCCAACCTTGTCCAGCCCGTACTGTAGAAAAGCCAACAGATTGGGAATAGAAAAAATCCTTGGGTTCCTTGAAGAACCCAAACACCACGAGAAGAAGGCTTCCCAGGTCTTGTGATAAATTCTAGTAGTAGCCGGACCTCTGGCAGCTCGCAGAGTGGCAATGACTTTGGCTGAAAAACCTCTACGGGTCAGTATTTCGGTCTGCAGAGACTTCAAGTCCGGATGACGGACAGGACCCTGGGTTAACAGGTCCGGGTGAAGAGGAAGTGGAAATGGCGGTGCTGCCAAAAGCGACACCAGTGTCGAGAACCACGTCCTCCTTGGCCAATCTGGGGCTATCAACATAGCCGGAATTCTCTCCAGTCTGATCCGACGCAGCACCAGAGGAAGTAAGGATATCGGCGGAAACATAGATTAGCTCGAATCGGTCCCACGGGGCCACCAGAGGATCCACCGCCACAGCCTTCGGGTCCTTGTACCTGGACATGAAGGTTGGTAACTTGGCATTGGACCTGGATGCCATCAATCCACTTGGGGAACTCCCCAAAGGGAGCACAACAGTGCAAAGATCTCCGGATGAAGACTCCATTCTCCGGGATCCATCTTCTCTCGACTGAGGAAGTCCGCCGTGGTATTCTGAACTCCTGGAATGTGAATCGCAGAGATGACTGGTACTCTGTCCTCGGCCCAATTCAGGATCCGAGACACTTCCACCATGAGCCTGGAACTTCTCGTCCCGCCTTGGTGGTTGATATACGCGACCGCCGTTGCGTTGTTGGTCTGCACTCGGACTGGTAGACCGCTCAAAGGGACCGTCCAGTGTTGGAGGCAAAGGAAAATTGCCCTCAATTCCAAGATGTTGATCGGTAGAACAGACTCTTCCGATGACCATACTCCCTGAACCCAGAGATCGTTCCAGACACCCCCCCAGCCCGTCAGGCTGGCATCGGTGGTTATGACTGACCACCTCGGAGGAAGGAAAGACTTCCCCAGTGATAACGTTCCTGGACGTGACCACCAACTTAGGGACTCTCGCACCCTGCGAGAGATGAGGATACTGCGATCCAGAGCAATCTGCGATCGATCCCAATGACTCAGAATGAGCCTTTGAAGGGCTCTGGAATGAAACTGGGCAAACGGAAGTGCTTCCATGGAAGCCACCATCAGACCTAAAAGGTGCATACACTTCCGAAGGGACATTGCTGTCGAAGACTTCATAGTCTGTACATGTCGAAGGAGACCTGCCCGCTTGTCTGGAGGTAGGGACACCACCGCCCGTACCGTGTCGAAATGCATCCCCAAAAACAGGATTGACTGCGACGGTTCCAGAGACGACTTCTCCCAATTGACCAGCCACTCGAAGTCCTCCAGGAGCTGAAGGGATAGATTGCGAGCAGTCACCGCCTCCTCCTTTGAGACGCCACAATCAAAAGGTCGTCCAGATAGGGAATAATCGTGACTCCCTGTCTTCGAAGAATTGCCATGAGAGGCACTAAAATTTTTGTAAAAACTCTGGGTGCTGAAGCCAAGCCGAATGGCAGGGCCACAAATTGGTAATGGTCCTGACCTATGGCAAAACGAAGGAAGCGCTGGTGAGCCCTTCCGACAGGAACATGCAAATAAGCGTCGCAAATGTCGATTGACACCAGAAAGTCGTTCTGCGACAGGGTTGCCACAACGGAACGAAGTGACTCCATGCGGAATTTTTGGGTGTGGACATGCTGATTCAATCTTTTGAGATCCAGAATAGGACGAAATTTGTCCTCTTTTTTGGGGACCACAAAGAGATTTGAATAAAAACCTTTTCCCCGGTCCTCTGTCGGAACCGGTATTACCACACCCTTCTGCAGAAGCAATTCCACCTCTCGCAGCAGAGCGGCAAATAGCTCAGGCTCTGACGGAATGAGATACTGGCAAAAACTGTCCGGGGGTCGAGAAGAAAACTCTATGAAATAGCCTGCCGACACAACTCGCGTTACCCAGGAATCCGGAACGCGGGAAATCCAATTCGCCTTGAATTGGAGCAGGCGACCCCCCACTCGAGAGCCCTCGAGTGAGGACCTGGCGTCAGTCTGCCTTGGCGGGCTTCTTGTCAGTTTCCCGCTTGTCTTGACAGAAACTTTGTTTCCAAGGGTGCGGGATTTCTGAGAAGACTTCTTTCCCGAAAAAGAGGGACGACCCGATCCCCAAGAAGACTGACCGGATTGTCCCCTAGACCGAAAGTACCGCCGACCATTACCGGCACTAGGTCTGCCAGACGTAGAAGCCATAGCCCTTCGCTGTGGTAAAGCCGCTTCTTTAGCCTTTGCCTTGGCAATCAGCTCTGTGAGATCAGATCCAAATAGCTGACCACCCTTGTAGGCTAAAGACAGTAAACCCTGCTTGGAAACCGCGTCCCCGGTCCACTGTCTAAGCCACAGTGCTCTTCTGATTGTGACCGCTGAGGATTGCGTCCTGGATAATAATGACGCAGTATCCAGACCTGCATCACAGCTATATCGGGCTGCAGTCTCCAATAAATCGAGAAGTCCATCTATCTCGGATAATGGAGATCTATTTTGCAACGCCTTCCGTAAACGGACCAACCAGCACAGGGAAGCCTTAGAAGCACACATGGATCCTAGTACTGCTCTGAATCCATGACCTGCAGCTTCATAGATGGATTTCGCCATCTCCGTTTTTCTGTCCAGCGGCTCTTGCAAACTCGCTTTCCCTTTAACCGAAGCAATGAGGATTTACTAAGCTGGGATAAAGGAACATCCACTTCAGGAGGAATCCAATTATCCGTCAATTCCGTTGAACACGGATATAATGCTTCAAAGAACCGTGTCCCTTGAAAACGTTTATCTGGACACACGTTCCTTCTCCACTACCGTATTAAGCTCTTCCAGAGCCGGTAATGCTGACCGCGACTTATGGTACTCCTGGTACATGCGGGCCGACTTACCAGGCCGTGTAGTTACCTCCTCCGGTAACTGTAACGCCTCCCTCATAGCTTCAATTAAAGCCTCTGTTCGGCTCACAAGAGAGGAAGAATGTCCCTGCCGATCCTCCTTATCCGAATCGGATAACTCCCCTTCTGAGTTTTAAGGAGAACCCTGTCCGCATTCCATATCAGATACCTCTGATTCGCTACGCGGAAAAGATGGCACCGGCCTGCGCCGCTTCCTGTCATGAGAGGATCTAGCTGACACCCACTGACCTAAAAGGTCAGACAAGCCATTAATTGACTGAGCGATGGCATCTAATTTGGTATCGCTAAAAATCGCAGCGCTTGATGCCGTCGAAGTCTGCGTATCAGATACTTGCGACTGATCCTGTAGCGGATCTGGCAGATGGTCCGCACCTTCCGGACCCTGAACCGACATGTCAGCAGTATATGGCAGGTCAAAACCCTGTTAGTAACTAGAAACAGTGTGGTTACTAAGCAGACTGAGCAAGTACGCTGAAGGGTTAAAGCTCTTAAAGAAGAGAGTTACCCCAGCTATCTCACTTTAGAGAATCAGTATATAAATAACCTCCTGCGTTCTGATCCCTACCGGGTAGAACCTGCAGCGGTTATTGCTGAAAGGGTTAACCCTTCATAGGGGTTAATGCCGCAAACTCCCCACAACTCCCTATATAAAATAAAAGGGGTGTGCGAGTCCCAGGTCTCTATAAGAGAACGCAGCTGCAGATAAACGATATCTGTCACTTGGAACACAGATAGGTTCTGCGCTGTGGGGTGATGATATTCACTCACCCAGCTGGCCTCGGTGAAAGTATACCTTTAACAGGAGGAGCGGAGCATGAGGAGCCCGGCTGTAATGGCCGCCGCGCTGAGAGAAGCCGGAAAAGAAGGGCATAATCGCGCGCTTCTGCACAAGAAGACCGGGAAACGTGAGGCCACGCCCCCCGCCGGCTTCAAAAAGAGAGCGCGAACTCCTCGCTCTCTGCTCTCCTCTGTCCTGCAGGCATCTGCCTGCGGACATAAACTACAGTCACCAAACATGTCATCTAATACATGTACCAGCAGCTGCCGCAGCAGCCGCTGAGAGCACACACACATTCACATAAAAATGCGGTACTCACCAGCCGAGCGCCACAGGGACCCCCAGGGGTTTGTGGCGCTGTGCCCATCGCTTCCCCCCCCCCCGGCGGGGAACGCAGTGACCCCCGATGTGCGGTTTGCGTCCCTGCCAGGGAAGCAATCCTCATCCCCCAGGGCCGGCGTGAAACTGCAGGGACCACCATACAGGGTAATTACAGAACGCCAAGGGAGAGGTGGGGGTCCAGCAGCGCTGAGACCCCTGAGACCTCTAGACCACTTCTGGTGATCCAAGTCTCTTGTCCGATGAAAATAATAAAGTCTTCTGAGGAGCTGCTTCCAGCAGCGACTATCCTCTGGGACCTCAAATTGTAAACTGAAGAAGCAGGAGTAGGAGGAGCCCGAACTGGAGGGGCCGGTCAACACTGTTTAATCTGAGGTGTCAATCCTATCTGGGCTCCGCCTACCCACTAGTCATTACTAGTGTGTCTCCTTTCCTTCCAATCTGCTGCTGAAAATGCTGTTAGCCTGCATATAACTATTAACCTGCAGATTAATCCCCTATAAATCAGTTCGGCGCCAAATGCTGTAGCGAGAAATTTAACTATATTCCCCCCAGCAGCGTTTCAGGCACTGATCTGTGTACAGTGAGTGGAGGCTGTAACGGCACCTGTGGGACTGACTGATACTTGCTCTGCTTTTTAACTTGATCCTTGATGGAAGCAGACACCGGTAAAAGTAGTTTTTTTTGTTGTCCCCTTTGCTTGTGGACTTATTTGTATTAAGTTTCGCCTAACCAGTTCAAGACCAGTCACATTGTCAAGGTTTTTTTTTTTTTTGACAGGTTCCCTTTAAAGGGACTCTTGCCTCATTTTTTGACTAAAAGCTGCGGCCATCGCCATCAGGGGCTTATCTACAGCATTTTGTAATGCTGTAGATAAGCCCCTGATGTAACCTGAAAGAGAAGAAAAACAAGTTAGATTATATTCACCCAGGGGCAGTCCGGTCAAATGGGTGTCGCGGTCCGGCGTCTCCCATCTTCTAGTGAAGACGTCCTCTTCTTTGCTTCCCGTCGCGGCTTGCTCTGCCCTGTTGAGGACAGAGCAGAGTACTGCAGTGCGCAGGCGCCAGGAAAGTTCAGAGAGGTCCGGCGCCTGCGCACTGCAGTACTCTGCCCTTAACAGGGCAGAGCAGTGCGCCGGAGCCGCGACGGGAAGTAAAGAAGAGGATGTCTTCGCAAGAAGATAGGAGGCGCTGGACCAGACACCCATCGGACCGCCCCAGGGTGAGTATAACTAATTTTTCTTCTCTTTCAGGTTACATTGGGGGCTTATCTACAGCATTACAGAATGCTGTAGATAAGCCCCTGATAGCAGTGGCTGCAGCTTACATACAAAAAATGGGGTGACAGATTCCCTTTAAGCCCTGAGGGTATGTGCAGACGATCAGTAAACACTGCCGAATGGACGCTGCGTACGTGTGTAGTGTCCAGATGTTACAGCTTAGTGGATGGGATTTCAAGAAATCTTATGCCTACTATGCGTGCATACGCCTGAGCATCACGCACGGACACTGACAAGCGGCGCGTTACTCCAGACCACAGCATATCAATTTCTGTTGAGGAGACGCTAGTCTCCACAAGATAAAATTCACCCATAGAATGTATTAAACGAGGTGAATCCGCACAGTTTAGTGAATACATGTGGATTCACCTGTGTTCAATAGACGGTAGAGCTTTGGACGCAGCAAACATGCGGTGTCCAAAGCGCTGCCACTTCCAGATCGTCTGCACATACCCTTAGTGGCGGAGCCAATTTTGATCTTAATGACTGGGCCAAATTTTTGAAATCTGGCCAGTGTCACACTTCATGTGGTAATAACTCAGGAATCCTTCAACATATCCCATTGATTTGAGATTTTAAATTTTATGACATTGTACTTAATGTTCGTCAAACTAGGGTAGATCTGATTTGCGTATATTTATGAAAATATCAACAACTTGAAAATGTCATCGTTTTCAAACTTAAAATCAGTTATACCACACAAAATGGTTAAATAACATTTCCCACGTGTCTACTTTACATCAGCACAATTTGGAACAATTTATGTTATGAAGTTAAGCGTAAAAAGTTAACCAGCAATTTCTCAATTTTCCAACAAAATTTATTGTTATTATAGGGACCACATCACATTTGAAGGGACTTTGACAGAAAATACCTAAAAGTGACACCATTCTAAAAACTGCAACTCTCAAAAGCACATTCAAGAAGTTTATTAACCCTTTAAGCTCTTCACAGGAATTGAATGTGGAATGGAAAAATGAACATTACCTTTTTTCACCAAAATTTTGATTTAGTCCCAATTTTTGTTTTACTTTCACAAGGGTAACAAGAGAAAATGGATCACAAAATTTTGTTGTGCAATTTCTCCCGAGTACACCAATAGCCCATATGTGGGGGACAACTACTGTTTGGGCGCACGCAGGGCTGGGAAATGGAAAAAGACACTGACTCTTTGAATGCAAAAATGGCTGGACTCGAAAACAGATGCCATGTTGTAGTGGGGAGCCCCTTTATTCCCAATTGATCGCCCTTTTAAAGCTGCAATGGGGGAATAAGGCCCCTTAACCCCCAAGGGTGGTTTGCACGTTAATGACCGGGCCAATTTTTACAATTCTGACCACTGTCTCTTTATGAGGTTATAACTCTGGAAAGCTTCAACGGATCTTAGCGACTCTGAGACTGTTTTCTCGTGACATATTGTACTCCATGATAGTGGTAAAAATTCTTCGAAATAACTTGCGGTTATTTATGAAAAAAAAAAATGGAAATATGGTGAAAATTTGGAAAATTTTGCAATCTTCAAACTTTGGATTTTGATTCCCTTAAAACAGAGAAAAATGTCACACAACATAGTTACTAAATAACATTTCCCACATGCCTACTTTACATCAGCACAATTTTGGAACCAAAATTTTTTTGTTAGGAAGTTAAGGGTTAAAAGTTGACCAGCGATTTCTCATTTTTACAACAAATTATACAAAACCATTTTTTTTTTTTTTTTTTTTTTTTAGGGACCACCTCACATTTGAAGTCACTTTGAGGGGTCTATATGGCAGAAACTACCCAAAAGTGACACCATTCTAAAAACTGCACCCCTCAAGGTACTTAAAACCACATTCAAGAAGTTTATTAGCCCTTCAGGTGCTTCACAGGAGCTGAAGCAACTTGAAGGAAAAAAAATGAACATTTAACTTTTTAGTCACAAAAATTATCTTTTACAAACAATTTTTTTATTTTAACAAGGGTAAAAGGAGAAAATGAACAGAAAAAGTTGTTGTGCAGTTTCTCCTGAGTACACCGATACCCCATATGTGGGGAAAACCCACTGTCTGGGCGCACGGCAGGGCTTGGAAGGGAAGGAGCGCAGTTTGACTTTTTCAAACCAAAATTGGCTGGAATTGAGATTGGACACCATGTTGCGTTTGGAGAGCCCCTGATGTGCCTAAGCAGAGGAAACCCCCCACAAGTGACACGATTTTGGAAACTAGACCCCCTAAGGAACTTATCTAGATGTGTGGTGAGCACTTTGAACCCCAAAGTGCTTCACACAAGTTTATAACGTAGAGCCGTAAAGTTAAAAAATCATTTTTTTCCATTAAAATGATCATTTCACCCCAACTTTTATTTTCCCAAGGGTAACAAGACCTGAAGAGTTATTGTGCAATTTGTCCTGAGTACGCTGATGCCCAATATGTGGGGGTAAACCACTGTTTGGGTGCATGGCAGAGCTCGGAAGGGAAGGAGCACAGTTTGACTTTTTCAACGCAGAATTGGCTGGACGCCATGTCATGTTTGGAGAGCACCTGATGTGCCTAAACAGTGGAAACCCCCCACAAGTGACACCATTTTGGAAACTAGACCCCCTAAGGAACTTATCTAGATCTGTGAGCACTTTGAACCCCAAGTGCTTCAGACAAGTTTATAACGTAGAGCCGTAAAGTTAAAAAATCATTTTTTTCCACAAAAATGATATATTAGTCACCAATTTTTTATTTTTCCAAGGGTAACGAGAGAAATTGGACCCCAATAGTTGTTCTCCAATTTGTCCCGAGTACGCTGATACCCTATATGTGGGAGAAAACTACTGTATGGGCACACGTCGGGGCTCGGAATAGAAGTAGTGACGTTTAGTAATGGAGACTTTGATGGACTGGTCTGCGGGTGTCATGTCGCGTTTGGAGAGCCCCTGATGTGCCTAAACAGTGGAAAACCCCCCACAAGTGACCATTTTGGAACCTAGACCCCCAAAGGAAATTATCTAGATGTGTGGTGAGAACTTTGAACCCCGAAGTGCTTCACAGAAGTGTATGACGTACAGCCGTAAAAATAATTTTTTTTTTTTTTTTTACAAAAATGATTTTTCGCCCCCAATATTTTATTTTCACAAGGGTAACAGGAGAAATTGGACCCAAAAAGTTGTTGTCCAATTTGTCCTGAGTACGCTGATACCCCATATGTGGGGGTAAACTACTGTTTGGGCGCATGGCAGAGCTCAGAAGTGAAGGAGCACCGCTTGACTTTCTCAACGCAGAATTGGCTGGAATGGAGATCAGACGCCATGTCACATTTGGAGAGCCCCTGATGTGCCTAAACAGTGAACACCCCCCAATTCTAACTCAACCCTAACCTCAACACACCCCTGACCCTCATCCCAACCCTAACCATAACCCTAACCACAAATCTAACCCTAACACAACCCCTAATCCTAATCCCAATCCTAACCCTAATCCTAACTTTAGCCCCAACTCTAACCCTAACTTTAGCCCCAACAATAACCCTAATGGGAAAATGGAAATAAATACATTTTTTACATTTTTCTATTTGTCCCTAACTAAGGGGGTGATAAAGGGCGGTTTGATTTACTGTTTATAGCGGGTTTTTATGTTTGGCAGCTGTCACAGGCTAAAAGACGCTTTTTATTGCAAAAATAGTTTTTGCATCACCACATTTTGAGAGCTGTAATTTTTGCATGTTTTGGCCTACAGAGTCATGTGAGGTCTTATTTTTTGCGGTACGAGCTGACATTTCTATTAGTACCATTGTTGAGCACGTGACATTTTTTGAATTTCTTTGGGGGGGGGGCGGCATTTATACCATTCCGCGTGTGGTAAAATTGATAAGCAGTTTTATTCTTCGGGTCAGTACGATTACGGCGATACCTCATTTATATAATTTTTTTTAGGTTTTGGCGCTTTTATACAATAAAAACAATTTTATATAAAAATTAATTATTTTTGCATCGCTTTATTCTGCGAGCTGTAACTTTTTAATTTTTTCGCTGATGCTGTGTGGCGGCTCATTTTTCGCGGGACAAGATGACGTTTTCAGCGGTACCATGTTTATTTATATCGGCCTTTTTGATCGCGTTTTATTCCACTTTTTGTTCGGCGGTATGATAAAAAAAAAAAAAAAGCAAAAAATCAATGCTTTAAGTAGTTCACTAAAGGGGTTAACTAGTGGGACAGTTTTATAGGGGGGTTGTTACGGATGCGGCGATACCAAATGTGTACTTTTATTGTTTGTTTTTTTTTATTTACAGGAAGAAATGAATTTATTGGGAATATTTTTTATTCCTTTATTTTGAAATTTTTTTTTTACACTTGTGATTTTTTTTTTTTTTTAACTTTTTTACTTTGTCCCAGGGTGGGACATCACTGTATTTTATCAGATCGCTGGTGTGACAGTGTGCACAGCACTCTGTCACATCAGCAATCGCTCTGGCACTGCTGCAGGCTTCTCAGTGCCTGCTCTCCGCAGGCACTGAGGAAGCCGCCTCCCTGCAGGACCCGGCGGCCAGCTTGGATCCGGGGTCCTGCAGGGAAGAGGCCTTCAGAACAGCACGGTCACATGTGACCGCGCTGTTCTGAGGGTCTCAAGGGAGCGCGCAAGGAGCCCCCTTCCCTGCACGATGCTCCCCTGGTACACAGCGATCATGTTTGATCGCGGTGTGCCAGGGGTTAATGTGCCGGGAGCGGTCAACCGCTCCTGGCATAGTCCCGGGTATCAGCTGTGATAATCAGCTGACACCCGGCGGCGATCAGCTGCGCTCCCCCTGGGAGCGCAGCTGATCGCCTTGGACGTACCATCCCGTCCATGGGCAGATTGGCACGGGTTTTATGGACGGGATAGTACGTCCGATGGCAGAGAGGGGTTAAAGAATACACGCAAAGAGAGACCTGTCAATCAGCTGTAGCAGTGCTGGGAAGAGCTTGCTGGGGCCAGAGTTGGACTATCGTCTTCGACAACCGTCTCTGGCTGGATCTTCAAAGTATAATTTTTTTAAAAAATGACAGTGTGAAGGGGGCTGTGAAAGGTGTTAAAGGCAGACACCCACATCCTGCTGCAAGTTTACCAGAAATAACAGGCATACTTGACAGATCTATACTTACATCCATTGAATGTTGTTTTTAGATTTCTTTTTAATTAGATGAATGCCTTCCAATACATTAGTAATATCATAAATTCTCCTTTTTTGCACCTTGAGGACTTCAGCAGCTCTATTCAAGTCCACTACACCATCAGATGATTGACTAAGCAGCTGAATAAACTTCTTAGTCAAAAGGCCAAGTGAGGTATCATATCTTGTTTTTTCCAGAGGTGATTTTGGAGCTAAAGGAAAAAAAAAAAAAAAAGTTATGCATCATTTTTGCCAGCTTAAATAAACAACCCAACAGATCAAGAGGTAGACTGTGCTACACAGACCAACACTTATGACATGGATACAAATCCAAGCAATCAACTCTTAAAAGGGAACCAGTCACCTCCATAATCTATTTACCGTGCCTGCAGATATAGCATTAATCTGTAGATAAACCGCATTTAGGTCATGTCTTGCTGACTTACTGGATGAGTGTCTATAAGGAGAAAATGACTTACCCCTACAAACACTCCCAGTCATCAGGGCAGTGCAAGCAGCTGTGTGTAGTGATGAACTGTGACACTGAGGCGCTGTAATCACTCCTTGCTCATTGACAGCCTGCTGTCTAGCGTATCTGTGCTGTCAATCCATGTACAGTACAGACCAAAAGTTTGGACACACCTTCTCATTCAAAGATTTTTCTGTATTTTCATGGCTATGAAAATTGTAGAATCACACTGAAGGCATCAAAACTATGAATTAACACATGTGGAATTATACATTACACTTTACAAAAAAGTGTGAAAACTGAAAATATGTCTTATATTCTAGGTTCTTCAAAGTAGCCGCCTTTTGCTATAATTACTGCTTTGCACGCAGAAAAGGTGAACGGATGGACTCTACATGCCTGGTTCCCACAGTGAAGCATGGAGGAGGAGGTGTGATGGTGTGGGGGTGCTTTGCTGGTGACACTGTTGGGGATTTATTCATAATTGAAGGCATAGTGAACCAGCATGGCTACCACAGCATCTTGCAGCAGCATGCTATTCCATCCGGTTTGCTTTTAGTTGGACCATAATTTATTTTTCAACAGGACAATGACCCCAAACACACCTCTAGACTGTGTAAGGGCTATTTGACCAAGAAGGAGAGTGTTGGGGTGCTACGCCAGATGACCTGGCCTCCAGTCACCAGACCTGAACCCAATCGAGATGGTTTGGGGTGAGCTGGACCGCTCACTGCTTCAATTTTGAATAAATTCCCAACAGTGTTACCAGCAAAGCACCCCCACACCATCTCCTCCATGCTTCACGGTGGGAACTAGGCATGTAGAGTCCATCCGTTCACCTTTTCTGCGTGCAAAGCAGTAATCAAAGCAAAAGGTGGCAACTTTGAAGAACCTAGAATATAAGACATAGTTTCAGTTTCACACTTTTTTGTAAAGTGTAATGTATAATTCCACATATGTTAATTCATAGTTTTGATGCCTTCAGGGTGATTCTACAATTTTTAAAGTCATGAAAATACAGAAAAATCTTTGAATGAGAAGGTGTCTCCAAACTTTTGGTCTGTACTGTATATGAGAGCGATTACTGCCTCACTGGCTTGAAGCAAGCGGATGAAGAGAGAATATAACCATTTTCTCCCTGTAACCATTGCTCCAGTAAGGGAACCAGTCATGGCTTAATCACTACTGTCCAGCAGTACCTCTACATCAGGGGTGGGAAACCCAAGGCCCATGTGCCATTTATAGCCCGCTATGACTTTCTGACCGACCCCCAGGGCATATTCCCGGAGCCCGCGGTGCTTGGGACGGCAGCTGCATTTTGATGACCGTCAGGATGTACTTTGTGGGTGGAGTTAGCACATGATGAACTCTCACTCCATAGTAGAAGACAGCAGCGGCATCTCCTGTGATGTCTACACTGCAGCCCCATGTCTCCTGTGAAGTATGTATTTACAGCAGTCTGAGTCCTATGTGAATTAAAAACAGCAGTCTCTGTGTCTTATGTTGCAGGTGCTTCTCAAAGAATAGGCATTAGACCTACCGGTAATTATGTTTCCAGGAGTCCATCCTGACAGCACCAGGGAGGATGTCATTCATCTCCTTGCAGGGACAGGAAGAACACACAAGAGGTTAAAACACAACATAACACAATTAGGGAGGGAACTATCCGTGCTGTCAGGATGGACTCCTGGAAATATAATTACTGGTAGGTCTAATGCCTATTTTCCAGGACATCCCTCCTGACAGCACCAGGGAGAATACCAAAGTACCTCCTCAGGGTGGGAAGACTGCCTGTAGAACCATTCTACCAAAAGCAGTCTGTTTACTAGACAATACATCCAGCTTGTAATGCTTACAAAATGTATCCAGCCTGGACTAGGTTGCGGCCCTACAAATTTGGTTTACTGATGCCCCAAGCCCTTTCTGCCCAGGAGGTTGATAATGCACGAGTCGAGTGGGCTTTTAAACCTTCTGGGGGCTGATGCCCTGAGAGATATAGGCCAGATTAATTAGAGACGTTATCCACATAGCTATAGAGAATTTTGAGGCCTTTTTCCCTCTATTTTCCCCCCCCCAAATAGAATAAATAGATTATGGTCCTGCCTCCAACTGTGTGTGGCCTTGATATAATCAATGACCGCCTGTCGCACGTCTAACTCATTTAGTGCTTGCTCTTTATCATTTGAGGGGTTTTCGCAAAACGAGGGCAGGACGATTTCCTTGTTTAGGTTGTCTACGGACACGATCTTGGGCAAGAAAGTGGGGTCTAGTGTCATGACTATACGGTCCTCCCAAATTCAGAGATATGGATCTCGAATAGCTAAGGCTTGTATTTCACTTATGCACTTTGCCTGGTGATGGCCACTAGAAATGCTACCTTCATGGTTCGACGAGAGATGGACATCTGCTGTCCCTGAATGAAGGGGTCTGCGCAAAGGGACCAAAGGACAAGGCTAAGGTCCCACGGGGTACTGATCTCAACTGTGGGAGGTAGTCGCTGAGTTGCCCTGAGTAATCTTATTAACCAGGGATGAGATGCCAGGGGGTAGTCGAGGGAGGAACTTAAGGCCGAGATCTGGACTTTTAGCGTACTGGGCCTAAGTCCCTTATTAAAGCCTGCTTGAAGGAAATCTAAGATTTTTGGAATATTGGGTTTTCCTTCTGGTAGATTGGACCTGTCACCCTCCAGACAGAATCGCTTCCAAATTTTATGATAGATTGCAGACGTGACTGGCTTTCTACTGGCCTGAATTGTGGAAATGACCTGGTCCGACAGACCTCGAGCTCTCAAGATGTCACACTCAGGATCCAAGCCGACAGGTGGAGTCTCCCTGGGTCTGATGGTAGACAGGGCCTTGGTGAATGAGATCTTCTCTTTGTGGGAGTAGCAGCGGCTGATCTTCCTCCATGATTCCCAGTAGCGGAAACCAACTCCTTTTTGGCCAATAAGGTACAATCAGTAACACTCTCGCCTGGTCTTCCTGTATGTTTCTGAGGATGGCTGGGAACGCATAGGAGAGAGATCGACCCCACTTCTGACTTAGAGCGTCCACACCTTCTGGGTTGACCAGCGAATTTAACGAGTAGAATCTGTCCGTCTTGGTATTTTTCCTGATTGCGAAAAGATCTAGCTGAGGTCTTCCCCAGCGAAGACATAGGTTCTGGAATATTTCCGGGTTCAACTCCCACTCTGTTAGCCAGATCTTCCACCTGCTCAGATAGTCAGATACCGTGTTCCGGTACCCTTCGAGATTAATGGCTCTTATGGATAAAACTGTCCTTTCTGCCCAAGAAAAAAATTTTCCTCAAGTGCTCTTGGAGTTTTTGATGTCTAGTTCCCCCTTGGTGGCGCAGAAAGGATACCGCCGTCACGTTGTCCGACAGAATTTTTACATGTTGGTCTTTCAGTCGGGTCTGATTCTGCTTTAGGGCTTCCCATGTGGCATAGAGCTCTTTGTAATTGGAGGAGCTGGCCCGCAGGTTTGCCGCCCACTCTCCCTGAAGAATTCTTCCTTCCAGATGCGCCCCCCAACCCCACTTGCTGGCGTTCGTGGTGATTACTACGCATGGGGAGGTGATCCAGGGACGCCCCTTCCTTAGGTTCTCCAACTGCATCCACCACACCAGGGACAAGGATATTTTCTTGTCGAGGGAACTCTGACAACGATCCCAGGCGGCCAGGACTTCCTTCTGTAAGGTCTTTGAACGGACACAGGGGATGCATGATGTCATGAGTCCCAGGACTCGCATCGCCGATCTGATGGAAACCCGGCCCTTCCGGAGTTCCTTCATACTGTTTACCACTCTTTCTGCAGCGGTTAAAAAAGATGTTCTGGTGTTGGAATCCAGGAGTACTCCTAAAAAGATCTTTCTTTTTCCCAGCACCAAATCTGATTTTTCTCCATTTATTATCCAGCCGAGGGTTTTTAAAACAGCTATCATCTTCCGTCTGTGCCGCTGCAGCTCCTCTTTTGAACCTGCCACTAACAGAAAATCGTCCAGATACGGGATGATTATCCCTTGACTTCTTAGGAAGGCTACGACTTCTGAGATCAGATTGGTAAAGACTCGAGGAGCCGAGGCCAGGCCAAAAGGAAGACACTGGAATTTAAAGCGACAGGTCCGATCCGGAAGTTTTACTGCGAATCTCAGGTATTTTTGTGATGTTGGGTGGACCGGCACCTGATAGTAAGCACTCTTCAGATCCAGAGTGCACATCAGGGCGTCCTTGTTTATCAGATGGATTGTGGATCTTGAATCCAGTCGAAATTTTTTTTTTATACGTGACCCAGGCATTTAGTGGTTTTAGATTTATAATCGTGTGAGATTCTCCGGATGGTTTTGTGGAGAATAGGGACGAATAGTGACCTGATCCTATTTCTGCTAGGGGAACCGGAATTATGACAGCTGATTTTGCTAGGTCTAACACATCTGCCCACATTTGAGAGAGTTTTTATAGTAAGGGGGAAATAGATCTCTCGGGGGGGAGGAGAGGAAAATTCTATTTGGTAACCCTCTGATATGGTCTTTAACACCCATTGATTCTGAGTGATCTGAGACCATTGGGCCCTGAATTCTCTAAGCCGACCCCCTATATAGTTTCCCAACTCTAGACAGGGTATTTCCGAAGGGACCCCATTGAGACCTCCCCTGTACTCCTGTCTCCTGGTACCACTAGGTCTACGAAAGGACTGGTCCCTCGAACTTTTTTCTTCTGGGAACCCTCTTTTTATCAGACGCCTTCTCTAATATTTCATCTAGTGCCAGTCCAAAGACTTTTAACCCGGAGAAGGGAAGAGAACAGAGCTTGTTTTTAGAAGCTCCATCCCCCGACCATGTTTTTAGCCAAATAGCTCTGCGGGCCGAGTTGGTCAGCGAGCTATTTCGGGCAGAGAATCTTACGGATTCTGACGATGCGTCGGCTAAAAAGGCCATGGCCGACTTCATGAGTGGCAGGGAAGCCAATATTTCCTCTCTAGGGGTTTTGTTAGTAAGATGTTCTTCTAACTGCCCCATCCATAAAAACATAGATCTTGCTACTGGAGTAGCTCCTACGTTTGTTTTAATTATGGCTGCTGAAGTCTCCCAGGCTCGTCTTAAATTGTCCGCCTTTCTGTACATTGGATCCTTGAGGCTGGATGAATTCTCAAAGGGGATGGATGTTTTCCTGGCGACTTCAGCCACCGGAACATCAATTTTGGGAACTTCTTCCCAGACTTTTATGTCCTCTGGGTCGAAGGGGAGATGTTTTTTAAAGTCTCGGGGTATTACAAGAAGCTTCTCCGCCTCCTCCCACTCTTCCAGGACCATAGCCCGCATATGGTCATTCACTGGGAACACACGTTGCCTCTGCGCCCTGAGGCCTTCAAACATGTCCTGTCTGGACTGTGGTTTCTGGTCATCCTCTATCTGCATCGTGTCCCTGACTGCCTGAATCAGGTCATTTGTATCGTTGGCTGAGAAGAGATATCGTTTGCCTCGCTGTTTCATCTGAGCACACCTCGCCCTCTTCCTGGTCAGACTCTCGGGAATAGGCATCCTCCTCTGAGATTAGTTTCATCTCCCACCTGGCCCGTTTTGCAGTGGGACCTGGGGGGTTGTGGATGGGAAAAGGTGGCCATGGAAGCTTGGACTTCCTCACGAATTATGGACCTCATCTCCGATAGGAGGGACCGCTGTTCCTCCTTCATGACACTAGTCGTGCAGGTGTCACAGAGCTTTTTATGTCTGCTCGGGAGCTTTGTTGTGCATATAGGGCACCTATTTGACTTCCCCGTCTGTTTGGTCGTAGGTAGGGGTGTCACTTGAAGTCCCTTTTCCTGCGTAGCGCAAGAAGGGGATAGTCAGGACTCAGGTCCGGTACAGTTAGGGCTCCAGGTGGTCTTTTTGCGCACAGCGAGCTTACCCCGTCCAGCTCGACTTTACCAGGATCCTTCATGGTGGTCGTGCTGCCGTAAGCCCCTGCGAGATCAGGAAGGTGACTGCTGCCTGTCTAGCTGCACCACGCTCGTTTCCCCGAAGTGCACGCCGGCCTTTTACTTCCGGGCTGTGACGTCACCGGAAGTGCGTCGCGACTCCTCTCCACCTGACTTCCGGTCCTTGCGCTGGTGTCGGAGCCGAGAGCCTCCACAGTGGGAGGAAGCGGTTCTACCCAGGAGCCTTGTCCTACCTCTGGTCTCTGAGGCTGAAGGACCCCCCACCCAGGAGGGTTTCAGCTCCGGGGCTACTTGACAGGAGGGAAGGTTTGGACGAGCCGCCCGATCCCCCAGACCCCTCCGGTAAGAAGAATCCTCTTGCGTGTTCCTCCGTGCAGGGACAGGAAAAACACTGAGGAAAGGTGGGTGGGGAGGGCCTTTTAATCTCTTGTGTGTTCTTCCTGTCCCTGCAAGGAGATGAAGGACGTCCTCCCTGGTGCTGTCAGGAGGGACGTCCTGGAAAATTAGAATATTATGAAAAGGTTAATTTCAGTTCAATACAAAAAGTGAAACTCATTATATAAAGTCATTACAAACAGAGTGATCTATTTTAAGTATTTACTTTTGTTATTGTTGATGATTATGGCTTAAAAGCAATGAAAACCCAAAAGGCATTATCTCAGTAAATTAGAATTAACGAAAACACCTGCAAAGGCTTCCTAAGCGTTTAAATAGGTCCCTTAAGCCCCCGTCACACACATCGATCTCGCTAGCGAGATCGCTGCAGAGTCACTAGTTTTGTGACGCAACAGAGATCTCCCCAGCGATATCGCTGTGTGTGACATTCAGCGACGATCGGCCCCCTGCCGGGTATCGCTGAATGTCCTGGACATTTTTTTGATCGTTGGTCTCCCGCATCGCTGCATGCGGCAGGCAGGAGACCAGCGATCAGCTGGCAACCAAGGTACACATCGAGTTTCCAGGCGCCGGGCGGCGCCTGGAAACCCGATGTGTACGTTGGATACCGGCGCGCTGTTGCAGGGGAGCTGGTAACCAAGGTACACATCGGGTTTCCAGGCGTCGCGCAGCGCCTGGAAACCCGATGTGTGCCTTGGTTACCAGCTCCCTGCACCAGCGGGCTGGTATCCAACGTACACTGCGGGTAACTAAGCGACGTTACCCGCAGTGTCACTGTCCCGAACGCTGCCTGTTTGGCAGCTCACCAGTGATCATGTAGCGACACACCAGCGATCCTGACAAGTGCATATCGTTGTCGGGATCGCTGGTGTGTCGCTATGTGTGACAGGGCCCTTAGTCTATTCCAGGAGGCTCCACAATCATGTTTAAGACTGCTGACTTGGCAGATGTCCAGAAGGCAGTCATTGACACACTCCACAAGGAGGGTAAGCCACAAAAGGTCATTGCTAAAGAAGTTGGCTGTTCAGAGAGTGCTGTATCCAAGCATATTAATGGAAATTTGAGTGGAAGGAAAAAATGTGTGGTAGAAAAAGGTGCACAAGCAACTGGAATAATCCTTTCAATGCTGTGGTTAAGAAAAAGCCATTTAAAAATGTGTAGGAGATTCACAAGGAGTGGACTGCTGCTGGAGTCATTGCTTCAAGAGCCACCACACACAGATGTATCCAGGACATGGGCTACAAGTGACGCATTCCTTGTGTTAAGCCACTCATGACCAATAGACAACACAAGAAGTGTCTCACCTGGGCCAAGGAGAAAGAAAACTGGACTGTTGCTCAGCGGTCCAAGGTTTTGTTTTCAGACGAAAGTAAATTTTGCATTTCATTTGGAAATCAAGGTCCCAGAGTCTGGAGGAAGAGTGGAGAGGCACACAATCCAAGCTGCTTGAGGTCTAGTGTGAAGTTTCCACAATCAGTGATGGCTTGGGGAGCCATGTCATCTGCTGGTGTAGGTCCACTGTTTTATCAAGACCAAAATCAGCGCAAACATCTACCAGGAAATTTTAGAGCACTTCATGCTTCCCTCTGTCCACAAGCCTTTTGGAGATGGAAATTTCATTCTCCAGTAGGACTTGGTACCTGTCCACACTGCCAAAAGCACCAATACCTGGTTTAAAAACAACAGTATCACTGTGCTTGATTGGCCAGCAAATTCACCTGACCTTAACCCCATAGAGAATCTATTGGATATTGTCCAGAGGAAGATGAGAGACACCAGACCCAGCAATGTAGATGATCTGAAGGCTCCTATCAAAGCAACCTGGGCTTCCATAACACCTCAACAGTGCCACAGGCTGATCGCATCCATGCCACATTGGTGCATTAACTGGAGTCCTGACCAAGTATTGAGTGCATTTACTGAACATACATTCAGTAGGCCAACATTTCTGATTTTAAAATCATTTTTCAAGCTGGTGTTATAAAGTATTCTAATTTACTGAGATAATGACTTTTGGGTTTTCATTGGCTGTAAGTCATAATCATCATCATCAGAAATAAACATTTGATATAGATCACTGTTTGCAATGACTATAATACACGAGTTTCACTTTGTATTAAAGAACTGAAATAAATTAACTTTTTGATGATATTCTTATTTTGTGAGAAGCACCTGTTTGTATACTGCAGATCTCCCATTACTTGAGTTCTATGTTACATGAGCAGTGCTGAATTTCCAATTGTGAGACCTGCAGTGTAATATACATCTGTATTCTGCATGACATACTGCTGCATGTTCTTTACAAAACTTATTGTAAAGTCGCCTGTGCTCCAGACTGCTGAAACTCTGGAAAAGCAGTTATGAGTAACATCATCCATATCACTCAACATCACAGCTGCAGCAAAGAAAAGCCGTTCCAAACATTAGGGGTGAGTCAATTAAACGTTTGACCAAATGTAGCAGCGTATTGTTCAAGTTGATAATTTTGTATGGCCCCTGAAGAATGGTATAAATACCCAAATGGCCCTTGGCAGAAAGGAAAAAATAAAATAAAAGTCTCTAGAGGTGACCAGTTTCCTTTAAACAGTGAAAAAAAGACAGTAAGTATACGGAAACATTCTTGCTTAATTAGGCTAGGAAAACAAATTTAATCAAACCCACTTTTTGGGCTGTCAGGACAGAACACAGTGGCTCTTCCTTTGCCTTTTGGTGTTTTTAATCCTTCAGAGAGATACTGCTGACTTCCATCTCCAAGTTCTAATCGTCGCTTTGCCTAAAACACATGAGAATGCAGCTATTAAGTGAAAAGATCTCTCTAAACCAACTTATAGGCAACTATAACAGCTGTACTACACAAGTAGTGACAGCCCCAATGCAATCCAAAACACATGGATGCATAAACTAGAAAACTACATGCAGAGAAGCAATATAAATAGAGAAAGCAACTTGAGAAGCTAGGCAATACATAGCAGATAGCTGCATCACGAGGACTAGATGTTCTGTCTTCTAGGGAACCCCTATTCAGAAACACTAGCCTCTACATCTTCGTGGAAGCCACCATCTACAGCAAGAACATAGATTTCATTTTTTAGTCATTCAATATAGTAGCATAGCCATTGGCATTATGTGTAGGGATAGGAACCACACAAGTGCAAATTCCATGTGAGAAATTATTGATCAGGTTCTTGATGGGAAACCAGCCAGAGGAACCTGGCAGAGGGGTTATCTCCTTCTCCACATTGAGAACGTACATGCTTTGTCAAACTAACCATGCCGGCGTATTGGTAGGTAAGGAAGAACAGTCAAATACTGAAGGTGTTGGCGGATGTCCTAAATATTATGAATTCTGCTTTAATACCAATTTAAGTGGTGATTAACAAGTATGGGGTAATCATACCAAGGACCTCGTAATACTTGAAAACTAAGATTATGCTGTACACAACTAAACAAGGCTATGACCTACTTAATGTACATCTTTATCATGCACAGTGGACAATCCTTTTACTGCAAGCTGTTGACATCTGTTCATTTTGTAAATTGCTTCACTTTTATGCAGAAGCCCAAAACTGTACACAAAACTACAGCGGCGTTTTTTTCACGGCCCAGATCCATGTTCCACACTCGTGTTACAAGCATGAACAGTTGGCTCGCAGAGAGTGGGCGCAGCCTGTCTGCATTACGCTACAATATGGAGACTGGCTCACTGAAATATGCAGAAACCTTAAAGGGTTTGTCCATGTCCAAATTTTCTACTATAAAGTTTCATTAGTAGGTGTATTTAAAAAACCCAAACCAGAAACTGTGCTTAACTCATGATGCCTGGGTCCAGCACGGAGTCCCCTCTGGTGCTCTTAATGTGTTATCTGCAGCACTGATGTCACCTTGAAAGCATTGCAGCCAATAACGAGAGCTCAGCAGCTCTGCCCAAGTTGATTGCATGAGCAGCTCAAAAACCAGAGTTAAATGATTGTCTGCACTCTGCAGACAGACTCAGAGAAGCAGTGGAGACTCAGTGCTGGACCTGGGCAGGATACGTAAAGCCCAGTTATTTTAGGAAAAAAAAAACACCTTTCCCTGAAAGAGGCAAAATGACTGTTCAGACCAAGTACAGGTGCTTGGCACATCATGGCGTGGCCACATATTTAAGTGCACTTTGCCACCTGCTTGTATTCCATCCATCACTGCAGGTCTCTGGCTCTATAAAGCCAGGGCTGTCCACAAAAAGCTTGGAGACTGAGTGAAAACAAGCAGGAAGGAAGGTGTAATTAAAGTTCCACCGAGATGCAGAGAACACCCCGTACTTGTTTTGCACAGTCTGTGCTGACAGAGTCCCTTTAATGCTCTCTATCACAAGCCAGCACTAAGAACTAGACACAGTATTGGCATATATGCTTATTGATGCGATTATCATCCATACCTTCCTCTTTGACCTAGAACGGGGGGTACAACCTATTCGATTCCATTTTTAGGATTCCCACCTATCAGGAGGTCCTCTTTCATTCGCAGTTCAGGAGAGGCCATGGATTCAGCTTACTCCACTGAAGTTTATACAAGACAGTCTACTTTTTAGATTCTCAGAGAAGGAGAGATCAACACTAAGGGCTTGATCACACAACCGTATTTTAGGTCCGTGAAAGAAAAAAAAACAAAAAACCAAAAGACAGCACTAGGACCAATGCTATTCTGTGAGGCAAAGCAGATTACTCTTCCACTGATCGTATTTGCATGTGTAGAAAAACAATTAGAAAAAAAAGAATAAAATGCCATACACAGCATCCAATTTTTATTAATACATTGCAATTATGCAAAACAGGAAACTGTAAATGGTTCTCAATTTTTAATAGCTGCTGAAAAAAAAATAATAAAAAAAAAAGGATTGCATACGGATGACAAGTGAGAAAAATATGGTCTCTTTCTGGATGAAATTGACCAAAATTTTTAATCATCTGAGCCTACACTAACCAAAATAATTGTGCATTTGCCTATAGTAACTCAAGTCCATGACATACCTAGAGGACCTCTGAAAAATTGGAACTTTGGCTGCCTTAACACCCACACTAAAGGCTCTAGTCATTCCTTAAAAAACACCCACAGGTCATAAATATTTACGAAATATCAGATGACGAGTGCGATAATTTAATATCTCAACAAGAGTATGGGGAGACATCAAGGAAAGTCAATTCAAAATGCCCAATCATTTGACCCCATGGATGGCAAGTGCTGTCAGAATGTTTAAACACCTAACTATAGCGTTAAATCTCATGTTTTTGCCACAATTTGACAGCAGTATGATATAGGGATAGAGACCCCGATTCCAGAAATGTATCACTTAGTTTACTGGTTGCAGCAGTTGTGATAAAATCAGTTTTCCTTTTATTAGCATCTGTTAAAGGGAATCTGTCATCCCATTTTTGCCATATCAACTAAAGATATGGCTGAATAGTGCGTCCCAGAAGAAAGCTAGCGGTATTTACCTTATCTCCTGATACCCCCATTTTCATATAAAAATACCTTAGTAAAGTTCGTATTTTGGGCTGCCAATCAGGGCGGTCAGGTCAGAAGGGCGGCGGTTATTCGCTCCCCCCCCTCTCCTCCGCTTCTGTCACGTAACGCTGTCTGTGAATATCACAGACAGCGTACTGTTTCCGCGATTGCGCTGTGAAGCAGGGCCCCGCGCGTGCGCAGTGTTCTTTGCCCAACAGTGGGCAAAGTAGTAAAACATTACTGCGCATGCGTCAGACTTCCTGACTTTCCTTGGCCCGGAAGTCATCAGCAATCACTGGACGACTTCCGGGTCAAGTGAAGTGCCAGAAATTACTTGCGCGGTAGTGATAGTGTGCTGGCCCACTGTTGGGAAAACACTGCGCACGCGCGAGGGACTTTTACACAGCGCAAGCGCGGAAAAACAACGGACAAGAAAAAAAGCTACGTACGCCAAGAATGGAGGAGGGTTGGGGGAAGCGAATAACCGCCACCCAGCTGACCTGACTGGCAGCCCAAAATACCAACTTTACTAAGGTATTTTTATATGAAAACAGGGGTATCAGGATATAAGGTAAATACCGCTAGCTTTTTTCTGGGACGCACTATTCAGCCATATCTTTAGTTGATATGGCAAAAATGGGATGACAGATTCCCTTTAAAAGCCCATGGGTAAAGCGTGTTGGGTGCCATGCAGTTGCTGAAAGTCACCCAAATTACTATTTTAGTTGGCATCAGGGCCCATTGCAGCATTTCTTAGGCCAACTGCACAAGAAGAACCATGCTAATGGAAGTGTTCAGGTTGTGTGATACCTTTTATCCAATAAAGTGGTCTAAGGCTGAAAGTGGCATACAACAATGTGAGCTCTGCGAGCCGGTCAGCTGGACCAGTCCTACCAGGCACATTTTTTTTCTTACATATAGTTTAAAGAGCTTTAAAAATTCTCAGATATTCCAACAATTTTTGCATCTTTCTATAGTGATACACGGGCATTTATTTTTGTTATTTTCTTACAGAAAACAGTGGGACAATAGAGGAAGAGTGTTTTTCACCACAAAAGGACTCGCAAAACACATTTAAAAACACGTAACTTTAAATAATGGACAAGTTTATTTTTTAATGGGGCAGGGATACTAACAACGATTTCAACTTCAAACCTTTTTTTAACCCCTTCACGACCAGAGGCATTTTCGTTTTTCGCTCCCCTTCTTCCCAGAGCCATAACTTTTTTATTTTTCGGTCAATATGGCCATGTGAAGTATTGTTTTTTGCAGGACGAGTTGTACTTTTGAACAACACTATTGGTTTTAACATATCATGTATAGGTTCCGTTCTGGTATAGATAAAGCTTTGTTAAAGAATGCAATGGATGTTCGAAACGCGTAGCTGTGTCTACACTCATGATGGAATCTATTAACAATTTTCAATCCAATACATTTTTGCAAGCTTGGAAGCAGGGTGGAAATGAAGCCTCCTGTGTGACTGTGTGAATAGCAGAGCTGACTGGGGACCAACAGCTCCTGCATCCTCTCTACTCCAAGCGATCACATCACTGCTAGATCCAGAGAAGGAAGCAGTTAGCGCCTACCATTACTGTATGCATAGAACCACTTCGGCATTGTGCATACAGCAACTGGGAAGTCAGAGACTGTAATAAAGTTTCTGACCTCTGACTGCAGGACTATTTGTCTAAGTGCACACGTTCAGGATTATTCACGGTTTTTTAGCGGCAAAAAACGCGTCAAAAACGCATGAATTAAGCATCCTATCATTTAGAATGAATTCTGCAATTTTTGTGCACATGGTGCGTTTTTTTCCGCAAAAAAAACGCATCGCAGAAAAAGAAGCAACATGTTCATTAATTTCGCGGAATTCTAGCGTTTTTCCCGCTATATTATTGACCTAGAAAGTTCAGGGAAAAATCGCGGTAAAAACACGCAAAAAACGCACCAAAAACGTGCAAAAAAGCATGTTTTTACCGTGAAAAAGTCCGTTTTTGCTCAGGAAAATTCTGCACACATTCCTGAACGTGTGCACTTAGCCTTAAAGTCAATGATTAGAGCAGTTGTGCAGAGCGTCAGATTTCTGCATCGGGTGCTGAGAGACTGCTGCAGTAGGTGTGTGCAGGGGTAAAACTGCTTGATGCCTGGCAGGTAATGTTCACATGCTCAGTACCTTAAGGCCATCCAATTGTTGATTGGCAGCTGTCCTACTTGCTGGGTGGCAACACTGATGGAGGAATGAGGAGCACTGCACAAACCCATCTAAAAAGGACTGATGAAAACAACCTCTGTCAATATGCTAGAGAATATGGATGTCAGAGGGTTGCACAAAGCAGCCAATCTACTACATAATGTTTGTCCATGCATTTAGTGGACCTTCATTTGACAGCTTTGCATCTCATTAAACCGCAACAGTTAAAACAAATTGGAAAATATGGTAGAAACTATTGCCACTCAGCCAATGGGGTCCGTCAGATGCAGGTGATCTGTGCCATGTAACAGATCTAAAAATGGAGTTCTAATTTTCAAGCTCCTTTGACTATACAGAAAAACTAAGTTTAAAGTACCGATATGAAAACAGTGTTATCTCCAAATTATAGTTTATTTTAAAACGTTTATGTGCTAAATCTATATGAATGTATATGCAGTGTAGGCAAGTTAATATACTCACTGACTGCAGTCATCCCAGGTTACCAGCTCTGCTCCGGTCCTCCTCTGGGTCACGTGACGACTATTCCGACTTACCGGCTGACAGTTGCCATTACAATGTAAGTCTATTGGGTCTGATTCTGACACTTCATAGCCTTAGATTGTAAAAGCCACTTCTGGGTCACAAACTCCGGTGGGCTCCGAGCAGTCAGAACTTCAGTCATGCGACTCACGAGATCTGGAGCAGCACTGGAAAGCAGAGATGGAGATTGGTGAGTATTGACACTGACAGTAATTTATTTGTAAACCTGTCTGATGGAGCATCTGTGCTCTGAAAAATTGCAAATATAATGGTTCTGGTTAGCCAATAAAGGTATCTGTCCAAGAACCCTGTTGTCATTTTTGGGCACAAGTATTTCCACTGATTTTTTCTGGCCAACACTGTACTAGAATATATTTTTTTTTATTGTACATCAGTTTTAGCTCAGAAGTTTAAATAGGAGGGCTTCTTTAAACATGCTCACTCGGGGACATTAAAGGGAATCTGTCACCCTAGGAAACTTTTCAGCTATTACTATGGGCATACAGGTAATAGTAAGGTTAATCTAGTCTTACCTGTATGCCTCATAGATGCTGTCTAGATGTGGAGAAATAGACTTATTATATTAATGATTTCTTCCAGGCTCCGGGGTGTGCAGTGCCTGGAAGAAATCCCTGCCTCCACACTTTTATACCATCACCCTTCTCCCATGCACATCACACTGACCTGTGACTCTGGAATCCTGCGCATGCGTCCTGCACTCGCTCGACAATCTGTACGTCACTTCCTTCTATAGTCAGTGTATTCAGCGTTCATGTGCACTGACCATAGGGAGAAGGAAAAAGTACAGATTGCTGAGCAAGTGCAGGGGGCTCATATCACCTAACACTCCCATAAACACCTGGATGCTCACTGTGGTGCACACACACCTCAGGAACACTATTGTACCTGCTATATGGCGCCATGATCTCAAGATTGGAATAGGATGCAGATGTGCAGTACCCAGCCTCGGCCACTATCAGAAGACTGAGCAGCTCCACAATTGAGCATTTCCTGCTGGCAGCCAGGGACACAGGACACCTGATCAGTGAGGGTGTGTCAGACCCCGACCAATCAGTCATTGATGACCCATCCTAAAGGGTATGCCACACTAAACAATATCGCTAACGGGATCGCTAAAAAACGTCACTATTTAGCGATCCCGTTAGCGATGTTGTTCAGTGCGGCAGCTTCCAGCGACGAGCTTCCTGCTGTGATCTCGCTCGTCGCTGGAATCGTTCCGGACCCTATTTCATCGCTGGCGCTCCCGCTGGGTAAGTATCTAATCGCTGTGTGGCACCTTTTCTTAGCGATTTAGCGGTACTTTTGTACCGCTAAAGTCGTTAAGAAGATCGCTAACGGCGATAGCGTCGTTAACTATATCGCTAAATGCGGCAGCATTTAGCGATATAGAAACAATCCCGCTAGCGATCTCATTAGTATGCGACGCTAACGAGATCGCTAGCGGGATCGAGTAGTGTGGCAGTACCTTAAGGACAGGTCATCAATGATAAAGTAGAGAACACCCTCTAACCTCCACTACCAAAGCCTGTATTTCAACACCACTACTGAAAGTGTTACTGGGGTTTTCCATTTTCACAAATCAAAGATTTGAAGTGCTCTCACTTGGAGCGTCGCCGCAAGGGAAAAGGACATGCTGCGATCTGAAAAGACGCACCGCATGTCCGTTTACGCAGATCTTCCGCCTGCGTGTTTTAACGCATAGTGGAGACGGATTTCATGAAATCCCCTCCACTGTGCTGTAACATCTGGACGCTGCGGCTGTACTCAGTGTCAAACACGCAGCATTTACTGACCGTGGAAACATACCCTTAGAAGGTTACACATTAGGCTACTTTCACACATCAGTCTTTTTGTGTCAGGCATAATCTGTCCTATGCCTGATAGGACGGATCCGGCGCTGATTTTAAAAAAAAAAACTCATGCAACTGATCTTTTTTTTTTTTTTGCCGGATCCGTCCTGACCTTTTCAACCCGGAAAGATAAAATTTCTATGTGGAAAATGCAGGTACGAATGGAGACAGAGAAAAGAGAAAGATCTTGGTTTCCGGATCAGTTTTTTGACGGATTTGACAAAACACTGGTCCGGTTCCATAGACTTCCATTGTTTCCGGCCGCCTGAAGCGCCGATTCAGGCACTATCAGGCGGCTCCGGAAAAAAAAAAAAAAAAAAAAACTTTGCAGTCAGCGTCTTGTCCGGCCGCCGGAATGTACATTTCCGACGGATCCGGCCAAAAACGGATGCAACGCAATGACATCAGGCGCAATCTGGCACTAACGAAAGTCAATGGTAAAAAACACGCCGGATCGCGCCTGACGTCAAAAGACTGATGTGTGAAAGCAGCCTTAGTGGTCAGTAGAGATGAAGCAGATCAGGCTCACAATAGTGTGCAGTGCCTAATCTGGGCAGGCTGCAGGCCCAAGATACAGAACGAGGGCTGCATCATCAACATATGCACCTATTGCTCCTAAGGCCAAGATCACACACAAAAAAAAAAAAAACAACGGATGAATTTTAATCAGTATTGTCATCCACATGCATTACAAAGACCAAATATGGTTTCCTATGTTAATACATGCAATGTATCAGTAAAAACGGTATGTTACACGGATGATCCGTAGGGATCGGATATTTTTTGTGCACATGCTTGAATACGAGTCTTATCCTAAATACAGAAGAGAATAGTACAAACTGATTTTTATCACACACATTTTGTCTGTAAAAAAAAAAAAATCATATAAACAGCTCCACAAATAACATTGGTCTGTGCGATGTCCGTTTCTTCCACAGACAGAAGTCGCAAGACAATACACTCATGTGAACAGTGCCTGAGCCAGAGTACAGCAGACCCATGATAACTATGCTGAATGAGGATGGCTGGCACAGCCACGTTCACAGCCCAGCACAGGTAGAGGCCAGCCTCACACACACACACACACACAGCCTGCCACAGGTAGAGGCCAGCTCACTCACACACACAGCCCGCCACAGGTAGAGGCCAGCCTCACTCACACACACAGCCCGGCACAGGTGGCAGAGGGCCATGCCTCCCTCACACACACAGCCCGGCACAGGTAGAGGCCAGCCTCCCTCACACACACACACAGCCTGGCACAGGTAGAGGCCAGCCTCCCTCACACACACAACAGCCTGGCACAGGTAGAGGCCAGCCTCCCTCACACACACAGCCTGGCACAGGTAGAGGCCAGCCTCCCTCACACACACACCTGGCACAGGTAGAGGCCAGCCTCCCTCACACACACATCCTGGCACAGGTAGAGGCCAGCCTCCCCACACACAAGCCTGGCACAGGTAGAGGCCAGCCTCACACACACAGCCTGGCACAGGTAGAGGCCAGCCTCACACACACAGCCTGGCACAGGTAGAGGCCAGCCTCACACTTACAGCCTGGCACAGGTAGAGGCCAGCCTCCACTCACACAGCCTGGCACAGGTAGAGGCCTCCCTCACACACACAGCCTGGCACAGGTAGAGGCCTCCCTCACACACACAGCCTGGCACAGGTAGAGGCCTCCCTCACACACACAGCCTGGCACAGGTAGAGGCCTCCCTCACACACACAGCCTGGCACAGGTAGAGGCCTCCCTCACACACACAGCCTGGCACAGGTAGAGGCCAGCCTCACTCACACAGCCTGGCACAGGTAGAGGCCAGCCTCCCTCACACACAGCCTGGCACAGGTAGAGGCCAGCCTCACACACACAGCCTGGCACAGGTAGAGGCCAGCCTCACACTTACAGCCTGGCACAGGTAGAGGCCAGCCCTCACACACACAGCCTGGCACAGGTAGAGGCCAGCCTCACACTTACAGCCTGGCACAGGTAGAGGCCAGCCTCACACTTACAGCCTGGCACAGGTAGAGGCCAGCCTCCCTCACACAGCCTGGCACAGGTAAAGGCCTCCCTCACACACACAGCCTGGCACAGGTAGAGGCCTCCTCACACACACAGCCTGGCACAGGTAGAGGCCTCCTCACACACACAGCCTGGCACAGGTAGAGGCCCCCTCACACACACAGCCTGGCACAGGTAGAGGCCAGCCTCACTCACACAGCCTGGCACAGGTAGAGGCCAGCCTCCCTCACACAGCCTGGCACAGGTAGAGGCCAGCCTCACACACACAGCCTGGCACAGGTAGAGGCCAGCCTCACACACACAGCCTGGCACAGGTAGAGGCCAGCCTCACACACCACAGCCTGGCACAGGTAGAGGCCAGCCTCACACACACAGCCTGGCACAGGTAGAGGCCAGCCTCACACAACACACAGCCTGGCACAGGTAGAGGCCAGCCTCCCTCACACACACAGCCTGGCACAGGTAGAGGCCAGCCTCCCTCACACACACAGCCTGGCACAGGTAGAGGCCAGCCTCCCTCACACACACAGCCTGGCACAGGTAGAGGCCAGCTCCTCACACACACAGCCTGGCACAGGTAGAGGCCAGCCTCCCTACACACACAGCCTGGCACAGGTAGAGGCCAGCCTCCCTCACACACCAGCCTGGCACAGGTAGAGGCCAGCCTCCTCACACACACAGCCTGGCACAGGTAGAGGCCAGCCTCACACACACAGCCTGGCACAGGTAGAGGCCAGCCTCCCTCACACACACAGCCTGGCACAGGTAGAGGCCAGCCTCACACACACAGCCTGGCACAGGTAGAGGCCAGCCTCTCACACACAGCCTGGCACAGGTAGAGGCCAGCCTCACACACACAGCCTGGCACAGGTAGAGGCCAGCCTCACACACACAGCCTGGCACAGGTAGAGGCCAGCCTCCTCACACACACAGCCTGGCACAGGTAGAGGCCAGCCTCACACACACAGCCTGGCACAGGTAGAGGCCAGCCTCACACACACAGCCTGGCACAGGTAGAGGCCAGCCTCACACACACAGCCTGGCACAGGTAGAGGCCAGCCTCACACACACAGCCTGGCACAGGTAGAGGCCAGCCTCACACACACAGCCTGGCACAGGTAGAGGCCAGCCTCACACACAGCCTGGCACAGGTAGAGGCCCCCTCACACACACAGCTGGCACAGGTAGAGGCACTCCCTCACACACACAGCCTGGCACAGGTAGAGGCCAGCCTCACACACACAGCCTGGCACAGGTAGAGGCCAGCCTCCACACAGCCTGGCACAGGTAGAGGCCAGCCTCCACACACACAGCCTGGCACAGGTAGAGGCCAGCCCTCACACACACAGCCTGGCACAGGTAGAGGCCAGCCTCCCTCACACACAGCCTGGCACAGGTAGAGGCCAGCCTCCCTCACACAGTCTGGCACAGGTAGAGGCCAGCCTCCCTCACACAGCCTGGCACAGGTAGAGGCCAGCCTCCCTCACACAGCCTGGCACAGGTAGAGGCCAGCCTCCCTCACACACACAGCCTGGCAAGGTAGAGGCCAGCCTCCTCACACACACAGCCTGGCATAGGTAGAGGCCAGCCTCACACACACACAGCCTGGCATAGGAGAGGGTCAGCCTCACACAACACACAGCCTGGCATAGGTAGAGCCAGCCCTACACACACACAGCCTGGCACAGGTAGAAGCCAGCCTCACACACACAACCTGGCACAGGTAGAGGCCAGCCTCACACACACAGCCTGGCACAGGTAGAGGCCAGCCTCACACACACAGCCTGGCACAGGTAGAGGCCAGCCTCACACACACAGCCTGGCACAGGTAGAGGCCAGCCTCACACACACAGCCTGGCACAGGTAGAGGCCAGCCTCACACACAGCCTGGCACAGGTAGAGGCCAGTCTCACACACACAGCCTGGCACAGGTAGAGGCCAGTCTCACACACACAGCCTGGCACAGAGGCCAGCCTCACACACACAGCCTGGCACAGAGGCCAGCCTCACACACACAGCCTGGCACAGAGGCCAGCCTCACACAGTCTGGCATACACTGCTGTGCCCCCTCCTCCCAGTGACAGATGCAATCTCGCTAATACACAGGTGACCTTTCCCCTGCCCCCTCCATCCGGGGCGTGACCCTGGCCTGCTGCAGGAGATCCCACCTATGCCCTGTCTGCACGGGGACCCCCGTGTACCTGCACTCATCACAGCAGACACGCCACACACAGAGGGTGGGGGATGGGGCACCATTACCGGAGGGCGCCCTAGTGCAGGCTGCAGTAGGCCGGCTCTGGCGGCGGGTCCATGCGGGGTGGAGTAGATGAAGCTGGCCGCTGCTTGCTGCTCCGGAGCGCACAGTCCGTGCGGGGGATGGTGCACCGAGCCGGGGGAGGACAGGACGTGCAGGTATCCGCCGCCTCCTGCACCAACCACAGCGCCGCCCCCGGCCACGAACCCCCCGGAGAAGCTGGAGCATTTGTCGGGGAGCAGCAGCTGGTCGTGCCCGAGGTGGCTTCCCTTTCTCATGGTACGGAGCCGCCGCCTCCTCCGCTCTTCTGGCTCTCCTCCTTGTGACCCCAGTAATCCGCACTGTCCGGCCTGCACCCTACAAATAGCCGGGGCTGTAGTGAGAGCAGGTCCCCTCGGTGCTGAGGTGAGCTCGTCGGGGGGCTATCGAGCACCGGGGAGGCAGATGGAGGCGGATTGTACGGCTGTGTGTGCTAGGGCCCCGGCTCCGAACTCCCTGCCACCGCCGCGGCTGAAAAATGGCTCCAGGAAGCTGACAATGAATGAAGGGATGCGGTTTACGCGCGAAGGTCCTCCCGCGAAACTCAGATTTCCCGCCGTCTTTTTCAAATTGGATTTGCATATCCCCGCCCCACGTCATTTGCCACACTGTGATTGGACGGGGAGACGCTCACGTTCCCGACGCTGCATAGCCACAGCTTCCCCCTGTCATTGGCTGTCATTCTCCTCAGCGCGTCATTGGTGTGTGCGGCTGAGCGAGCGGCAGAGGCTGGAGCCCGCCTGCTGTGGGTGCTGCCTCATGTATGTGCTGCCTCTTGTATGTGCTGCCCGCCTGCTGTGGGTGATGCCTCTCGTATGTGCTGCCCGCCTGCTGTGGGTGCTGCCTCATGTATGTGTGCCCGTGCCTGCTGTGGGTGCTGCCTCATGTATGTGCTGCCGCCTGCTGTGGTGCTGCCTCATGTATGTGCTGCCTCTGTATGTGCTGCCGCCTGCTGTGGGTGCTGCCTCATGTATGTGCCTGCCTGCCTGCTGTGGGTGCTGCCTCTTGTATGTGCTGCCCGTGCCTGCTGTGGGTGCTGCCTCTTGTATGTGCTGCCCGCCTGCTGTGGGTGCTGCCTCTTGTATGTGCTGCCCCCCTGCTGTGGATGCTGCCTCTTGTATGTGCTGCCTGCCTGCTGTGGTCATGCCTCTTGTATGTGCTGCCCGCCTGCTATGGGTGCTGCCTCTTGTATGTTCTGCCCGCGCCTGCTGTGGGTGCTGCCTCTTGTATGTGCTGCTGTGGGTGCTGCCTCTTGTATGTGCTGCCCACCTGCTGTGGGTGCTGCCTCTTGTATGTGCTGCCCGCCTGCTGTGGGTGCTGCCTCTTGTATGTGCCACCTGTTGTAGGTTCTGTTCTCCTGAGGAGCCGCTCAACTCAAGATGTTGTTATACGTGTAAAAAGCAAAAGACCATTTGTCGTCTTTTTCAAATTGGATTTGCATATCCCCGCCCCACTTCATTTGCCACACTGTGATTGGACGGGGAGACGCTCACGTTCCCGACGCTGCATCGCCACAGCTTCCCCCTGTCATTGGCTGTCATTCTCCTCAGCGCGTCATTGGTGTGTGCGGCTGAGCGAGCGGCAGAGGCTGGAGCTCGCCTGCTGTGGGTGCTGCCTCTTGTATGTGCTGCCCGCCTGCTGTGGTGCTGCCTGCCTGCTTGGTGTGCGCCTCTTGTATGTACTGCCCGCCTGCGCCGCTGTGTGGGTGCTGCCTCTGTATGTGCGCCCGCTGCTGTGGTGCTGCCTCGTATGTGCTGCCCGTGTGGGGTGTGCCGCCTGCTGTGGGCTGCCTCATGTATGTGCTGCCTGCCTCTGTGGTAGCTTGATGTGCTCCGCCTGCTGTGGGTGCTGGCCTCTGTATGTGCTGCCGCGCTGCTGTGGGTGCTGCCTCTTGTGTGCTGCCGCCTCGTGGTGCTGCCTCTTGTATGTGCTGCCCGCCTGCTGTGGGTGCTGCCCGCCTGTGTGGGTGCTGCCTCTGTATGTGCTGCCTGCCTCCCTGTGGGATTGTCTTGTATGTGCTCCGCCTGCTGTGGGTGCTGCCTCTTGTATGTGCTGCCCGCTGCTGTGGGTGCTGCCTCTTGTTGTGCTGCGCCCTGCTGTGGGTGCTGCCTTGTATGTGTGCCGGTGCTGCCCATGCTGCTGTGGGTGCGCTTTGATGCTGCCCTTGTGGGTCTCCCGCTGCTGTGGGTCTCCTCTTGTATTGCTGCCCCCTGCTGTGGGTGCCCTCTGTATGTGCTGCGCCTCGTGGTCGCTCTGTATGCTGCCCCCTGCATGTGGTGCTGCCTCTTGTGTGCTGCGCCTGTGTGGGTGCTGCCCGTTTTGCTGCCGCTGCTGTGGTGCTGCCTCTTGTATGTGCTGCCCGCCTGCTGTGGGTGCTGCCTCTTGTTGTGCTGCCCGCCTGCTGCTTGTCTGTCTGTGTGCTGCCGCTGTGGGTGCTGCCTTTGTGTGCCGCCTGTGTGGTGCTCTCTGTTGTGCTGCCCCAGTTGCTCTGTGGGTGCTGCCTCTGTATGTGCTGCGCGGTCCCTGCTTGTGCGCCTGCTGCCTCTATGTATGTTGCTGCCCGCCTGCGTGTGTGGTGCCTGCCTCTTGGTGTCCTGTGCTGCTGCTCTGTATGGCTGCCCTGCCTGCTGGTGTGCGCGTTGTGCCCCTCGTTGTGTGCTGCTTGGTTGCCCTGTGCCTGCTGTGGGTGCTGCCTCTTGTATGTGCTGCCGCCTGCTGTGGGTGCGCCTGTATGTGCTGCCTCTTGTATGTTGCTGCCGCTCTGTGGTGCGCTGCTGTTGTGCTGCCTGCTCTGTGGGTGCTGCCTCTTGGTGCTGCCCTGTGGGTGCTGCGCTGCTGTTGGGCTGCCCTTGTTGTGGGTGCCCCTGCTGTGTGCTGCCTGCTTGTGGGCCTGCTCTGTGGTGCTGCCTCTTGTGGCCCGCTGCTGTGGGTGTGCTCTGTTGCTGCCTGCCTGTGTGGTGCTGCCTTTGTATGTGCGCCGCCTGCTCTTGTATGTGCTGCCTGCTGTGGGCTGCCCCTGTTGGTGCGCCTCTGTGGTGCTGCCCTGCTCGCTGCTGGGTGCTGCCTCTTGTTGTGCCCCCTGCTGTGGGTGCTGCCTCTTGTATGTGCTGCCCTGCCTGCTGTGGGTGCTGCCTCTTGTGCTGCGCCTGCTGTGGTGCTGCTCTTTTGTGCTGCCCGTGCTGGTGGGTGCTGCCTCTGTATGGTGCTGCCTCTGCTGTGGGTGCTGCCTCTTGTGGTGCTGCCCTGCTTGTGTGTGCTGCCCCTGCTGTGGGTGCTGCCTTTTGTATGTGCGCCTCTGTGTGGCCTCTTTGTGTGCCGCCTGCTGTGGTGCTGCTCTTGTATGTGCGTGCTGGGCTGCTCTTGTATGTGCTGCGCTGCGTGTGCTCTCTGTATGTCTGCCCCCTGCTGTGGGTGCTGCTCCTTGCCTGCTGGTGCCTCTGTGGCGCCTGCTCTGTGGGTGCCGCCTCTTGGTCTGCTTGTGCTGCCGCCGGTGGGCTGCTTGTGGTGCTGCCTGTGTTGTGCTCCTCTTGCTGATGTTGTGCTGCCTGCTGTGGTGTGCCTCTTGTATGTGCTGCCCGCCTGCTGTGTGCTTCTTGCTTGTGCCGTCTGCGTCGCTTGTGGTGCATGCCTTGTTGTGCTTCTTGATGTGTGGTGCTAGCCCTGCTACTTGCTGCCGCTGTGGGGTGCTGCCTCTATGTGTGCCCGCTGCTGCTGGGTGCTCCTCTGTATGTTGGCTGCCATGCTTGGGTGCTGCCTGTGTGTGCTGCGCGTCATGGCTGCCCGCCTGCTGTGGGTGCTGCCTCTTGTATGTGCTCGCCCCTGCTGTGGGTGCTGCCTTGTATGTGCTCTGCCTGCTGTGGTGCTGCCTCTTTGTGTGCGCCGCGCTGTGGGTGCTCTCTTGTATGTGCTGCCGCCTGCCTGGGCTGCCTCTTGGTGCTGCCCTCTGATGGTGCTGCCTCTTGTGGGCTGCTGCTGTAGTGCTGCCTCTGTATGGTGCTGCCCTGCTGTGGGTGCTGCCTGTGGTGCTGCCTTGTTGGCTGCCCCTGCTGTGGTGCTGCTCTGTATGTTCTGCCCGCCTGCTGTGGGTGCTGCCTCATGTATGTGCTGCCCGCCTGCTGTGGGTCTGCCTCTTGTATGTGCTTCGCCTGCTGTGGGTGCTGCCTCTTGTATGTGCTGCCCGCCTGCTGTGGGTGCTGCTCTATGTATGTGCTGCCCGCCTGCTGTGGGTGCTGCCTCTTGTATGTGCTGCCTGCCTGCTGTGGGTGCTGCTCTGTATGCTGCCCGCCTGCTTGGGTGCTGCCTCATGTATGTGCTGCCTGCCTGCTGTGGGTGCTGCCTCCCCCTGCTGCGCCTCTAGGCCCCCTGTGCGCCCTGTTTCGTGCTCTGTTGCGCCTGCGGGGTTGCCTCTGATGGCTGCCCCTGTGCTGCTCTTATGTGCTGCCCCTGTGGTGCTGCTCTTGTTTGCCCTCTGGGCCTCTTGTAGTCTGCCGCCTGCTTGGTGCTGCTCTTGTATGTCGCTGGCGCCTTGTAGTGCTGCCCTGCTTGGTCGCCTGTATGCGCCGCTGCGTGGTTGCCTCTGTATGTGCTCGCTGCTGTGGCTCCTCTTTATGTCTGCCCTCTGTGCTGCTCTTTCGCCTGCTGTGGTCTGCCTCTGCCTGTCCTTTGTCCCTCTGTCTGCCTTTGATGTGCTGCCCTGCTTGTGGTGCTGCCTCTTGTATGTGCGCCCCTGCTGTGGGTGCTGCCTCTTGTATGTGCTGCCCGCCTGCTGTGGGTGCTGCCTGTGCTTGTCCATTTGTAGTGTTCCGCTGGCGGTCTCCCATGTTGTACTGTGGTGCTGCCTCTTTGTGTCTGTCCCTTGTGGGTGCTGCCCCCTGTGTGTGCCCTCTGTTTGGACGGGCTGCTGGGTCCGCTGATGCAGTCTCCCCCTGCTGTGGTGCTGCCTCTTGTATGTGCTGCCGCTGCTGTGGGTGCTGACTCTTGTATGGTGCCGCCTGCTGTGGTGCTGCCTGATTGCGCCCGTTGTGTGCCTTGCTGTGGTGCCTGCCTCTGTTGTGCTGCCGCCTGCTGTGGCGCCCTGTGGTGCCTTTTGTGCTGCGCTCTGTAGTGCTGCCCCTGTTGGTGCGCCTCTTGTGTGCGCCTTGTCCCTGTGTCCGCCTGCTGTGGGTGCTGCCTCTTGTTGTCTGCTGGTGCTGCCCCTTGTATGTGCTGCCCCTGTTGGTGCTGCCTCTTGTTGTCTGCGCCTGCTGTGTGCATGCCTTTGTGTGCTGCCCGCCTGCTGTGGGTGCTGCCTCTTGTATGTCTGCCACCGCTGCTGTGGTGCTGCCTCTTGTATGTCCGCCCGCGTGTGTGTGTCTGCCTCTTTGTGTTCTCTTGGTGGTGCCGCCCTTTATTGCCCACCTGTGGGGTGCGCCTCAGTATGGCTGCCCGCCTGCTGTGGGCTGCCTCATGTATTGCTGCCGCCTGCGTGTGTGCGCCTTGTAGGTGCGCGCGCCGCTTGGGTGCTGCTCTTGTATGTGCTGCCCCTGCTGTGGGTGCTGCCTCTTGTATGTGCTGCCGCCTGCTGTGGGTGCTGCCTCTTGTATGTGCTGCCGCCTGCTGTGGGTGCTGCCTCTTGTATGTGCTGCCCGCCTGCTGTGGGTGCTGCCTCTTGTATGTGCTGCCCGCCGCTGTGGGTGCTGCCTCTTGTATTTGCTGCCCGTCTGCTGTGGGTGCTGCCTCTTGTATGTGCTGCCCGCGCCTGCTGTGGGTGCTGCCTCTTGTATGTGCTGCCCGCCTGCTGTTGGTCATTCCTCTTGTTGTGCTGCCCGCCTGCTCTGGGTGCTGCCTCTTGTATGTGCTGCCCGCCTGCTGTGGGTGCTGCCTCTTATGTGCTGCCCACGCCTGCTGTGGGTGCTGCCTCTTGTATGTGCTGCCGCGCCTGCTCTGGGTGCTGCCTCTTGTATGTGCTGCCCGCCTGCTGTGGTGCTGCCTCTTGTATGTGCTGCCCGCCTGCTGTGGGTGCTGCCTCTTGTATGTGCTGCCCGCCTGCTGTGGGTGCTGCCTCTGTATGTGCTGCCCGCCTGCTGTGGGTCATGCCTCTTGTATGTGCTGCCCGCCTGCTGTGGGTCATGCCTCTTGTATGTGCTGCCCGCCTGCTGTGGGTCATTCCTCTTGTATGTGCTGCTGTGGGTGCTGCCTCTTGTAGTGCTGCTCCCCCCTGCTGTGGGTGCTGCCTCTTGTATGTTCTGCCCGCGCCTGCTGTAGGTGCTGCCTCTTGTATGTGCTGCCCGCCTGCTGTGGGTACTGCCTCTTGTATGTGCTGCCCACCTGCTGTGGGTGCTGCCTCTTGCATGTGCTGCCCGCCTGCTGTGGGTCATGCCTCTTGTATGTGCTGCCCGCCTGCTGTAGGTGCTGCCTCTTGTATGTGCTGCCCGCCTGCTGTGGGTCATGCCTCTTGTATGTGCTGCCCGCCTGCTGTGGGTGCTGCCTCTTGTATGTGCTGCCCGTGCCTGCTGTGGGTGCTGCCTCTTGTATGTGCTACCCGCCTGCTGTGGGTGCTGCCTCTTGTATGTGTTGCCCGCCTGCTGTTGGTGCTGCCTCTATTGCATGTGCTGCCCGCCTGCTGTGGGTGCTGCCTCTTGTATGTGCTGCCCGCCTGCTGTGGGTGCTGCCTCTTGTATGTGCTGCCCGCCTGCTGTGGGTGCTGCCTCATGTATGTGCTGCCCCCCCTGCTGTGGATGCTGCCTCTTGTATGTGCTGCCTGCCTGCTGTTGGTCATGCCTCTTGTATGTGCTGCCCTCCTGCTGTGGGTGCTGCCTCTTGTATGTTCTGCCCGGCCTGCTGTGGGTGCTGCCTCTTGTATGTGCTGCTGTGGGTGCTGCCTCTTGTATGTGCTGCCCACCTGCTGTGGGTGCTGCCTCTTGTATGTGCTGCCCGCCTGCTGTGGGTGCTGCCTCTTGTATGTGCCACCTGTTGTAGGTTCTGTTCTCCTGAGGAGCCGCTCAACTCAAGATGTTGTTATACGTGTAAAAAGCAAAAGACCATTTGTCGTCTTTTTCAATTGGATTTGCATATCCCCGCCCCACTTCATTTGCCACACTGTGATTGGACGGGGAGACGCTCACGTTCCCGACGCTGCATCGCCACAGCTTCCCCCTGTCATTGGCTGTCATTCTCCTCAGCGCGTCATTGGTGTGTGCGGCTGAGCGAGCGGCAGAGGCTGGAGCTCGCCTGCTGTGGGTGCTGCCTCTTGTATGTACTGCCCGCCTGCTGTGGGTGCTGCCTCTTGTATGTGCTGCCCGCCTGCTGTGGGTGCTGCCTCTTGTATGTGCTGCCCGCCTGCTGTGGGTGCTGCCTCTTGTATGTGCTGCCCGCCTGCTGTGGGTGCTGCCTCATGTATGTGCTGCCCGCCTGCTGTGGGTGCTGCCTCTTGTATGTGCTGCCCGCCTGCTGTGGTGTGCCTTGATGTGCCTGTGGCTGCTTGTATGTGCTGCCCGCCTGCTGTGGGTGCTGCCTCTTGTATGTGCTGCTGTGGGTGCTGCCTCTTGTATGTGCTGCCCCCCCTGCTGTGGGTGCTGCCTCTTGTATGTGCTGCCCGCCTGCTGTTGGTCATGCCTCTTGTATGTGCTGCCCGCCTGCTGTGGGTGCTGCCTCTTGTATGTTCTGCCCGCGCCTGCTGTGGGTGCTGCCTCTTGTATGTTCTGCCCGCGCCTGCTGTGGGTGCTGCCTCTTGTATGTGCTGCCCACCTGCTGTGGGTGCTGCCTCTTGTATGTGCTGCCTGCCTGCTGTGGGTGCTGCCTCTTGTATGTGCCACCTGTTGTAGGTTCTGTTCTCCTGAGGAGCCGCTCAACTCAAGATGTTGTTATACGTGTAAAAAGCAAAAGACCATTTGTCCGGGGGAGGGGAGGCGCTGAGGTAAATTAAAAGGGTATTCTGGTTAGCCAGTAATATACCTGGCTATTGTTTGTTCAGCCTGACTTTCCTTTAGGCCCCGTGCACACGTTGCAGATTCACTTTCGGATTTTTCCGCATCCGCAGGTAAAATGACCTGCGGATTTACTGCAGTTTTGCTGCGTTTTTTGTGCGGATTTGCCCTGCGGTTTTACACCTATAATGGAATAGGTGTAAAACCGCTGCGGAATCCGCACAAAGAATTGACATGCTGCGGATTTAAAACCGCAGCAAATCCGCAGCATGTGCACAGCGGTTTTTTTTTTTTACCATTCTTTTACATTGTACTGTACATGGTTTCCGGATCTGCTGCGCATCCGCAGCACCAAATCCGCTGCGGATCCGCAGCTAAATCCGCAACGTGTGCACAGGGCCTTATTGTTCCCCAGCCGTAAAGTTATCACCTGTCCAGAGAAGGCAGGATTACCTGATATAACCAATTTAAACAGGTTTTCTAAGATTTTTATTTCCCTAAAGGAAAAATGGAAAATAATAAACCAACACTGACCCCCCTGGAGTCCAATGTCACCTCTCGAAAACAGAAGTGGTACTATGCAGTGTGTGTACAGTTGTGCTCAAAAGTTTACATACCCTGGCAGAATTTTTGCTTTCTTGGTCTTTTTTCAGAGAATATGAATGATAACACCAAAACTTTTTCTCCACTCATGGTTAGTGGTTGGGGGAAGCCATTTGTTGTCAAACTACTGTGTTTTCTCTTTTTAAATCATAATAACAACCCAAAACATCCAAATGACCCTGATCAAAAGTTCACATACCCCATTTCTTAATAACGTGTATTGCCCCCTCTAACAGCTTGAAGTCTTTTGTGGTAGTTGTGGATGAGGTTCTTTATTTTCTCAGATAGTAAAGCTGCCCACTCTTCTTGGCAAAAAGCCTCCAGTTCTTGTAAATTCCTGGGCTGTCTAGCATGAACTGCGTGCTTGAGATCTCCCCAGTGGCTCAATGTTATTGAGGTCAGGAGACTGAGATGGCCACTCCAGAACCTTCACTTTGTTTTGCTGTATCCAATGACAGGTCAATTTGGCCTTGTGTTTTGGATCGTTGTCACGTTGAAACGTCCAAGTACATCCCATGCACAGCTTCCGTGCTGATGAGTGCAAATTTCCCTCCAGTATTTGCTGAAAATGTGTTGCATTCATCTTTCCTTCAACTTTGACCAAGTTTCCTGTGCATTTGTAGCTCACACATCCCCAAAACATCAGCGATCCACCTTCATGCTTTACAGTAGGAATGGGTTTCCTGTCATCATAGGCCTCATCGACCTCTCTCCAAATGTAAAGTTTATGGTTGTGGCCAAAAAGTTAAATTTTGCTGTCATCACTCCAAATTACCTTGTTCCAGAAGGTTTGAGGCTTGTCTCTGTGCTGTTTTGTGTATGGTAGACGAATACTTTGTGGTATTTGCGCAGTAATGGCTTTCTTCTGGCGACTCGACCATGCAGCCCATTTTTCTTCAAGTGCCTCCTTATTGTGCATCTTGAAACTTCCACACCACTAGTTTTCAGAGAGTCCAGTAATTTCCTGTTTGTCGGATTTTCTTTGCATCCCGAACATTTTTCCTGGCAGTTGTGGACAAAACTTTTGTTGGTCTACTTGACCGTGGTTTTGTTTTTACATTTGTTTTTCCATTTCCATTTTTGTTTTCCATTTGTTAATCACAGTTTGAATGCTGCTAACTGGCATTATCAATTCCTGGGATATCTTTTTGTATCCCTTTCCTGTTGTATACAGTTCAACTACCTTTTCCCATACATCCGTTGACAATTCTTTTGCTTTCCCCATGACTCACAATCCTGAAACATCAGTGGCTGGATGAAAGATGGAAGAGTCTGTCTGGATCCCAGAAACTCACTCAGCTTTTATGCACACACACTGATTACAAACAGGTCACAGGTGAGGATGTTACCTTTAGTAGCCATTCAAACCCATTTGTATCAACTTCTGTGCATGTTATCAGGCCTAAATCACCAGGGTATGTGAACTTTTGATCAGGATCATTTGGATGTTTTGGGTTGTCATTATGTTTGAAAAAGAGAAAACACAGTAGTTATTCATATTATCTGAAAAAAGGACAAGAAAGCAAAAATTCTGCCATGGTATTGTGAACTTTTGAGCACAACTGTATATCTATATTTTTTCTCCTAAAATACAAAGGAAATTTGTCATCTTTAACTTTAGGCCTTCTACTGTAGAGATCATTTCATCTTCAACTTGCTTAACTGTTCACAACTGTACACAATAACAGTAATTTTGACCATGGGTGCTGTGAGTCAGTGACCGGCGTTGTTGTAAATGGCCGGTATGTGTCGCAGAGGAGGAGGTCTGCGCTGTAAGCTAGAAATGTCGCTCTGAGACCTGTAGTTCTACGAGCCTTGTTTTAGTTTATAAGGAGGACTTACTGGGTTAGCTGGAGATCTGGGTGGGACTGGCTAATCACACACACCTCCCATCTATGGGGGTGGTTACAGATACATAATGTGACTGGTTTGCTCACATGGTCTGTGTTGTAAGGTTCTGAAGGAGGACAGGTCTGTGTGTTGGAAGGTCCTGTGAGTGAACTGGATTCCTGAAGAGCACATGATAAGGCCGCGTACCTGGATGGTCTCTGTGTTGGAAGCTCCTGCGAGTGGACCGGATTCATGAAGAGCACAAGGTGAGACCATGTACCTGCAGAGCCTGTGACGGCTAACTGTGTTGGGAAAGCTACCGACCTTCTGAGTATGTGGACCTGTCAGGTGGGACCTTGCTGAGCAAGTCACCGTATGGGACAGTGATCCTAGTAAAACAAGAAAAAAAAAGGGCGCATGTGTAGACTCACATGGCTACTTTTTAAAAATAATGCCAATGCACTCACCTATAATGGTTGTGTGCATCTACACAACCAAGATTAAGCGTATGATTATTGAGGCTCCGATCACCTCTCTCTATTTGTGATGTCGTCCCATCGGTGTTTGCATCAAGCTTCAGTGTTCCTCTGATGGTCACACAAACCCGCTCGTCCGGATGACACGTCACCATATGTCCTCCGTTATTAACCCGGTGGCTGTAAACCAGAGGTCCTCGATGCATCCAATTAAACCAGGCTGCTCCTGCCGCTGTTAACTCCGTATGGAGACTTTTCACATGTAAACAATGGTGCAGCGGTCTCAAGGGGCGCCAAAGGAATAATGGACAGTTTAATAAATGTTAGCCAAACTTTATTCTTCCACCAATACCACTGCCACAACGCGTTTCAACGGTCCAAACCGTAAGGCCGCTTCCCTAGAATCCAGGACTGACAAGGAGTCAGCGTGTGGAGCAGAGCTCCAGGAAGGTAACCTCAGATCAGGGTGCTAAAAGAAAGGCAGAGAAGTATCTGCTATTAGAACAGACTGGTGGTGCATTATCATGTTCCGTTGATGTTAAGTAATGGACTATACCTGGTGCAGTTTATGATGGCTAAATAAACCGAATAAAACTGTTTAAGTGAGAAAGAGTGCGCTGTGTGCCTTAATCCCGTTGCCAAGCGAGTGATCCCCAACACACAAAGTGAGCGCTATCTCACAGTGCCCAAACTTTTACATGCCACTGTTTACTTACTTAGGTTCTATTCAGTAATTGCCTATTTATTTTCATATAATATGTGTCCCGGGACTACCCTTTCTACACCGGGTTTTTGACTTGTTAAATTCATCTGCGATCACTAGCATGTGTTATTGGTGTTCCATTATAATTTACACTATTTCAGGTCTAGGGAACGGGCAGGCCAGTCTATAGCTTCAATGCCTTCATCTTGCAGGAACTGCTGACACACTCCAGCCATATGAGGTCTGGTATTGTCCTGCATTAGAAAGAACCCAAGGCCAACCGCACCAGCATATGGTCTCACAAGGTGTCTGGGGATCTCATCTCAGTACCTAATGGCAGTCAGGCTACCTCTGGTCAGCACATGGAGGGCTGTGTGGCCCCCCAAAGAAATGCCACCCCACACCATTACTGACCCACTGCCAAACCAGTCATGCTGAAGGATGTTGCAGGCAGCAGATCGCTTTCTACGGCATCTCCAGACACTGTCACGTCTGTCACGTGCTGAGTGTGAACCTGCTGCCTGCAACATCCTTCAGCATGACCGTTTTGGCAGTGAGTTAGTAATGGTGTGGGGTGGCATTTCTTTGGAGGGCCACACAGCCCTCCATGTACTCTCCAGAGGTAGCCTGACTGCCATTAGGTACCGAGATGAGATCCTCAGACCCCTTGTGAGACCATATGCTGGTGAGGTTGGCCCTGGGTTCCTCCTAATGCAGGACAATGCCAGACCTCATGTGGCTGGAGTGTGTCAGCAGCTCCTGCAAGATTAAGGCATTGAAGCTATGGACTGGCCTGCCCGTTCCCCAGACCTGAATCCGATTGAGCACATGTGTGACAGCATGTCTCGCTCCATCCACCAACGTCACGTTGCACCACAGACTGTCCAGGAGTTGACAGATGCTTTCGTACAGGTCTGGGAGGAGATCCCTCAGGAGAATATCCGCAACCTCATCAGGAGCATGCCCAGGCATTGTAGGGAGGTCATACAGACAAGTGGAGGCCACACACATTACTGAGCATCATTTTGACTTGTTTCCACTTTAATTTTGTCTTGTTTTGATTTTCATTTTGACTTGTTTCTACTTTCATTTTGGGGATCTCTCCAAATCCAGGCCCCTATTGGTTCAAAAATTTGATTTCCATTGATGATTTTTGTGTGATTATGTTGACAGCACATTCAACTTTGTACAGAACAAAATATTCAATGAGAATATTTTATTCATTTAGATCTAGGATGTGTTATTTGAGTGTTCCCTTTATTTTTTTGAGCAGTGTATATTGTTGTCATATTCATATTTCGCTATATGCAATATATATTATTTATAGATTGTTTATTGCTGAATGGACATTTCACTGCCATTATGGTTTTATTATAGTACATAGACGTCTATGTTGGGTAGGGTTTTCACCATCAATTTATGATGCTCTTTTCAGTGCATGCGTGATATCTAGTATTGGCGATTTTTTCCAGGGGCGGGTCATGGTTTGTGTTTATTCCTACCACCATTTTGTTTATAGTAACCATGGTAACCCAGCATATCTGGGTGAGCCGACACACTATAAATGATGCCGCAGTTATCTGTAAATTAATTACCATACTTTTTCAGAGGTGTTGATTACCTGCGTCAGATTGGGGTCATTATATTCTTTAAATTCACAAATCTTACATGCAAAATTAGCCTTCTGTAGGATTTTGTTTGTAATCTTATGATTTACTATGGAAAATGTCTTGAAACTCTGAAAGCTTCTCATAGAAGAGCATATTTTGTGTCTGCTGCTTATCACAGAGAACCCATAATTCAGCTCAGGATATGAGTCACTCTGCTACAGTTGATAGGGAATTAAGTTTCCAGTTAGCAAAGTGATTGGGTGGATCTTCTACCCTTTTGTTGTCAGCTTTTTAAAACATGCATGTTTTTAGGTTATGCTGTTGGTTGTGCCTCTGTCATGCTAGTGATATGGTTTCCACATCAATACCAGGAAATATTTTTTTTGTCATGAAGAATGTAGGGTAACATTTAAAGGAACAGAACAACTACATACGGTACTGTAAATACAGTGCCTACAAGTAGTATTCAACCCCCTGCAGATTTAGCTGGTTGACACATGCGGAATTAACTTGGCATTGTGACATTTGTACTGTAGATCAGCCTGGAAGTGGGAAATGCACTGCAGCAAAATTTTTTATTTTAATTTTTTTTTTTTTTTAAAAAAAAAAAAGGTTAAAAGTTAATTCAGAGTGTCATTTATTATTCAACCCCTCAAACCACAAGAATTCTGTTTGGTCCCCCTAAAGTATTAAGAAGTAGTTCAGGCACCAAGAATAATGAGCTTCACATGTGTGGATTAATGATCTCTTTTGCCAGCCTTTTCTGACTATTTAAGACCCTCCCCAAACTTGTGAACAGCACTCATACATGGTCAACATGGGAAAGACAAAGGAGTATTCCAAGGCCATCAGAGACAAGATCGTGGAGGGTCACAAGGCTGGCAAGGGGTACAAAACCCTTTCCAAGGAATTGGCCCTACCTGTCTCCACTTTTGGGAGCATCATCCGTAAGTGGAAGGCTTATGGAACTACTGTTAGCCTTCCACGGCCTGGACAGCCTTTGAAAGTTTCCTCCCGTGCCGAGGCCAGGCTTGTCCGAATAGTCAAGGCTAACCCAAGGACAACAAGGAAGGAGCTCCGGGAAGATCTCATGGCAGTGGGGACATTGGTTTCAGTCAATACCATAAGTAACGTACTCCACCGCAATGGTCTCCGTTCCAGACGAGCCCGTAAGGTACCTTTACTTTCAAAGCGTCATGTCAAGGCTCGTCTACAGTTTGCTCATGATCACTTGGAGGACTCTGAGACAGACTGGTTCAAGGTTCTATGGTCTGATGAGACCAAGATCGAGATCTTTGGTGCCAACCACACACATGACGTTTGGAGACTGGATGGCACTGCATACGACCCCAAGAATACCATCCCTACAGTCAAGCATGGTGGTGGCAGCATCATGCTGTGGGGCTGTTTCTCAGCCAAGGGGCCTGGCCATCTGGTCCGCATCCATGGGAGGATGGATAGCACGGCCTACCTGGAGATTTTGGCCAAGAACCTCCGCTCCTCCATCAAGGATCTTAAGATGGGTCGTAATTTCATCTTCCAACAAGACAACGACCCAAAGCACACAGCCAAGAAAACCAAGGCCTGGTTCAAGAGAGAAAAAGTCAAGGTGTTGGAGTGGCCTAGTCAGTCTCCTGACCTTAACCCAATTGAAAACTTGTGTAAGGAGCTCAAGATTAAAGTCCACATGAGACACCCAAAGAACCTAGATAACTTGGAGAAGATCTGCATGGAGGAGTGGGCCAAGATAACTCCACAGACCTGTGCCGGCCTGATCAGGTCTTATAAAAGACGATTATTAGCTGTAATTGCAAACAAGGGTTATTCCACGAAGTATTAAACATAGGGGTTGTATAATAATTGACCCACACTTTTATGTTTAAAATTTATTAAAATTCAACTGAGCAACATAACTTTTTGTTTTGTAAGATTTATGCTTCTGTTAATAAATCCTACTCTCGTTTGCAGTTTGAAGGCTCTAACTTATTTGCATCTTATCAAACCAGCTAAATCTGCAGGGGGTTAAATACTACTTGTAGGCACTGTATATGTCATGATCTATGAGTCTTGTATAATGTAGGGGTTGTACTCAATCAGGTGCGGCGGGTGGAAGACAGGAGGCTTGTATCTTTTAAAAGTCCGTGCGGGTTTATTTGCTCCATAAACCCCTAAGCCACAACAAAAGGTAAACAGCCGTTAGAGAAGGCAAAACAACACGAAATGTCCTTAGCCGAGTTCTGTTCCCTCAGGCCTGTGGGCACACAGGTTAGGCAATGTCCAGCACGCAGGCTCGGTCTGGAGCCACACACACAGGAATGTTTCTCCCTCTCTGCACACAGACCATGTGCCAAATAACAGCTTCCATTACATAAGCTGTAATCCCACCCAGATGTGAGGTATGTGGGTAGCCAGACCCACCCATCTCTCATTGCTACCCGCAACCCGGACCCAGGTGCACTAAAAAACATCTTAGTGCTTACTTGCACTAAAGTAAAATACTCCAGGTTGCATCGCAGGGAGCAGCCATCTCTGCGACACATACCTCCCATTGATTACACGGCCATTAGCCTCCTTACAATAACAAATGCAGAAATAGGTTAAAATTTCTATATTCAGTTTAGGTATAATATTGCAAAAAAGCTTTTTTTAAGAAAAAAAACCTTCAATTCGTGTTTCCAACGAAACAAACAAAATAAAAGCCATAATTACCTTATCGCTCACCCGCTGTTCTGGTTCCAATATCTCCAAATCCTCTGCTGGTCTCTACTTCCTGCTGCAACAATGATGTTCTGATTTTTTGTTTTTTTTTCGCATATCACATTAGCCCCTGTTATTTTGGATGTGGCTGCAATTCATTGTTTTTCCGCTCCCGGGAGCTGCGCATGCGCCCATTGGTTCCCATGGCGATCGCTGCTAGGCGTCCATATGACGCCGTGCAGCGCTCCCCATTAGCAGAGACGTCTGCCTGCTATAGCCACCTCACTTCCGGTTCTCCTGGCTTCTGGTACCAGTCCTCATGACGCGACACACCTGCTTCAAATTATTCCCCCGCCTACAGGTACAAATTGCAGCTTTGCAAGCACATTTGCACTTCCCCTGACGAAGCCGCCCTTGTAGCGGCGTAACGCGCTGGGTCGCCCTGCCTCTGGATCCCCTGCAATTGCCTCCATCGGGCTTACCGTCCTCTTGCAGCCCTGACCTTGCCTTTCTACACGTGAGCCTTTTCTATTATAGGGAGTCTTTCTGACTCACATTTTGGGAGGTGATATACCTTTATCATTATGCTGTGACAGGGGGCACTTTACCTTTCATTATCACCTCATGGTGACTGCGTTCAGGTGTATGCATTATACATTTTTTCTCTGTGGACTTAGCATATATGCCCATTTATCGTCATTTGTTATATTGTTTAGGACATGCACTTGTTCATTTGATCATTGTTTGGAGTTTGATTATAGGTCAGCGATTGCTTGTTGGGATCCATGCAGGGATTTCTATTGTTTTTAATTGTTTGTTTTTTTGTTTTTTTTTATGTTGTGCAATAAAGCTTTTTTTATTTTTTGATTACTTAGTTGTGGTGTGCATACTTTATAGTGGTTTCTTTTTCCTCATATTCCTATTCAGTTTTTTGACCACTGGTTGTGCACCCCTTTTGTCATATGTAATTTGTTTCATTTTCGCTGTGCGCCATTCCTTTGTTTTCACTGATTCAGGAACATGTGACTACTGCAGCCAATCACTGGGCACAACAGTTACACACTATAATCAGTGATTGGCTGCAGCAATCACATGTCCTTCAGTTGATCAGTCATCTCTGACAGGATGTGGAAAGTGAGGGGCTGGTAAGCCATGGAATCAAAGTAGGGGATCAGGAAGATGATCATCTTCTTTTATTATTTTAGCACATTTTTAAAAAATATTTTTCTACTGACTGGCTAACCCATTTAGAGGCTCATGTGTAGGGATGAGCGGTCCTATGGATGTTGTTCGGGTTTGTCAGGTTCGACCAAACTGTAATCCAAAGTACACTTATTTGGAAAGGGAGAATATAATGCAACAAATAGTAGTGAAACGTATTATGTAAATAAATTGTATTCAAATGACGAGACACGATAGGGAAGAATCGAGGGGAACACAAAGACCAACACAGGAGGAAGGTATAGGGAGAAGAATTTTGCATATTCTGAGTGTGATATCAATGGCTCATAATTGCTAGAATGGCCATATTAGCCAAGTGCTAAATTCAGATGAATTTCTGAATGATGTCCAGGGTAACCAAGATCTCATATAGTCGTATGAGTCCAAGTTCAGCCAACTGTCAGAGACTATGAGCTCTTCCATGTGAATAAGGTTATCTACCGTCTCAACCCATTCCAATTTAGAAGGAATGGTGATTGATCGCCAATGTCTGGGGATAATCTGTCTCATTGCAGCTAAAAATAATCTAAATAGTCACTTTTTAATGGTAGAAATAGAAATAGGGAATACTGATAGTAAAGCTGTTTCTAGAGAGTTCAGGAAGTTAGTGCTGAATAATTTATTGAAGAGATCAAACAATCCCATCCACAATTTGGGGGCAAGACCACCAAGTATGGGTCATGTTACCTACAGAGGAGTCACATCGCCAACACTTATTTGTTATATTAGGATACGGTGTCCACGGAGAGCAGAGCTGGATTTCTCGGTGGCGGCGGCCATCTTCCTGAGGCCCGTGTGTGCAGATTGCGTTCTCTGCTTCCCGGGGCTTAAAGAAACTGGCTGCGGGAGGCCGCACGTGCACAGATAGTGATCGTGGTGGCCATTTTCCTGAAGCCAAGTTCACAGATCGAGAGCTCGGCTTCAGGAAAATGGCCACCGCGATTTCCATCTGCGCACGCGCTGCCTCCCACGGCCATTTTCCTGAAGCCCCGGGAAGCAGAATACTCTATCTACACACGCGTGGCCTCAGGAAGATGGCGCCCCACCGAGAAACTCGTGATTAACCCGGCTTTGCTGCTCGCCTTGGACACCGGGCCGCAGCATCACCTCACCTGAGGAAGGGACCCTATATCAGCATAACCACACCTCTGCCACACCAGTGTCGCAAACCCTGTGGACTCCAGGCCGCAGCATCGCCCACCTTAGCAAGAAGAGACCCTGCTTAGGTGCACTCCCCACAGCCCACACCGAACATCAGCACCGCCGACACCGGACCGGACCTACTCTGAGGAAGGCACCATGCCTCCTGTGACCCTGCTGTACCACTACCGGCCCTCAGGTAAGATACCTTAAATTCGGACTATAAGACGGACCCCCATCTTATAAAAATATTTTTTTTCTGCTATTTTCACCCCAAAATTTGGGGTGCGTCTTATGGTCCGGTGCGTCTTACAGTCTGAAAAATACGGTACATGTGATGAATGCGGTCTGGTGTCCTGTACCATCTACAGACGATCTTGTAATTAGTTTCCTGGATGTGACATGAAATAAATAATTTGTGAGTAAGAATGAACGATTTATGCCAATCAGAAGTACAGATGTTTTTATCTAGCTCCTTCTTCTATTGGTCTTGATAGGGAACACGGGTACCTAGTGTTGTCATGGAAATATATATGTATTCCATATATTCAAAGTATATTCACATATATGTATTCACAGTTCACAGTTAGATAGATCTCACTTGCTAAAAAACCTTGTGCTCACATATTTCTAGGCCAGATATAATCAGTCGTTTTAAAGAAATCTGGCCTTCATAAGACCTTCGTAAAGGAACAAATGCATGAAGTACAAAATGTCCTATTAGATATCTGTTGTTTACATTATAGTTATGCAAGGCAACTAGATCACAAGAATATAAACAATAATTCTGCAACTTCAGCTCTTTTAATCATGATTATCATAATTATCATATTTACACTAGAACAGCCAATAATCTAGCAGCTTTTAATTGTATGTTAATTGACTAACCAGCCCCTTTTTGTAAACGTATAAAACCTTGAATGAATAATAAATGTATGTCTTTGACGAACTGTTATACTGACACTTTCATGTGGACAGTCCTCATTTCGTTCTGAGCGCTCAAAAAGACATTATATAGAGATTTGGACATGGCAAGCAGCAAACACAGGATATTTTTATCCTAATTAAATTTCCATATCAGTTGGCGCCTGCACGCGGGGCATTGGACGAAACGCACGAGGACCCGGCCGACCGGAGAGACGGGGGTGTTGGCCCTGGCCTTGGCACACGGGATGGAGACTGCAGCTCCATCAGTAAGGTAAGAAAACTTTGTCATCTTACCTGAATGTTCCCTGTGCCTAGTCCTAGCCTACACTTCCAGCCGATCGGACGTGGTCATCACCGCATTCCCAGGTTGTGTAAAAAGTCCATACCCTTATCCAAGAGCCCTGGGATATAAGCCGAGTTGGTTGCTGCTGTGCTGTATATGTTTCATGTTTTATGTGAACCGGGAGAAAGTTGGAACGGTGACTGTGTTTTTGCTTGCTGATCTCTGGGGCTGTATAGCAAAAGACAAATTGCTGCATAAGTTCCCGCAGTAAACTTTCACGCACCGGGAGGCCATCCCAGTCAAATCAGACGTGAAGGGCGGGAGCTTTGTTTTGGATAAGTCCACGCAGATATTCTTCACACATTGGAGGGAGGTTATCCCAGAAAATCCAGTTGTGGAAGCGAGGGCTTTGTTCGGTTAACTTTCTGCAGTAAACTTTCACGCACTGGGAGGCCATCCCAGTCAAATCAGACGTGAAGGGCAGAAGCTTTGTTTTGGATAAGTTCTCACAATAATTGTCCACGCACCGGGAGGCCATCCCAGTCAAATCAGACGTGGATAGTGAGAATTTTGATGAAGGCTATTGCAGATTACTGTGACCGGCGCACCGGCCAGGGCTACGGTACAGAGCGATAGAACCTTGAGCTTCGCCGCGCTCAGTGCAATTGGTGAGTTATCAGTTACCAGAGCAGCTTGTATGTGTCACAGATCATCAAAAGAGGGATTCGTATTCTCCCGGGTGTCTGTCTCATTGTCTGTATCAGGTACTGTCGCTTTAAATCACATCTCCGTGCGCTCTGTCAGTAACTCATTCAGAGCAGTGTGCTGGCTGCAGCAGCGAGAAAACCCCTTTGACCCCCCCCTCCTCTGCTAATCACGTTATCAGGCATTCTGTTTCTTGGCTTTGATTTTTATTTTTTTAAGCTATTTTTTTGGCTACAGGTTTTAATGTGAAAATTCTCAGGCATTCAGACTGAACTATATTCATTTTTTTTTGCTATTCTGAGGAATAATAATTTTTTTTTTTTTTTTTTTTTTTTTTTGATACGTGATTTCAGTGGCTATAGAGACAGCAAGCAGAGATATAAGGAAGGGAGGGGGGAAGCAGCCAGCTGACATTCCAGAGATTTTTAATTAGCTGTTTTAGTAACAAGGGTTGTTTTTCAGAGTTTTATGATTAATACGGTTTTTCTTTTCTCCCCTTTTTGGTGAATTTATTTTTTTTTTATGTTTACTTTTTCTAGAGTTTTTTACTAAATCTAACTTTTGTTTTTAAAATTTTTCTTTTAAGTACATTTTTAAATGATTTTGGAGAGATTTTTTCTCTAAGCAATTTATTTTAGAGCTTTATTTCTCCAGCCATTTTTTTTTTTCTACAAGCTTGCCTTAGAACAAGGTCACATAGATAAGGAGAATTACAGGCTGTGGGAGAGAGCAGACACAAACTACGCAGTGGTCTGAGCAGCCCCTCCCGTAGGGCATTCGGCGAGGAAATTTTTTTTTTTTTTTTTTTTTTTTATGTGAATAAGTTTGAAAAGGTGTTAAATCATCTGTGAGAAAAAGATCACTGACATGTCACAAGAGCAGAATTCAGAGTCACACACATCACATGTCCATCATGTGGAGACACGGGACAGGTGTAGGCTGCTCTCATTGAGTAAGGAGCCTTGTACAGGGAAAAATGCTCCCTGCCTCTCTCCACAGGGAGAAGGCATTTTTGTTTCAACCATCCCCTCTCAAGAGTCACAGGGGGACACCCTCTCCTTTTTCTTCTCTCAGTCCCTTTCTCTTTCTTCTTCAGACTTTTCTCCTCTTTCCTCGCTGCCATCCCTCTCATTCCTTCTTTTCCCTCCATCACATCTCTGACACATCCATTTTCTTCATCTTCCTCTTCTTCTATCTCTTCCTCTCCAACTCTCAAATCTTGTTCTTCATCTTCTTCTACTTCTCCCCCTCCATCTTTCTTCTCTCTCTCTCCTCCATCTTTCTCTCTTTTCCCCCTTTCACTCTTCTCTCCCTCCCCTCCTCTTTCTCTCGCTCCTCCCTCACACCTCCCTTCTCTTCCTTTTTTTCTACTTCGTCATCAACTGGGTCAACGCCCAATCCAAGCAATGTGGTGTCCCTGTATTCAGTGTTTCCAGCACAGGGCACCTTGTCTATCCCAAGCACAGTACAAACATTGCCAGTCATTATATCAGGAGAAGAAAGTGCAAATCTCCCTACACAAAACGCTACATGTAGCCCCCAGACACAACAGTCCACAGCTAGTTCTTCACAGGGGGGTGGTATAGCTACAGGGCTGCTAGCATGGAACCATGACACTGATCCAGCCTCAGCAAGGAAGTGGGAAATCCCATGCAGCAAGACAACTTTAAAGCCCAAATCTCACCCAGTGTATGCACCAAGTACACCATGTCACTTCTTATCTGATGAAGATGAAGATGCAACGTCACACATGCTGCCCAATACTAGGGAAGAAAACACACAAGCACCAATAGAGCAGGGACAGGTAGAGGCACCATCCTATGAGCCCTTCATCCCAAGCCAGGTGATCAGTATGCTGCCAGACCCAGGGATACACCCCATGCCATTTTGCCAAAAAATGCAGCAGATCCAGCGAACGTATGCAGCAGCCTGGACTGATCTCTGGACCGTAATGGAAATAAAAGCAGGTGATGCATTCTGGCCAATTATGAGAGAACACTTCAAGCTTCCAACAGAGTTAGATGCGTATGCCTGGGAGACAGGACCAAAGCTAATTGAGCAACTCAGAGAATGGGCCAAAAGCAGACTGACAGGACAAACTCTCAGCCTACATGTCACGAGTCAAGACAAGACAGAGTCTGTGGAGAAGTTCCATGACAGAGTAATGCAAGTGTTTCAAGAGTTGGGCCTCATTACCCATGATCAGACACACAGACGGATGTTGGCACAGGCTTTTGTGCATGGACTGAGAGAACCAATCAGGAAACCACTGGTAGCAGCCAGGCCTGAGTACACGTCAATAGCAATGGACACCCTGCTCACAGTAGCAAAAAGGATTGAGTCCCGCGGGACAGAAGGAATGTCAAGTGTTACAACTGTGGCAAGCTTGGCCATTACCGGAACCGCTGCAGAGAACCCCTACGACCCACCACTTTGTCTAGAGAAGCAAGCCAAGGAAGAAACACAGAAAGCAGTGAAGAACCCCGTCCATAGGACAAGAGCACACCAAGTCCACAAGGAACCCCACCAGTGGGACCAATATCCTGAGAGTGGATGGCGTAGTCATATCTTTTCTTGTGGAACTCCGCAACCTCACCTACCTATCAGAATCTTCTGCTTCCTGCATGGGAATTGATGGTCAAGTCAGATATTTCCAGATTATGAAGCCCCTGAGCGTGTGGACTCAGCCAGAACACTCCATCATGTCCCAGTTTGTTGTGTCAAAAACCTGCACCCTCAACCTATTGGGAGTGGACCTACTGCAGAAGCTGAAAGCGACCAGAGTGTTCCAGGAAGATGGGACCATGACACTTTCTTCACCCCTGACCCAAGAAGAAACAGGAACCTCAAACAACCACACTGCAGACCTATCACAGGAGGTGCTGGACATAGTACCAGAAAAGCCACTCCATCACCCAGAGTCAAGATGTCTCTGACCAACTGAAGGTCTAAGTGAACTCGCTTAAGAAGACGGCCTGAGAACTTTGACATTGGCCAGGATATTCAACTCAAGAAGGACTCTACTCGCTTCATGGAATGGCAACACCTCATCCAGCTCTAACGCCAGAGGTTCATCTTTTGCAAGCACCAGGAGGTGCCCCTTGCAATCAACCAGTTCACCCAGGCCCTAGACCGGAAAAAGGCCACTCAGCTCTTCAAACTTGTGCACAAATACTGACCTGAGACCGAGCTGGAGAAAAAGAAACTACTGATGGCCCGTGCTGAGAAAAAAGCAGCCGTTTAAGGAGACGTCCCAACAAGAAGACCCCCTGTGACCAGAACAGGTGCTAACACAGTAACTGTCTTGGTAGAGAACAAGAAAGCCAGCTGGTCGTCATCTCTCATGATGTGGATCCTAGTAGACGGCTTGTTTTCCCGCCAGCTCTGCACCAGCAGATGGGAGTCCCCTGCCGCATACTGAAGGACAAGGCCAAACTGGGCTGCCTCGCCCATCGGAATCAATCCCAGCTTTCCACAGTGAAGAAAAAGACTGTAAACCCCACTGAGTTCAGAATGGTGCAAGGCCTGGAGGCCGCGAAAGAGGCTACGGTATTTGAAACCCCAACATGCTGAACCATCACACTCTCTCTCAAGAGTCCGCAAGAGACTACGGTATTGAAACCCAACATGCTGACCATCACACTCTGCCTCAAGAGTCCCAGTCACCGCAACGGTATTCACGGTGATCAACCTGGCCAGTACCTTCTTCAGTGTTTCCCCTCCACCTGGAGGCCTGCTTTCACGCACCAGTGCAGTGCATATGGACAGTGTTGTCTCAAGGTGCTCAAAACAAGCCCTTCAAGTTTCACCAAGACAATGTCCTCCATCCTCGTCAACTGGATTGCAGAATATGCAAGAGTCACTCTTCTACAACACGTGGATGACTTTCTCTTTTGTGTGGTTGACATCGACACCTGCACAGTCTATTCCTTGTCTCTCCTACTCTACCTGGAAGAACAGCAACGCAAGGTCTGGAAGAACAAAGTCCAGTGATGCCAGAAGCAAGTTACATCCCTGGGACACTGTATTGCCCACCAGACGAAACACATGTCAAAAGACTGGAAGACCACTGTGGAGAAGATGGCTCCCCCAACAACTCCAAGAATGCTGCAGGCCTTCCCTGGTCTAGTGTCATATTGCAGAACCTGGATCCCTGATGCCTCAGACCTAATGCAGCCTCTGTGCGCTTGCATCAACGCAACCCCGCTCCTTCTATCAGACGCAGCTTCAACCCATTCAGGAGATTGGAAGAACTCCACAGTCTCAGCGCCAATACCAGGCCTACCTGACTATGAAAAGTCTTTCCGTCTACCTGATGGAAGAAAGAAGGTCATGCTATTGGAGTCCTGGCACAGGGTTCACGGGGGAAAACAGAGACTTTTAGGCTGCCTCTCAGCCCGCTTGGATCCAGTTGCAAGAAGAACACCCTCCTGCCTGATGGCAGTATCTGCAGCACACACCCTCCTGGACAAGGTTGCTGACATCACTTTGGACAGCCACTGGAAACTCTCACTCCAACATGACATCTTGGCAATCTGTCACGCGGTCTAATGATATGTGTACGATGTCAGTAAAGTATTCTTAAAAGAACAACACTCTATACAACATATAGATTAGCAACATCAGCATGTAAATATAGAATAGATTTACCTGACACAATATCCGTTGAACTCAGGGTTAATCTTGAGGACTTGATACACTGTACAGGAAAGAGGAGGACCGGGGTCTAACCTGACCCTAAACTGGGGTCCTAACTAATCCCTCACCTTGGAGGTACTGATAATGGTTCAGAGGTCCAAGTCTCCAGCCTAACCCTGTCTCCTATCAGTCCCTGAACCCTGTAATCAGTCCTAAGAAGGATTCTGATTACCACCAAAGGGATATGGGCTGATCTCTGCTAAATACACAGATTAGACATATAAGGCAGACGGAGAAAACACAGACTTGCATACACACTCAAACACAGAAGGAACATAAATGATCTGGGATATTAAACTCTAAGCAAGGTGAGCTTAAAACAACTAAGGAGCTCTTTAACTTAAGTCTATACAGACATCAATCCTATCTGTGGTCTGCATGAAGAATTTCACTGGCAACTCCCCAAACAGACAACCAAGGATTTAAAGGAAACCAATCAACAAATAATCAATTGCAGCCGGGAGAAACTGAACCCAGTCCCAGAACCGAGCACAGACAGAATTAACTCCCTCACTGCCAAACACAAAGAAACAGCAACTCAGCTGTGAGAAGTCAGAATGTGCAACCGCGACGATCTTCGTGGCGATGCACACATGACAGTACCCCCCCTTCTACGACGTGCCTCCGGACCCTCATGGCCAGGTCTGCCCGGGTGAGTTCTGTGGAAGGTCCGAACCAACGATCTGCGTTAATGTCAGACGCAGGAACCCACGTCCTCTCCTCTGGACCATACCCCTTCCAATGCACCAAGTACTGAAGGGACCGGCGATTCAGACGTGAGTCAATGATCTTTGACACTTGAAACTTCCAAGTTACCATTGACCACACTGGAGGAGGAGGTAGAGGTGACGGTATGACTGGTGCCACTACCTTTAAGTAATGACTTGTGGAACACATTGTGGAATTTTAAACGTAGGAGGGAGGTCCAGACGAAATGCCACAGGATTAATTATGGAACTGATCCTGTACGGCCCGATGAATCTGGGACCCAGTTTCCAGGAGGGAACTTAAGTTTTATATTCCTGGTAGACAACCATACCAGATCGTTCACATTCAGATCTGGACCAGAAACTCTCCTCCTATCAGCCATACGTTTGTAACGGTTCCCCATCGCACTCAGATTATTCAATACACCTCTCCACACTGAAGCAAGTGACGACGAGAAACGCTCCTCCTCAGGAACCCCAGAAGGGCCCCCCCATTGAAAGTACAAAACTGGGGATGGAAACCATATGCCCCAAAAAACGGGGATTACCAGTGGTCTCGCTCCGTCTGTTGTTAAGAGCGAACTCTGCCAGAGGCAAGAAAGAAGACCAGTCCTCTGGTTCTCTAAACAAAACACCGAAGATAAGTCTCTAAGCTTGATTCAGACGCTCTGTCTGACCATTGGTCTGCGGATGAAAAGCCGAGGAAAATGACAATTGCATCCCCGACGTAAACAAAATGCCCTCCAAAATTTAGGACACAAACTGATACCCCCTATCTGACACCACATCAGAAGGCAACCCATGAAGTCTCAACATCTCCCAATGAACACCTGGCCAGAGTTTTAGCATTAGGGAGGCAGGAAGAGCAATGAAATGTGCCATCTTACTGAACCTGTCAACAACCACCAGTATGACAGTTTCCCTGACGACGGAGGAAGGATCCGTAATGAAGTCCATAGATAAATGAGTCCATGGACACTCCGGAAGTTTCAAGGGTAAAGGGTCCCAGACGGACCGGTATGCGGGGTCTTTAGAGCGAGCACAAACCCCACAGACGCGACAAAAGTTATAACATCTTTTTTAAGCTTAGGCCACCAAAACCGGCGAGAAAGGAGATCTAAAGTAGCCTTACTCCCTGGATGTCCTGCTAAGGGCAGAATTATGATGTGCCTCAATAACCTTTTGTCTCAACGATTTGGGACAAACAGTCTCCCTGGAAGGTCCTGCAGGGGCGTCCCCCTGAGCCTCTAACACCTCCTCCTCAAGCTCAGAACATACAGCCGACACTACCACCCCCTCCTGAAGGATAGGAATCGGGTCATCCGTTTTCCCGGCCCCTGGGAAACTGCGAGACAAGGCATCAGCCTTACATTCTTAGACCCAGGGCGATAAGTGACGACAAAATTAAACCTGGTAAAAAACAACGACCATCGAGCTTGTCTGGAATTCAGACGCTTAGCGATTCCAAATACAAACAGGTTTTTGTGATCAGTAATGACGGTAACCGGGTGGACTGCCCCCTCCAAAAAGTGACGCCATTCTTCAAAAGCTAACTTAATGGCCAAAAGTTCCCTATTGCCGATATCATAATTCCTTTCGGCGGACGACAACTTCTTAGAAAAGAAAGCGCACGGATGCCATTTACCAGGGGACGGACCCTGGGACAATATTGCACCCACCCCTACGTCAGACGCGTCCACCTCCACAATGAACGGCTGGATGCATCTGGTTGGATGAGAACGGGTGCCGAAGCAAAACATTTTTTCAAAGAGGAAAAGCTTGGCAAGCTTTGTCCGACCATTTAGAAAAATCCGTCCCTTTTCTTGTCATGTCAGTGAGAGGTTTGACAACAGATGAGAAATTACAAATAAATTTCCGGTAGTAGTTAGCAAACCCCAGAAAACGCTGCAGAGCCTTAAGATCCCTGGCTGATCCCATTCAAGCACTGCTCTCACTTTTCAGGGTCCATACGGAAACCGGAGGCTGACACCAAAAACCCAAAAACTGAAGTTCCTGTACAGCAAATACACACTTTTCCAGTTTGGGTATAGTTTATTGTCTCGCAAGATCTGCAACACCTGTCTGACATGCTCCTGATGAGACACAAGATCTGGCGAGTAAATTAAAATGTCATCCAAATATACGACCACAAACAGCCCCACAAGGTGACGAAAAATGTCATTAACAAAATGTTGGAATACTGCTGGTGCAGTAGTCAGACCAAAAGGCATGACAAGGTTCTCATAATGTCCCTCCGGCGTGTTAAACGCCGTTTTCCACTCATCCCCCTCTTTTATCCTAATCAATTATACGCCCCCCTGAGATCCAATTTAGAGAACCATTTGGCGCCACAATTTGATTGAAGAGATCAGGAATAAGAGGGAGAGGATACGGATCTCGAACAGTAATCCGATTAAGTTCGCGGAAATCCAAGCAAGGGCGTAGGCCTCCATCTTTTTCTTCACAAAGAAGAACCCCGCGGCTACTGGGGAAGATGAAGGTCTAATATGCCCTTTGGCCAGACTTTCCGAAATATAGTCTTTCATAGCCTGCCTCTCAGGACCAGAAAGGTTATACAACCTAGCTTTAGGCAACTTAGCATCAGGAAGGAGATTAATAGAGCAGTCATACACGCGATGAGGAGGCAACTCCTGACACCCCTCCTCAGAGAACACATCCCCAAAGTCCTCCAAAAAAAGAGGCAATGTACTAGGCACGACCGCACTAATGACTGTGTTCATGCAGTTACTTTTGCAAAACTCACCCCATTGGCTTATCTCTCTGGACTGCCAATTAATCACAGGGTTATGTTTAACCAACCAAGGAAGTCCCAACACAATGGGAGTAGGTAGACCCTCCAACACATAACAAGATAATTGTTCCCTATGTATCGCCCCTACCCGAATTCAATGTTATGGACCTCATGAACAAAGCTACCTTGGCCGAGAGGCCTGGCGTCAATGGAGAATATAGGGATCGGTTTGGCCAATACACTCAGAGGCATACCTTGAGCCTGAGCAAACTGAGCGTCAACCAGATTAGCCCCGGACCACTATCAAGAAGAACAGAAATCTCTCCACTCTCGTACCAACCACCATCTCCACTGGTACAAGGAACTGAGAAGAACTAGCGGACGAAATACATACTCCCAGGTTGTCGTCCACCACACAACCTGGGATTAACAGTTTTCCGGCAACTTTTGCTCAACAAGGCACGGGATGGACATCCCCCAACAAAATGTCCCTCTTTCCCGCAGAAGAAACACCTTCTAGTCCTGCTGCGTACCACCAATCCCCTCCTACGAAATGATGTCCCTCCCAACTGCATAGGCTCCTCTGAACAGACAAGGGGAACCTCAACATAAGGGACTTTTGTAGTAGGTGGAGCAACTACTGGGGGCGGAGTTACCTCACCCCTCTCCCGAAGCCGTCTATCAGTACGGATAGCTAGGGCCATAGCAGCCTCCAGTGATGGAGGAGAATCATACTGAGCCAAAACGTCTTTTAATTTGTCAGAAAGCCCATGACAAAACTGGCTCCTAAGAGCTGGGTCATTCCACTGAGTATCTGTGGCCCATCTACGAACTCAGAAGCAAATTCCTCCGCCGGACGATCTCCCTGCTGTATCTTACGTAATTTTGTCTCAGCAAGAGAGACCCGATCTGGGTCATCATATACCAAACCCAGGGCAGTAAAAAATCGATCTACAGACTGTAGAGCCGGGGATCCCGGAGGAAGGGAGAAATGCCCAGGATTGAGGGTCCCCTTGTAGAGCGAGATAACAATTCCCACTCTCTGCTCTTCACTCCCTGATGATCGAGGCCGAAGCCGAAAATACAATTTACATGCTTCCCGGAAGGTGAAAAATTTGTCTCGCCCACCAGTGAACCTGTCCGGGAGAGCTACTTTAGGTTCAAATCTGGTTTGCTCCAGGGGAGACAAAACTTTGGACTTAATGTCCGTCAGCTCCATGGATAATCCCTGCAACTGCAGAGCCAGCTGGGCTACTGGATCCATGGCAACTGGGATAATTTTAAGGGCCAGTGAAAATGTCACGCGGTCTTATGATATGTGTACGATGTCAGTAAAGTATTCTTAAAAGAACAACACTCATACAACATATAGATTAGCAACATCAGCATGTAAATATAGAATAGATTTACCTGACACGATATCCGTTGAACTCAGGGTTAATCTTGAGGACTTGATACACTGCACAGGAAAGAGGAGGACCGGGGTCTAACCTGACCCTAAACTGGGGTCCTAACTAATCCCTCACCTTGGAGGTACTGATAATGGTTCAGAGGTCCAAGTCTCCAGCCTAACCCTGTCTCCTATCAGTCCCTGAACCCTGTAATCAGTCCTAAGAAGGATTCTGATTACCACCAAAGGGATATGGGCTGATCTCTGCTAAATACACAGATTAGACATATAAGGCAGACTGGGGAAAACCGACTTGCATACACACTCAAACACAGAAGGAACATAAATGATCTGGGATATTAAACTCTAAGCAAGGTGAGCTTAAAACAACTAAGGAGCTCTTAACTTAAGTCTATACAGACACATCCTATCTGTGGTCTGCATGAAGATTTCACTGGCAACTCCCCAAACAGACAACCAAGGATTTAAAGGAAACCAATCAACAAATAATCAATTGCAGCCGGGAGAAACTGAACCCAGTCCCAGAACCGAGCACAGACAGAATTAACTCCCTCACTGCCAAACACAAAGAAACAGCAATCAGCTGTGAGAAGTCAGAATGTGCAACCGCGACGATCTTCGTGGCGATGCACACATGACACAATCTTCAATCAAGCTCAACCAACATAATCTCTCCACGCAGGCCTTTGTGGCGCCTCTATTGCCTTTGTCTCATAATGTCACTGCTCCAGACCTACAGTCCTCAGCCCGGCCACTCTACTCCCACTCCCAAGGGGGATACTTGGATGGCTCCAGAAGAAGTTTCAACACAGGAAGTGCAGTGACCAGCAATCAAGAAATCCTGTGGTCCAGAAGTCTGTCACCTAGCCTGTCAGCCCAGGAAGCAGAATTGATAGCGCTGACGAAGGCCTGCAGATGGCAGAAGGCAAGACTGCAAACATCTACACGGACTACAGGTACTCGCATGGCATAGCACACGACTTTGGACCCATCTGGGCTACAAGGGACTTCATCACAGCAAACGGGACAACCGTGAAGCATCATGGAGCCTTCAGGGACCTACTGGGTATACTCCAACTTCCAAAATGGTGGCAATTTGAAAAATCAAAGTGCATGGAAAACTGAAAACAGAAGAGGCATGAGGCAATAACATGGCGGACATGGCAGCCAAAGGAAGACAACATGGAGAAGTGGGAGAGGTCGTAGAGCCGGACGGCTACTACATGACGACTGAAGACAAGAAACCTGACAAAAGACGTCCTGGGATCTGCTCAAGAAGTTACAAGACCAAGCTCCAAAAGGAGAAGAAGAGCTGAATGCGAAAAAAAGCAACACGTGAAGAAGGAAGGCTACAATAATAGACTTCAAACTCTGCCTACCACAAAGTATGCACCCTATGGTGGTCCAATGGGTAATGGACCCACATCCACATATCAAAGACACAAATGAATGATCTGATTGGTGCTTACTGGTTCGCTTCAGGGATCTCCACCCTAACAGCCAAATTCACCAGCAGCTGTCTGACCTGCGGCAAATGCAAGCCTGGACGTATGGAAGAAAGACCCCCTCACCTCATCTGGAAAGACCACTTTACCAGCTTCAAAGGATCCAGATAGACCACATCCACATATCGCCAAGTGAAGGATTCAAATACGCCATTGTGGTCAAAAGAAGTATTTTCAAGATGAACAGAAGCCTTCCAAGTCAGCAAAGACTACTGCAACGTAGCTACTTTCGGAAAATAGTGTGCAGATACGGGGTTCCAGAAATGATAGAAAGTGATCAGGGACCCGCATTCACAGCAAATCTGACACACAAGACCCGATTAGCAGTAGGGTCAGATTTAGGCCTACACACTCCTTACCACCCCCAGAGCAGCAGGAAGGTAGAAAAAACTGAACGAAACACTTAAGAATAGAATGCTGAAAAATTGCCCAAGAGACACGCAAACCATGGCATGACACACTCCCTATTGCACTGTTTAGCATAAGGCACACTCCCAGAGACCCAGAAAAGCTGTTTCGTGCCTGCATCTTCTGCTAACAGATAAGACATTTTCTTCTTTTAGTTTTTTGGTGCCTGCATTTTGTCCTGCACTTCTGTGGGGGTCTGCCGGGTCCCCTTCGGGGGCTTATGCTCCTCTCAGTTTAGTTCAGCCACTGTTTGTTCATTTGCCTTTTCCAGTTTTTTCAGTGGTTGCTGTTTAGTTTTTGTTACACCAGAGAACTAATTTAGGTGGTAGAGGTCGTGTGATCTCAGGTGTTTTTGTAATTAGTAGAGTTGGTACTTTTCAGGGTTTTTTGGGGTTGCAGTAAGTGCCTTTCCTATCCTCTTCTATCTAGACAGATTGGGCCCCAGCGTTTGCTCATTCTATTTTCTGTCTGTATTTCCTCTTGTCTAACCGCCATTACATGTTTGGGGGCTTCCTATGTTCTTTGGGGATCTGCTCCGGGGCAGATAGCTTTCTTTTTTCTATCTTTAGGTGTAGTTAGCTTCTCAGGCTGTGACGAGGCGTCTAGGACCAACGTAGGAACGCTCCACGGCTGCCTTTAGTTGTGGTGGTTAGTCAGGGTACTGCAATCCCATAGATTCCAACCTCTCTGGTGTATTGCCTTTTTTGCCTGCTCTCCTCAGCTACCAAATCATAACACTTATGTAATTGAATTGGTCAAAAACTAATGTCCATTCTCGAGTTTTTCTCCTCACTGCCAGATTTGATGATCCTGTCCAAGAGCCCCAGATGACATCAACCTCTGTGTAACTAGAGGGAAAGCCTGTTTGAATCCACGTATCGCATTGCAAGGAAGCTCCCATACCAGGAGAGACACCTAAGCCATGAAGGATGTCGTGGATGCTCTGACTGACCAGACAGATGACCAGATGACCTACCTGATGAGTTCAAGGCCAGAGACCAAGTTAAAGCAGGATTTGAGTCACTATTGCCACTAGTAACTATAAACAAAAATGTTGATTGGATAAATTACATCTATTATAACCAGCAGAGATTTGTTAACTTCACCATAGATGCTGTAAAAGGTTTGGCAGCACAGTTAGGCCCCACTTCCATTATGGCATTCCAGAATAGAATGGCTTTGGATATGATTCTAGCTGAGAAAGGTGTTTACAAAATGATCAAAGACACCTGTTGCACCTACATCCCAGACAACACTGGCCCAAATGGTAAAGTCACAATGGCAATACAGAAACTTACTGAGTTATCAGAGGAACTGAAACAGAACTCAGGTGTCACTGACCCATGGGATCGATACTTTGGGTGGATGAGTGGGTGGCAGAAAATGTTGGCACAGGTTGGGACAGCCATTATGGGGGTTCTTATTTTTGCATTAATTACTGGTTGCTGTGTAATTCCTTGTATCCGCAGGATAATGGAAAAAAACTGTTCAGGAGACAACCAATTTGATGCCACTCACCATCTTGGACCTCGCACCAGTCCGGATGGAACTGCCTGGCTTGACCAGATCTCCGAACTACCTCCAGACTGAGAATACACATCCTTGATGAAACATCATATCAACTATGAGATTATGATTGCAAACACATAAACCCCCGACAGGGACAGTCCTCCTGACCGCCCATTTGCGAAAAGTCTGTATTCGGTGGGGGAGACATGCGCTAGGCATATTCTCAACCCGACGGCAGCACAAAAGAGTTGCAGCGCTTTGGGCCAGGAGCAGGTTTTTAGGGCAAGTGGTATCTAAGGGGGGACTGTCATGGAATATATATGTATTCCATATATTCAAAGTATATTCACATATATGTATTCACAGTTCACAGTTAGATAGATCTCACTTGCTAAAAAACCTTGTGCTCACATATTTCTAGGCCAGATATAATCAGTCGTTTTAAAGAAATCTGGCCTTCATAAGACCTTCGTAAAGGAACAAATGCATGAAGTACAAAATGTCCTATTAGATATCTGTTGTTTACATTATAGTTATGCAAGGCAACTAGATCACAAGAATATAAACAATAATTCTGCAATTCAGCTCTTTTAACCCCTTAATGACCAAGCCATTTTGTAGGTTAAAGACCAGGCCAATTTTTACAATTCTGACCACTGTCTCTTTATGAGGTTATAACTCTGGAACGCTTCTACGGATCTTGGCGATTCTGAGATTGTTTTCTCGTGACATATTGTACTTCATGATAGTGGTAAAATTTCTTCAATATAACTTGCATTTTTTTATGAAAAAAATGGAAATATGGCAAAAATTTTGAAAATTTTGCAATTTTCAAACTTTTAATTTTTATGCCATTAAATCAGAGAGATATGTCACAAAAATTAGTTAATAAATAACATTTTCCACATGTCTACTTGACATCAGCACAATTTTGGAACCAAAATTTTTTTTTGTTACGAAGTTATAAGTGTTAAAAGTTGACCAGCAATTTCTCATTTTTCCAACAAAATTTACAAAACCATTTTTTTAGGGACCACCTCACATTTGAAGTGAATTTGAGGGGTCAATATGACAGAAAATACCCAAAAGTGACACCATTCTAAAAACTGCACCCCTCAACGTGTTCAAAGCCACATTCAAGAAGTTTATTAACCCTTTAGGTACTTCACAAGAATTGAAGCAATGTGGAAGGAAAAAATGAACATTTAACTTTTTTTCCCAAAATTTTTCTTTCGACACAATTTTTTTAAATTTTGTCAAGGGTATCAGGAGAAAATGAACCACAATATTTGTTGTACAATTTCTCCAGAGTACACCGATATACCATGTGTGGGGGTAAACCACTATTTGGGCGCATGGCAGAGCTCGGAATGGAAGCAGCGCCATTTGACTTTTTTGGCTGGAATTGAGATTGGACGCCATGTCGCATTTGTAGAGTCCCTGTGTGCCTAAACAGTGGAAACCCCCACAAGTGACCCCATTTTGGAAACTGGACCCCTCAAGGAACTCATCTAAATGTGTTGTGAGAGCTTTTAACCCCCAAGGGCTTCACAGAAGGTTATAACGTAGAGCCGTAAAATTAAAAAATCATATTTTTTCCACAAAAATGATCTTTTCATCCCAATTATTATTTTCCAAAGGATAAAAGGACCCCAAAAGTTATTGGGCAATTAGTCCTGAATACGCTGATACCCCATATGTGGGGGTAAACCACTATTTGGGCGCATGGCAGAGCTCGGAAGGGAAGCAGCGCCATTTGACTTTTTTGGCTGGAATTGAGATTGGACGCCATGTCGCATTTGGAGAGTCCCTGTGTGCCTAAACAGTGGAAACCCCCCACAAGTGACCCCATTTTGGAAACTAGACCCCCAAGGAACTTATCTAAATGTGTTGTGAGAGCTTTTAACCCCCAAGGGCTTCACAGAAGGTTATAACGTAGAGCCGTAAAATTAAAAAATCATATTTTTTTCCACAAAAATGATCTTTTCATCCCAATTATTATTTTCCAAAGGATAAAAGGACCCCAAAAGTTATTGGACAATTAGTCCTGAGTACGCTGATACCCCATATGTGGGGGTAAACCACTATTTGGGCGCATGGCAGAGCTCGGAAGGGAAGCAGCGCCATTTGACTTTTTTGGCTGGAATTGAGATTGGACGCCATGTCGCATTTGGAGAGTCCCTGTGTGCCTAAACAGTGGAAACTCCCCACAAGTGACCCCATTTTGGAAACTAGACCCCCCAAGGAACTTATCTAAATGTGTTGTGAGAGCTTTTAACCCCCAAGGGCTTCACAGAAGGTTATAACGTAGAGCCGTAAAATTAAAAAATCATATTTTTTCCACAAAAATGATCTTTTCATCCCAATTATTATTTTCCAAAGGATAAAAGGACCCCAAAAGTTATTGGGCAATTAGTCCTGAGTACGCTGATACCCCATATGTGGGGGTAAACCACTATTTGGGCGCATGGCAGAGCTCGGAAGGGAAGCAGCGCCATTTGACTTTTTTGGCTGGAATTGAGATTGGACGCCATGTCGCATTTGGAGAGTCCCTGTGTGCCGAAACAGTGGAAACCCCCCACAAGTGACCCCATTTTGGAAACTAGACCCCCAAGGAACTTATCTAGATGTGTGGTGAGAGCTTTGAACCCCCAAGGGCTTCACAGAAGGTTATAACGTAGAGCAGTAAAATTAAAAAATCACATCTTTTCCACAAAAATGATCTTTCCACCCCCAATTGTTATTTTCCAAAGGGTAACAGGACCCCAAAAGTTATTGTGCAATTTGTCCTGAGTACGCTGATACCCCATATGTGGGGGAAACCACTATTTTGACGCATGGCAGAGCTCGAAAGGGAAGTAGCGCCTTTTTCAAATGCAGACTTTGATGGAATGGTCTGCGGGTGTCATGTCACGTTTGGATAGCCCCTGATGTGCCTAAACAGTAGAAACCCGCCACAAGTGACTCCATTTTGGAAACTAGACCCCCAAGGAACTTTTCTAGATGTGTGGTGAGCACTTTGAACCCCCAAGTGCTTCACAGAAGTTTATAACGTAGAGCCGTGAAAATAAAAAAATCATATTTTTTTCCACAAAAATAATCTTTTTGCCCCAAATTTTTATTTTTATAATGGTAACAGGAGAAATAGGACCCCAAAAGTTATTGTGCAATTTGTCCTGAGTACGCTGATATCCCATATGTGGGGGGGAACCACTATTTTGACGCATGGCAGAGCTCGAAAGGGAAGTAGCGCCTTTTTCAAATGCAGACTTTGATGGAATGGTCTGCGGGTGTCATGTCACGTTTGGAGAGCCCCTGATGTGCCTAAACAGTAGAAACCCCCCACAAGTGACTCCATTTTGGAAACTAGACCCCCCAAGGAACTTTTCTAGATGTGTGGTGAGCACTTTGAACCCCCAAGTGCTTCACAGAAGTTTATAACGTAGAGCCGTGAAAATAAAAAAATCATATTTTTTTCCACAAAAATAATCTTTTTGCCCCAAATTTTTATTTTTATAATGGTAACAGGAGAAATAGGACCCCAAAAGCTATTGTGCAATTTGTCCTGAGTACGCTGATATCCCATATGTGGGGGGGAACCACTATTTTGACGCATGGCAGAGATCGGAAGGGAAGGAGCACCGTTTTTAAATGCAGACTTTGATGGAATGGTCTGCGGGTGTCATGTCGTGCTTGGAGAGCCCCTGATGTGCCTAAACAGTAGAAACCCCCCACAAATGACCCCATTTTGCAAACTAGACCCCCAAGGAACTTATCTAGATGTGTGGTCAGCACTTTGAACCCCCAAGGGCTTCACAGAAGTTTATAACGTAGAGCCGTGAAAATAAAAAAAATCATATTTTTTTCCACAAAAATGACCTTTTTGCCCCCAAATTTTTATTTTTATAAGGGTAACAGGAGAAATAGGACCCCAAAAGTTATTGTGCATTTTGTCCTGAGTACGCTGATACCCCATATGCGGGGGGAACCACTGTGATCGCCTTACTGGATCTTTGGGAGGCACAATGAACAAATCTACCAAAGGTGAAGAATTGGTTTTCTTTTTTACGCCGTTCCTCGTGCGGTATTAGTGATTAGGCGACTTTATTCCTCGGATCGGTGCGATTACAGCGATACCAGATTTACTCCCTTTTTTCATGTTTAGCTTCTGTCACACTCTAAAAGATGCTTTTTTTTGGAATAATTTTTTGGAATAATTTTTTGCATCGCCGTATTTTGAGAGCTATAATTTTTCCATATTTCGGCTGACAGTTATCTATGGGCTTATTTTTTGCGGGACGAGCTGACGTATTTATTGGTACCATATTCGGGCACATAACGTTTTTTGATCGCTTCCTATTCCGATTTTTGTGGAAGCAGAATGAACAAAAACCAGCAATTCAGGAATTGTTTTTTTTTTTTTATTTTTTTTTCCCTCGTTCCGCGTGTGGTAAAATTGATAAAGCAGCTTTATTCTTTGGGTCACTACGATTACAGCGATACCTCATTTATATATTTTTTTTATGTTTTGGCGTTTTTTACACAATAAAGAATTTTATAGAAAAAATAATTATTTTTGCATCAGTTTATTCTGCGAGCTATAACTTTTTTATTTTTTCGCTGATGATGCTGTATAGCGGCTTGTTTTTTGCGGACAAGATGACGTTTTCAGCGGTACCATGATTATTTATATCTGACTTTTTGATCGCGTGTAAGTATAATTTACTACTTTTTTGTGTTTTTTTTTTTACGGCTTTCACTGAAGGGGTTAACTAGGGTTATGCTTTTATAGATGGGATTTTTACGGACGTGGCGATACCTAACATGTGTATTTTTTTTATTACATAAAAATGTGTATTTTTTAGGGGATTTTTTTTTTAATTATTTTTTAATATTTTTTTTACAATTTTTTTAAAAAAAATGATTTTTTTCAACTTGTCCCTTTATGGGACTTTCACTTTTTTTACTTTTGATGGCAGTTACAATGCATTGCAATGCTCTGGCATTGCAATGCATTGTACCTATGGGGAAAGCTGCTGTGAGATGATCACAGCAGCTTCCCGTAGCTAGATGACCCGGAGGTTGTCATGACAACCCCCGGGTCATCAAGGCAGAGATCAGGCCCTGCGATTACATCACTGGGACGCTGATCTGAGGCAGAGGGAGCTCCCGACCCTCTGCCCCCCCCTGAGCTCTGCGATCGCGCTGGATCGCAGCAGTCAGGGGGTTAACAGCCAGGGGCGGTGGGGGCTCCGCTCCTGGCTGTCAGTGCAGGAAGCCTGGCCACTGCAGCGCCGGCTCCTGCACTGATCGCGCTGGGGAAGCTGAAATTTCAGCTTCTCCTGCGCGATCGCTGCTGTGTTTGGTCAGTCAGATTGACTGACCAATCACAGCGCTGTGGGTGCGGGGACCGACGGCAAAGGTCCCCGCACCGCTTGCCGTGCCTGTCAGCTGTCTGTGACAGCTGTCGGCATTGATCTAACACTGCGTGTTTACACGCAGTGTTAGATCAAAGGCATGACGTGCAGAGTCCGTCCTGGTGCCGGAACTGGCACCTTGTCATGACGGACTCTGCACGTCATTGGACATTAAGGGGTTAATCATGATTATCATAATTATCATATTTACACTAGAACAGCCAATAATCTAGCAGCTTTTAATTGTATGTTAATTGACTAACCAGCCCCTTTTTGTAAACGTATAAAACCTTGAATGAATAATAAATGTATGTCTTTGACGAACTGTTATACTGACACTTTCGTGTGGACAGTCCTCATTTCGTTCTGAGCGCTCAAAAAGACATTATATAGAGATTTGGACATGGCAAGCAGCAAACACAGGATATTTTTATCCTAATTAAATTTCCATATCAGTGTAACGAATGGAAGCGGAGGCAGAGATGGTGAAGTTCACATTCGTCTTTATTTTTTAATGTGGAACCTCGAGACCACGGTCCGGGGGGCTCCGAAGGGGGCATGACTAATGAGCCCTGGGTACCCGTAGTAAGGCCCCTCGAACAGGACCAGAATGGAATACCCGGAGGACACAGGTGCTACCTCCAGTTAGACCCCGGACACGTGGCAGCTGTCCAGAGGGACCAAAAGGATAACAGGTATATACAGAGACCGTGGAGGGTTCTTGACGGAGATGAGTAAGGTCCTGGTCCAGAATGGATGGTGGCAGGCTGGCTCCAGTGACCTTGTCACAGTCCACGGGTACGGATGGCTGATGGCGGAACGGGATGACACTTGCGCCAGTAATAACCGAGATTGTCCAGGTTAGCCAGATACGGGTTAGCAATGATCTGTAGAGACAAATAGTATAAGCGAAGCACAGAGACTGCAGACGCAGCGCAGACAGATCAGGAACAGAACCGGATGTAGCAATGATAGAACACGTTGCTCCGGCACTCCCCTTATGGTGGAGTGACCAGATATAGTACTGAGTGCGCTGCCATTGGTTAATTGGCTATTTCAAAAAATGCACGCTGCCCCTTTAAGAGAGACGGTGGGCGCGGCCTCGCGTCCTAAGCAATCTATCTGGAGGCCTGCTAGCAGCGTGCCAGGAAGTGGAGGAGGACACAGGATGCTGAGGAGCAGATGGGACAGGAGACCTCAGCCTGCGCGCAGACTGCTGCAGAGGGACAGCTAGAGGAGCAGGTGAGTGACCAGGATGGAGTGCAGAGCCAGCACGGGGACCGAGTGTAACAGTATCCCCCTCTTTACTCCCCTCTTTTTCAAGCCTGCGTGAAATCTTTTAAGAAGAAGAGGAGCCTGGATGTTCTCTTTAGGCTCCCAAGACCTCTCCTCAGGACCAAAACCCTTCCAGTCCACCAGGTAATAGATCCTACCTCTTACTTTCTTAGAGGCCAAGATATGTTTTACCTCAAAAACATCATCCTCAGAAACCGGATCTGGAGTGGTACCCGGGTCCTTAAAGAAGGAGCTCAACACTACTGGTTTGAGGAGGGAAACATGAAAGGAGTTAGGTACACGTAGAGAATTAGGCAATTTCAGTTTGTAAGAGACCGGGTTGATTTGTCTCAAGACTTCAAAGGGACCAATGAAACGGGGACCCAATTTGTACGATGGTAACTTCAAATGGATGTACTTGGAGGAGAGCCATACCTTGTCTCCTGGACGAAAGTTGGGAGCCTCCAAACGTCTTTTGTCCGCATGTGTTTTCATACGTTGAGAGGCTTTCTCCAAAGCAGACCTGGTATCTCTCCAAATGTTCGAGAAATTCTTAGACAAGGTATCGACTGCCGGAACATCAGACAATCCAGAGATAGGAAGAGGAATTCCGGGTTGGAGTCCAAACACAATCTGAAAGGGAGACTTTCCAGAAGATTCACTTACTTGGTTGTTGTAGGAGAATTCCGCCCAGGGCAGTAATTCTACCCAGTCATTATGATGAGCGTTGATGAAGTGACGCAGGTATCCAGCCAGGATTTGATTGATCCTCTCCACTTGCCCATTAGACTGGGGATGGTGTGCAGAAGAAAAATCTAGTTCAATTTTTACCATTTTACAGAGTGCTCTCCAGAACTTAGAGGTGAACTGGACGCCCCTGTCGGACACGATGTGGAGAGGAAATCCATGTAGACGGAAGATGTGCTGAATGAAGTAAGCGGCCAGTTCTGGAGCAGACTGGAGACCAGATAGCGGAACGAAGTGGGCCATTTTAGAGAAGCAGTCCACCACAACCCATACCACTGAGCAGCCAGAAGAAATGGGAAGATCCGTGATGAAATCCATCGCGATGTGCTGCCAGGGAGCGGACGAATCGGAAGAGGCAGAAGCCTGCCGGCTGGTAGATGTTTAACAGTTTTATTGCAGGCATATGAAGGACAAGCTGCGACGAACTCCTGGATATCCTTGCCCATGGTAGGCCACCAGTAGTAACGGGAGATGAGTTGCTGCGTCTTTTTCTGACCAGCATGGCCAGCCAACTTAGAAGAATGACCCCACCGCAGAACACGACTACGATCAGAAGCGGACACGAGAGTCTTCCCTGGAGGAAGCCGGGCAAGATCAGTGGAGGCAACAGAGATTAACTTAGAAGGTTCAATAATGTGCTGAGGTTCTTCCTCCAGTTCAGGAGGAAAAAAGGCTCTGGAGAGTGCGTCTGCCTTGTCAGCTGGACGGAAATGAAGTACAAAATTGAAACGGGCAAAAAACAATGCCCAACGGGCCTGACGGGGATTCAGCCTTAAAGCAGATTGGAGATAGGCAAGGTTTTTATGGTCGGTGAATATGACTACCTGGTGATGAGCTCCCTCAAGAAGATGTCTCCATTCTTGCAGAGCCAATTTGATGGCCAACAGTTCGCAATCACCGACAGAGTAGTTCCTTTCTGCAGGAGAAAAACCTTGGAAAAAAAAACCACACGAGATCATCCGCCCTGTAGATGACTTCTGGGTGAGAACTGCTCCTGCACCTATGGAAGAAGCGTCAACCTCAAGAAAAAAAATTGCTCATTCGAATTAGGACGATGGAGAACAGGTGCGGAAGCGAAGGCTTTTTTGAGAGAAACAAAGGCCTCTTCTGCCTCGGAGGACCATTCCTTAGAGTTTACACCTTTCCGGGTTAAGGCTGTGATAGGAGCCACTCGGGTGGAAAAGTGTGGAATGAATTGCCGGTAGTAGTTGGCGAACCCTAGGAACCGTTGTATGGCTTTTAGCCCAGACGGACGAGGCCAGTTGAGAACTGCAGACAACTTCTCCGGGTCCATCTTTAATCCTGTGGAAGATACAATGTACCCAAGGAAAGGCAAGGAAGACTGCTCAAAGAGGCATTTCTCATATTTGGCATATAGCCTGTTCTCTCTCAGTCTTTGTAAGACCAGGCGTACTTGCCTCCGGTGTGACGCCAAGTCTGCAGAGAAAAATCAAAATATCGTCCAGGTAGACCATGACACAAGTATAGAGCAGGTCCCTGAAAATGTCATTAACAAATTCCTGAAAGACCGCAGGTGCATTGCTTAGGCCAAATGGCATTACCAGGTATTCATAGTGGCCGTCACGGGTGTTGAAGGCTGTTTTCCATTCGTCTCCCTCTCTGACTCGGATCAGGTTGTAGGCCCCTCTGAGATCCAATTTGGTGAAGATCTTGGCCCCTCGGAGACGATCAAACAGCTCTGAAATAAGAGGTAATGGATACCTGTTTTTTACCGTGATCTGATTTAGACCCCGGTAGTCGATACAGGGCCGCAAGGATCCATCCTTCTTCACAAAGAAGAATCCAGCTCCTGCCGGTGATGATGACTTTTGGATAAATCCTCTAGCCAGATTCTCTTGGATGTAGTCCGACATAGCCTGAGTCTCTGCCTGTGAAAGGGGATAAACTCTCCCGCGAGGAGGAGATACTCCAGGAAGAAGCTCTATCTGACAGTCATACGACCTGTGTGGAGGTAGTCTCTCAGCCTCCTTTTTCCCAAAGATGTCAGAGAAGGACCAATAGGCGGAAGGCAACCCTGGCAGGGTATCAGGCTGGACTGGAAGCGAAACAGGTTGAATCCGGATTAAGCAACGATTCATGCAGGTATCTCCCCAACGCAGAACTTCTCCAGTTTTCCAATTAAGGACTGGTTCATGCATCTGGAGCCAAGGTAAACCTAAAAACATGGGATGGGACAAACCGGGATATACATAAAATCGCATTCGTTCAGCATGCATTAGACCTACCCGGAGTTCCACCAACTCGGTTTGAAACTGGACGGGCTCGGTCAGTGGTTTGCCATCTACGGCGGTCACCTGCAACGGATCAGGAAGACGCTGGACTGGTAAGCGGTAATGATCCACAACCGCCTGCTGGATGAAGTTCCCTGCAGCTCCAGAATCCAGTAGACAATGTTCGGAGAATTTTATTGCTCCATAGGACACGGAGACTGAGATGTGTAAAGAGGGAGAGGACTGTTCTCTACCTAGGTTGGCCCCTCCTACCGAACCTAGGCACTGGAGTTTCCCGACTTTTTAGGACAGAAATGGATCAAATGTTCCGAACTACCGCAGTAGTAACAACTTCCCTCCTTGCGACGTGCCTCCCGGCGGCGGGTGGCCAAACTTACACGGTCTACCTCCATGGCCTCGGAGGAGGAAGGCGAGGTACCTGTTTTGAACAAACTAGAGTCCAGGTGATAGGACCTTTTGTCCCGCTTGATCTCCATGGAACTCTCCTGAAAACGCAGGTCAATTCGGGTTGCCAAGGATATTAGCTCTTCCAAGAGGGTAGGTCTGTCCCGTCCCGCCAGCTCATCCTTGATTCTTCTGGATAGGCCTTCCCAGAAGTTAGCAACCAGGGCCTCATTGTTCCACGATAATTCAGACGAGAGGGTGCGGAATTTAACAGCATACTGAGCTACCGTGAGAGTACCTTGGCGCAGGCGGAGCAAGGCAGAAGCAGTCGAAGTGGTGCGACCAGGTTCATCGAAGGTCCTGCGAAAAGCCTCTAGGAAAGATTGAAGATCATTAACCAGCGGATCCCCTCTCTCCCATAGCGGGTTTAGCCAAGCGAGGGCCTCTCCTCCCAGGTGTGACATGATGAAGCCCACCTTGGCTCGGTCAGAAGCAAACATATGCCCCAAGATTTCGAAGTGTAGAGTGCACTGATTGAGAAAACCCCGACACTGAGTAGGATCACCCTGGAAACGGGTAGGAGCCGCCAGGCGGGGACCTTTACTTGCCATGGGAACTGGTACCTGAGTATTGATAGAAGAGTCAGGTGCAGACGAGGACCCCAAGGAATCCATGCGGGTAGACAAGCTGCGTAGATAAGTCGTGATCTTGTCCTGTTGAACTCCTAAACGGGCCACCTCCTGGCACAGATCCGTGGTCGAAGGTCTCTGGGATCCAGCGGGTTCCATGACCGGAGCAATCTGTAACGAATGGAAGCGGAGGCAGAGATGGTGAAGTTCACATTCGTCTTTATTTTTTAATGTGGAACCTCGAGACCGCGGTCCGGGGGGCTCCGAAGGGGGCGTGACTAATGAGCCCCGGTACCCGTAGTAAGGCCCCTCGAACAGGACCAGAATGGAATACCCGGAGGACACAGGTGCTACCTCCAGTTAGACCCCGGACACGTGGCAGCTGTCCCAGAGGGACAAAAAGGATAACAGGTATATACAGAGACCGTGGAGGGTTCTTGACGGAGATGAGTAAGGTCCTGGTCCAGAATGGATGGTGGCAGGCTGGCTCCAGTGACCTTGTCACAGTCCACGGGTACGGATGGCTGATGGCGGAACGGGATGACACTTGCGCCAGTAATAACCGAGATTGTCCAGGTTAGCCAGATACGGGTTAGCAATGATCTGTGGAGACAAATAGTATAAGCGAAGCACAGAGACTGCAGACGCAGCGCAGACAGATCAGGAACAGAACCGGATGTAGCAATGATAGAACACGTTGCTCCCAGCACTCCCCTTATGGTGGAGTGACCAGATATAGTACTGAGTTCGCTGCCATTGGTTAATTGGCTATTTCAAAAAATGCACGCTGCCCCTTTAAGAGAGAAGGTGGGCGCGGCCTCGTGTCCTAAGCAATCTATCTGGAGGCCTGCTAGCAGCGTGCCAGGAAGTGGAGGAGGACACAGGACGCTGAGGAGCAGATGGGACAGGAGACCTCAGCCTGCGCGCAGACTGCTGCAGAGGGACAGATAGAGGAGCAGGTGAGTGACCAGGACGGAGTGCAGAGCCAGCACGGGGACCGAGTGTAACACCTAGCACCTCTTCCCTCTTCAGCAGCCCGCACAACAAAGAAATACAATGCAAAAGAAGTCTCCTCACAATACAGATTTTGTCAAAATCAGTTAAATGTCTGATCCACGCTTCATGGCTGGTAATTGAATGATGTCTACTATGGATACAGTGGTACTCCATCCAAGCCAGGGGAACATTTATAAGATTATCTCAGCACAGGGACATTTTATATAAACACATCTAAATGTGGAAGTTATTATTCCAAGATCTATTGATTAAAATTAACTTTGTTCGTGGCACAACCCCTTAAACTCCTCTCTGCCATACGACGTACTATGCCATCCTTGAAACCCATGACAATCTCACCATGGACGGGATAGTACGTCGAAGCGATCGGACGCGCTCCCAGCCGATCGCGGCCGGGTGTCAGCTGATTATCACAGCTGACACTCGGAACTATGTGCCAGGAGCAGTCACGGACTGCTCCCGACACATTAACCCCTGGCACACTGAGATCAAACATGATCGCGGTGTACTGGGGGCACAGGGAAGCACCCTGCGTGCTCCCCTGAGGCCCTCAGAACAGTGCGATGTGA
>JARQOD010000006.1:278847629-278862832 GCA_033576555.1 Oophaga sylvatica | reverse complement strand
GCGAGAGTGCCAGAACACACAGTGGATACTAAATCAACGCAGTTTAGAAAAAAAGCAGAGAAAGAAACAAAATAAATCGAAATGTTGCACGATAGCACACTTTTTTAATATAATCATCTCAATCAAGCATCAGAATTGCACCCCCGAAGAAAGGAAGAACATCACAAATGCAATATAGAATAGCCTGGATAAGGGACAAGGATTGATGGTCAAAAAATTCGGGTAACAGTTGCAAAATAAAGGGACCTAAAAGATACCAATGGGAGGGGTTATCTTGAAAAAGAAAAATAATCCTAAAATGCATAAGGACCTTCAGTGTTTTCGTGCCCTCCAGAGTGGTAAATCAAAGCCTCCTTACCTCTGCTGATCTTTTGCAATTAATGGGTCATGATTACGTGCCCACCCTCCATCCGTAAAAGAGACGTTGTGTTTTCAGGGGAAGTAAATAGGGAATAATAAGGTGTTTTTTGGGTGTCATGTTTTGACAGGGTGGATCTCTTTTTTTGGGGTAGGGACCTCTTTTTTTTTCACCACCCGGGTTTTTTTATTTACTGCATAAAAGACTACTATCTTTGCCAATCTTTGTGTTTAAGAGTGTTTTTTAAATTGTTTTCAAAATCTTTTTCCAACGGGGGGTAGGGGTTTAAAAGTTTGGGGAATTGGCCAATGGAATGATAACTTTGGAGGTAAACCCTCCACATCCCCACACAATCACAAAATTCCCCTTCTTTTTTTTCCCTGTGCCCATTGTACGTTTGTCGGGTGGTACCGAAGATTTTAAAATACCTGATTTGGCAGGAGACTACCTTATGAAGATGAAAAATTTTGTCAAAAGGTTCTTCGGATCTTGGGATGTAGTGTGAAGCCAGCCGATAAAGTGGCAATGTTGTCGTGTGGCCAAGCAAATGTATGAGAGGAGGTTTTGCAATTTAATAGTTCAATTTTTATAGAAAAACTTACTTCAACCCCCTTCTGCAAAAGCGCTAAACTTGATTCCATCTTAAAAAGGGCCCTCGATGTTGGCATTGTCACCAAAGAGCTGTTTTCGGCACTCACGTTGAAAGAACCCACTATTCCGACATTGTACCTTCTGCCAAAGATACACAAAAATGATGTGTCACCACCGGCAGACTATCATTTCTGGGAGGGGTAATTTTCTTGAGAATGTTAACCAATGGATTGACTACCATCTGCAACCATTGGTATCTAGCTCCCTTCCTTCCTCAAGATACTGGGGACTTACTGCACAAGGTCGATGGTATGTGTTTAGAGAGTGATACTTTCTAGCTTCAGTTAATGTTGAGTCCCTATACACTAATATTAGGCATAATGATGGCTTAGGATACCCGTTACTTTCTCAACACTTCTAACATCCCTGCGGGTTTGAGGGATCTCATCCTGGAGCTATTGAAGTTCACTCTCACCCACAATTTTTTGTATTTAAAGGGTCCTTCTACCTACAGCTCCAGGGGACTGCAATGGGTGCGGCCTTTGCGCTCGCCTATGCTAATCTCTTCCTGGGTTTGTGGGAGAGGGACCTCTTCCTGTCAGATAAACAGGGGTCGATTGACCGTGTCCTTTTTTGGGCACGTTACATCGACAATTTCTTCTTTGTCTGGCAGGGCACCTCCGTTGACCTTGCGCAGTTCATCTCCTCTCTAAACAACAATGATCTGAATATACATCTCACCTCAGTGTGGGATTCTAAGTCAATTGATTTTCTTGATGTCCCATCAAAAAAGATCTTGATGGTGTCATTCAGACGGATATCTTTAGAAAAAAGACAGCGACAAACACCCTCCTTCATTGCCTCCTCTTGCCATCCATGGCATATTTTTAATGCTATTCCTGTGGGACAGTTTTGCGGCTAAGTCGCATCTGTTCCACAAACTATGACTTTGAAGTGCGTGCGGACGAGCTAAAGACCAGATTCCGATCCGCGGATATAGTGGGTGAGCCATTAAAAAAGCGTACCACGGGGCAAAACACTTTTTACGCAACAACTTACTATATAGTAATGTCACTCGTAGTTCAGTAATGATAGTTATGCCCAGGTTTATTACAACTTTTCACTCACATCCCAACTGATGAGATCTGCAATTGCGAGGGCTTGGCCATACTAAAAGCTGATCCTATTATCAAAAAATTTCTTCCAGAATGTCCATCCATCACGTATAGGAGGGCCAAGAATCTACGTGACCGTTTGACCCAGAGTCACTATGTTCCTTCTGTCGTGCCCTTTCCTCAACAGTGCGCCGGCAGGGGTGGGTGTGTGCCGTGCGGCAGGTGCATCGCCTGCCTAATGTTGAACGGTGTGCTTCCTTTGCAACTCTGAGGGTAGCATGGTGTTTGACTTTAAACAATGGATTACATGTACTTCTCATTACATCATATACTATGCTACCTGCTCATGTGGTCTTATATATGTTGGTCTTACCACCAGACAACTCAAGGTTCGCATTAGGGAGCACGTCCTGGGTATTTTGGCGGCATCTGTCTGTACGGATACACCCACCCTTAAAACTCTACCACCATTTTAAAGAGCATCACCATTGTGATGGGGCACTGCTAAGGATACGGGGCATTGACTCTTTAAATATCAACATTAGAGGTGGGAACCTATCTAAAAGATGAGCCCAACTTGAAACAAGATGGATATGGACCTTACGCACCATCCATCCCGATGGACTTAATGAAAATTTATCTTTTGTTCCATTTTTGTGATCCTTGCCTGCTGTGGGTTTTGGGTGTAGTTTTTTTGAACATGGATATCCTCCGACTTCTTCATCCAGTTGTTCGTCATCTTGCGGAGACAATTATCCACCTTCCATGACTCGTTACGTTATCATCCTTGACGTACGGATTGCTGCCCATTATCATAATTTTTTGTTTGTTTGTTTATGTTTAGTGTTTTGTAGTGGTTGCCTTCGGGCCTCTTTTTATTATTTTTTTTTGTTTGTTTCATATTCTATTATTACAATTTGTGATGTTATTCCTTGCTTCTGGGCATGCAATTCTGTATGCTTGATTGAGATGTATTATATATATGAGATGTTGCTATACAGTGCAACGATTACTGATTTATTTTGCTTCATTTTCTTCTGCTTTATTTTCTATGTACTGCGTTGACTTATAGTAATCCACTGTGTGTTCTGCACATCTCTGCAGACTTACATTTTCCACCTTTCTCTATGCAGACTAACTGCAATTTAATATTTATATCTCTGCATATTTGCACTATGATTTGTTTCTTCTATGCTGTGACTGAGTATATTTATATTTGTATTATCTATTACTTATGCTCGCATATGTTGATTGTATTATTTTTCTCATATGTTCATCTTGAGCTAATTTGGTTTTATCATATTACCATCCATCTCTTGTAAGCTGGCCGTTTATTGTATATTCCTTTAATTTTAAGTCCCCTCCCGGCCGACTCGCTCCCTTTCCGGCTGGTGTCTGATCATGAGGGGCCCCACATGTTTCAGATATACGCCTGGATTGGGCTGTCCTGCGGTCGGTATGTGACACTGTTTGTAGAATGTAAGTCCGCAAGGACAGGGTCCTCTCCCCTCTGTACCAGTCTGTCATTGTAAATTTGTTTACTGTAAACGATATCTATAACTTTGTATGTAACCCCTTCTCATGTACAGCACCATGGAATTAATGGCGCTATATAAATAAATAATAATATTTAATATTATATGTGGTACCTTATCATAAACCAGGGCTATTTTCCCTTATCCAATATGGTGGATCTGTGTGCCCTTTTTCTTGCGCGCATGCACCTGTAGTATCGTCTGTAGCTGCCCTCTTTCGGCGTCTGCCGCCCAATCACATGATCTTTCATGTGTTTCCGGCGGTGACGTGCGGGGAGGGGCTTGTACGTCGAAAACTGCAGAGGCATATGGATGCGCCTTCACTTCCGGGTGCCAGCATATAAATTGATGGATGTTTTGTCTCTCCTCACACCCTGATGAAGGAGCCTTTGCTCCGAAACGCGGGTCGGGGTTAGCCTGTCTCCTGCTCTCTTTCAAGTAAATGCAGACCTATTGTATTACTTGCACGACCTGCTGATTGTGCTTCTCTATTGAATGCTACTGTCATGCTGCATGACGCCATTTATAGCTATGTATTAAAACCTATTATTATGTCTAGTAGTATGGTACTTACAGTTACCTTTGATTTTCTGATAAGCCTTAGTGGCTGTAGCCTTATGATGTGTATCATTTCCTGTATTTGGCATTTTATGTCTGCATGAGCAGGTCACCTTTCAGGCCCACTTGCATGTGCGTTTAGGATGTTCCCCCGCTATTTCTCTCCCCTTTGCCATTGTTCCTCAGTTATGGATTTTATGTATCTTTTTGTACATAATAAAGTTGAAATTTTTATGGGACTTTATGGCTGTACTAGTGTGGTGGTTTCTATGTCACATATGAGGTAGTAAACAGGAACACAGAAGTGATGCTGCATTGCAGACGAGCAGCAGCAGAGTGAGAATGCCAAAGCGTGCACAGATGGCCCACTTTTTCTGCGCAGTTCTGACATCTCGGGGTAATTTTTCAGGAAGCTCTGCACCTCCAAATTCAGCACAGAGCTGCTACATGATTTAGCTCATTATTGCATACCACCAGGCCAGGCTTGAGGTTTAGCGGCACCAACCACTCATCGGCCTGTTGTTTGATACCCGTCCACAGCTTCTGCGCGGTATGGGATTTTTCCCAAAACAGATGAATTTGAGAACAAACTGGTGTTGTTTACCCCTGCGCTGAAGTTGTAGACAGCTATTAAGTCCCCTTTCAGTCTTCTTTTTTGCAAGTTTAAACATTCCAAATCCCGTAACCGTTCTCATAGGACATGGTTTGCAGACCGGTCACCATTCTGGTCGCTCTTCTCTGAACTTGCTCCAGTTTGTTAATGTCTTTTTTAAAATGTGATGCCCAAAATGGACGCAGTATTGCAGATGAGGTCTGCCCAAAGAGGAGTAGAGGGGGATAATGACTTCACGTGATCTAAACTGTATGCTTCTGTTAATACATCCTAGAATTGTATTTGCCTTTTTTTTCTGTTGCATCACACTGTTGACTCATGTTCAGTCTGTGATCTATTAGTATACCCAAGTCTTTTTCACATGTGCTGTAGCTTAGCCCCATTCCTCCTATTCTGTATATGCTTTTTTCATTTTTATTTTTATTTTATTTTTCCCTTAAAAACCATTCTGTTAGTTGCTGCCCAATGCTCCAGTCTATTTATATCTTTTTGAATCCTCTCTCTCTTCGCTAGTATTAGCTATCCCTCCTAGCTTTGTGTCATCAGCAAATTTAATCAGTTTACCCTCAATTCCTTCATCTAAATCATTTATAAAGATGTTGAACAATACAGGGCCCAGGACAGAGCCTGTGGAACCCCACTTGAGACATTCTTCCAACTGGATGTGCAGCCATTTACGACCACTCTTTGGGTCCGATCATAAGCCAGTTATGTATCCACCTAACAGTTGCCTTGTCCATTCCATACTTAGTCATTTTTTCAATAAGGATTGTGTGAGATGCTTTGTCAAATGCTTTGCTCAAGTCAAGATAATACTATTTTCTACAGCATTTCCCTGATGCACCCAGTCAGTGATTCTGTCATAGAAGGAAATTAAGTTAGTCTGACATAACTTATTAGTTACAAACCCATGCTGACTTTGGGTTTAAACACTTCATTGTTATCCAGGTACTTACATACATGTTGTTTAATAATTTGTTCAAAGATCTTTTCTGGTATAGAAGTCAGACTCACTGGCCTATAGTTCCCTGGGTCACTTTCTTCCCTTTTTGAAGATATGAAAAAACATTTGCTCTTCTCCAGTCTTCTGGGACTTCTCCTGTTCTCTAAGATTTTCAAAGATTATGGAGAGTGGTTCAAAATTTTCATCTGCTATCTCCTTCAGTACTCTGGGGTGTAATTCATCTGGACCTGGAGACTTTAATCCATTTGTGTTAGCTAAGTGTTTCCTCACTATCTTTCTGTTTATAGATATCCTGGATTCTCCTATTTCTTTAATAGGACAGTGAAGATCAGTTGATGTTACATTTCCTTTCTGAGAGAAAACAGAAGTAAAATAGGAATTTAACCCTTTGACCCCAAGGGTGGTTTGCACGTTAATGACTGGGCCAATTTTTACAATTCTGACCACTGTCTCTTTATGAGGTTATAACAATGGAACGTGGGAAAATTGTACTTCATGATAGTGGTAAAATTTCTTCTATATAACTTGCAGTTATTTATGAAAAAAATGGAAACATGTCGAAAATTTGGAAAAATTAGCAAATTTTCAAACTTTGAATTTTTATTCCTTAAGCAGAGAAATTGTTGCACAAAATAGTTACTAAATAACATTTCCCACATGTTTTACTTTACATCAGCACCATTTTGTAACCAAAATTTTTTTTTTTACGAAGTTATAAGGGTTCAAAGTTGACCAGCGATTTTTTAATTTTTACAACAAATTGTACAAAACCATTTTTTTAGGGACCACCTCACATTTGAAATCACTTTAAGAGGTCTATATGAATAGAAATAGAAAATACCCAAACGTGACACCATTCTAAAAACTGCACCCTCAAGGTACTCAAAACCACATTCAAGAAGTTTATTAACCCTTCAGGTGCTTCACAGGAGCTGAAGCAACGTGGAAGGAAAAAAATGAACATTTAACTTTTTAGTCACAAAAAGGATTTTTTACAAAAAATTTTTTTTTTTTTTAAAAAAGGGGGTTTAAAAGGAGAAAATGGACGAAAGTTGTTGTCAATTTCCCTGAGTCCCCCGGCCCTTTTTAAAATGGGGGGGAAAAAATACGGGCGGGCCGCACGGGGGTTTTTGGGAAAAGGGAAGGAACGCCTTTTGTTTTTTAAAAACCAAAAAATTGGTGGAATTCGATTGGACGCCGGGACGCGTTTTAAGACCCCCCGTTTGTCCCAAAAAAGGGGGACCCCCCCCAAAAAAAAATGACCCCTTTTTGGGGAAAAAAAACCCCCCCAAGGGTTTTTTCTAGACTGTTGTGGGGCCCTTTGAACCCCAAGTTTTCACTAAAGTTTTTTTGGGCCTGGGTGTAAAAAAAAAATTTTTTCCCCAAAAAATTTTTTTTTTTTTTGCCCCAATTTTTGTTTTTTTTCCCCAAAAGGGAAAAAGGGGGGCCCCCAAAAGTAGTTCATTTGTCCTAGTACGTGTTTCCCCCATATGGGGGGGGGGAAAAATTTTTTGGGGGGCACTGCAGGGCTCGGAAAAGGAAGAAAACGCTTTTTGGAATTTTGATTTTTTGGGGGTTTTCATGTTCAGTTTGCAGGCCCCAAAATTTTTTTAAACATTTGAAAAACCCCCCCCCCAAAGTAACCCCATTTTGGAAACTAAAAAACCCTTTTGGAAAAGATCTGATTGGGTGAATTTTTTTTAACCCCCCCGTGCTTAAATTTTAGTTATAACTTGCGCTTTAAAATTAAAAAATCTATTTTGTCCAAAAAAAATAAAATTTTTTTCCCCAAAATTTTTTTTTTTTACCAAGGGAAGAAAACCTCAAAAGTTATTGTGCAATTTGTCCTGAGTACGCGATACCCATAGGGGAGGAAACCACTTTTTTTGGGTGTTTGGCGAGCCGGAAGGCAGGAGGGGTTTAAAAAACTTTTTTTAAAAAATTTTGGGTGGAAAATTTTTTTTTCCCCTTTTTTCCCCAAAAAAGGGGGGCCCCCCCCAAAAACCCCCTTTTTAAAAAAAAAAAATTTTTTTGTTGGGGGAAAAAAAACCCCCCCCTTTTTTTTTTTTTTTTTTAAAAAAAAAAAAAATTTTAAAAATTTTTTTTTTTTTTTTTTTTTTTTTTTTTTTTTAAAAAAAAAATTTTTTTTTTTTTTTTTTTTAAAAAATTTTTTTTTTTTTTTTTTTTTTTAAAAAAAAAAAAAAAATTTTTTTTTTTTTTTTTTTTGTTTTTTTTTTTTTTTTAAAATTTTTTTAAAAAAAATTTTTTTTTTTTTTTTTTTTAAAAAATTTTTTTTTTTAAAAAAAAAAATTTTTTTTTTTTTAAAATTTTTTTTTTTTTAAAATTTTTTTTAAAAATTTTTTTTTTTTTTTTTAAAATTTTTTTTTTAAATTTTTTTTTTTTTTTTTTTTTTTTTTTTTTTTAATTTTTTTTAAAAAAACCCCTTTTTTTTTTTTAAAAATTTTTTTTTTTTTAAAAAATTTTTTTTTTTTTTTTTTTTTTTTTTTTTTTTCCCCTTTTTTTTCCCCGGGGGAAAAAAAAAAGGCCCCCTTTTTTCCCTTTTGGGGTAAACCCCCCTTTTTTTTTTGGGGGGGAAAAAGGGGGGGGTTTTTTTTTTTTGCCCGGGGGGAAAAAAAAACCAAAATTTTTTTTTTTTGGGGGGCCCCCCCCAAAAAACCCCCCCAAAAATTTTACCCCCCCCAAAAAAAAAAAAACCCCCAACCCCAAAACCCCAAAAAAACCCCAAAACCAAAAATTTAGCCCCAACTCTAAATAACTTTAGCCCCCCCAAAAAACCCCCCAACACAAACCCCCTAAGGGGGGAAAAAGGAAAAAAATTTAAAAATTTTTTAATTTTTTTTTTTTCCTAAAAAAGGGGGTTTTAAAGGGGGGTTTTGGGGTTTACTTTTTTAGCCGGGGGATTTTTTGTTTGGCAGCTGTCACACGCTAAAAAAATGCTTTTTATTGCAAAAAATTTTTTTCTCATCAAATTTTGAGAGCTATAATATTTTTTTTTTTTGGGCCCCCACAGAGCGGTGAGGCTAATTTTTTGCGGGCGAGTTAGTTTTTTTTGGGGTACCTTTTTTGGGGGCATGACATTTTTTGATCATTTTTTTTAAAAGATTTTTGGGGGGCAGAATGAACAAAAACCGAAATTTAAAATTTCTTTTGGGGGGGGCGTTTATACCGTTCAGCTTTTGGTGAAAATTGTTTTAAAGCAGTTTTTTTTTGGGGTTTTAGTCTTTAAAAACAGCAAATACAAATTTATTATTTTTTATTTTTTGGGGGCTTTTTTTTCAATAAAAACAATGTATAAAAAAAAAAAAAATTATTTTGCACGCTTTTTCTGAAAAAATTTTTTTTTTTTTTTTGCGATTTTGCTGTATGCAGCTCGTTTTTTGGGGGGAAAAGATGATGTTTTCCGGTACCATGTTTTTTTTTTTCCTTTCTTTTTGATCGCGTTATTCCTTTTTTTCGGCATTATGAAAAAAAATTTTTTTTTTTTTGCCTTGTTTTTTTTTAAAGGGGGTTCGCTAAATTGGTTTAAAAGTGGGAGTTTTTTTGGGGGGGGCGTTAGGACCGGCGAAAAAATAGGGGTCTTTTATTTGGTTTTTTTTTTTAAAAAAGAGGAAAGTTTTTTATTGGGGAATTTTTTTTTCTTTATTTGGGAAATTTTTTTTTTTTTTTTCACTTTAAAATTTTTTTTTTTTTTTTTTTCCCCAGGGGTAGGACATCACTTTTAAAGGTCGATGGGACGATAAAAGGCGTGCAGCAGGCTTTCTCACTCTGCTTTTCGCAGGCACTAATTTAAGCCCCCTCCCTGGGGCCCCGGGGAACCCCCCCCCCCCGGCCATCTTGGATCTGGGGCCCTGGGGGAGGGGCCCCCTCGGAAAAAAAAAGGGTTCACATCGCGCTGCTCTGAGGGTTCAGGGGGACCGAGGGGGCCCCCGGGGGGGTTTTGCGGGAACAGCATTTATTGTTTTTTTGATTGCCCCCCTCTTTCCATTTGATAAACATTTCATTCTTTTTTTTTAAAATTTTGGGTTTCGGGTTCGGTTTTATCCATCCCTTTTTCCTTAAAGTTCCCATTTTCCCTTTTTTTGGGAAAATTTAAAAGTTTTTTTTTTTGGGGAAAATCTCTTTTTTAAAAATTTTTTCCCCCCTTTCCCTGGACTTTTTTCTTAAGGATTTTCCGCCATTGGACCCCCCCTTTTTCTCTTTTGGTCCCTTAAAATTCCTTTTTCTAAAATTTAAAACCTTGAAGTCGGATCTTCGGGGGGGTTTCCCCTATTTTCCCCCAAAATTTTTAAAAAATACGCCGGTCGCCCCCCTCCTAGGGTCCCACCCCCTTTTTCCCCCCTAAAATTTTTTCCCCTTGTTTTTAAGGTTACCCCCAAAGGGGGGTTTAGAAGACCCCTTGTTTTCCCCCCCCCCTTTTTTGGAAAAAAGTTTTCAAAAAGAGAGGATAGAATTTCCTGGCCATTTTTTTTTTTGTGAGAGGATTCCCAACTTTTTGGGGTTGTTAAAAACTCCCAACCCCCACAATGTCATTTTTTTTGGGGGAAAAAACTTGGCCATTTGATGAAAAAAGAGATCTCCAAATCTTCAGCTTGCACAGGCGGCCTTTTGAAAATCCCTACAATGGTGCCCCTTTCCTTTTTTTCCCCCCTTGTTTTTTCCCCCCCAAACAGTTTCCACAAAACCCCCCAGTCTCGGAAGCTTCAATTCGGGTGCGTTTTACATTTTTTCCCTAACTACAATGCACACCCCCCTTTTTTTTCAAGTCTGTTTCTTGAAAAAAAGTTGCCCCCTTTTCTCCCTTTTTTTCCCCCCCCCCTTCTTTGGGGACGCCCCACAAAGTTTCATTTTTTTCCCCAATGTCATTTTTTTCTTTTCCTGCCCTTAGTTTTCCTTTTCCCCTTTTTTATGCCCAAAGCTTTGTGCTTTCTTTTCCAATATTTTTTTTTTTAATTTTTTTGTCTTTGTTTTTTCCCTTTTCCCCTTTAAAAATTTAAAACTTAAAAAGTATTTTTCAGGTGTACAGAGTTTTTTTCTGGGGGTTTTTTCTTCCCCTTTCCAACGTTTAGTTTTTTAAAACTCTCCTGATAGTGAAAAGGCGATTCCAAATTTCATATTTTTTTCCGTCTTGAAAAGGGGCACCCATCTTGGCAAGTAGTCCTTGTAAGGGGTATTCACCCCCTTTTTAAAAAAACCCAAATCCTTGTTTAAAGACCATTTTACGTTGTCAGTTTTCACCTGCAGAATCTTATTCCACCTCCTTTTTCCTTTGGGCCCTCCACGGGGGGGAGGGAAAAAAGAAGCCCCCCCGCGCCCCCGTTTTTCCTTTTCCCCCAAATTTTCAAAGTCACTGCGATGGCTTCAAGGTCCTTTCTTGTGGTGTCATTTGCCCCCAAAAATTGTAAACAGGAATGGAATCATTTGTAGGTCTAAAAAGTCCTGATAACCTGTCAGACACCCTTTTTAATTTTTTTTTCCCTGGGGGGACAGCACATTTTTTTTTTGAGGTTATACCCGGGCTGCAATAGCGGCCTTGTTCCTCCCCAAAGGAAAAACCCCCTTTCCACAACTCTCTGTTTTTTTTTTTTTAGAAAAATTTTTCTTTTTTTTCCCCCCAGGAGGACATGAGGACAAAGAGGTTGTTTTTTGGGCAAACTTATCTTTGATGGTTTTTTTTTTTTTTTTTTCCGCGTGAGAGCCTGGTTTCTGGTTTTTGGCTTTTGGGTGCTGCTGCCCCCCCCATCCCCCCGCTTCTTTGGGTCACTGCTTCCTTTCCCCCCGGGTTTTAATCAGGTGCATTTTTAATTTCTTCTCTTTCTGTAAATGAGAGGTAGTTCTTATTTAAAAAAAAAACCTTCACCTTCCTTAATGATTTTCAATGTAGCTAACCCCCTTCTTTTTGCATTTTTCCCCCCCAAAAAGGGCACAAACTTGCTTTTTGGCATGTGAAATTTGGTTTTTTTACTGGTAAGTTTTGTTAACTTTCAGCAAAAAAAATGCAGCTCACAAATGGCCCCCGATTTCTTCCTTTTTTTATTTTTAAAAAGATATCAAAGCGGTAAAAAAACGTGCCAAAATTCTTCGGATTTTCCCCCCGGGGTTTCGATGCCCCCTTTTCAGCTGCAAAAACCCCAAAAACCGTGTTCTTTGCCCCCGGGGGAAAAATTTTCCCCCCTTACCCAGAATGAAGGGGTTTAGAAAATTGACCCTCCTCAGGATTTCCCTTCCGGGTTTACCAATGCCCCCCTTTCAGCTGCGGGGGCCCCCAAAATCCATTTATTTGGCCGTGGAAAATTAAAAAATTTTCCCAGTTTAAAGGGGATGCAAATGATTCCTCGGCCCCCCCCCGGTTTTTTCCCAAATGCCCCCCCTTTTCAGCTGTAACAGCAAATTAGTGTTCTTTGATAAACGGGGGACTTTCATTTCCCCCCGAAGAACTGGGAAAAACAAATGATCCCCTGGGGACCCCCCCCCGGGGTTCTCTTTTGGACAAACACTATAAATGTCCTTACAGCTGACCAACATGAATGTGGGGGCCCCCGACAAATTTTACACTAGGGCCCATGAACTCTGTTGAAACCACGTGGTAACAAGGGCGGGGCCCAGGGACAAAGCAGCATTTTACTTTTAAAACCCTTTTGGCTCTATTTTTTTTTTTTTCCCATTGCGGGAAAGGGGGTTTTTCCCACTGGGTGTTTATACCTATCGAAATCACATTTTTTTTTTGGCTCTATTCTGTATTATCCCATTGGAAAGAAAAAAGGGTTTTTTCCCCCCCCCCGGGTTTTTTAAAAAAAAATCTAAAAACTGACCTGCAAAACCCCCCCTTTTAAAGCTTGAGATTTTAAAAAAAGTTTTAAAACCCTTTCCCCAAATTTTCCCCCAAAATTTAAAAATTTTTTTTTTAGAAAGGCGTGGTGGAGCCCGACAGATTTGGGTAAAAGGGAAAAAAACATATTGGGCCCTTCTTTGTCTTTTGGATTGGTGTTTGCTGTTTTGGGAAAAATTTTGGAAAAGGGGGCCCCCCCCCTTACCTTTTTAAACCCCCGTGAGGCTGCCAAGTTGCCCCCCAACGTATCCCGCTCCAAATGGGGAATTTTTTAAATTACGGGCCCGTTTTTAACCCCTTTTTTGGGGCCCCCAGTACCCAGACTGCAAAAAAGGGAAATCATTTTTCAAATAAAGGATTTTTTTTTCAATTTGTCTTATTTTGTGAGAATCGGGGGAAAAAGGGGCCCCCCCGGGCCCTCCAGCCTTTTTTTTGGCCCCCTCTGTGCAAATCATGGTGGGTTTACTATACCCAAAAGCCCCCTCTGAGTCACCCCCAAAGGGGCCCTTTTAAAACCCCCTTTCAGGGGTTTGGGGGGCCCTAATGATTACTGAGTAGTTTAGTTCCCCTTGCTTTCACTTATTTTTTTTGGGGGAAAATTAAGTTATCACAGTTCGCTAAAGCCGGGGTTTTAAAATTTTATCATTTTGGCTCCAGGACTGATATATTGACCAGTTATTTTACAAGCTCAGACCGTGTTATTTCAGGTCTTGCCCCCCAAAAAATCAGCGCAATAAGTTACTTAAAAATGAATTTTCCTGCTATTTTGGGTTTTTGGGTTCACCCCTTTTAAAAATTTCTGCGAAAAATTTCCAAATATGAATTTGTCCCTGCTTTTCTTTTCTGCTGCATCAAAAAATTTTTTTTTGTTATTATAAAACCCCCTTCTTTTTTAAAAATTGGACCCCACATTTTCTACTCTGCTTTTTTCAGGCACTCCCCAAAAATTTGGCTTTGCTAACTCTAATGCCCCCTTTTAAAATGACAGTGTTTCCAGTACTTGGGGTGCAGTTTTTACACTTACTGGAGGGATTAAGGGTATGCCAAAACTAAAAAAAGCGCTAAACGAGACGCCCCAAAATACCCTCACTATTTAGCACTCCTTCGTGACGCTTTAAACGGGGTGTGGCATGTGCAACGGGCGGGCCCCGCGTGACTGTGATCGTTCACTAGGGGTTTTTGGGCCGTATTTAATCGGTTTTGGGGGCCCCCGGTGAGCCTATATCGCTGTGTTTGGCACCTTTTGTGAGCGATGTGCGTGTTTTTTTTGGCAAGGGGCCTTTAAAAATCTTTTAAAGAGATCCAAAAACCCCTTATGCGTCTTTTTTTAAAAGAGACCCCCTTTTAAAGGGGGTTGGGGGCAAAAAAACGACTAGTTTTGGGGGCGAAAAAGATACTGAAAAAAAACGGGAAAGGGGCCCGGATATTAGCGGGGTTTTGGGTTTTTTGATTTGGGGGTTTCCGATATTTTGGGCTATCGGTTTTTTTCATGTCACTGTGAGTGTCCCTCGGTGGGGGGTGTAAGGAGTCAGCGGAAATTTTTCCCGGCAAAAAGGGGTTCCGGGGGTTTTACGTCCTGGACTGCTTGATGGCCCCTTTACCCCTTTCCCTGGCGGGCCCCCAAAGAGTTTTTCGCGAAAAATGCAGTGTGCGGGGGGTTTTTCCCCGGGCCTTTTAAACCCGGGCCCATGACGTCCCGCCGGGGAAGAAGGTTTCAGCTGTGCTGCGCCCGGGGTGACGGGGTCTCCCCGTCTTTGATGTAGCGAGCTGGATCGTCGGGGGGCACTGGGTTTCTAGGACGGGGTGGGGGCAGGTGGTATTTTGGGTTTTTTTTTTAAAATTTTTTTACAGGAGATCGATGGCTCGCAGGAGGGGGATGTAATAAAGTAATGAAAACTGTGTTGTTTTTTTTTTATTAAATTAAAAATTTTTTTTAGGGAAAATTCCCCCGCCGGGTAAAATTACAATTTTCTATTTTTACAGGGACCCTGTGGGGGGTTTTTTATAATTTTTTGGGCCCCGGGGTGTTCCAGGTCCCCCCTGGTACTCTTCTGAGGTTTTTCCAAACATCCGGGGGCAAAAGGGGCCCCCAGGAGGTGGGGAGGGGGTGTGGCCCCGTACTTTAAAATCGTGACCCGTTATCTGTGTCCCGTGTGGCCCCCTTTTTTATCTCCCTCCGGGTCTGGAGCCCTATGCCCCCGGGCTAAAAAAACCCCAGGGGGCCAAAAAAGGGGGGGGGGTACGGGCCAGCTTAGTTATCATGTCCTTTTTGGGGGGGGCCGCGGGGGGAGCCCCCTGAGGGAGGCTGGGGGGGTTTTTTGGGGGGGGGGGCCACTTGTGCAGACCCCGGGGGTTTGGGGGGGGGATGGCTCCAAAAGGGGCTCACGGGGTTTCCCGCCCTTTTTGGGGGGTTTGGGGGGCGCCCCTGGTAACATTTAGGGCGTACCATCCATTTTTAACCCCCCGGGTCGGGTTTTTAAGCCCCCCCAAATCCCCTGGCAACGGCCCCCCCCGGGTGCCCCTTTTGGGGGGGGGGGAGCCCCCCCACTTTTCCCCCCGGGGGCCAAAAACACTTTTTTAAAAAAGTCAGGCTCCGGGGGGGAACCCCCCAAACCCCCCCTT
>JARQOD010000006.1:278812288-278847529 GCA_033576555.1 Oophaga sylvatica | reverse complement strand
AATTTCAGGGGGACAAACCTGAACGTTGCCCTGCTGGGAAATTGTATGTCCCAGACCAATGGAGGAAGAAATTTATGTCTGAAGTTCATTGCTCTGCTTTGGCTGGTCATCCTGGTATTTTTGGTACTAGAGATTTGGTGAGTCGGTCCTTTTGGTGGCCCACTTTATCTCGTGATGTCAGGAATTATGTGCAGTCCTGTGGGACCTGTTCTCAGTCCAAACCTTGCTCTCGCTCTAGTGGATTGGTAATGCCATTGCCTGTGCCCAGGAGGCCATGGACCCATATCTCTGGATTTTATTTCCGACCTCCCTGTCTCTCAGAGAATGACCATTATCTGGGTGATCTGTGACAGATTTTCCAAGATGATCCATCTTGTGCCACTGCCGAAGTTGCCATCCTCTTCCGAGTTGGTGACCTTGTTTTTTCAGCAGGTGGTTCGGTTGCACGGCATTCCGGAGAACATTATGTCTGACAGAGGAGTCCAATTTGTTTCCAGATTTTGGAGGACCTTTTGTTCTAAACTGGGAGTTCAGCTGTCTTTCTCCTCTGCGTTTCACCCTCAGACCAATGGGCAGACTGAGAGAACAAACCAGACTTTGGAAACTTATTTGAGATGTTTTGTGTCTGCTGATCAAGATGACCGGGTCTATTTTTTGCCTTTAGCTGAATTTGCTCTAAATAATAGGGCTAGTTCTGCCACTTTGATGTCCCCTTTTTCTGCAATTTCGGGTTTCATCCTCGATTTTCTTCAGGGCAGGTGGAGGCTTCTGTCTGTTTGGGTGTTGACTCTATGGTGGAGAGAATGCAGCAGATTTGGAATCAAGTAGTGGATAAGTTGTCTCTCTCTCAGGAGAGGGCCCAACGGTTTGCCAACCGGCATAGGACTGATGGTCCTCGGTTTAAAGTGGGTGACATGGTTTGGTTGTCCTCAAGAAATATTCCTATGAAGGTTGCATCTCCAAAATTTAAGCCAAGGTTCATTGGACCTTATAAGATCTTAGAAATTCTTAATCCCGTTTCCTTCCGTTTGGCTCTTCCAGGGACATTTAAGATTCTCAACGTCTTCCACAAATCTTTATTGAAAAGGTTTGTCGAGCCAGTGGTTCCTATGGTTGTGCCCCTGAGCCTGGCTTGGTTGAGGGCAATCTGGAGTATGAAGTGGAGAAGATATTGGATTCTTATCTGGCTAGACGGAGACTCCAGTACTTGGTTAAGTGGAAAGGTTATGGTCAGGAGTAGGGTTGAGCATTCCGATACCGAAACCCGGTTCCGATACCTGAAATCCAATGTAAGTCTATGGGAACAAAATATCGGAATTAAAAATATTCCGATATTTTGTTCCCATAGACTTACATTGGATTTCAGGTATCGGAACCGGGTTTCGGTATCGGAATGCTCAACCCTAGTCAGGAGGACAATTCTTGGGTGTTTGCTTCTGACATTCATGCTGAGAGATTGGTTTGCGCCTTTCACCGGTCTCACCCTGATCGGCCTGGTGGCGCAGGTGAGGGTTCGCTCTTCCTGGTCCAGTTTGGAAGCCAGCTTTCTGCTGTCTCCTGCAAATTACAGATAAGTCATTTTCTGCTTGTTTCTGTGGTTTTGTTTTCTTTAGTTTTTTCTGCCTTCTGAGTGAAGTAAGCCGGGTCCCCCTGCCGGGGCCGGCGCTGGTCTCTGTTTCTCAGTTATCTTGGTTCATTTGTTCAGTCCCTGTTATTTCAGTGGCTGCTGGGTAGCTTCTTGTTCACACCAAAGTTCTGATATAGCGGGAGAGATTGTGTGGTCTCAGTATTTTTTAGGAATCAGTAGTGTTGGACTTTTTCCTAGGGTTTTGCTGGATTGCCGAAAGTATTCTTTTCTGTCCTGTCCTATCTAGACAGTTTTGGGCCCCGGCGTTTGCTTACTCTATTTTCTGCCTGCGTTTGTATTTCATCTTGTCTCACCGCCAATATATGTGTGGGGGCTACCTATTCCTTTGGGGCACTACTCCAGGGCAGTTAGCTTTCCCCTTTCTATCTTTAGGCTTAGCTATCGCTCAGGCTGCGTCGAGGCGTCTAGGTCATCGTAGGTACGTCCCACGGCTGCTTCTAGTTGTGCGGTTAGTTTAGGGGTTTGCAATCCATTAGTTAACAACCTTTCTGGGTGACTGGCTGCCTTGGCTATTTTTATTACTGTCCTCCTCGGCTACCATATCATAACACCTAACCCTAGCCCCAACCCTTACCCTAACTGCAAAGAATGGAAAAAAAACACAATTTTGTTTATTTTATTATTTTTATCTATCTAAGGGGGTGACAAGCTGGGTTTAATTTACTATTTTTTTTATTTTGATCACTGTGAAAGGGTCCATCACAGTGAACAAAATGAACCAATAGGAAAAATCTGCTATTGTTGCCAGGTGCCGGCCAGCAGACCATAGTGGGCGCAATGCGCATGCGATTGCCATTTTCTTCCAGGAAGATGACGCGGAGGGCCGGGGGACGGAGCAGGAGGGTCCAGAGATGCTGGTTGTACCAGGGGGACTCAGGGGACCCCATTTCTCTCTCGTCTGGTATGCTAGATCATATCAGAGGAGAGAGAAATTAAAGGAAAAAAAAATCGGACTTTTTTTAATGTGATCGCCGTTATTCACCGAATGTGACTGGGGACGGTAAAAACCGACCCAAATCATGTTCTCCGGAGTCACAGCTATCCCCGGTAACCGAGACCTTGGAGATTTTCCGACACTGGGGGCACTATACACTTATTTCTCAGTGGTGTTAAAAAGCGGCACTAAAGAATAAGTACCCTTAACTCCCGCCGTTAAAAGGCATATCGATGTTCGTTAAGGGGTTAAATAAAATGTTCCTGTGCAGAAATAATCATATAAATGCGCCCCTGCTATGTACTATGTAATGCTGTTTCGGACCATACAGGAACATGGTCTTATCATACCACATCTCCTGGGCAGGGAGGAAGCAGAAGAGTATACAGACATCACAGCATGGGATCACAGCTGATATTTTCTTTGAGGTAAAATATTGTTTTAAAACAGGCAGGAAAATGTTATACCTCACAAAAAGAATTAGCTGTTATCCCATGATGTCCTGTCTGCACACTCTTTTCCTTCCTCCCCTGCCCAGCAGCTGTGGTATGATCAGACCATGTTCCTGTATGGTCAGACACAGCCATTACACAGTACACAGCAGAGACACATATATAAGATTATCTCAGCACAGGAACATTTTGTTTAAATACATCCAATTGTAGAAATCATTATTATTCCAAGATCTATTGATTAAAATTAACTTTTGTTCATAAAACCTCTTTAAGACTCACTCATGTGAGGGCTGCAAGAACCATCCTGCTTACAGTTTTTGTATGTATATTTGTATGAATGCAGGTCTCTTTTTTTCTTTTTTTTGCAGGACTCCTTTAATCCAGAGAATTAATTTCTAGGTAAAACTTAGAGGTTCAAAAATACAGCTGAGGGTTCATATGGTTCATTATATATTTACTTATGTACCCCTCCCCGCCCTCTAGATGTGAATGATGCCTACAATTAAGATTATACAAAATGGTATGCATAGCAAGTACGTATACTAATTTGTCCACCTTATAATATCACAATAATTCTAAAGGTATTAGTAAATCCACCTAAGAATGACTAAATACAATGGCTGTAAGACGGCCAAATTGATTTGGAACTGGGCACCTCTTTATCAATTAGGTGCATGTTACTCCAGTGCACTCTTCATCAAGACTGGAATGCTACACGTAACTATTGATGAATCAAGCCCCTTGTCTACAGAAGAAAATAACATGTCCGTGGTGAATTTGGAAAGATCTAATATATCCAACCACTATTTTTCACCAAGTTGTGATCATTCTAAACACATTTTATTGCTTTTTCAGGGTATTAAACAATACAGCTGCAACATTCATATAAATTGTGTGTATATATATATATATATATATATATATATATTATATATATATATATACGGTATGTTCTGTTGCATAAACATAAAGTGTTCCATCCGATGTGGCCTGTGGGGAAGCAATCACAAGATGTCACTGTTAGCATGGTTATAATGTAACGTTGCTATCTGCTGAATGAGAGACTCAGAGTTTTCTACAATAACACAAACATCGGTCCCAAATGGGAATTATTCCTATTATCTGGAGTGTACTGAATTATTTTGCAGTGATTACACCAGCAAAGAAAAACTAATTCATGCCCACTGACAAAGACATGAACAGTCTATAATTTTAAGGGTAGGCTAATTTTAACATTGAGAGATAGAATATCAAAAATAAAATCCAGAAAATCACATTTTATAAATTATATACATTTATTTGCATTTTGCAGTGAGAAATAAGCATTTGATCCCTCTGGCAAACAAGACCAATACTTGGTGACAAAACCCTTGTTGGCAAGCACAGCAGTCAGATGTTTTTTGTAGTTGATGATGAGGTTTGCGCACATCAGGAGGAATTTTGGTCCACTCCTCTTTGTAGATCATCTCTAAATCATTAAGATTTTGAGGCTGTCGCTTGGCAACTCGGAGCTTCAACTCCCTCCATAAGTTTTATATGGGATTAAGGTCTGGAGACTGGCTAGGCCACTCCATGACCTAAATGTGCTTCTTTTTGAGCCACTCCTTTGTTGCCTTGGCTGTATGTTTTGGGTCATTGTCTTGCTGGAAGACCAAGCCATGACCCATTTTTAATGTTCTGGTGGAAGGAAGGAAGTTGTCACTCAGGATTTTACAATACATGGCTCCATCCATTCTCCCATTGATGCGGTGAAGTAGTCCTGTGCCCTTAGCAGAGAGACACCCCCAAAACATAATGTTTCCACCTCCATGCTTGACAGTGGGGAGGGTGTTCTTTGGGTCATAGGCAGCATTTCTCTTCCTTCAAACACGGCAAGTTGAGCTAATGCCAAAGACCTCAATTTTTGTCTCAACTGACCACAGCACCTTCTCCCAATCACTCACAGAATCATCCAGGTGTTCAGACAGGCCTGCACATGTGCCTTCTTGAGCAGGGGGACCTTGCGGGCACTGCAGGATTTTAAACCTTTATGGCGTTATGTGTTACCAAGAGTTTTCTTGGTGACTGTGGTCCCAGCTGCCTTCAGATCATTAACAAGTTCCCCCCGTGTAGTTTTAGGCTGATCTCTCTCACCTTCCTCATGATTAAGGATATCCCACAAGATGAGATTTTGCATGGTGGCCCAGATCGATGTTGATTGATAGAAAGTGGAAGAAATACAAAATGACTTACTATTGCACAACAGTTGTCTCCTTCTCACCCAGCGTTTTACTCATGGTTTTGTAGCCCATTCCAGCTTTGTGCAGGTCTATGATCTTGTCCCAGATATCCTTATAAAGCACTTTGGTCTTGCCCATGTTGTAGAGGTTAGAGTCTGACTGAGCCTGTGGACAGAAGTCTTTTATGAAGGTGACTATGTAAGACAGCCGTCCTTACTGCAGGTAACAAGTTGATTAGAAGCGTCTAACTGGTCTGTAGGAGCCAGAACTCTTAATGGTTGGTAGGGGTATCAAATACTTATTTCCCACTGCATAATGCAAATAAATTTATATAATTTATACAATGTGATTTTCTGCATTTTATTTTTGATATCCTATCTCTCAATGTTAAAATTAAACTACCCTTAAAATTATAGACTGTTCATGTCTTTGTCAGTGGGCAAACTTACAAAATCAGCAAGGGATCAAATAATTATTTCCCCCACTGTAATTTTAAATAGAATCTAATCTCAAACTGATCACTACAAGGAAAAAAATACTTTTAATTGCATTCTGGCCACTTTACATGTCTCAAAAGTGTAATTTATTGTTAACATGCTTTTCCAGGCCAGGCTGCAACTTAACCAAACTGTGTGTTAGGCCTCTTTCACACGTCAATGTCTCCAGTACGTGTGGTGACAGTTTTCTCACATACCGGAGACACTGACACACATAGACCCATTTAAATGAATGGGTCTATGCAGATGTCAGCGTGTTTTCACGGACCATGTGTCAGTGTGCAAAAAACGCAGACATTTACGTTATTCACCCACACAGGCCGCAAAACGTGCCGCACACGGAGAACAGTGCACACTGTCCTCCGTGTGCACGGACGGCCGCCGGGGAAGAAGTGCTACTGTAAGCGCTTTTCCCTGGCGGCAGGTGCTGAAGACGGCTGCCATTCTCCCCTGCTCTGCCGCCAGATTTCCTCCAGGAATTCCCAGCACAGAGCTCAATGAGTCTGCGCCCGGCTCTGCCCCCTGTCTGTGGGACTCCATGACCTACAGTAGCACTAGAGCAGCCCGGGCTCAGAGCTCCTGCAGCTGGAGCCCTCTTGGTATCCTCTGCTGAGTGCTCCCCTCTCACCAGGTGCCAGACACCAGCCCTGTCCTCCAGCCCCGGGCACCCACACTCACCCATGAACTTCCCAGTGCCCGCTCCCCTCTCAGAAGGCCGCCAGCAGAGCAGGTGAGAATGACAGCCGGCTTCAGCACCTGCCGCCGGGGAACAGCACTTACAGTAGCGCTTCTTCTTCGGCGGCCTTCCGTGTGGTACTGATGCGGCACACGGTTGCCACACGTGTGCCGCACGTAGTGCACACAGACACTGATATCTCTGGTACCCGTTTTTCCGGTACTGGAAATATCAGGACGTGTGAAACCGGCCTTATGTACACACTGTAAGGATTCCGTTCTGCTTGGCGATGTGAGCGGTCATCACATAATAACCACTCACATGGGATCTGCACACTCACTTTTCTTCCTGTTTGTGTAAATGTTCTAATGTTTATTCAGAGAAGCAGGAAGAGAAGCTAGTTGGCAAGTGACTGCAGGTATGTAAATCACATATAAGTGGTCACGTGATAAGCGAACGTGCTCGGATCACGTGTTATCTGAGCATGCTCGAGTGTTATCCGAATACCTGGGAGTGCTCATATATTATGTTCGAGTTCCTGCAGCTGCACGTTTTGTGATGGTAGACAGCCGCAGCACATGAGGGGATTGCCAAACAAACAGGATACTCACATAACACCCGAGCATGCTCAGATAACACGTTATCCGAGAATGTTCGCTCATCACTAGCGGTCATGTGGTGACCACTCTAGTGGCAAGCACACTGTTAGAATTTAGCATCATACAGTCACTGCTGAAGTCGCTGCCTGGCCTGGAAAATCCCTTAATCGTATGTTAACATGAAAAGACAAATTACCGTATATACTCGTGTATAAGCCGAGATTTTCAGCCCATTTTTTAGGGATGAAAGTCCCCCTCTCGGCTTATACGCGGGTCATATACGGGGGTCGGCGGGGGAGGGGGAGTGTCGGATTATACTCACCCTCCGCCGGCGTGGTGTCTGCAGCCCCCCTGCTTCTCCCACGATCTCCGGCTCCTTCCTGCAGCGGTCACATGGCACCGCTCATTAAAGTCATGAATATGCACATATTCGCTGCGGAGAGCGCCGGGAGAAGAGGAGAGGCTGCAGGGACGCGCGGTGGAGGGGTGAGTATAGCGATATTTACCTGTCCCGTTCCACGCTGCAGGCTGCGTCCTCGTCTGACTCCTCTGGCTGTGAATGATCAGCAGAGGGCGCGATTACGTCATTAGTGAGCGCCGCGCCCCCTGCCTGATCATTCACTGCCGAGGACCAGGAAGAGGACGCAGCGCTGCGGTGCAGAGAGGACTGGTAAATATCTCAGGTGCCGGGGTCCTGAGCGAGCGGTGAGTACAACGAGAGGTGAGTATGTCATTTTTTTTTTCTTGCAGCAGCATATGGGGCATAATATGGAACATATGGGGGCATAAGCTGTGGAACATATGGGGGCATAATATGGAGCATATGGGGGCATAAGCTGTGGAATATATGGGGCATAATATGGAGCATATGGGGGCATAAGCTGTGGAACATATGGGGGCATAATATGGAGCATATGGAGGCATAATATGGAGCATATGGGGGCATAATATGGAGCATATGGGGGCATAAGCTGTGGAACATATGGGGGCATAATATGGAGCATATGGAGGCATAAACTGTGGAACATATGGGGCATAATCTGGAGCATATGGGGGCATAAGCTGTGGAACATATGGGGGCATAATATGGAGCATATGGGGGCATATGCTGTGGAACATATGGGGGCATAATATGGAGCATATGGGGGCATAAGCTGTGGAACATATGGGGCATAATATGGAGCATATGGGGCATAATCTGGAGCATATAGGAGCATAATCTGTGGAGCATATTGGGCATAATCTGTGCAGCATATGGGGGCATAATCATTTTTCACCCTAGGCTTATACGCGAGTCAATAAGTTTTACCAGTTTTTTGTGGCAAAATTAGGGGGGTCGGCTTATACACGGGTCGGCTTATACATGAGTATATGCGGTATGTATTTTCTGAAATTCTACCAGATTAGCACTTAAACCTATTCGGGCTAGGACTCAAAGCACAGGACATTATTTGGGTTCCTATCTTATGGCTGCCATAGAATACATTACTGTACCTCCATAGTTTTTATATTTACATATGGATGCACAAGGAGTTTTTATTTTATTTTATTGGGCACCACATGGGAACTGATAGACTGCAATATAGGTCTGTACAACAGATTCATCTTGAAGAGACAATGTATATCTCTGTGAATAAAGGTTTGTGCAGACGACCGTAAAGACCGGATGAGTGCTATATGTCGTTTTGATATATAATCCCCATATTATTCCTTGGAGCTGTGCACATGTCCGAACATTTTCCTCAGACTAAGTCGATCTGAGGAAAAAAATCACAGCATTCACAATTTGCATCCAATTATTAGAGCGCACTTAGCCATTCATGTCTATGGGTTCGTGGAAAAAAGTGGACAACACTCAGATGACAATTTTTCTCTTCAGGAAAGATCTATATCTTTGTATCGTGTTAGCCAGTAGATAGAACCACTGAGGACTCTCAATTCAGAAATTTTTATATCTGTGCATGGAGAATAGTGATGAGCAAATGTGCTCGGATAACATCTTATCTGAGAAAGCTCAGGTGTTATCCAAGCATCTGAGAGTTCTTGTGTCCCTACAGCTGCATGATTTGCGGCTGTTTGACAGCCTGAACACATGCAGGCATACCAAAGCAAACAGGCAATTCCTGCATGTGTTGTGTCTGCCTAATAGCAGCAAATCATGCAGCCACAGGGACTCGAGCATAATATACGAGCATGCCCAAATGACTCGAATAACACCTGAGCATTCTCTGATAAGATGTTATCCGAGCACGTTCGCTCATCACTAATAGAGAATCATTGTTCTCAGCAGCACAAGTCCTATTTAAAATTTGGAAGCACAACCTCAGTGGTAGAGGGGTCAGAATACAGGACCCTCATCTATTAGCCCAAGTGAATAGCATTAGGCTATGTGCACACGATGCGTTTTTGATGCGTTTTCATGGCATTTTTTAAGTGCGGAAATGCTCCAAAAATGCAATGGAACACTAAAGCAAGGTAATGCAATGATAATCCTGAAGTTATGCACATGATCTGTAAATTTCTGTTCGTATTTGCATTTTATTTTCTGCAGCATGTCAATTCTTTTTGCGTTTCTTCAGCGTTTTGACTCATTGACTTCAATTGAGTCTGTCAAATCTGCAGCAAAAACGCAGGTGTAAAAAGGTTTGCACATTTGCTGCCAAAAATGCGGCAAAACTGTCAAAGGAAATGATGTCAGAAGGAGGAAGAGTGTGTGGGCAGAGAATATGTGTCTGTATGTGGGCGGAGAATTTTTGTGTGAGCGGAGAATATGTGCTTCTGCAGGTGTCTGTTGATGTGTGCGTCTGTCTGCGGGTGTCTGTGTGTGTACCCATGCGACGAAAAGCCCATAGTGATTGTACTTAGGCGTCTTCAGATGGGACTACTACTCCCATCAGGCTATGCCTGCTGTCACATATAACAGAGACTGCTTGATGTCACTTGACAATACAAAGGTGACATTAACCCCACAAATATGAACCCCACTTGCCACGGCTACAAGTGGGAAGAGCGAGGCTAAGTGCCAGAATTGGTGCATCTATAAGATGCGTCACTTCTGGGGTGGCTGAGAGCTGATGTTTTTAGCCTGAGGGGGTGCCAATATACATGGCCCCTTCCCAGGCTATTAATATCAGCCCACAGCTGTCTGCCTAGCCTTTGCTGGTTCGATTTTATAGGGGTACCCTATGTCAATTTTTTCCTGGGGTTCCCCTGTAAACTAGCCATTAAAGGCTGTGCAAACATCTGTGGGCTAATATTAATAGCCTGGAACCTTTATGGCTATTGGCTCCTTCCCAGAAATATAACAGCAGCCCTCAGCTGTCGGCTTTCCCCTGCTGGTTATGAAAATTATGCGGGAGCCCACACAATTTTATTTTTTAAAAAATAAACAGATATTCGTTTCATGCAGATTTCTGACACTTGCTGTTTTGTTACAGCCTATGTAGATTAATTATGTTAATGCTCCTACATAAGCTGGTGTGTGTACATATATCTTTATATATTTATTTCTGTACCGTTTTATTAATGAGGGTATCCGGGTGACACCTGTTCACTACTAAACCTCGGGCTTGGTATTTCATTATATATATACATATACATATACAGTACAGACCAAAAGTTTGTACACACCTTCTCATTCAACGATTTTTCTGTATTTTCATGACTATGAAAATTGTAGAATCACACTGAAGGCATCAAAACTATGAATTAACACATGTGGAATTATACATTACACTTTACAAAAAAGTGTGAAACAACTGAAAATATGTCTTATATTCTAGGTTCTTCAAAGTAGCCACCTTTTGCTTTGATTACTGCTTTGCATGCAGAAAAGGTGAACAGATGGACTCTACATGCCTGGTTCCCACCGTGAAGCATGGAGGAGGTGGTGTGATGATGTGGGGGTGCTTTGCTGGTGACACTGTTGGGGATTTATTCAAAATTGAAGGCATACTGAACCAGCATGGCTACCACAGCATCTTGCAGCAGCATGCTTTTCCATCCGGTTTGTGTTTAGTTGGACCATCATTTATTTTTCAACAGGACAATGACCCCAAACACACCTCCAGGCTGTGTAAGGGCTATCTGACCAAGAAGGAGAGTGTTGGGGTGCTACGCCAGATGACCTGGCCTCCACAGTCACCAGACCTGAACCCAATCGAGATGGTTTGGGGTGAGCTGGACGGCTCACTGCTTCAATTTTGAATAATCCCCAACAGTGTCACCAGCAAAGCACCCCCACACCATCACACCTCCTCCTCCATTCCTCACGGTGGGAACCAGGCATGTAGAGTCCATCCGTTCTCCTTTTCTGCGTGCAAAGCAGTAATCAAAGCAAAAGGTGGCTACTTTGAAGAACCTAGAATATAAGACATATTTTCAGTTGTTTCACACTTTTTTGTAATGTGTAATGTATAATTCCACATGTGTTAATTCATAGTTTTGATGCCTTCAGTGTGATTCTACAATTTTCAGTCATGAAACTACAGAAAAATCTTTGAATGAGAAGGTGTGTCCAAACTTTTGGTCTGTACTGTATATATATATATATTCACCTATATTTGTTTTGTGAGTGCAAACATTATAAATTTGAACATGGTATGTAATGATATTATGGTCTTCAATGGAGAATGAAAAAGAAGAGGTTTTTTTTTTAATATATCTTTATTTAGCTCTATGGATTTACAAAAACGCATGAAAAAACACATCAATAGATGCAGAAACCTTGCAGAAATTTCTGCAAGCAAATACACAACGTACACACATAGCCTTTAGGGTCCATGCAGACGTTGCATTTTTATCGCTTTTTTTTTGCGAAGTTGTCACAAAACCTAATGCATTTTCTGTTACCAGTAAAGTAAATGAGATTCCTGAAGTCTCATGCACATACTGCTTACTTTTTCCTTGCAGATTTAAATCTACATCTCATTTCTTTCAGCATTTTTGCTGCAGCTTTCATTCAAACTAATGAGTAAGGAAAAATCTACTACAACAACACACGGAAAGAAAACACAACAAAACGCAGCAAAAAGGCACGCATTTTGCGCTGCGTTTTCTTGTAGAGAGAAGCAGACATTTCTACAGCAAATATTTGACGTGTGCACGAGACACTGGACACCTCTCACACTAAATAAACCACTACATTTTAACATACATCACAAGGAGAAAGAAAAATGCATGAAAACAGAGACATCCTTGCAAAGAATGAAGGATATACTGTATCTAGACACCAAATGAGATACTAAAATAAGATGAACTTTTAGGAATGTAAAACTTTTTTCTCCGGTGTCCACCTATCATTCATTTTCTTTTCAATTATCTTTTTATTATATTTGCCATAATAGAAACATTTGCACAATTTAGCGATATTCCTGTGATGAAGTTGAGCACAAGAGCTTACTGCAAAGTACACCACAAGTAACAGGTTGTAAGTAACGTGAGCTATTGAGCACAACCATCAAATAATAGAGTATTGAATTGTTCGCACCTAAGTAGCCAGGTTTAGACTATTTTTTTCTAGAAACAAAAGGTTTTTTTTAGACATTAATGTGGCCTTATGGGAATCTTTCAAGGTTTTTTATGTTTAGGTTATGGTACATTGGATTGAGAAGAGCAGAGACAATAACTAATTATACTGCTCTGTTGTTCCTCAAACAGCTCTTAGCAATGTATTAAGATCAGAGGCAGACATATCATTGGTGCCACCTGTTCAGCCACACTGAGGTCCAGAAGGAGAGGAGGCCCCATTTATATCTCCAAAGCAAGCAGAAATGTGCATTATGGTGACCTATTGGACTGTAAAGGGTCCAACTTGCACAGGGGCCTCTCCACCAAGATACAAGAAAACTTCTGCAAACTCTCAACCATGTCATCATACAAATGTAACAAGTAACACATTAAAGTTTATATCAGAGAAATTAGATGATGAACAATGGTTTTTCTGACATGATAGAGCACCATGTAACAAGGCAAAAGTGATAACTAAGTGGCTCAGAAAACAAAACAATTAAATTTGGATCCATGGCCAGGAAACTTCCCAGATCTCAATCTCATTGAGAATCTGTGATCAATATTCAAAAAGCGGGTGGACAAACAAAAACAGAGAAATCAGAAATTGTTGTAAAATGCAGACACTGATTAGGCAAGAATTGATTTGGCTTAGAACCTGATATGCAGCAAGCCAGGGCAAATTGCAGAAGCCTTGAATGATAAGAGTCAGCACTGTAAATATTGTTGAGTATTTGAATAAACTTCATGTATTATAATTACAGATGAGGGGGTCTTTCAAAATTTGAATTCGTCAAATTTTCCCCCAAAATTGAATTTGTAGTGAATAAATTTGCACAGATTTCAATACTGTAAAGCTTGTAATTGCTCATAAAACATATGTAGAGGAGAGTAGAAAGAGAACCCACTGACCATAAGAGTTTACCCTTTATAGGTGAGTGAGAGATCCCCACTGACCATAAGAGCTTACATTTTACAGAAGTGGGAAAGAGAGGACCTTGCTGATCATAAGAACTTGCACTCTAAGGCTGGGGTCACACTTGCGAAAAACTCGCATCTCAATACCTAGCACTGCTGCCGGCATTCAGACCGGAGCGTTCAGCTGCATAGAAATACATGCAGTCGCACACTCCGGTCCAGAGTGCCGGCGGCAGTGCCGGGTATTGAGGGGAGACTCATGCAAGTTTCTCGCATGTGTGACCCCGGCCTAAAAGAGAATGGACAGCTCTGAAAACTCATTTTACAGACTGAAGAGATAAGAGCCTACAGGAGAGAGAGGACCCCTCCTATCATGAAAGCTTACAATGTAAAGACGAGAGAGGACCAAACTAAGCACAAGAGTTTACACTCTACATGAGAGAAAGAGGATCCCATTGATCACTCCAGGAGAGACTTACTCAGAGACTCTGGAGATGGAAAACAGCTCTGCCATACAAAACTGAGCTTTGCTGGGAACCGCTAATCTTTGATGTCCCAGGTACTAACCCCACTGTATAACTTATGATCATAAGTGCAGAACATTAAGCAAGCAAAATAATGGTAGCCTGCTCTCTGATACTTCAGCAGTGGGGGAAATTATGACAAGTTTTTTTTGTCGAACCGCAAATCAAATCTCAAAATGTTCAAATTCATGTGGAACCACAAATTTCAAGAAATTCCACTCAAGCTCGATCCTCCTCAAATTCATCCACTCATGCTAATAATGAAATGCTTATGATTTCACTTCAGTATACCATAGAAACATCTAAAACAGCCAAGTGGCAAACTTTGTGGGTACCTAAATTTGTGCACAACTCGAAATTTTTGGCCATGACTGAAGGTTATAGACTATAAATGACGGCTGCTCTATAACTATACCTCTGAAGAAGAATCTCTAGAGAGGTAGTGTAAATCTTCCTGACAGCTGTAGCTACATTTTACTTCCCCTTTACTAGTTTGCACATTTTTTGTTACAACCTAATCCTCTAATCCCGCTCCTCACTTCTTTATTACGTTTTTCTCCCTATTGCTCCAATACCCATTTTTTAAACACTTTGCAGACCTTAGGATATTTACAATGATTCTGTATTTTTCTTTTCTCCATATTTGTTTACTATTTAATGTATGTGGTTATATTACAATTTGCCCTGCTTGTCATTTCTAACATGGTGACTTTTTATAGTTAATTTTGCATTTTGTTGTTAACAGGTAATGTATACATTAATTTGTTTATAAATATAAGGCATTTTCAACTAATATATATATATATATATATATAATTATATATATATATATATATATATATATATATATTTTACATGACATAATAATGTGTCTACCTCTTCCTGGGTTATTAATTTTTGGCCTACTACCAGAAGTACCAAGGGATGAAACAGATTACATGTAACCAACGTGGGTTTTCAGGTATTCATCTGTGTATTAACAGAGAAAGAAAGCTCTAAATGAAAGTGGAACTACAGAAGTAGAAGACTTCAAAGTGCAGAATGTACTTTATAATGTCAACTATGAATATTTTTTAGAGTATACAATATTGAGGGTGAAAATGGTAATTATTCAAAGTTTACATCTAAGGGATGATTTAGCTGCTGAGGTTCTAATGATAGACGCTTGCCTTCTCAGTTTTCCCATCTGTTGTCTTAATGGAACTCTTGATATTCCCATTGTTAAGCAGCTGCGTACTTACTGTGTAGTTTGTGTTCTGTCCTATAGATTTCTAAATCAACATCTGTGTTTTTATTGTACCACACAGGTTTGCACAATACATGCAAAACATCATATTGTATCAAGTGTCTTAACCAAATTTCACATATCCCATACATCCTTTTACATACTTTTAAAGAACAGAAAGAGGGACAGATTATGAGGTGCCCTATGAGCCCAACAGGAAAATTTTATAGGATGAAAAAATCTCTTATGCTCCTTCTAGAATACAAATACTGTACATACAAATACACTGCTCTGTGCAATGTATGAGTACAATCTGCCTGTGGAGTAAGAGCCTGCAATGCAGATCAAGTACACAAAATTCTCCCTCTTGCATCGCCAGAGACCTAGCTCAATAGCTTTAGCTCCTGCCTGTAATGTTGAAGGTTGTGGGTTCACCTTGGAGGCTCAGAAGACATGACATTTTTGTAATTGCTTTTCATTATTTTAGTAGTTTTATAGAAACAAAAAAAATCAGATTTTTTGTTCACCTCTAGAATACAAGGAACATAGAAATAGATTGTTTTATACAATGTATCTCTATGGATAGGTATAATCTGCTTCTAGTTCATTGCCTGCAATAGAGCTCAAGATTACCAAATGCTTTGTCACAGTGGCTCATTGATAGAGCTGCAACCTACGAACATGGACATGCGAGTTTCAGCTCTGAGTAGACTTGATCACATGAGAGGGGTGAATATTATAATTTAACTTATGCAGAGAGATGCCCCACCCCCCAAATCAAGAGCAACGGAGCAATGAAGACTTTGGAGAGAGCTGCAGGTGAGTATGAGAAGCCGGGACAGTTTACCTGAATCCACGACGGTTGGGAACTATGTTAAATCTAATGTATATGGAAACCTTGAAAGTAATGTGTCATCAGAAAATAACCCATTGTTTAAATCAGATTGAAGTGTTACATATATTTTTTATGTTTTTATTTTGTTTTCATATTTTATGCAATAATTTGCTTTTAATCTAACGATCTGTATAAAAAAAACTAAATTAGTAATCTTTAAAAATTAGCAGTCAGTTTTCACATTGGGTTTTTTTTTGTTAAACTCATACTTTAAACTCCTTGCAGATGAGTTATTAGTAGCCTCTTTACCATCAGGGGCAGGATTACAATGTTAGGTAACAATGCATTACCCAGCTGATAAAGCAGGATACACCAATGAAAATCAGAGATGTCACAGCTGACCCTGCTCCCCCTTCCATCACAATGACTGTTGTGCACGCTTATTAGATGCTAACAGTGCCTTAAAAATGAATTCATACCATGTGAACTATTCCACATTTTATGCTACACCCACAAACTTAAATGTATTTTATTCGAATTTTATATGATATACCAAAACAAAGTAGCAAATATTAGTGAAGTGTAAAAGACGTGTATCAAGGCTTTCTAATTATTTCTAGTTAGTTTAAAAATATGAAAATTGCATTTGTATTCAGGCCTCTGTAGTCGGATACCCCTAAATAAAAACCTCCAGAAGTCACTTAATTAGTAAATTGACAAAACCTATGATAAAAACAAAATGAGCAAATATCCGGCAATAAAGGCCCCGTCACACATAACGAGATCGCTAGCGAGATCGTTATTACGTCACAGTTTTGAGATCGCTGGAGAGCCGTATCGTGATTGTTGGGGAGCTGTCAAACATGCAGAACTTCCCAACGATTTTGGCCGCCCCAGCGATCTAACTAACGATCTCGTTGGTCGTTGGGACGCTTTCACACAGCAGCTATTTCAAGGATCCACACCTTGATAGGGGCTGTACTGTGTCACCAATCATCTCCGATTGGTGGACGCTACTGCGTTCTGATTGGGCGGCTAAAGCCACGTTGTAGCAATTCCGTCCCTTTGTTCCGGTTTGCGTTCTGGTTTCGGATCGTAGCAGCGTTCTTTGGCTGTGACTCTGTATCCATTCATCTGGGCTTTGTTCCTGACAAGCGTTCTGGTTTGTGGATTGTAGTGTTCTTCGGCTGTGAGTCCACACAGCCCAGAGAATTCTGCTAAGATCTGCAATCCAGCACGAGGTCAGAAACAAAGGATGGAATCGCTATTATGTTGCTTTCTTCATGCACGGCGGGAAATGAGAATGCTGTAGCGACCACCAATCGGGGACGAGGGTCGCGGAAAAGTCCAATTTATGCACGCCTACGTGTCTCAGTTCTGAATCGCTAACGAGTTCGTTGGTTAGGTGTCAAATACAGCGATGCACACTGCCCAGCGGGAGCGCAACGACCCAGGAATGGTCCAGGAAGCTTTGTAACGATCAGCGATCTCACAGCAGGGGCCTGATCGTTGCTACCTGTCAGACATAACGAGATCGCTAGCGAAATCATTATTGCGTCACAAAACCCATGACGTATCAACGATCTTGCTAGCGATCTCGTTATGTGTGACGGGGCCTTAAATAAAAAGCAATAGTGCATGATAATAGCATAGGGTAATTAGTTAACATAGTTTTGATAAAAAGAAATGCAGAAGTCATCCCACCATGTCAAGGTGGGCCTATTCAGGATGGTGCTAAGATCAAGTATTAATACCTTAACATACGTCAAATGATGTAAATGTAAATAAGGGCCAAGCAGGACCGAGACCCCGACTAATGTACCCCTTCTAATGAAGTCCACTTGTGTAATGTATTCTCACTATAACTATAGCTGTTAGGTGAAAGCATCAGAGGTATGTTGAGAACATTAGGGATCAAACAGCAACATGAAAACAAAGGAGGACACCAGACAGGTCAGGAAGTTGGGAAAAAGAGTAAAGCAGGGTTAGGTTATACAAAAAAAATTGCCCAAGATCTGTATGTCACACAAAGCTTCATGACACAACTGCAAATGTACCAAGACCTGGATGTCCTCCTAATCCAAAATCCCAAGAAAGGAGAGCCCTAATTTGAAAAGCAGTCAAGAGACCCATGGTCACTCAGAAGGATCTGCAGAGATCCACAGCTCAGGTGGGAGAATCTCCACAGGACAACTATTAGTGGTCTACGCCATAAATTTTGCCTTTATGGACCAGCGGCAAGAAGACAGACATTTTTTGAAAGCAAGTTATAAGACGTTCCATTTGCAGTTTGCAATAAGCAATGTAAGGGACCCAGCTAGCATGTGGAAGAAGGTGCTCTGTTCAGATGAGACAAAGTAGAACTTTGCAATGCAGTGTGTGGTGGGAAACTAATACTGCACATCATAATGAAAACACCACCCCACCATCAAACATGGTGGTGGCATCATCATGTTGGGGGAATGCTTTTCTTCAGCAGGGACAGGGAAACTGGTCAGAGTTGATGCGATGATTGATGGAGCTAAATACAGGGCAATACTGGAGGAAAACTGTTAGAGGCTGCAAAAGACTTGAGACTGTGGTGTAGGATCACCTTCCAGAAGTACACCGCCCCTAAACATAATGCGAGAACTACAATGGAATGGTTTAGATCAAACAGAGTCATGTATTTGAATCGCCCAGTCATAGTCCAGACCAAAATACCATTGACAATCTGTGGAAAGACTTGAAAGTTTTAGTTACTTTCCGTTAACGGTATTTTTCGAAGACCATGACAGCACCCAACGAGAGAGGGGATCCGCCCTTCAGGAACAGGAAACCTACAGATACATAAGGGCGGCACCTCTCCCACGCATCAGTTGGTTTACAGAGCACAAGAGGACCACCAAGGTTAATGACAAAAATAAATTCTATACAACACTATTGCGTTTAACTATTTTATCCTATGTGAAAACTTATAAGAGGAGGAAGTGCACACCGAAAAGTTAAAAGGGGAGGGAATCCAAGGGTGCTGTCATGGTCTTCGAAAAATACCGTTAACGGTAAGTAACTAAGACTTTATTCGAAGCACATGACTGCACCCAACAAGAGAATTACAGAGAGTAATAACTACTCAGGGAGGGACTACAGCCTGCAGCACCCTTACACCAAAGGAGAGATCAGAGGAAGCACCCAAGTCTAATCTATAATGATTGAAGAATGTGCTTGGAGAGGACCATTTGGACCATGGTGACCAAGTGGCGGCCTTACATACCTGGTCGATGGAGACTTCCGACCTCTCTGCCCACGAGGTTGCCACGGCTCGAGTGGAATGTGCCCTCAGTTTCTCCAGGGCCGGCCTACCTTTTGAGGTATATTCTAATGAAATGGCCTCCCTGATCCATCTAGCTAGGGTGGCCTTTGATACTATAAAGCCCTTCCTGGGGCCTTGGAAGGAGACAAATAAAGCGTTATCTTTTTTCCAGGGGTCAGTTACCACTAGATACTGCAAGAGACATCTCCTCACATCTAGGGTGTGGAGCTTCATTTCTTTCTGGTTACTTGGATTGGGTAAGAAGGATGGAAGAACTATCTCCTGAGTCCTATGGAAAGTGGAAGCTAACTTAGGTAAGTATGCTGGATCGGCCCCGAGTACCACCCTATCCTCCTGGAATTGTGTATACGGAGGGAGCCTAGACAGTGCCTGAATGTCACTCACCCTCCGTGCTGATGTTAATGCCACTAAGAAGGCTACTTTGATGGAGACAGTTTTAACCGAGGCTGTTGAAATGGGCTCAAATGGGCCTTCGTCATGGCCGTAAGAACTAGGTTTAAATCCCAAGGCATAAACCTATTTTTAACTATAGGCCTGGACCTAGCCGCTACTTTAATAAATCTACTGACCCAATAGTTTCTGGCTATGTCGCAGTTAAAAAGGGCTCCCAGGGCAGAAATCTGCACTTTAAGGGTACTGGTGGAAAGACCCATATCTAGGCCTCTTTGCAGGAACTCTAGGATCTGAGCTATTGGGGCTGATTCTCCAGCTACAATTCCTGAGTTCTGTAAAAATTTCTTCCAGGTCCTGGGATAAATTCTGGTCGTAATTTCCTTCCTGCTCTTAAGGAGGGTATTTATCAAGCTTGGAGAAAACCCTTTATCTTTTAGTAACGACCGTTCAAAATCCATGCCGTCAGATGTAGGCCAGCCACCTGAGGATGGTACACTGGGCCCTGGGATAGGAGATCCGGAACGTCCGGTAGGACCCACGGATCGGATATCGACATGGCTCTGAGGTTTGAGAACCACGCCCTCCTGGGCCAAAAGGGTGCGATCAGTATTACTTTTGCTTTGTCCTTTCTGATATTTCTGACCACTAGGGGTATCAGGGACAAGGGAGGGAAGGCGTAAGCTAGTGTAAAGTCCCATTTTATCAGAAAGGCGTCTACCTCCAGCGGGCTTTCCTAGGATTTAGGGAACAGAACTGCTTCACCTTCCTGTTCCTTCTGGTGGCGAAGAGATCCACGTCTGGCTGACCCCATCTTTGTACAATCAGGTCGAAAATGACATTTTTTAGAGACCATTCCCCTTGTCTTAAAAGGTTACAGCTTAGAAAGTCTGCTGTGGCGTTTTCCTTCCCCCTTATATGTAGCGCTGTTAAAGATAGACAATGTTTTTCTGCCAGATGGAACAGGCGCTCTGTTACTTGCATGAGAGGTCTGGATCGAATGCCACCCTGGTGGTTGATATAAGCCACTGCGACCTGATTGTCGGATAGAACTCGCACATGATGACCATGTAGATAGATAAGGAGTCTTTTTACTGCCTGTTCTACCGCTGATAATTCCTTCAGGTTAGAGGACATGTCCACCTGATGATGATCCCATAGGCCTTGCACTATAAAATCACCCATATGAGCCCCTCAACCAGTGGGGCTTGCATCCTGGTGACCACTCGGGTTACATTATACTCCCAGGGCACCCCCTGGATAAGTTACGTTCATCCAGCCACCATTCTAGAGATTTTATTGTGGCTCGGGATAAAGTGAGCTGGCCTTCCAGGCGACTCCTAAAACTTCTATCATACTGCAAAACCTCGCCCTGTAGAGTTCTAGCATGTAACTGTGCCCATTGCACCCCGGGGATGCAGGAAGAAAGAGACATGGACATGGCCTTTCTGAGGGACATGGTGGGGTTGTTAGAAACATTTAGGACTTGATAGCGCAAGCGTATTAATTTGTCGGGTGGAATACGGCATTCCTGATTTTGAGAATCTAAGATTAGGCCTAAAAACTGTTGCACTCTCATGGGCTGCAACCGAGACTTTGCAACGTTTAGTAGCCACCCCAATTGTTCTAGGGCAGATATTGCTCTATGTAACTGTTCCCAACAACGGTCCGCTGTTTTGCCTATAATAAGCAAGTCATCAAGTTAGGGAATTATCAGGATTTGAAACTCTCGCAGGTGGGCCATGACCTCCGCTATAATCTTTGTGAATACCCGAGGGGCGACTGCAAGACCGAACGGAAGAGCTCTATATTGAAAATGTTGGAGTGAGCCTTTTAACCAAACCGCTACTGTAAGAAAACGCTGATGGGTTGCATGAATAGGGACATGGTAATAGGCGTCTTTCAAGTCTAACACCACCATGAAGCAGTTTTCAAATAATAGTTTTATTGTGGAATTGATGGTTTCCATTTTGAACGGCCATACTACAAGGAATTTATTCCAGGCCTTTAAATTAATTATCGTCCTGAAAGAACCGTCTGGATTTCGGACTAAAAATAGAGGGGAATAGAAGCCTCTACCCCTTTCCATCTCCGGTACCTCCACCAGGACTTTCTTATAACATAAATCCTGCATTTCTGACTCCAGGACCGTCTGCTCTGATGAAGACCGGGTGGGAGTAATTTTAAAGGTATCCTGAGGCACCTCGGAAAATTCTAATCGGAGTCCTGAAGCCACTAGGCCCAGAATCCAGCCGCTGTTGGAGATTAGGGACCAGGCCGGTTAGAAAGGCTGACAATCTACCTCCCACCAAAGCCGCTAGTCATTGGGAGGTTTTCTTGGTTTCTCGAGACGGGCCCCGGAACATATATCCCGTACCTTTTCTTTTTCTTTCGTCCCATCTGACTCGCTCCCTGGACGACCTCCTACGATTAAATCTTTCTGCCGAAAGGGACGTCTATATGAGGGATTCGGCACACTGGGAAATTTTTTCCTATCATCACCTGCCTTTTCCAAGAGTTCGTCCAGGACAGGGCCAAACACATATTCGCCCTGACTAGGGATAGAGCAGAGGCGGGATCTAGCCTGAATATCCCCCCGCCAACACTTCAACCATAGCGCTCTTCACGCTGCATTTGATAGTCCCGCAGCCCTGGCAGCCATCCTTACAGAGTCTGCCGAAGAATCCGCCAAAAAGGCTGCTGCACTCTGAATTATTGGTAGCGACTTTAATATGGACTCCCGGGGGGCCCGTCTCCCAACTGTGACTTTATCTGGTCCAGCCAGACCATCACGGATCTGGCTGTGCAGGTAGCAGCCACCGCTGGTCTCAGGGCTCCCGCTGACATCTCCCAAATACCCTTCAGGAATGAGTCTGCTTTTTTATCCAGCGGATCTTTCAAGTTGCCCATGTCCTCAAAGGGTATGGAGGACTTTTTGGAGGCGTTAGCTACCGCAGCATCGAGTTTCGGAGCCTTGTCCCATCTATTCACCAGTGGATCTTCAAAGGGGTATCTACGTTTAAATGCCGGAGCCAATGAACCCCTTTTTTCCGGCTTCTTCCACTCTTTGTCTATCAGACTCTGAATCCTATTGTTCAAGGGGAAGGACCTGCGTTTCTTTGGGTCTAACCCTCCAAACATAAAGTCCTGTACTGACCGCTCAGGTCTCGAATCTTCTATCCCCATGGTGGATCTGACCGCCTTGACTAACTTGTCCATTTGGTCTAGGGGAAAACAAAACCAGGTAGAATCTTCCTCTGATGAGGAAGAAGAACGAGAAGGAGACAAAAGAAGTGGACCTCGGGGAATCTTCACCCTTCCTAGGCATAGCTGGGGAATCTGAGTCCGAAAACCTTGCTCCCCATTTTCTCTTAGAAGATTCTCCCTGAGAAAATGATTTCAAAGAGTCTTTCACCTCTGTCCTAATCAAGTCCCTCAGGGTTGAGGTGAAGTCAGGGGTTTCTTCCGCTATCTGTAGGGGGCGGGGGAAAATGTAAGGTACTGTCATCTTTTAGTCAGGGACTACCGCCCCCCCTTCAGACCCCTACCGTCTGTCACACACGAGGCTGACACAACCTTTTAGGGTAAGCGTCGGGCAGGGGTTGACTGCAGAGGGTACAATCCCTGTGCCTCGATTTTTCAAAACATTTCTTCCCCTGCTAGACAGAAAACATAAGGGGAAAACTGCATCACCGGGTGTACTTTCACGAAGATCTCTTACCCACCAGCAGGAATAGGTACCGGAACTTTTGCGGCTGGACTGGCCACTTGTCCGTCCTCTGGACTTCAGCTGGGGCTTTGTCCGAGGCCTGCTTGGACCTTACTTCTTCTGTTCCATCTGCAGAATGACCTGCTGCTCTGCGGGAGCTTCTGACACCTCCATTGTGGATCAGAAGCGTCTCTGCAGCAGGTCAGGCCCCTTTTATGCGCCCACCCCTGGATATCCGGGTGAGCAGGATGTGGCCAGGGGTCCGCCCCCTCTCACAATGGGTCCAGCCCGCCTCCCCCCACGTACTCTCACGCCCCCGCCACAGCCACCCTGTCCCTGTGGCCGGGCAGCCGACACCCATCACCCAGCGGTATAGTGGAGAAAGCTGGCCGGCATCCGACTTCTGGTCCGATGCTCCAAGTCCCGCCCCCCACGGCGCATCACATACGCACCTCAGGAAGGCAGCGGAGATGCGCGGGAGGACACCAGGGAGACGCCGAAACAGGACCGGACGCAGCCGACTCCGGACGCCGCCACCGACCCGGGGACCGGATGCTGCCGACACCGGTCCGAACCCCGCCGGCACCGGACGCCACCACAACCCCTGCCACCCGGCCGCTGGACAGCCGGACCAGGGACGCCACAGGACGCCAGATAGCGGCGAAGGAGAACCGACCCACCCGGGGGGGCGAATACTTACCTTCCGGCGCTGGCTCCAGGAGAGGGGATCCACCGGACACCGCTCCCCACACCATCGTGGAATCCTCCCCGGACCCACCGTGGTGCTTCCATCGACCCCCACACCTGGTCGTGGTAGGAGACTTCCTGCTACCTGGGTCGACCGGCCGGCCTGGGATCCTATGGAAGGATTTCATCCTGTAGGAATCCTGTCCTCCAGGAACAGGAAACCAACTGATGCGTGGGAGAGGTGCCGCCCTTATGTATCTGTAGGTTTCCTGTTCCTGAAGGGCGGATCCCCCCTCTCGTTGGTGCTGTCATGTGCTTCGTATAAAACTGCTCTTTACAGACACTCTCCATCCAATCTCACTGAACTAGAGCTAGTTTGCAAAGAATGGGCACATCCCAGCTGCTAGATGTGCAAATATTGTAGAGACATATCCCAAAAGATTTGCAGCGAAAAACGGTCCTACAAGGTAGTGACTCAGGGTGACTGAATACAAATACGCATCACAATTTTCAGATTTATATTTTAGAGTATTAAAACCATGTATGATTTCCTTTACGCCTCACAAATAGTTGCTACTTTGTGTTTGTTTATCACATAAAATACAAATAAACATTTTTGAGGTTGTGATGCAAAAAAAATGTGGAAAAGTTCACGGGGGATGAACGCTTTTTCAAGCCACTGTAAGTACTAAAGATAGAGGTCTAAGTAAGTCTATTGCTGCTAATGTAGATGTGAATTTCCAGAACAAACAGAAAGTATGAGTGTAGAATAACTCCAGTTTGGCCAGTGTGAAAATTTCAAGATCTCATTTTTAATTTTAATGGGGAAAAAAGTGTCAATTAAAAAAAATACATTTTAACATAAAAACCTAATTTACTACTTCAAACTGATGCATGCTGCCTTGTATGGATTCAGTATACACAGACATTGGAGGCTAGATGTTTGCCTTACAGCATAGGCAATTTTATTTCACCAGCTTAGAACTCCAAGATGATGGTACAGCAGGGAGTGCCACGGTGCCCAAAGTGGTTCATTTAATCTTAGTGGTAGCTTTACAGTGTCTCTTCCATCAGTGGTTCTGGCCAAAGGCAATGGATTCGGAAGCTATCACATTACAACTGACACTATTGGTAGGTACAAACTGACTTGATACAGAGAGACATTAATAATGAGATGCAAATAAATTCTATAAGTGGAAAATATTTGTTGAATTCCTTTAAAATAAGGAAGTGATAATATGCTTAGCCTGTCCATTTTGTTACACAGAATGGTGCTGTACAGAAGACTAGGAAAGAGCAGGGAAGCTTTGGATATCTTTAGGCTGTAGATCTAAACAGGACGATGAGAAAGGAATGTCATTTACATTTCATGGTGGATGTAGATGTGTTTGAGAATTCATCTATAGGGTTTCTATGGGAGAGACAGTGCTTCTGATGTAAATTATCGTCCGGATGATACATTCCAGTAATCCTCATATACACTCATGTATTTAATGTGACACGATCAAATGGTTAAGCTTCGAGTTCCCATAATTTGTGCAAAGTGCAATTTTTTGATAGTCAAATATTTTGAAACCTGTAATAAACTTTGACATTTTTTGTAATATGACTTTAACACAATTAAAAAAACAAAGTTAAAACAAATCCCTTAAATGAAGCAATGAACCACAACTTAACTTCATCTAAAATCCACAAAGTTACTATGATCAACACTGACTATATCATACATTATTTGGACTGATAATATGCATTCAAATTGATACACACAAATTAACATGGCAAGGTAGCATATAGTTAGTGGCATACCTTTGCTAGGACTGACGTACCTTGTTGCAGTCTGAGGAAAGAAGTTGATTTGTTCTGTGCCAAATGTAATAATGTGAGACTGTCTAAAAGAAAATGAAATAATACCTGTTGTGAGCAGATAGAGATGCGCACTAAAATGTTTGCAATTTTCTGACGTCCTACTTAAGAGGTTGTCCACTACCCTAACTCACTGCTTTTGCCACAAATGCTTCACAATAATGCCCTTAAAAGATCCCCACATGCTTTTTCTATTGAGTTTCATGTTTTATGCTTTATTTTCTGTGCTTTGGCACCAGCTCTGCTGTCACAGCCATCACTTCCTCCTCAGGATCCTCTGATCCCTTTTGAATACATTTCCCATCATTCATAATGCTGGGCAGCACAAAAGGAGAACAACAAGACCACTACCAAAAATACAAATATTATTACTATTATAGACCCATAAGAGAAAGACAGGCTGTAAGAAATATATTACATGCACAATAGAGCTAAATAAGCATACATGAAACAACCATGGAGTGAAAAGATGACCTGGTGATAGTCCAAACAGTCAGACAAATGTATGCCGTGAAGGGAAAGGTAAGTCCAATCCACCAACGAACCACAATATTATAAGGGTTAAATGGTAAACCCTATCATATGGGCAATATCATATAGCTCAAGCAAAAAAAGCGAGGAGCAATGGTGAAGCACCCACAATTATAGCAAGTGCAACAGCTAATATTACAATACTGCCCATGGACAGGTTTGCAGGTCCAGACAATTGACAATAGCCCATAGGTGAAATGTAAATATATGGCTTAGCTCTATCAATCAGCGGTGGCAGTGCAACTATGTACATTCAAAATAGAAACATGAAATGAAACCGCCGCTTGCAGAGTCATGTCAAGTCAAGAGCCCACAAACAAGCCCAAAATGTGATCAGTGGAACGGAGTACCCTTACCCATGATGAGGCAGACTGGGACACACCAGGTCAGTCCCCGACATACGTTCCACAAACCAGAAGTTCGCTTCTTCAGGGGGCATGGCTTGACAAGGAAACCCCTTGCTTCTAAATACGCCCAAGACTCCGGTCACATGGTCAGAGGAAGGCCAGTAGGAGCAGTCCCTACCAGACATGCACAGTGGGGACACTGCCCAGCGTCACTGCCTGTCAGAAGCCGCCCAAGAAGAGATCATGTGTAGCAGTCGGTGCCAGACCGCTGCGCTGAGAGGCATAGACACAAAAAATCAAAAAAGCACATCGGTGGGAGTAAGAGCATCCATATATATAAAAAGACCAAGAATTTGACAGGAGAATGGGCATAAGTAGCAAATGTACAATTAATTGTAATAACCCACGAGGGGAGGAAAATACTTATACCCAGGATAAGTGAAGAGAAATAAGAAATAAAAACACATTAAAAAATATATATATGCACAAAATAATGCCCCATAATCAACAATATATAATTTATAATATGAAAAGTACAGACACAATATCACTGCATTGTTGATGGAAAAAGAGAGTCCACATCATATAGACTGAGAATCCTGGTAGGAAAAACCATCCGAAGAGTCTCTGTCCAGTCCGTGGTACTATGTCCACATAAGGACAGGTAAGTTATCAGGAATAAAAGGCAAGATGTATTTGATCCAAAGAAAGTCCCCAGAGGATGCTGTGTGGTAAGTAGTAGAATCTGATTCCATCACCAAAAAAGGAATTCTTGTAATTACGGACACAAAATAAGAGACATTAGGAAGGCATACTGGAGGCAAAGAGAACAATATAAAGTTAAAACACAGAAAAAGGTATACGGATTAAAAACATATATGGAGGCAGAAGAGAGAACTACAGGTAGGATGAAAATCCTAAAGACTCATTAAGACCATGAGGGGCCATTGTTCCCAAAATCGTGATCCATTTGCATTCCTGTTGGGCGAGGAGGCGCTTGATGTCACCCCCTCTAATCCCCAAGGTCACGTACGTATTTTCAGTTGTCGTGATGTCAATCCTACATACACCTTAGGACAGCCACAGGTAGCATAATATATTACCTGCGAGGTATTACAGGTAATATGACTTTTGATAGGGAAAGTTTTCATACCATCTACCGATGTAAAGGTAGTTGACCTAACAATGTTCCGGCAGGATACACAATTTCCACATGGAAAACAGCCCAACGGTGGGTCGCGAGAGTTGAATATATTCCTGCTCACTGGAACATAGTGGCTATGTACCAGAGTGTCAGCTAAATTTGGGCTCCTACGATATGTCATCAGGGGATAGTCCGAGACATAATTGGCTAGGCTTGGCTCAGTTCGGAGTACATCCCAGTGTTTTTGAAGACACCTCCTCATGGTTGCCCATTCACTATTAAAAGTGGAAATAAACCTGACCTGACCCGGACTCGTCCCATTTTTCTTTTTTTGAGAGGTCAATAAAGCCGTGCGATTGCTATTCCTAGCCCTCTCAAAACCTCTCTTTATACTCCTATTGCTGTATCCCCTAGCGAGGATAAAATGCACTCAAATTGAAATACATAAATTAACATGGCAAGGTAGCAAATAGTTAGTGGCATACCTTTGCTAAGACTGACGTACCTTGTTGCAGTCTGAGGAAAGAAGTTGATTTGTTCTGTGCCAAATGTAATAATGTGAGACTGTCTAAAAGAAAATGAAATAATACTTGTGAGCAGATAGAGATGCGCACTAAAATGTATGCAATTTTCTGACGTCCTACTTAAAGAGGTTGTTCACTACCCTAACTCACTGCTTTTGCCACAAATGCTTCACAATAATGCCCTTAAAAGATTCCCACATGCCTTTTCTATCGAGTTTCATGTTTTATGCTTTACTTTCTGTGCTTTGGCACCCGCTCTGCTGTCACAGCCATCACTTCCTCCTCAGGATCCTCTGATCCCTTTTGAATACATTTCCCATCATTCATAATGCTGGGTTGCAAGCCAGCAGTGAGCTCACCCCCTGTAAGTCTCGCTAGACCCCTTCCACTTCTCCCTCAGCATCACATACAGCATCAGCAAGATGGATGTAGCAACTTAAAAGAAAATACTGAAGGACATTCATCAGCCATGAAGCTAGTCATGGAGTACTTGAATGTACAACATGACAATAAACTGAAACAGAAGGCCGAATTCACCCTACAGTTGTTGTAGCAGAAAAACATGCAGGTACTGGAAGGGCCATCACTGCCCTCTGATCTGAACCTGTCATTCACAGTGTAGGAAAGACGAAGGGCAACACGAAGGGATGAGGGGCAGGGAGCAAAGCACTAGGGTAGGGGGGGAGGAAAGTGGTGACACGTAGGCAGATCTAAAGTCACCCTGTCTGCCCTAAACGTCCCTACATAGGTTCTGCACCTATCGCTGTACATGAACTTAATCCCTGCCTGATCCTGGTGATAAACCCTACTTAGGGAATGACGGGTTGATCATTAGTCGATCTCCACTACCACGAAAGACAGCTGGGATAAACGAACAAGGGGAACACTTATCTTGAGTAGACTCATGTTATGAATGTGCTAGAGATGGTTTCTGAGCAGAGGCTCCCTCTGGTGGTTACAGACAGTACAGAGCCATTCAGCGAGGAATGGCAATCTGGGATCGCTGACTGGTCTGATATAAGGGAGGTTCCCTCCCATGATGGTTGCCGGTGATCAATTGTTCTTGTCTCAATTGTGGTTCCTGGTTCATTTGGAAGTTTGCTGAGTCTTGCCTGCATCTTCTGCTATCAGATAAGATATTTTCTTTTATTTTTTGTGCTTGCTTTTTGCATTGTTCCCTGCACTTCTGTGGAGGTCAGCCAGGTCCCCTCCGGGGGCTTGAGCTCCTCTCAGTTTATCTGAAGCCACTGTTATTTGTTCATTTGCTTTTTACTGTTTTTTCAGTGGCTGCGGCTTAGTTTTGTTACACCAGAGATCTGATTTTAGGTGGTAGAGATCGTGTGATCTCAGGTGTTTTTGCAATCAGAAGAGTAGGTATTTTTTAGGGGTTTTTTTGGATTGCAGTGAGTATCCTTTCCTGTACTTTTCTGTCTAGACAGATTGGGCCCCAGCGTTTGCTCATTCTATTTTCTGTCTGTGTCCATGCATCTTCTTGTCTAACCGCCATTACATGTTTGGGGGCTTCCTATTTTCTTTGGGTATCTGCTCCGGGGCAGATAGCCTTCATCTTTCTGCCTTTAGGTGTAGTTATCTCTCAGGCTGTGACGAGGCATCTAGGATCAAAGTAGGAACGCTCCACGGCTACCTCTAGTTGTGTGGTTAGTTCAGGGTACTGCAATCCAATAGGTTCCAACCTCTCTGGTGTATTGCCGTTTTTGCTTATTCTCCTCAGCTACCAAAACACAACAGACTCAGATATGTAACACAAACGTCCTCCAGCAACACCAAATAGGAAGATAGTCGACTGCTATAGCTACAAGCCTCAACAGGGGGAAATGGAAATATCACCGGTAACTCCCAGCAGCAGGCTGGGAGTCTATGAACACCCAGAACCAGGTGTGTCAATTAAAGCCGGAGAAAGGTTGCCACTGGGTCAAAGAGTCAGAAGGATTAAGGTGTCTGCAAGGCCAAACGCAGAGACCTTCTGCAGCTAGATGCAGTGCGACTGTCTGCAGCCTCTGACACACCCGTGACACAACCTTATCGAGCTGCTTTTGAGAAAACCCAAGCAAGCAGTTCACTCAAAAGAAACAATAGGATGTAGAGGGTTTTTACAAGAGGAATGGGATGCCTTACCACCCAAAATAGGGACTTATCCACAAATATCACAAAAGACTATAAGCTACTATTGATGCGGAAGGAGACAATATACGATTTTTAGAATTACGAGTATACAAACAATACAACTGGACATTTTTTTCCCTTTATTTCTAGGGTAAAAAGGTGTTGTCGGGGCAATGGGTGAGCCACCGGCCTGAACTTTGCACTCTCCCGTGCTATTTGAAGATGCACTTTGCCTCCGCAAAAAGGTAGAAGCTCAGATATACAGAGGCTATCTAAGCACTCCAGCAAGTTTCAGAGCAGTACTTGCAAGTTTTATAGCAAATACACTCACTGCAAGCTTTTCTTGCTTTGAAGACCTTAAAGATGGCAAGTAGTGATGAGTGAGTATACTCGCTGCTCGGGTTTTCCCGAGCATGCTCGGGTGATCTCCAAGTATTTGGAAGTGCTCGGAGATTTAATTTGTTGCCATAGCTGCATGATTTGCAGCTATTTGACAGCCTGAATACATGTGGGGTTTCCTTAACTGTCCAGCAGCCATAAATCATGCAGCTGCAGCAACAGAAACTAAATCTCTGAGCACTTCCAAATACTCGGAGATCACCCGAGCGTGCTCGGGAAAACCCGAGCAACGAGGATACTCGCTCATCACTAATGGCAAGTAAACTTGGCCACGAGCTGTACACTATAGAAATAAAAATCTCTGTTCTTGAGAACAGACATATTTAATAAAAGGTAAATTGCAAAGTGCTTCGTCGGTAACAGCAAGGTTTATTCCTTGTTACGAAGGGACTAGGCAACTGTGGTGAGCTGGCTTTTTTCCTTTTTTAACATGCTGATCAATATCTTTCAAATCCAATTCCAATATTGATTTATGGGTTTTGTCTTGTGCGTTATACAGTATTTAATGTGGCATTTCCCTTATCTCTCAGATCTCTGCTTACAGTCATTCCATAAGTACTTTCATGGTCTTCTGTGAGCTGATGGACACAGATGTGCAGCACTGTTTATAATACAGAGCTCTGATAACTGGACTATATCTGTATACAGTCCAGCCACAAATCTCAGAGTAGAAGTTATGTGTATTTTACCAAAGTAGTTCTCCAACCTGCTTCCACAAGATCCTTAGTAACTGAGGTTGAAGGAGGTAAGTGACTGCTATAATGTAATTTTATTACACTTGCCCATCTATATTGATCTTGCTTTTGGTTTGTTGTGGACAAAGATAGCCTTGAAATGAGACTCAAACTTTTGTTGTAGAGCTTTAGGAAACACACACACACTTATTACGAAAATATCAGTCAGTGAAAAATAAAACTTCGACAAGTCAGGTATTAAAACTTTACAATATATTACAGTCTTTTAAATACAATAAAACTTCATAAAAAATAGTTGTTTTGTTCCTATAATCCAGTAATGTCTCTTTGGTGGATGGTGGCCATTGTACATTGTTTCACCTCAACTGGAATGAAACTTTACATTCTCTACTTTGTGGTTTGTGGTAGATGAATCAGTCTTCTTAGAGAATGATCTCTGTGGGTCATTAGACGACCTTCGCGACAAAAGAATAAGTACAATAAACACTACAATATGGAAGTAGAAATATATGGACCTGAAAGACACAAGCACAAATTCACTACATCAGGATACGCTTATTAAAGTTGACAATGCAATGAGATATCATTGTGAACTATATAATTACCAACTATTTACAGTTGTGTCCAACATTCTTTTCAGCAAATTTCTTTAAAGAGGACATTTCAGAAGTTTGAGTTTGGTAAACTGGCCATAACATGAAAACGTAGTTTTTATTTTATTTCTACTCTCTGTTGTAGAGATATTTGTTTGTACAGTTTAGCTTATATCTTAAAATTAAATTGGGTGTTGCCATAGATATGTCTCTGGGGGGCATGTACTTTTTCCCTTGCATGAGGTTGACCAATCATAAGAGGCAACACACAGGGAAAGAAGAACATGCCCCGGTCTTCATTGATCTCTGAGTTTAGTTACTTATCATTACAAACACTTTCAGGTTTCATATCACAGTTCTGTTAACTTTGACCTTCCCCCACACGGTCTGCCGTGAGGTGGTTTCTGGAAGAGTTAGTAATCATACATATGTCAGCTCTGTTGTATTTCTACAAAGGAGGGAGAGTCTGGGTTCTCAACCTATGGCGTCTAGTATACTCAGCTAAATTATCACGCTCCAGTAACCATGCTAAATGAATAAAAGACTGCAATCAGAGTGAAGTAGTACATGCCCCAGAAACAAATCTGTGGTAACACCCAGATGAACTAATACATATATTAGAATTAGAACTTTACAAGCTAATGACTCTGCAACAGAGACAAGAAATTAAAAAATAAAAACTTCAATTTCCTCTGCTCTGCAGTCACTAGTCCATTATATCCATGATGTGACTAGTCTAAAATGCTCAAGCTTATGAAAGGTCCTGTTTAATTACTCTAAATTCTCATTATACAAATTCAATACATTATCATCACATGCTAGCAAAACTCTTGAGAAGATGCAATTCACATTACAACCCTGAGTGCTTTGGCCATATACAGCATAAACATCTCCAACAGAGAATTAGCATGTTCTTTTTCAAAGCTGATCAGACACCACCCATCTGCAAACATGTCTAGCCAAAAGAAATTAATATTCACCCCATTCCATGAATATTCATTTCTCTTAAGTATCAGCACACATGACCACCAGCAGCAGCAGGAAGTCTCCGGCTGACACTGTGCTCGCTAGAGAGCAACGAATACTGCTTTCCGCGCACACAGTCCTGGCGTGCAGAGCAGTGAGTATTCCGGCAACTGCCCTTCAGTTTGCAAGCAGAGCATTACGTCCCTGCCATGCGCTGCTTACAAGCATAAAGCAATTGCTTGCATCGGAACAGGACACAGAGAGCGCCGAGAAGGTAAGTATAATGGTTTGTTTTTTAATGTTTTCTGATGGGGCCCCGCATACGAGGACAGGGGTGGGGGCCAATCATACCAGGACCAGGATGGGGCCAATCATACCAGGGAAAGGAAGAGACCATGCACACCAGGACTGGGATGGGGGCCAATCATACAAGGTTAAGGATGGGGCCCTGCATACCAGGATAGGGATGAGGCGTACTATTCCTACCAAGATAGGGATGAGAGGGACCATTCCTACCAGGATAGGGATAAAGGGGGCATGCATACCAGTGTCGGGAAGAGGAGGCATACATACTAGTGGGATGAGAGCCATGCATACAAGGGTAGGGATGAGGAGGGCCATGTATACCAGGGTAAGGATGAGGGCGGCCATGCATACCAGGGTAGGGATGAGGGTGGCCATGCAATACCAGGGTAGGGATGAGGCCGGCCATGCATACCAGGGTAGGGATGAGGGGGGCCATGCTTACCAGGATAGGGATGAGGGGGGCCATGCATACCAGGGTAGGGATGAGGGGGGCCATGCATACCAGGGTAGGGAAGAGGGGGCTATGTGTATCAGGATGGGGATGAGGGGACCATATATACCAGGATAGGGGATATTAAATACATAATTGACCACATTTTTTGCTTCAGTTTTTTTTCCTAGGTGTGTCTTATGGCCCAGTGTGTCTTACAGTCCGAAAAATACGGAAGGTAGTTAAAGACTAGAGTGTGAATTAATTTACAAGACCCTGTCCAGTGGCCATGTCAGCAATGCATGACCGCTTATTGGAAACCCTGAGAACTGTCTCTTACCTGACAGTACCCACGGCTCCTCTTTAGCATTGCACCAGGCCTGCATATCAAATCAAAAAAAGAGCTGCAGATGCTGGCAGATAAGAGGAGGTTTGCAGTGCTACCATCTGACGGGCACAGATTACTTATGTGGCCGCCAGATTGAATCCTGCAAATTGATTTGCACCATTTGCAGGAAATATATATTATTATTTATTCATATAGCACCACTGATTCCATGGTGCTCTACATGAGAAGGGGTTACATACAAATTACAGATATCACTTACAGTAAACAAACTAACAATGATAGACTGGTAAAGAGGGAAGAGGACCTTGTGGTTGAAGGCTAACCACTATGTTTGTCTAATCTTCAGTATGCAGAGAACTGGTTCCTGTGCTGGAGGTGAGGGCTACCATATTCAGAATTCATAAAATAGTAATGTCAATAAAGTTATTTATACTGTAATATCAGCAAATATTGTTTTAGGTGGAAACACAATGGGAATACATACTTGTAAAATATAATGGTTGGTTCAGTTGCCAACAGGAAAAAGGGAGCAACAGTGTAGGAAATTGCCAACTGGGTTACAATCCATGTGATGATGTCATAAACAAATTTTCTGAATTTGGAGGAAATAAAGTAATGGCGAAAAATATTCCGCATCTGTAAAAAGAAGATAGCTACATTCATTACAGATTCCAATATCCTCTCACAATTGAAAATATTGAATCAGCTTGTCAGAAACAAATAGTAAAAGTATCATCTTGGTGCTTGAACATGCTGACAAAGAAACCAGTATGACTTTTGCAAAAAATGTTTGCATGGATATTAGCAGCAACAGACAGGCTAAGACACTATTT
>JARQOD010000006.1:278716686-278812188 GCA_033576555.1 Oophaga sylvatica | reverse complement strand
AGGGTACTGCAATCTCATAGATTCCAACTGCTCTGGTGTTTTTCCTTTTTTTTTACCTGCACCCTCAGCTACGTAACATAACAGTCCCACTGAGTTGTAAGAAAAACAATTCTCATTGCTTTCTTTCCATCAAACTCTGGGTTGACTCAGCTTGGGTGTCTAGCTCTCAATGATCGACTCAGGGCAAGTGGAAATTTTTAGGAGTCCCTTTGCTCTGAAACAGGGGATACGTTCAGTGAAGAAGGCTACTCCAGTACAGATGGAAACTGTGGAGGGCTTCCCTGCTGACCTCTGGACCAGTGGATCAGGAAACAGAGCCTTTTGAGGGTTCTTATGGGTAAAAATCATTAAGAGAAACTGTCCTTTATGCTTATCTCTTCTCCCCACTTTCCATTATTCTAGGGCTACCATGGCTGCGGCTCAGAATCCTACCATTAAACTGGAGAACCAAGGAATTACACTTTCCAGAGAAACAGATCAGTCAAAAGTTTCAGCTTGCTCTGTTCCTAAAGGAACCATGTCAGTCCCTGAACTACCAGCTGTATACCAGGACTATGTGGATTTATGTGACAAGAAGAACGTGACCAGCTTCCTCCTCACCGTCCATATGATTGTCCAATTGAATTATTGCCTGGAGCAGAGATACCTTTTGGTAAGATCTACCCCTGGCGGGGCCCGAGCTAAAGGCTTTAAAGGATTACATAGACGAAAATCTAGCCAAGGGCTTCATACGCCCCTCTTCATCTCCTGCAGGTGCACCCATCTTCTTTGTAAAGAAGAAAGATGGATCTCTGAGCCCCTGCGTAGACTATAGGGAACTCAATAAGGTTACTATTAGAAACCGTTATCCATTGCCTTTAATCCTGAGTTATTGGAGAGATGCGACATGCCAAAATTTTCTCTAAACTAGATCTTCGTGGGGCCTATAACTTAGTCCGTATTAGACCGGGGGATGAATGGAAGACTGCATTCGGGTCACGCTATGGACACTTTGAATATCTAGTTATGCCTTTTGGTCTGAGTACCGCCCCAGCCACTTTCCAACACTTGGTGAATGACATCTTCGGGGATCTCCTAGATACATTCGTGGTGATTTATTTGGATGATATTCTAATTTTTTCTAACTCCACAGAGGAACATCATGGACATGTGAGAATGGTCTTGGAACGTCTAAGACAAATCATCTTTACATCAAACTTGAAAAGTGTGAATTCCATAAGACCGAAATTAAATTTCTGGGGTATGTACGTCTACACAAGGAATTAGTATGGATGGAAGCAAAACCCAAGCCATCAAGGATTGGCCAAGTCCTAGAAATGTGAAGGAGGTACAGCGCTTCATCGGGTTTGCCAACTTCTATAGACGTTTCATTAGGAATTTCTCTGAGGTATTTGTCACCTATCACCCAACTTACCCGGAAAGAGTCTAGGTTTTCCTGACTCCCCAAGCCCAGGAAGCATTTTCCCGTCTAAAAGATAAATTTACCACTGCACCTATCCTAGTACATCCCAACCCCGAGCTTGCCTTCATAATAGAGGTGGATGCTTCAGACTGTGCCGTTGGAGCTATACTCTCTCAGAGAACAGGTGAGAAGAATGTCTTGCATTCCTGTGCCTTCTTTTCCCAGCAGTTGTCTTCGGCTGAGAGGAACTACGATGTGGGCAATAGAGAGTTGTTGGCCATTATTGCCGCCTTCAAAGAGTGGAGACACCTTCTTCAGAGCTGCACAGCAAATAGTCGTCCTGACAGACCATCGTAACCTTGAATTTATCAGGTCGGCTAAGTGCCTGACTCCTCGCCAGGCTCGCTGGAATCTTTTCTTAAACCAATTTAATTTTATCATTTCTTATAGACCAGGATCGCGCAATGGAAAGGCTGATGCACTCTCTAGGATTTACTCAGCAGAGACACGTCCAATTACTCCTCCTAAGACTATTCTTCCTGACTCTAGATTCCTAGGAGTGATTCATAATCAAGACCTACTTAAGGACATCAAGGAAGCATACCATGCGGATTCCTTTTTGGCACAACCCCCAAGAGACGTAAGTCTTGTCTTTAAGAATGGTGTGTGGATTCAGGGACAACGCCTGTATATTCCTGAAACAGTCAGATTGAGAGTATTGCAACTCATTCACGATTCCAAGATAGCTGGGCATAGAGGAATTCTAAAGACACAGGAATTTCTTTCTCGTTTCTTTTGGTGGCCCACTTGCAGGAAGGATGTTTTAAACTATGTCACTTCATGTGAAGTCTGTGCAAGATGCAAAACACCTCGCTCCTCACCAACTGGTCTGTTACAGCCTCTTCCCACCCCGTCCCGCCCGTGGGGATCCGTTTCTATGGACTTCATTGTGGAGTTACCAACCTCTCAAGGGAAGAACACCATTCTAGTAGTGGTTGACCATCTAACAAAGGCAGCTCATTTTATCCCTTGTGTCGGCTTACCCACTGCAAAACAGACATCAGATTTGATGATTAAAGATGTGTTTCGCTTACATGGAGTACCGGATGAGGTTATTTCGGATCGAGGGTGCAATTCACTTCTAGGTTTTGGCAAAATTTCTGTGCAGCATTGGACATTAAAGTAAACCTTTCTTCTGCTTTTCATCCCCAGACTAATGGACAGACCGAACGAACCAATCAAACCCTGGAGCAGTATCTCCGCTGCTTTATCTGCCACCTACAGGATGATTGGGTGGATCTACTTCCATTAGCTGAGTTCTCTTATAACAACCTCAGAGTGCCTCCACTAAGCAGTCTCCTTTTTACTCTAATCTAGGTTATCATCCTAACATTCTACCACGATTTCCCATAGAAACGCCTTTACCAGCAGTGGCTGAAAGAATCACGTCTTTACAGAAGAATATGGATCTTCTAAAGGAGAATCTGGAATCGGCTCAGGAAAGGTACAAGAAAGCAGCAGATAAATTTCGTAAACCTGCACCAGCTTTCAAGGTAGGAGACTTGGTCTGGCTGTCAACCAGAAATCTTAAGTTAAGGATTCCATCGTCTAAGTTGGGACATAAGTACATTGGACCCTATAAAATCAGTAAAATTATAAGTGCCGTTGCTTGTCGTCTTCAACTGCCCAGAACTATGAGAATCCACCCTGTCTTTCATGTATCCCTACTAAAGGCTGCGACACCCAATACGTTTCCTGGACGTTCTTCTCCTTGCCCTGACCCAGTGCTAGTCGATGGTCAGGAAGAATTTGTGGTGGAAAGGATTTTTAGATTCCAGGTTGTATAGAAATCAGTTACAATATCTGATTAAATGGCAGGGCTACCCAGTGGAGGACAACTCATGGGAACCAGTCAAGAACGTTAATGCTCCTCGCTTGCTCCGTCAGTTTCATCAGAGGTACCCACACAAGCCTGGTCTGAGGTCAATCCGGAGGTTGTCCCTAAGGGGGGAGTAATGTAAGGTTCTGTGTACATGTTCCTGAAACTCAGTTTGTTCGTCAGCCATTTTACTTTCTGTCTTGCTGCAGCTATCTTGCCCTCAGTCAATATGGAGTTTCCAGCTTGCATGTTCCCGCCCTGATTCTCTCCTCTTGCTTCTTAAGCAGCCACAGCTGAGCAATCAGTGCTTCAGAATCAAGCCTGCAGTGAACCTGTGACCTGACTCCTGGAAGCCTTGGATTTGTACTCCAGTTATTTCCTATTGTGGAACCTTGGAACACTCGTGGACTTTGGAACCTTGCTATTTTGATAAACCCACGTTTGCATGGACTTACGGTAACAGAGAAGAGATCCTGAACCTGTTGTGGAGAGTGATTGCTGAGCTTAAGTTACTCTGGCCTGCTGTGTCTCCTGCTTTTGTATCTGCAAACTGTGTGACTATTATTGCCACTTGTATGAAGTAATACAAGACCTTCTATATCAAACCTGTGACTCCTGTGTTTTCATCGCACCCAAGCACAAGACACTATATGAACTGTACTACTTACATTACAAAGTCAGGTGACTGGAATAAGCTGTCATTCAAAGCACATCTTCTGACATACAATTCCAGTCACATGACTGCTAAAACCAATCATAGGGAAATTAACCAAAGAACAGGATGTCCCAGCTTCCTGTACTGGCTCAGAACTGGGCATTTCTAACTGTGTTTTTACTGTGAACATTAAAGGGTTATCTCATGAATAAAGTACATTTTAATTAATAGATAATTTTTATTTCTATTGCACCAACATATTTTTCAGCACTTTAAAATTCATTCACTTTCATATTAAAAGTAAACTGTCAGGCGATTCATGCTGCCTAAACTGCAGGCAGCATGAATCAGATCCTGGCTGCACAATTACAGCCACGCAAGAGAGACCTGTCAATCACCTGCAGTGGTGCTGGGAAGTGGCTTACATAGAAAGCGCCGGACTAGTCTTAACTAATGTTATGGTCCCCAGCCAGATCTTTAGTGTACATGTTCTCTGAAATGCCGGAGTGTTTCTGAAAATAATCTACCTGGCTATTATTGTGCAGCCAGGCTGCGATTCATGCTGCATACGGTTTGGGCAGCATGAATCGCCTGACAGGTTCTCTTTAACAAGAATGATATTCTTTACAAATCACATGTTCCTTTATTGAGCCATTCCATTGTAAACTCACCTCTATATTCCATATATTAAGGTTACTAATGAGATCCCATCGAAATTGGCCATTCTCATCTATTCCATTAAATCCATACCCTGCGGCATTATTTACTGCATCGGCTACACAAATAAAGAATAGTACAAAGACTAACTATTAGTACCAATACATTGCAAGAATAATATAACAAACATAATAAATATAAATAATAAAATCATAAAAATACAAACATTTCTAGGAGTGCACCAGTTTAATTATCTGTTTTTACTTACAAGTAGATTGAGAGCCATTTACCAAAGCATTTAATATGTCAAATGACATTTGCTTAGCTTTAAGTGTGCCAATCATTGTGAAAGTGCAAACTATATGGACAGGAATGATTGTTGGTATGATTTTCCGCACTAGTGTGGATGTGCTACTGACAATCTGTAGGCCCACATAAAAGATTAGGTCAGCGTCAAATGAGAACTTGTTTATTTGCCAATTAATTACTGGCATGTTTTACAACGCCATGATCAAGAACAAGTTTGTTCAACTCATCATCAATCTGTGACATTGGGCCCTTGTGATACTATTGTGCACTAATGAACTACATGACTGGCACTTGGTTACTTGGTCAGGATCACCGATTTAACAATACACTTAATTTTTATTGTTTAACTTGATCTTATTAGGTATCCAAATACTTTATTTATATGCAGATATAGTGATAATCTGCAGGTATATAACATTTAATTCATGCCTAGCTGGTCTACTGGAGCTGCAGTTACAGGAAGAAAATAAAATCATATACTCCCTGCCAACACTCGCTTCCAGTAATCAGCAGGGAGCGGTTATAGTCGCTGCTCACTATTAAGTGTAATCCCTCCCTGGCACATTAATTGGCAACCTTGGCTGCACATTTAAGCACAGAAAGCGGTGACTAACTGAATTGGTCCAATGACTGGAAGCCAGCGGCTGCAGAGAGGATAAAATTTCATTTTCTTCTCATAGCCACAGCTCGAGTAAACTGGTTTCTCAGAATTTTAAAGCCATTTACTTGCAGATTACCCATTTATCTGCAAGTAAATAGTGTTTCTGAATGTGACAGGTTCCCCTTAAAGGAATATGTCAGCAGATTTTGCTATTTAATCTCAGGAGTAGCATAATATAGGGCAAGAGATGCTGATTCAAGGGATGTGTCACTTATTAGGAGGCTGTGTTTTATAGTTTCAATGCAATCACCATTTTATCACTACCGGACTACAGCTCACGTGCAGCCTAGTCAGGCTAATCTGTGTAACCCCATCCCTGCCTGAGTAGCAGCTTGCTCAAATTGCAGTTTACACATTAAACTACCAGTCAGGGGTGTGGGTCAGGTTATATACAGTTTAACTCTTGGATCTGCTACATCTCTATCAGAGAAAACAGGTACTCTATGAAAACCTATCCAAGCAGCACAGTAAGTGATACATCCCTAGGATGAGGCTTTCTTGCCTCGTTATCCTCCTCTTAGATTATATAGCAAAACCCTGATGGCAGTAGAATTATGTCTTGCATAGATGATTGTCAATCAACAAAAATATCTTTTTTTTTTATAAGATCCGATGTGTCATAAGAAATCTAGTGTGAAAGCCAGGGCTGTGAAGCCGGTAAGCCAAACCCTGACTACAACTTCCGACTCCCTCATACATGCTTCACTCCTGAGCGTGTACATTAAGTGCAGCACAGATTCATCTCAACTAAAAGCCCAGATCCTCAGATCAAGAAGAGAACAGACATTTATAAGACATTTCATAACTTTCCCAAATTATTATAAACATTTACATCACATCCTGCATTGAACTACTGAACAAAATTTATTATATATATTTTAGAAGTCGGAGTCAGTCCATTTTATACCGACTCCACCAAAATGGACACAGACTCCGAATCTACAGCCCTGGTGGAAGCTGTTTGTAAAGCAGGCTGGAAGCGCACTGGAGGTGGGTAGGCACTTGGCTTTTTCTACCAAGTGCATCGACACAGCCCCCAGTGCACTCCCAGCATACATTGCAGGATTTTAAGTCACTTTTCTTTATTCATTTGTGGTTTTTGCATTGAATTCAACAAAATGGTGCACGCAATTCATGAATTTTGTATAAAGTTTAAAATTGACTTTGACTTTCCTTCACGTCAGGGTCAATTTCTGTTTCTGCATTTTCGTTTTTTCCTCCCTATTTTCCCAGAGCCATAACTTTTTTTATTTTTGTATCCACATAGACATAGGAGGGGTTGTTTTTTGCGGGCCGAATTGTACTTTTGAATGACAGCATTCATTTTACCGCACTGGTAAAAGGGAAAAAATTCCAAGTGGGGAGAAATTGTGAAATAAAAAAGCAATTTTAACATTGTCTTTTGGGAATTGGTTTTCCAGTGTACACTTTGTGGTAGAAATTACCTTCCAATATGATTCTGCTTTTCAGAACAATTACAGCGATAACAAACACGAATATTTTTTTCAATTTTAGTGGTGAAAAAAAAAAAATCATAAATTTGCAAAAATCATTCTTTTGAGTGTCGACATATTCCGAGACCCATAACGTTTTTGATTTTCGGTCGATGTAGCTGTGTGATGGCTTATTTTTTTGCGAGGTGAGGCAAAAGTTTTTATTGATACCATTTTGGAATAGATATAAAAAAAAATGTTTCAGCTCACCCCTTAGCGTCCTCCGGATAGCAGGAACCACACCGTCGCACGGAGCCGCCCTGGCCTGGCGGATACAAGTCCAAACACACAGTAATCTCCAGCGATCTCAGGCAGGAAGGTAGTTATAAAAAATATTCCTTTATTTCTTTTCGTTAAAAGAGCATGTTACAGGTAGTGGATACCCCAGTGGATGGTAAAAAATCCGACGCGTTTCAACTCAAAGGAGTCTTAATCATGGATTAACATGCTCTTTTAACGAAAAGAAATAAAGGAATATTTTTTATAACTACCTTCCTGCCTGAGATCGCTGGAGATTACTGTGCGTTTTGATTTTGGAATAGATATGACGTTTTTATAACTTGTTATAGCATATTTTGTAGAATTATAGCGACCAAAAAACTTAATTTTGGCCTTCTTGACTTTCTTTCGTTTATGGTATTTACCAATTATGTTAATTATTTTTATAGCTGGATAGATCAGACTTTTCTCAACACAGTGAAACCACATGTGTATTTTTTTTTTATAATTTATTTTTAATGGAGGAAAAGGGAGATTTGAACTTATGACTTAATTTTTTTTATGTTTTTTAAAACTTTTATTTTTACTTTTTACTGCTCGTTAGTTCTCTTAGGGGACTTGAAGCTGCAATTGTCTGATCTCTTAGGCTATAGCGTACAGTCACAGGCAGGGTTTCAAAGGAGCGCCGTAATTACAAGCACAGAGGTCTTCAGCAATCCCCCCACGGTCACGCCGATGGCCCATGGAATGATGCGTCCCCATGCCGGCACATATTAAATGCCGCTCTCAGAGTTAAAGAGGTTAACAATCGCAGGTGGAGCTCCTCTACACCCACAATTCTTAAAGGTAGGCCCTGGTAACACACAGCAATGGCTTGCACGATAAAATGTATTTACGGCGCATTTCGTGATGAGGTTAACTGCTTTTGTGACTTTTAAGCAGGAAATATCAAACGATTCGCAAAGAGTTGCAAAAAAATGTGCCAAGATAACTAGTGTACATTAGACCATTGCAGCGAGGGACTGGAGTAGAATTGAGAAAATTTAGTGACTTTTTTAAAAAAAAGTTAATGAATCTAAAATATCTAGAAAGCTACACTGACAAAAAAGATTTAGAAATCTAACTAAGCTACAAAAGCCAACTTTAAAAAAAGGAGCAAATTGTTTGATGAATTACCGTAATCGAAATCACAAAGTCACCAATTGAGAGGTATTCACTCCAAAAAAAAAAAACAGTTGGAAATGCAATGATGAGTCAGGCCCTTTGAGTTTAAGTAAATGTAACTTTACCCCAGTATTGCATCACTGGAATAAATCACTTGAGTAAAGCGATATTCTTCTGAACAGAAAAAGAAGATCAGTGAATTTACCATTTTCTGTATAGGGGTTCATTTCTGCATAATGCTGGATTTGATGATGATTATAAACTTTTCAATTGCCAAGGAAAAAAAAAAGATGATGGTACGAGGCAAGTGGATGACATTTTACAATCTCATCCCTGTGCTGCAGACATTTACCATGAGGATAATGGAGAATGCTGCATATTGTCAAATTCACTCATTTTAAAGAGGACCTTTCACCAAATTGTTCATATTGAACTGCACCTACGATGTAATAGTGGCTGTATTGTGGAGATATTTGGCACCTAATGTGTTAAAAAAAAGTTAAGTCCCTGTGGGTGTTATCAGACAGTTTTCACTAAGGGTATGTACTTCTAACTACTTATAGAAGAAGAGATCCAGTTTCATTCAATAAAATCAAAACGTGTGTTCTTAGACTCAAACTAAGTTCATAGTTTGTTTTTTAATGAACAAAAATAAAGTTTTTGATTTTAAGAACACACGTTGTGTTGGAAAAGCATTCAGTCTCCCATTGCCACCCTTCCTCCGGTTCATTCCAGTTGAATATGTCATAGCAGCTATTTTGTTTTTTAATGAACACAAAGTCTTTGATTTTCTTGAATGAAGCTGGATCACTTCTTCTTCTACAAGTGATTACCCCAGCATCTAGCAGAGACGTGATCCTGTCCTTGTTTACGAGTTCACAAGGAGCCAACCAAGGGTGAGCTGAAACAAACCCTTTTTTTTTTTTCATGTAATTCTAACTACATGATGCTGACCAATCATAAGCAGGAAGTATCACTCGAAGGAAAGAAGACATCCAACCATTGCTTAGAGCAGGTTTCTCAGCTGTGAAATGTAATGATACAGACTTGATCTCCTGGTCTAACATCCTGCATGATTTCTGTACTGTGGGTGGAGGGAGCAGTGCAGCTGAATTTAGTCGTGTCACATTACAAACCTTTCTATCAGCTCTCCTGATTACTGTATTTGTCAGTATCACATTTATATCTGCTGTGCTCAAGCAACTTTTAGTCACTTTGCAGAAAAACTAGGGTGTTACTATGTCTCACACAAGAGAAACCTGCTTCTTCTGGACTACTCCTATGGGAGAAGTAATGAGACCCTGCTTTGATCACAGTGCAGAACTCATACAAGTTGAGCACAGCAGTCATATGTGTGATTACTGGCACATCTCTGAACAGACATTGTCGGGAAGGTGCAGTACAGAAAAGGTGACTGTTAGGAAAGGAGGAGAGCTGACAGAAGGATTTGTAATGTGACACAGCTAAACTGCCCATCCCCTCACACTGAGGCATGCAGGAGATCAAGGCAGTATTATTACATTTCACACACTAAAGGGTATGCCACACTAAGCGAGATCGCTAACGACATCGCTAAAACGTCACTATTTTGCGATCTCGTTAGCGACGTCGTTGTGTGTGGCATGTAGCAACGATGTGGCCCCTGCTGTGATGTCGCTGATTGTTCACTAGCGTTCTGGACCGTTTTTTGATCGTTGGGGTCCCGCTGGTGAGCCTATATCGCTGTTTGGCACCTTTTGCAAACGACGAGCGACCTCGTTTGTGACGCATATGACAGCGGCGCAGGCGGGACTAGGGTTTTTTAGCGTCACAGAGTGGATCGCAATATCTGTAGAAGCAGGCAGGTGGGACTAGGTTCTCTTTTGCGTCACAGAGAGGATCGCAATAGCTGCAAAGCAGGCTAGCAGGACGCAGAGAGCAGGAGCGATGCTGGAAATTCCTATGAATGAGAAGCGCTCGAGAACAATGAAAGGGAGCGCTATACGCCGTCTTTCATGACGCGGTCAAAACATAAATTATTGCACATATATAACATATATGTGTGCTGAGGGGCATGGAAAAGGTTGCGCTCAGTACATGCTAATGACAGATCCTAACAACCGCCAAAGTCGTTAAAGAGATCGCTGACCGCTGATGTGTCGTTTATGAGATCTGTTTGGCAGCTACTAGCGACCTAAAAGCGATCACACCAACGATCTCGTTAGCTTGCGTCGTTATCGTGATCGCTAACGAGATCGCTTAGTGTGGCAGTACCTTAAGAAAACTGCTCTAAGCTATTGTTGCGAGTGTTCTTATTTCCTTTGAGAATTGCTGCTTGCCTTTGATTGGTCAGCATCATATACTGGGGAAGAAGTACACAGCTCCAGTGAAAACTGAGAATACCCACTTGGACTTAAGTTTTTTTTTATTATTATTATTAGGTGCCAAATACTTTAAAATTGCTAATATCTTCACAATGGAAAAGCAAAAACAAAAAGTTTTATTCCGCTCTGCAGCCACTATTACATAGTTTATCTAGTTCAGCTTGAAGTATTTGATGAAATATCCTCTTTATGAAATCAGTCAAACCACTGAAACCCATTTTTTTCCCTTAATATTTAACAAAATATTTAATAATATATTAAAAGAAAAATAATTACTTTTACTTGACATCACAAACCCAATACAGCAGGACTTTGGCTCTGTATTTCAGTCATTGCTGAAGTCAGCTGATCACAGTGCGACTATTTCCTGCCACAATGGCAACAAAGCAGTCTTTATCTTCTGTATGACATAAGAGTTTTCGTATGTTACCGGCCAGAGCCTGAAAGTAACTCACCTAATGTCCAAGCAAAGTAATATTTTGGTTTACAAGCCATTGTGGAAATATAGAGGTAAACAAGCTTCCAAAGTAAAGAAGATTCCTCAATGAACTTGTTGTCCAATATATACATAAGCGGGACAGCTTTGGATACAGTTAGGAAAAGAATAAGTGACACCACACAAATCAGGAGTTTGGTAATCACAGCTTTCTGGGGAAAAATGAACAAAACAGAAACAGTTAAATAAATACAATGTTTAATAACGCTGCAGTTTTTCATTTTGTTTTTTTTATAGCCTTTTTTCAAGAGTCATAACATTTTGATTTTTATGACAACCAAGCCATATGAGGCCTTGTTTTTTGCTTTACGAATTATAGTTTTCAAGGGCACCATTCCCTTTATCATATGATGTCCTCAAAAATGGTGAAAAATTCCATGTAGGATGAAACAGTGATGCAAATTCATGATTGTTTTTTGTAGTTTTTTTTGGAGGGGAAGATGTTTTTACAGCTTTCATTGTGTGATAAAGGTGACCTGAAAACATGATACTTCATTTATGGCAACATAAAAGTTGTATAATTTATTAATATGTTAGTAATAAAAAAATTCAGAACTGGCTCTTCAGCAACTATCATGATCTTCCTAATTATCTAAATTAATATCACCATGAAGAAAAATGTTTATACCTGACAATATGTACTTATCCAACCGCAGGACTTTCCCCCACCTTCCCTCAACATCCACTCTACTCAACTCCTTTAGGCTATGTGCACACGTTGCGGAATTGCCATGGAAATTTCCGCGGCAATTCCGCACCTCCCTGCCGCGGGAAATACGCATATTATAGGTATGCGTATTCCCGCTAAAAACTAGCGTTTTGCAAGCGTAATTAGCTTGCAGAATGCTAGTGTTTTACAAGCGATCTGACAAGTTGGTCACACGAGTCAAGTGTGACCAACTTTTTACTATTGATGCCGCCTATGTTGCATCAATAGTAAAAAGATCTAATGTAAAAATAATAAAAAAAATAATAAAGAATGATATTCTCACCTTCCGGCGGCCCCCGCAGCTTTCCCGCCTCTCAGCGACGCTCCCGTCCAATCCCGTTCCCAGGCGTCCTTTGCGACAATCACCTCAATGACGTAGCATCACGTGAGACCGCTACGTCATCTGGGGTGATTCTCGCAATGCATACTGGGAACGGGATTGGCCGGAGCGTCGCTGAGAGGCGGGAAAGCTGCGGGGCCGCCGGAAGGTGAGAATATCACGATTTTTTATTTTAATTATTGTTTTTACATGGATATGGTACCCAGGCCTGGAGGAGAGTTTCCTTTTCCTCCAGGCCCTGGGTACCATCCGCACATGAACCGCTTACTTTGCGCATGGTGGGCACAGCTAGGAATCCGCAACGTGTGCACAGGCCCTTAACCTGATTTACCCCTAAATCATGATTGAGTTTGTTGACTTCTGCAGTATTTATATATTCAAAAACAAATAGATTATATTGTGTGGGGTGTGTGTGTGGTGTGTGTGTGTGGCGCGTGCGTGTGTAACAGAAGGAAAAGATGTGGAACTATAGAAATCACAGGATGGATAGACATGTTACTGATATGCAGATCATGAAAAAATGGAAACATTTTCTAAACATATCCATTTATGCAGCATCCAGCATGAGCGCCATGCACCGAAATACAGACACTTCATATTAATATCATACCAAGATGTGTGTTATTAATGGTTGCACACCAAGCCGCGTCTTACTTATACTACTGGAAGCAGCCTACATGGCCCACTATTGCCTGCAGTGTCTCCGGCTTTTCTTCCATTGATCCAAGTGCATTCAGCATGGCAGAAAATCCCTCAGACAACCATCAATACCCTCAATAAATGAATGCCAAGGTGTGTAAGTGCATGTGTTTGTTAGTGCCACTCATACTTGAAACTCAACTATACAGAATAAAGCGAGACGTTTTAAATTGTTGTTTGAAGATTTTCATCATTTGCATATCATTAGCATGTCTAGCGATCAATTTACATCTTGGTGTTGCAATTTCAATGTTATGGGGTGTGATGTGTTTAAAATTAATAATCCTATATGCCATTTTTTTCAAAATTGAACACCATAACTACTGTTTTTCCAGTTATCATACCTCCCTAAAAATGCATAAAATGTGTTCAAAAGGTTGTTTATAACCTAAAATGATATCAATAAAAACATCAGCTCGCCCATCACCAAAAAACAGCAGATCCTCACAAAAACCCATCAACTGAAAAATAAAAAGGTTACAGATCTTAGAAAATGGCAATACAAACCAAAAACTATTATTTTTTATTTCTAAATTATTATAAATGTGCACGTATATACAGCTCTGGCAAAAATTAAGAGACCACTGCAAAATTTTCAGTTTGTCTGATTTTTCTCTTTATAGATATATTTTTTGAGTAAAAATGTAAATTGCTCTTTTATTCTATAAACTACTGACAACATGTGTCCGAATTTCCAAGCAATAAATTTTGCATTTATTTTCAGAAATGAGAAATGGTCAAAATAACAAAAAAATGCAGTTTGTAGACCTCAAATAATGCTAAGAAAACAAGTTCATAATAATTTAGAAACAACAATACTAATGTTTTCAGGATGAGTTCTGAAATCAATATTTTGTGGAATCACCATGATTTTTACTCACAGCTTTCATGAGTCTTGGCATGCTTTCCACCAGTCTTTCACACTGCTTTTGGTGACCTTATGGACTGGTACAAAAATTTAAGCAGTTGTTCTTTGTTTGATGGCTTGTGACTATCCATCTTCCTCTTGATTACATTCCAGTGGTTTTCAATGGGGTTCAGGTCTGGAGATTGGGCTAGCCATGACAGGTATTTAATGTGGTGGTCCTTGATCCACACATTGATTGACCTAGCTGTGTGCATGGCACATTGTCCTGCTGGAAAAAACAGTCCTCAAAGTTGGGGAACATTGCCTGAGCAGAAGGAATCAATTGTTTTTACAGTATAACCTTGTATGCGGCTTGATTCATATGTCCTTCGCAAAGATTAACTTGCCCAATTCCAGCCTTGCTGAAGCATCCCCAGATCATCACTGATCCTCCACCAAATTTCACAGTGGGGGCAAGACACTGTGGCTTGTACTCCTTTCCAGGTCTCCGTCTAACCATTAGACGACCAGGTGTTTGGCAAAGCTGAAAATTAGACTCATCAGAGAAGATTACCTTACTCCAGTCCTCTATGGTCCAATCCTTATAGTCTTTGGCAAAATTCAGCCTGGCTCTCCTTTGCTGCTCATTGATGAAAGGCTTTTTTCTAGCTTTACATGACTTGAGCCCTGCCTCTAGGAGCCTGTTACGAATTGTTCTTGCCGTGCACTTCACCCCAGCTGCCATTTGCCATTCCTTTTGTAGGTCACTTGATGTCATCCTCCGGTTGCTGAGTGACATTCGAATAAGATAACGGCCATCCAGGTCAGTGGAGAGTCGTTTTTGCTCTCTGCCATTCTGTAGCTTTGCTGTCCCCAATATATGCTGCTTGACCTTGTTGTAATGGACTGCCATCTTAGAAATTTTAAGGATGGAGGCAACATGACGCTCATTGTATCCCTCTGCTAGTAAAGCCAGAATTGAGCCCTTCTTTTCATCACTCAAGATTTTTCTTTTAAATGCCTTTGGCATGGTTAAAAGTTATTTTTTCATTCCTAGGGTCTGGGGGTAAGGTTACTCCTTGTGGAGAGTGACATACCAGCTCTGGCGTGTCGAGGTAAGGAGGCTTATTCGCCGTGCAATGCTCCTCTGGGAAATTTTAACATGCAAATTGCCTCTTCAAACAAAGAGGATCGCTACTTCCAATAGGTGGCGCTATAGAGTACAAGTCCTCTTTGTTTGAAGAGGCAATTTGCATTTTTTCATTCCTATTACTTTTGAGATATTACTAGCACTTGTTTTGCCATCCAGCTTGTCCTATTGCAAGAGGATTGTGAACACCACAGCAGTGTTTTTTTTTTATCCTTTCCTTAGTTAAATAAGATTTGGTTCAGGTGATCACCTAATCAGAAGCACATTAAGTAGAATGAGGTGTACTCTCGTTGGAATTCAACTGACACTGGAATGGAATGGCTGCCAGACATGTAGAGAAGCTGATTTTTATAAAACTGTGCTGCGGTCTCTTAATTTTTCCCAGGGCTATATATATATATAATAATAATATATATATATATATATATATATTATATATATATATATATATATATATATATAATATACACACACACACACACATACATACATGCATACATACACACACACACACAGCTCTGACAAAAATTAAGATGTGACACTTTGTTAAAATGTAACGTAGTCAGTATAATAGCTTGCATAAATAACAGTGTAAATTTGGTGTGTTTTCTAAATAACTCAACACATGACCATTAATGTCTAAACCGCTGGCAACAAAGGCAAGTACACCCCTAAGTAAAAATGGCTGAAGTCCTAAAGTATAAAGCACACAAAGTATTTTCAGCTTACAATATATTTCTCAATATACAGAAAGCAATAGGTTTGCCAGTTAACAATACTTTCACTTTTTTTCATAAAATAATCTATGGAAAACTAGAATATAATATAAAGTAGTGCTTACATTAGGAGAAGGGTCTGTAAATGTAGTAGAGTCTTTTCCTTTGTTTCCTACTAATTTTGATTGTATATGTCGACCTTCAATGAATCCAACATACTCATTGAAATTGCTACATGGCCCAGCCAAGATACTCATAAAATTGAGATGGTAGCTAATGTACTCCAGAAAAGTTGGTTTTCTCCTGCAAAAATAATCACAGCAGAAACTACAGTAAGTAATAGTAGTATTTAGACTGTTATCCAATATCATTAGCACAAGCTGTGAACTAACACCGACAGGTATAACTAGTACATAAAATACAACTAATCATAAATTCATAATAGATCCATTGTCAGCAATTATATTGTCTCACAGCATAGATCCTTTACTGGACTGCACAGATATAAAACAGCAATTGAATGACTAAAATAAAAAAAATGTGAACGTTTTCAGATTAAAGGAAATCTGTCAGCAGGATTTCACATCAAAGTCTATTTATATGTGCATGCAGCACTTTGAAAGAGAAGTCCAGCACTACCTTTACTTGATAGTCCATTCCTCCACTACTGAGAAAAGTCTTAGTTACTTACCGTTAACGGTATTTTTCGAAGACCATGACAGCACCTAACGAGAGAGGGGATCCGCCCTTCAGGAACAGGAAACCTACAGATACATAAGGGCGGCACCTCCTCCCACGCATCAGTTGGTTTACAGAGCACAAGAGGACCACCAAGGTTAATGACATAAATAATTTTCATACAACACTAATGCGTTTAAGTATCTCATTCTAAGTGAAACTTATAAGAGGAGGAAGTGCAACGCCGAACGATAAATGGGGAAGGGAATCCAAGGGTGCTGTCATGGTCTTCGAAAAATACCGTTAACGGTAACTAACTAAGACTTTATTCGAAGCCCATAACAGCACCTAACGAGAGAATTACAGAGAGTAAAAACCACTCAGAGAGGGACTACAGCTTGCAGCACCCTTACACCGAAGGAGAGATCAGAGGAAGCACCCAAGTCTAGTCTATAATGATTAAAGAATGTGCTTGGAGAGGACCAAGTGGCGGCCTTATATATCTGGTCGATGGAGACTTCAGACCTTTCCGCCCACGAGGTTGCTACGGCCCAGGTGGAATGTGCCATCACTTCTCAGGTGCCGGCCTTCCTTTCAAGTAGTATGCTAAAGAAATGGCTTCCCTTATCCACCTGGCTAGTGGGGGCCTTTGATATTTTACAGCCCTTCCTAGGGCCTTGGAAGGAGACAAATAAGGCGTCATCCTTTTTCCGGGGTTAGTTACCATCAATACTCTAAGAGACATCTCCTCACATCCACCGTGTGGAGTTTCTGTTCTTTCTGGTTGGTTGATTGGGTAGAAAGGAGGGAAGAACTATCTCCTGAGTTCTATGAAAAATGGAAGCTACCCTAGGTAAGTATGCCGGATCGGCTCTGAGTACTACCCTATCTTCCTGGACATGTGTATAAGGAGGAATCCTAGACAATGCCTGAATGTCCCCCACCATTCGCGCTGATGTTAATGCCACTAAGAATGCTACTTTTAAATGGAGAGAGTTTTTATTGAGGCATCTGTGATGGGCTCAAAAGGGGCCTCCGTCATAGCTGTGAGAACCAGGTTTAAGTCCCAGGGCATAAACCTATTCTAACTATAGGTTTGGAATCTAGCACTGCTTTAATAAATCTACTGACCCAATAGTTTTGGCGATTTCACCAATTAAAAAGAGCTCCCAGGGCGGCAACCTGCACTTTAAGGGTACTGGTGGAAAGACCCGTATCTAGACCTTTTTGCAGGAATTCTAGGATTTGAGCTATTTGGACTGAATCTCGAACTACAGTTCTCGGGTTCTGTAAGAATTTCTTCCAGGTCCTGGCATAGATTTTTGTAGTAATTTCCTTTCTGCTTTTAAGAAGGGTACTAATCAAACCTGGAGAAAATCCCTTGTCTTTTAGTAGAGACTGTTCAAAATCCATGCCGTCAGATGTAGGCCATTCACCTGAGGCTGGTATACTGGGCCCTGGGATAGGAGATCCGGAACGTCTGGAAGGACCCACGGATCGGAAATCGACATGGCTCTGAGACACGAGAACCAAGCCCTCCTGGGCCAAAAAGGAGCGATTAGTATTACTTTTGCTTTGTCCTTCCTGATTTTCCTGATCACTAGGGTATCATGGCCAGAGGAGGAAAGGCGTAAGCTAGTGCAAAGTCCCACTTTATCAGAAAGCGTCTACCGCTAGTGGACCTTCTCTGGGATTTAGGGAGCAAAATCGTTTCGATCCATCTCTGGCTGACCCCACTTTTTGTATGATTAGGTCGAAGATAACCTTCTTTAAAGACCACTCTCCTTGTCTCAGAAGGTTGCGGCTTAGGTAGTCGGCAGTAACGTTTTCCTTTCCCCTATATGCAGCGCTGTTAAAGATAGACAATGTCTTTCTGCCAGGAGGAACAGGTGCTCTGTTACTTGCATGAGGGGTTTGGATCGAGTGCCACCCTGGTGATTTATGTATGCCACTGCGACCTGATTGTCAGATAGAATCCGCACATGATGACCCTGTAGATGAATAAGGAGTGTTTTTACTGCTTGTTCCACTGCTGACAACTCTTCAGATTAGAGGACATGTCCACCTGATGATGTTCCCACAGGCCTAGTATCATGCAATCACCCATATGGGCCCCCCAACCCGTGGGACTTGCGTCTGTGGTGATTTACTCGGGTTACATTATACTCACAGCCACCCCCCTAGATAGGTTACCCTCATCCAGCCACCATCGAAGGGATTTTAATTGTGGGACGGGAGTCAGTTGGCCCTCCAGGCGACCAATAAGGCTTCTATCATAATGTAAAACCTCGCTCTGAAGAGTTCTAGTATGCCACTGTGCCCATTGTACCGCAGGGATGCAGGAAGAGAGAGAGCCCAACAAGGACATGGCCTTCCTAAGGGACATGGTAGGGTTGTTAGAAGCATTAAGGAACTGGTAGCGAAAGCGTATTAATTTGTCGGGTGGCAGACGGCATTCCTGTTTTTGACAATCTAAGGTTAGACCTAGGAACTGTTGCACTCTCATGGGCTGTAACCGAGACTTAGTGATGTTCAGTAGCCATCCTAATTGTTTTAGGGCAGATATCGACTTATGTAGCTGTTCTCGACAATGGTCCTCGGTTTTGCCTATAATAAGAAAGTCGTCGAGGTAGGGTATTATTTGGATTTGGAATTCTCGCAGGTGGGCCATGACCTCTGCTATAATTTTTGTGAAGACCCGAGGGGCCACTGCCAACCAGAATGGAAGGGCCCTATACTGGAAATACCGAGTGAGCCTTCTAACCAAACTGCAACTCTAAGAAATTGCTGATGATCTGCATGAATAGGGGACATGGTAATAAGTGTCCTTCAAGTCGAACACCACCATGAAGCAGTTTTCAAATAGTAGTTTTATTGTGGATCTAATGGTTTCCATTTTAAACGGTCGCACGACCAGAAATTTATTTAAAGCCTTCAGGTTAATTATTGTTCTGAAGGAACCTCCGGTTTTCGGACGAGAAATAGAGGGGAGTAGAAGCCTCTACCCCCTCTACCTCCGGAACCTCCACCAGGACTTTCTTATGACATAAGCCGTGAAACTCCGACTCCAAGACCGCCTGTTCTGTCTAGGAAGATCGGTAGGAGTGATTTTAAAGTATCCCGAGGAATCCTGGAAAATTCTATCCGGAGTCCCGAAGCCACCAGGCCTAAATCCAGCTGCTGTTGGAGATTTGAGACCAGGCCGGATAGAAGGCTGATAATCTACCTCCCACCGGCGCTACTAGTCATTGGGAGTTTTTTTGGATTCTCGAGACGGCGGCTGAACATGTATCCTGTACCTTTCCTCCTCCTATCTACCCATCTGACTCGCTCCCTGGATGACCTTCTACGGTTAAATCTCCTCCTACCGAAGGGACGTCTGTATGAGGGATTCGGCACGCTGGGGAATTTTTTCTTGTCATCCCCTGCCTTCTCCAAGAGTTCATCCAGGACAGGGCCAAATAGATATTCCCCTTCACAGGAGATAGAACAGAGCAGGATCTGGCCTGAATATCTCCTGGACAAGCTTTTAACCATAGCGCTCTTCGCGCTGCATTTGATAGACCTGCTTCCCTGGCAGCCATTCTCACAGAGTCTGCCGAAGAGTCTGCCAAAAAGGCTTCTGCACTCTGAATTATCGGCAGTGATTTTATTATAGATTCTCGGGGGGTCCCGTCCCCCATCTGTGATTTAAGTTGGTCCATCCAGACCATCACGGACCTGGCTGTGCAGGTGGCAGCCACCGCTGGTCTCAGGGCTCCTGCTGACATCTCCCAGGTGCCCTTGAGGAATGAATCCGCTTTCTTATCTAGCGGGTCTTTAAGTTGGCCATATCCTCAAAGGGTATAGAGGACTTTTTAGTGGCTTTGGCTACCGCAGCATCAAGTTTCAGGGCCTTATCCCACCAATTCACCAGCGGGTCTTCAAAGGGGTATCTACGTTTAAACGCCGGTGCCAAGGAACCCCTTTTCTCCAGCTTCTTCCATTCTCTGCTTATCAGGTTTTGAACTGTGTTGTTCAAGGGGAAGGACTTACGCTTCTTTGGGTCTAATCCCCCAAACAAGTCCTGCACTGACTGCTCTGGTTTTGAATCTTCTATCCCCATGGTGGACCTGACTGCCTTAACTAATCTGTCCACCTGGTCCAGGGGAAAGCAAAACCAGTAGAATCCTCCTCAAGGAGGACGATGAGTCAGAAGGGGATGAAGAAACAATGGACTCTGGCGAATCTTCGCCTTTCCTAGGCCTTGCCGGGGAATCCAAGTCTGACACTCTTGTTCCACGTTTCCTTTTAGATGACTGATCCGGTGCATATGATTTCATCTCAGTCCTAATTAGGTCCCTTAGGGTCGAGGTGAAGTCAGGAGTTCCTCCCGCTAACCTGTAGGGAGGGGCGGGGAAATGTAAGGTATTGGCATAATATGATCAGGGACTGCTGACCCTTTTCCCTCTTCCTAGATCCCTACCGTCTGCCGTACACAAGACACAACCTTTTAGGGTAGGTGTTGGCAGGGTCGGACTGGGGCACCGGACACCGGAGAAATCTCCGGTGGGCCCGCTCCCAGCCCCTGCCTCCTCATAGGTGTGGCCGTGCCTACTCTCAAGCGACTCTATGTTCTATAGTGGGCACCGACAAGCAGGCTGCCGCTGCACAAGTGAAGTGCAGTGGCAGTGTCTTCACATTACCTGCCGTCGGCTTCTATTGAAGAGCGGTGCCTGCGTGCCGACCCTCAATTCAGCCTGCACAGTATCAGGCGCACAGCTGATTGTGCAAGGCTGAGTCTGAGAGGAGACACGCAGGCACCTGTTTCCTGCGCTGAGTCTCCAGCTCCTCTTCTTTAATACCCTGGACAGCTGTGAATGTGATCTAAAGCTGATTGGCTGCAATACAGCCAATCAGCATTAGTTTTCTTTATGTGACCTCACAGCACAGCTAAGGCAGGAAGCTGTGCTGTGATAGGTCAGCTGTCCTGCCCAAGCAGCACACCCAGATTTGTACAGAGGAGCAGAGGAACAACGTTGCTGGCTGCAGGTGAGTGGATTTAAGAAAATATTAATATACGAAGCCTGCAGCCTAACTAGTTCTCCAGCCACTGAGGCAGTTAGGGAAGGGGCCCTCATGCAATCTAAAGGGGACACAGATGAGGGGGCTCACATGAAATTTCTTGTGGGCCCCCTCCTCCACTGTTTCACCTCTAATTTTCTGTGGGCACCTTTCCCCATTTGTCAATCATCTGTATTTTACTGTGTGTCCCTTTACCCCATCTGAGCAGGCACACAGGAAGTTAGGTGACACCATGGGAGGGGGCCCACAGGAAATTAGAAGTGAAAGAGTGGGGAGAGAAAGCCCACTGGAAATTAGAGGTGAAACATTGGGAGAGGTGGGCCCACAGGAAATTAAGGGTGGAAGTGGGCCCAAAGGATATTAGATGACAGTGGGGGGGTGGCCCAAGATATTTAACCCTTCACGACATCCGTCTTACATGTGTGGCACACGTTAAATGCCACTGTCCATCTCTGACAGCAGCATTTAACACGAGCTTACAATGCGTGTATCTTTCTCTCGCCCATCAGCACCTAAAAAATCACATCACGGCTGGCCAATGGTCATACTGTCATGACAGCCGGGGGTCTATTGAGACCCCTATGCCTGTCATTACGGATCTCTTTTGAAACCTTTCCTGCGGCCAGTCTCAAAGGAGACCTTGATTTCTGCAACACGCAGCGATGTGTCTCATGTGGTGTAGTGTATAGAGGATCTGTCAGCTCTCCGTGTCGTTAGTATATAGAGGATCTGTCAGCTCTCCTGTGTGGTGAAGTATATAGAGGATCTGTCAGCTCTCCTCCTGTGTCGTGTAGTATATAGAGGATCTGTCAGCTCTCCTGTGTGGTGAAGTATATAGAGGATCTGTCAGCTCTCCTCCTGTGTCGTTTAGTATAAGAGGATCTGTCAGCTCTCCTGTGTGTGTAGTATATACAGGATCTGTCAGCTCTCCTCCTGTGTCGTGTAGTATATAGAGGATCTGTCAGCTCTCCTGTGTTGTGTAAGTATATAAAGGATCTGTCGGCTCTCCTGTGTCGTGTAGTAAAATAGAGGATCTGTCAGCTCTCCTGTGTGGTGTAGTATATAGAGGATCTGTCAGCTCTCCTGTGTGGGTAGTATATAGAGTATCTGTCAGCTCTCCTGTGTGGTGTATATAGAGGATCTGTCAGCTCTCCTCCTGGTGGTGTAGTATATAGACGATCTGTCAGCTCTCCTGAGTGGTGTAGTATATAGAGGATCTGTCAGCTCTCCTGTTTTGTGTAGTATATAGAAGATCTCTCCTGTGTGATATTTTTACATAACTGCATGGTGGGCCCAAAGAATGATTTTCTCTGGTGGGCCCAAGGTCATCCAGTCCGACGCTGGGTGTCGGGCAGGGGCTGATCGCAAAGGGCACATTCCCTATGCCTCGACTTTTCCAAACATTTCTTGCCCTGCTGGACAAAAACATAAGGGGGGAAAAACTGCGTCACCGGGTGTACTTTCACAAAGATCTCTTACCCTGTTTTCCCCGAAAATAGGGCGCCCCCTGAAAGTAAGGCATGCTAGGGGAGCACTGTGCCTGTTAATATAAGGCACCCCCCCCCCCGAAAATAAGGCATACCTTGTTCGGTGCATGCGGCATACATTGTGTCTCCTCCCGCTGTCCCCGCTGTCCGGTGCCCGCCACTGCAGCCGAGCTCTTCGCAGGAGTTAATCACAGCCTCGGAGCTGTGTTCTGATCTCCGCCCATGAGTCCTGCGCCAATCACAGCGTAGAACCATGGCCAGCTGATGTCATCCATAGCCTCTGTTTGTTCCTGTAGAAAGGGCGAGAGGCTAGCACTCAACAAGATGGGTGGTGCAGGTGAACGAGATCAAAGATCTCCAAAATCAAATACTGTCAAATAAAAACCGCCCCTCAGGTTATGCTTCAAAGTGAAAAAAATTGTTATTGTTCAATGTCCTAATGTGAAAAACGACAAGCAATATTAACGTTTCGGCCACAGCCTGGCCTTGAACACAATGTCGCAGTATAGAGATGCTTTGGAGCGTATGTTAACAAGGATCCCTTATAGAGAATTGATGCAGGGCATAAGAAATAAACCCGTATTTATGTTCACTTGGATACAGCAATTTTTTTATATAGGGTAGTATAGGGTGATATTCAGATATAGGTTAGCTGTATTAGGGAGGGTATTGTAATGCTGTGAACAAAGAAAGAAAACCATGGAGGTATCATGGGAAATGGTAACAAAATATATGTGGTTAACAAAATAGAGTATAGTTACCCCATAGATTGTGGGTTCTGGGATGCAGAGTATTGATATGGTAGGATATCCGTGTGATCCGTTGGTGATATATTGGTCTTCCCTGTCAGGATTGGAGGCATTGGTGGTGAAGTGGATCGCTGGCACGCGTCTCCCAGCTAAGGCACGGTATGTGCCAGCGATCCACTTCACCACCAACGCCTCCAATCCTGACAGGGAAGACCAATATATCACCAACGGATCACACGGATATCCTACCATATCAATACTCTGCATCCCAGAACCCCACAATCTATGGGTAACTATACTCTATTTTGTTAACCACATATATTTTGTTACCATTTCCCATGATACCTCCATGGTTTTCTCTTTCTTTGTTCACAGCATTACAATACCCTCCCTAATACAGCTAACCTATATCTGAATATCACCCTATACATACCCTATATAAAAAAAATTGCTGTATCCAAGTGAACATAAATACCGGGTTTATTTCTTATGCCCTGCATCAATTCTCTATAAGGGATCCTTGTTAACCATACGCTCCAAAGCATCTCTATACTGCGACATTGTGATCAAGGCCAGGCTGTGGCCGAAACGTTAATATTGCTTGTCGTTTTCACATTAGGACATTGAACAATAAAATTTTTTTCACTTTGAAGCATAACCCTGAGTGCGGTGTTATTTGACAGTATTTTATTCTGTTTGTTCCTGGGCTGTGATTGGCCCAGGGCTCCTGCGCTCTGATTGGCCCAGGGCTCCTGCACCATCAAAGCACTGAAAGCAGCACCGTGGAGGAAACCATAAGAAAGTGAAAGTGTGTGTGTCTGTGTAAGGGTGTGTGCGTGTACGGTACACACATGGGAGGCTGCAGTGGGATACTGTGATAATGGGAGGCTGCAGTGGGATATCGGATGATGGGAGGTTGCAGTGGGATACCGGGATGATGGGAGGCTGCAGTGGGATACCGAGATGATGTCAATTCTTTTTCTTGAGAAAGTAGACACCCCCCACCCCCGAAAATAAGACATGGCGCAACTTTCGAAGCAAAAATTGAAGACGGTGTCTTATTTTCGGGGAAACAGGGTACCAGTCCGCAGAAATAGGTACCGGATAACGGGGGAGCTCAGCTGATGAGGATGCCTCCACTGTTCTGGAGGAACCTTTGTGGCTGGACTTGTCACTTGTCCGTCCTCTGGACTTCAGCTGGGCTTGATGAGAGGCCTGCTTGGACCATGCTTTTTCTGTTCTTTCTTCTGCTCAGCTGGCAGGACATCCTGCTGCTCTGCCGAGGCTTCTGGCATCTCCATTGTGGAAACTGAAGCGTCTTTGCAGCATGTCCGGGTGAGCAGATGTGACCAGGGGTTCGGCTCCTCCCACCCCGGGTCTGCCGCCTCCCTCCCTGAGCCCCCTCCTCCCTGCGTGTCCCATGCCCCAGCCGCTCCATACAGGCGACGCCGGGCAGAAAAGCGAAGGAGGAGATCGCCGGCACCCAACTTCCGGCCCGACGCTCCAAGCCCCCCGCGCCGCATCACATTCGCCCCACACAGGAAGGCCAGGAAACGCGCAGGGAGGACAGCCCGGAGGCGCCACGCCGGGACAGACGCCGCCGACACCACCACCGCCCAGACCGGATGCCATCGCCACCGACCCCGTAAGTAGTGCTACCGGGACTGGCTGCTGCCCGGTCCGGACATCCTCGCCCCCGCCCAGACTGCTGGGCAGCCGGGAACAGAGGCAGGTCATACTAGGCCGCAAGAGTAGGAAAAAACCCGACCCGGGGGGGGGCCTATACTCACGTTCCGGCGCCGGCCTAGGAGACGGAATCCACCGGACACCGCTCCCCACTGCTCCGCACACAGCCGTGGAATCCTCCCCGGACCCACCGTGGCGCTTCCAGGGTCCCCGCGCCTGATCGAGGTAGGGGACTGCCCGCTACCTGGGTCGACCGGCTGGCCTGGGTCCATCCAAAGGATACTGTAGGGATCCTGTCCTCCAGGAACAGGAAACCAACTGATGCGTGGGAGAGGTGCCGCCCTTATGTATCTGTAGATTTCCTGTTCCTGAAGGGCGCATCCCCGCTCTCATTAGGTGCTGTCATGGCTTCGAATAAACAATGTTTACATTGACAGGAAAATGAAACTGAAGAGCTATTTATAGTTTTGAAGCCTCTGCCACTCCAGCTCTATTCCAGGCCTATTCCGCCTCCTCCTTTGCCTAAAGTCACACAACAAAAATGCTATCTACCAAACAGGAGAGGCGATATTGAGAAGGGAATAAAGTTGGAGTGGCAGAGGTTTCAAATCTACAAAGAGTTTTTCTGTCTCTTTTCCTATCAATTCAAATGCTGATTTTTCAGCAACGGAGGAATGGACTGGCCATGTAAAAGTATCACGCTACATACACATACAATTTAAAAGGGAATCTGACAGCATGATTTCACTCCCCCTTAAAAGCTACACAAGACTTTCCTGATATTAAATATTAACACCATTACCGTATTTATGAAGTTTTAAAAAGAGGAAAAGGTGACACTCGCTGTCCCATGAAACATTTTTTAACTGAAAAACCTTTAAAACGTGGATTGGATGCAGGAGGGTGCAGGCTCAGTAGAAGGACAACGGCCATTTTGCATGCACTGGCGCTTCGACGGGTCCAGGCACCATTAGTAATTAGGCTGCATGTTCACATGTGCATGGATATTTTTCCTATCTACATCTTTGAATATGAGATTCCGGACACTATCATATTGTACAATGCAGTAGAAAGTGCTTACAATATAGCATCTTTTAGTTGTTGCTTGCTGAGCATGTCTGGGTTTTTGCATATTCCTACAAGGAATAGAAGGCAAAAAAAAAATTAGCTGCTTTTTTATTTATCAGATCATTACGTGACCATTTTTTTAAAATCTGCGGTAAATGTTCCAGATGTCCATCACCCTAAAGGATGAGGATTGCCAAATCGAACAAGTTTCCAAAGGATATTTCCTGTCTTTTCTCTGGTCTCTCACAGGCGGCTGCAATCATTACGCTCCACTAGTAAAACCGGCTCTTCTCACCTCTCAATGTTTTACCTTTAAAGTCACTTTAATAAATTATAATTGGTAAAATAGTTCTATTACAATGTACTCTCTAAATCAGGATAGGTTTCCCTTATTTCTACTAAACAGTAGAAGAATCATTTCTATGGAGCAGCAACCAAACTGATGAAAATTAGCCTACATACAGATTACATTTGTCTCAATCATTTACACATCACTACACCACCAGTCCTCAAGCGAAGATGTTAAACTTACCGTAATAGGATAGTTATTATAAGTTAATAGTGGGGCCAATTCATCACAGCTATTATTTCACAAAAGTGGAGGAAAAGCTTTCAAAATTATTGGGGAAACACAGAATTGCACGAATAATCTGCAGCTTTTAGTGTTCTTACGCCACTTTGAGTCAGCGCCGCCAAAATGTTTATAGCTGGGGCTGAGCCGGGACAGGCGTGGTCATGCCCGCCCATCTGGTTTAGGAAAAGTGGCAGTGTTAGTTACTCAAGAAATGCTACTCCAGTCCCTGGAGGTGTGCGCCTAGTAATGAATTCATTACTTCTTTTACTCCATCAAGACTGGAGTAGCGCGAGCATGCAGCAATGTTGCACTGGACTACACTGCCGCATCTACAAAGCATCAAATTGGGAGTAATAGAGACAGCGACACTGTGCTTTACTGTCATTACAGTCCTTTGATTCTAAAGTATTAGTATCACAGCAGCCAGACACTCATAATCACTAATATATATAACATCTTAAAAGGAGTCTGACAGCACAAAATGACTGTTCAAACCAAGTACAGGCACTACATGCACCCGTAGTGTGGTCAGGCAGTTCAGTGTTCCTCCTTGTCTAGCTCCAGCCCCTCTTAATTGACAGGTGCCAGAGAAAAGAGGAGATATATGAAGAACAGGTAGATTCCAAGCCCCTGTGCTTGGTTTGAACAGTCATTTTGTGCTGATAAGACTTCCTTTAACTATGCATCACAATTAATTATAGTGGGAAAACGCCAGTAATATACAATCTTTTACTAATCAATCTCTAAAGTGATGTAACAGTTTATCACATAGTTTCGCACTTATATTGCGGTTACAGTCAGTTAGAAGTTGCTTCATTTCCTACTGCAGTCACCAGTCATGAACATTGAGAAATTAAGTTCCCTGAAACATTGAAGAAGGCTGAACCGCGGTCACAACTCTTCATGTGACTGTTTAACTCAGCTTCACATTGTGAAAATTCCAACCAGTGGAAGTGAACTCCAGCCAGTGAATGTGTCTTTCCAGCAAAGCTCATGGCTTCAAAAATTACTAACATACACTCCTCAACACTGAAATTGCAACATCAAGAGGAATTATGGGAATCACAGATCGACTGGCATGTTAATGATGTGCAAGTGATGAAAAATGGCAACATTTGCAAAAAATCTCAATTCACTGGAGGCCACAAGGGAAAACCATAAAGAGGCCTTCATGAGACACCATACACACTGATAATACTGATTATAGTCATTATGGTGTGGGTGATTCAATGCAAGGTAGCAAGACCCCTTGCAGGGTTCGACAAACCCGGGCACCAGTGGCGCCCAGAAAATCATGCCTGGCGCCCGGGGAATTAAAGAGGGGCCCTGAGCAGGCGGGGGGGCCCACTCGCCGTCGGGCACCCCGGCGCCCGTTAGCGCCGCCACTGGCCCCTCCCGCCGCTTGCTCAGGGCCCCGGCAGCAGCTGGCGCAATACATACCTATCCCCGTGCCTCCGCTGCCGCAGCTCCGAGCTCCAGGGGGCGCCTGCGCTTCCTCTCTCACAGCAGCGCCGCTGAATGACGTCATCATTCAGCGGCCGCGGCCGGCTGTGGCAGAGGGCGCGCGGACGCCGGACAGGTGAGGCGTGGTGTGTGCCTGCGTGTGTGTGCCTGCGTGTGTGTGTGTGTGTGCGCATGTGAGAGTGCTGCCTGCCGTGCTGTATGTGTGATAGTGGTGGGGGGAGGCAGTGATGGTGGTAAGGAGGCGATGATGATGTTGGGGAGGCAATGATAATGGGAAGGCAATGATGATGATATTAATGGGGAGGCAATGATAATGGGAAGGCGATGATGATGATATTAATGGGGAGGCAATGATAATGATGATAATGGGAAGGCAATGATGATATTAATGGGGAGGCAATGATGATGTGGGAGGCAATGATGATGATGAGGGGAGGCAATGATGATGATGTGGAGACAATGATAATGGGAAGGCAATGATGATGATATTAATGGGGAGGCAATGATAATGATGATGATGGGGAGGCAATGATAATGGGAAAGCAATGATGATGATATTAATGGGGAGGCAATTATAATGATGATGTTGGGGAGGCAATGATAATGGGAAGGCAATGATGATGATGATGATATTAATGGGGAGGCAATGATGATGAAGGGAGGAATGATGATGATGATGGGCAGGCAATGATGATGAGGGGAGGCAATGATGATGATAATGGGCAGGCAAAAATTCTGGCTCCTAAATTTTTTGGCTGGCTCCTAGATTCTGAACAACTTTGTCGACCCCTGCCCTATAGTATTTATTCATGCATGCCAACAGCCCTACATTGATTTGGCTGTGGAAGCCGTGGTACGGCCATTTCTTAAATGTCCCAGGAGCCATTTTTCAACTCTACTGCGCCAGGCTGCATTATGCTTTTACTACTGTCAGCAGCCTGCATGACCTAAATATGTTTACCATCGCCTGCAGGGTCTCTGTACTTGTCTCCCATTGAGCACATCTGGGACGTCATTGGTCATCAATTGCAAAGGGAGCTGCCAGCAGCGTATTTTGATGATTTGCATGACAAAGTGCATACAGAGTGGCAGAAAATTCCACAGACAATCATTAATAACCTCATTGTTAGCAACATAGGTGTGTAAGCACGTGTATTACTGCAAATGGCACTCATACTCAATACTGAAAAAGAGCAAGATGTTTTGCAAATTTTGTCTCCATTTTTCCATCATTTGCATATCATTCACATGGCTATCCAGCCTGTGATTTCCAGAATTTCATGATGATTCCTTTTTAGGTTTGAAATGTGAATGTTGAGGCATGAATAAAAAAAAAAAAAAAAATCAGTCAAGTTTTTGTTATGTGTAATGTTAGAAGCCTTTGTACACAAATACATCAAAATAACCCCTTCACGACATTTGATGTAGGCTTACGGCACGGTCGGGAAGGGTCCACTACATCCCACACCTTTCCCCGACGTCATTGCGAGGGCCCGATCATTGCACTATAGGGGTCTATTTAGACCAACAATCACAGTAAAAAAAAAGGTAAAAAGAAAAATTAAAAAAAAAAAGTTTAAAAAATTTAAAAAGAAATTATAGTTCCGAGTTATAGTTAAATTATAGTGATCTGAGTGTTGCACTCCCATTGTCAGTATGCTTTGCCCCTACATAGGCTAACACTGTCCTTATTAATTGATTGGACAGTGTCGCATTGTGTAGGGGCAGGCCTGAAAGACCAGGGTTATGGTAAGGCGGGAGTCACACTAGCGATGAATATGGACGAATGCTGCGCGATAAAACATTGCATAGCACTCAGACCAGTATTCATCTATGGGGCAGCTCCCATCACCGTTTTTTTTTTCTCGGCCGTAATCTACGTGCGAGTGAAATCGCAGCATACTGCGATTGTCATCGACACTCGGCAGAGTCTCGGCGCACTCGCACCCATATAAGTTTATGGGTGCGAGTGACACAGCGCACATCACTCAGATATCATCCAAGTGCTGTGCGATACACGCCGTCCCCAGCAATGGAGGAGATAGAGAAATTAGTTTCTCTGCCTCCTCCACAGCTGTGCTCCAATCTGCTCTATGCGAGAGGCTCGGAGCACAGTAGCACTGACACTCAGCTCCCGCACGCAGCAGAGCAGGAGCCGAGGGTCATTAGCATATCACATCGGATGTCATACGCAAGTGTGACACCGGCCTAACAGAGACACCCAGTGTTCCAATTTATTCACAAATTTCCAGTAAAAAATAACAGACTATGACAATACAGATTTCTTAAAAATTAAAGGGGTATTTCAGTCTCCAAGATCTTATCCCAATATGTAGTGGGTGTAATAATAATAATAATAATATTAGCAAATACCTCCACTTAAGGAATCAAAAAAACTATACTACATTTCTATTACTTTTTGCTGATGTGCAGGCATTGCAGTACCTTAGGTATTACGTTATGACCATTAATATAGTGACAGTTAGCTAATTGCTAGTGGTCATAACTAGAAATGGGCAAACTCGAACAGTAAAGTTCGGTGTCCGGTGTCCGTGCCCAAATAGTAGGTGTTTGGTACGAACACAGACTTCAGTAGGAAGTCCATGTTACTGTTCGGGTTTGGCCCCCCGAACACCGGATGTTTGTTGCGCCGTCATTTGCAAATCATCACAGCCGGTCAGACAGCCGCGGAGCCTACCGCTGTGATTGGAGGTATAAAGTTTACCTCCGGTCTTTGGTGTTGGCTGATGTGACTACTGTTCCCATCAGCAGACACCTGCTGCTGCTAATAACAGTGAGAGCAGGAGCGGCTGATGGAAGTATTCATCAGCCAGTGCTTGCGGTGTCAATAAATAATTAAAAGTAGATGCACCTTTTCTGTGCAGCTGTGGGATGCTATTTTTAGGCTGTGGGGGCCAATACCCATGTGACCTTACCATCCTGAGAATACCAGCCCCCAGCTGTCTGCTTTAGCAAGGCTAGTTGTCGAAAAAAAAAAATAATTATTTATTTTAATAACTTAAAAATATGGTGTGGGGACCCCTTTATTCTTGATAACCAGCTTGCTGACAGCTGAGGGTTTCAGAGTTTTGCATGGCTGGTTATCAAAAATACAGGGGAACCCATGCCATTTATTTTTTTAATTATTTATTTACAGCGCAGGCGCCAGCTGATGAGTAAGTATGAGTACTCCCATCAGACGCTCCTGCTCTCATTGTTATCAGCGGCAGCAGGCATCGGCTGATGGGAGCAGTAGTCCCAGTGCAGATCTGCCAGTCCTCTCACTAATGCACTCTGTATAGCCCCTCCTTACACCCTATTAAGTGACTTCTTTCGGTCTACAGTACATTCTGCAGAAAGCTGCCAATCAGTATTGAGGGTCGGGGCTAAACAGAGCTGATGAATAGAGTAGACTATATTTCAGCGGCTCTACACTGAGGATACTGGCAGAGCTGCAGCAGAAAAAAAAACAGTGCTTTATCAAAACGACAACAAGCAGTTTAGTCAGTGACATTGCATGGATCAGGTCTCTGCCCCAACTTTGTGATGTTTTCTGGCACCATAGCAAAAGATTACTGACAGAGTCCCTGAAAGACCCTTATTCTATGGTGACATATTTTTACAGTGCTGTAAAATAAAGCAATGTGAACAGCAATCCTGGGGAGCAGTGAACAGCTGTGTTGGATAGTACTTGCTCCTGTTGTAACTGTAGGGATCGGAGAAAGCTCTGATCACAGCCACTCAACTCTTTATCACTATGGTCAAGAGCAGCAAAATCAAAGGTGACTGCCCCCTTCAATAAGATCATCAGGTTTCCTTTAGATATGACTATGACTAGGGGTCCCCTGTGCAGTCTTTCCTGAGAACTTAAGAAGGACCCAGGGTTGTCCGTTCACCAAAGGCACATTTTGATGTGCCAACAGTTGTTGCTAAATGACTGCCAATCAGCATATCATCATAATCAGCAGCACATCTCTGGTCTAAATGGGTGATGTGCCGCCAATATTAATGATTTTAGTGCCAGAATGAATGACCAAAACAGGTGACTGCTGTCATGTTTAAACAAGCTGATAATCGGCAAACTAGTGTCTGTTTCTGATTATTAGCTCAACTAATGAACCTTAACTTTAGATCACAAAAAACAACCATGTTAATAATGCAGGGGAGGCATGGTTCACACTTTCCACAGCGCTCCTCTTATCTCTGTACGACATTTAGGAAAACCAGAAAAGGTGCCACATAGCAGAGAAACAGTAAGTGGCAACATAAACAAGGGCACCAGGTAGGATAACTATACATCATGTCAGGGTTAGAGGGTAGACCTGATGTCCAAACATCTTGTCAGTAAGAGTATGCACATCTTTTAGATGCCGGAATAACCACATTGTTTTTTTAGCAGAAGACACTTAAGGAATAACATTTTCCTTAAGCACCTCCTTTGATATCCTTTGCGCCGATTTTGTATCTGCTTTGCTGCAGCTTTGTTAGTTGATATATAAGATAGCGGCAGCATGCAAGCAGAAGCCACCTTAATAATGGTCAGGTCCCTTCTCACAGTCGCTTCACAGCTTTCAAAGCTTGAAGCAGTTAAAACAAGTGAAAAAAAGAGAGAATATATGACCAAGTTGTTCTGACATTGTACACGTGTTCATTCTTTTGGCCTTTTGTTGACATTTTTTTATGGGGGTTCCAGGAGGTATCTGCCTGGAAAAAAACGTGTACATGCACCCTAAAGGTTACTCTTTATAGTTTTGGAGCGCCCGCTGGGGCCTGCAGGGTACTCCATACCAGGTTTTTCACTCCTTAAAGGGGATGTGACGGTGGCAGTGACCCGGTCCGTGGCCCCGGGCGTCCATGCAAAAATGGTGTGAATGAAATTAAAGGTAAAGGGGAAATGTTTGTGATGCCACCTGTGGTTTGTGGTCAGAGGGGACCACCGCTGTAATGCAGATCGTCTGGGACTGGTGGTGAGGCAGCAGAGTTGGTATAGCTCCCCACAGGTAGAGCCAAGTCCCAGGGCAGATGTAGTATGTTCAAGAAAGTAATGATGTAGTATGTGGCGAGGGATGTAGCAGTGCTGAGTGGGTGTTGCAGGAGGAACTTGAAAGGACACAGTCAGATGCAGTTTCCAAAGCTTTACTCACAGTTCTGCAGGTAAAGTGTCCAGGGCACTGGCTACAGATGGTGCTGGAGATCCGACTGCCTGGAAACAATTTGGGTTCCACCTCGCCAGGAGGATTTAGAGGCCTTTCTGCTGCGCTCTCTGTTCCTGGCCTCTGCTGCTTATAGCTAAGCTGCGGCCCTCTTCTCTGTGTTGAATTTCCAACCTGTATAGCAGGCAGAGTGAGCCTATCAAGGGCTCCGTCTCTTCTCTCTGGTAACCCTGGTTCTTGTGTTACTGCTGTGCTGGCAGGTGTCAGTGTGAACAGGGAACTTGCAATTCTCTGTTCTCCAGATGCGACTGTCGGGCTTGGAGTCCCCCTGGTCCAGGACTCTGGTGTCCTTTTTTATCAGATCTCTGCTCTGGGTGAGTTGTAGCATACAGCTCCATTCCCACGAGCTTCTCTCCACACCTCCTCTCTAGTCCCTATCCACAGACAGACTTCTAACTCCTCCCCAAGCCAGAATGTTCCAAGGAAGCTCCCCTGAAATCAGGTGTTATAGCTCCCCCTTCTGCTCTGGAATAAGAAAAGTGTAGCATGCTGTGTGTTACCTGGCAAGGGGTTTCCACTTTGTTTCCAGGCATGGCATGACCCCCTGTAAAGGAAGCAACACCACTGCGGCAACCGGACTCCTGGGGTGCCACACTTTTCTTGTGGTAATCTTGTAATGGAGGAACCTGATGGGTTACAAGACAGGGCTCGGATAGATATACTGTAACTAAGGAGCTGTGTTTTCACAGAAAGGCCAGAAAAAGCCGAGTCACTGCCATTAAACGAAATGTGTACAGACCTGACTGCTGTTCATTTTTATCAAGGAAAACAATGTCAAGTTTGACCTGGCATTGCTTTCATTAAATGGCATATTCATCAGCACAGCGTGTGCCCTGTTGATTAATCAGACACAGGTGTTAGTATGGTGTGCCAATGTTCATACATCTCACCCACATAAAGTCAGACAAGTATATAAGAACAACTGGCAATTCTCATAATCCTAAGAAGGTGTATAAGATAAGGTAACACTTCTGTTTTAGAGCTGGGATGATGATGAGGACAGACAGCACATGCTGACAACTTTCTCCCATAGGAGTCAACAAGTCATTTCATAACAGACATTTCTTAAGGGTATGTGCATACGTTGCGGATTGTCCTGCGGAATTTTCTGAAGAGAATCCGCATCTCTTGGCAGAAAACGCAGGCTAAAACTCATGTGGTTTTCCTGCGGAATTGATGAAAGACAGAGAGAGAGAGAGATGCGTTCACACGGAGTATTTTTGCTTATTTTTTTTGAGTAGAAACTCACCAAAATCCTCCTAAACAACAAGGAGTTTCCGCTTATGCTCCAAACATTCAGCAAGAAGACGCAGTGTGAATACACCCTTAAGCTGCTGTTCATAGCTAAAGCAAGATGGCTGTCCCTCTAATAATGTAATGGAAAGACACTAATAGACAAAAAGCATAAAAAAATAATAACAGATTAGCCAAAAACAGGATGTGTCAAAATATACTGACTATATGTTGATAAGATCCATTGCTCTCATCATAGAACGCTTCTAAAGTTTTGAAAAAACAGCTGTACAACTGATGCTCCTCCAATAAAATAAGACATCTTACCGTCATGTAGCTGGAAAGCCAAAGTTGTGATTTTTTGTGTCACAATCATCAAGGGACTGCAATGAAAAAGTATAATGCCATTAGACAGATATCTTAAAATACGTCCTACTTCCAAAATAAATGGCAATTAATATAATAAAAGTTTAATATATGACTATACAATGTTTCTTCATGGCGTCCCCTTTGTATGTTACCGGAGACAATTAAATGCATACATTTTCAGATCTCCCTCTCCCCTCACATCCCATTTCCTAATGTGCCCATCAACAGCTTCATTAGCATGCGGGCATATCATTGAACCTACTAAATATCAGAATAGCGAGGAAGTTGCTGAATGGCAGAGTATGCAGCAAGCAGAAGGAATACATAAAGAATACATGGACAAAAGTACAGAATGTGGACAGCAAGACATCACATCCATATGTTCCTGCTAATACTGCAATTTATGATTAATATTGGTCTTCGGTGAATACAGATTTTCCCATCACTGAGGTGACAACTGGTGCTCATAAAGTTCTATGGAGAAATGTAACTTATTTCAGGAAAACTTGCAGCAATATATCTGTGTCTGCTACTCCTCCTCTCTATAAAATTGTACAATCACCAACAGTCATTATCTAAGAAATGAGAAAATCTGTTTTCACTGAATACAGATTTCACTCATGAATTGAAAGGGAATGATCAGTCTAGGAAGAGAAAGAAGCAAAGTTCTCTTTTGGGATACAATACAAAGTTGCTTATTTTTATGTGCACTATTGATTTATGGAACAAAAATATTAAAATGACAGTTACTCAGTAATAATAAAAGGTTTACCAAAAGGCATTTTAAAAAAGGAAAAAAATATGATATTCCACATTACATACTGAGACAAAAAAAAAACCAAACCACAGTCCAACTAAGGAAATATGAACACATCGGCTTTTACACACGCATGTTTGCTGGTGCAGAGTACAGATTGACTTCACAATGGAAAGCGCCTGAAGGATGGCCAGATCACATGTTTTACCTGCTTGGTGTCTTTGGAAATATGAAAGTTATAAGACGCTCAAAAGACTGAAATGTAAAAAGTAAGTCACATGGAATCTTAAAGCCAGTAGCTTCAATTCATAATTTTTCTTTTTTCTAACAAAAAAGTACCGTAACCATTTGTCTTGTGGTAACTGATAGTTTTTGCTCTAAATTCATCAAAAATGGATCCCAGTGATTCGTGCATTTTGCACAAAATAAAAAAAAAAATGTTCTTTATTGTTATCTTTCACCTGTTTTGTAACTTTTTAGTCTCATGTTTAGTTAAAATGTTGCAAAAATTGTTCCGAAATTACCAGGTGCATATAAAATAAATGCAGGCGGCGGACTGGAGAACATATGCAACATATTTGTGACGTTGAGAAGTTGGAAATGATGAATCAGGCGTAAACATCTGGAAATCATAAAGTCTACCAACAGTGGCACAGTTAAAATAAAACAAACAAAACATAAAAAAATACTTTAAAAGGCAAAAATGGAAAGATGAATAAAGTGCAAATATAAAAAAGGCGCAAAAGGAAAAAAAAAAAAAAAAAAAGAAAGTCAAAAAATAAGTGCAAATACAATAATCAATCAGGCCCACGGTGTGAGCAATTTCCCCTTTTGCAGGGTTAGTCCTGTTTCCTCTGATTATTCCGGTTATATGATCATCATGTAATTGTACAGACCAGAGTTACAAAACTGATATCAGTTGAACTAGACAAGTGTTTTTAAAAAAAGAAAAAAATCTCGGCTGCATTTATTGGATATCCATAAAAGTACTTCAAACAAAAAAGGTACACAACTAATAGCAAAATAACAGTCATAATAAAACAAATGTAGGCAGGTAGCTCTATATCGTGCCTGATAACCACCGATGGAGGGCGTACAAGAACACATGGAAACGCATGTGCAGAATAATGAGGAGTAGAAGCACTTGACAAATCACATGTACACCGCCTCCCAACAACGTTCACATGACACAGGATAGATAAATAACAAGAACAAATACATGTATCATATTAAAATCCAAAACGCCTCGCTGGTGAGAAGATTTTGTTTAAGATCACCAACTCGAAGTGGGGCATTAACCCATTCAATGCTGTGCACTGCGAGGGAGTACTTTTTTTTTTGATCAACAGAAGCACAATGGGTAGAAACATTACTATTAGATGCATTAGACTCTAAGGCCGGGGTCACACTTGCGAATGTGATGCGAGAAACTCACATCAATACCCGGCACTGCCGCCGACACTCAGACCAGAGTGTGCGGCTGCATAGAAAAACATGGAACCGCACACTCCGATCCGAGTGCCGGGTATTGATGAGAGTTTCTCACATCACACTCGCAAGTGAGACCCTAGTATAATGCATCTAAGGCCGGAGTCACACTGGCGACAAAATCGGACGACTGCAATGCGATGAAACACGGATTTTGGTAAGAACTTACCGGTAAAATCCTTTTCAGCGAAGGAAGGGAGGGAGACACAGGAATTCATTACTGATGGGTAGGCGGAGCCCCAGATCAGGATGTTACCTCAGATCAAAAGAGTGATGACTGGCTGGCCCCTCCAGCTCGGGCTCCTCCTACTCAGCTCCAGTCGTACCAAAGCTTTTAGGAAAAAGAGCCAAGATCACCAGCGGAGCAACATAACCCCTTCTGAAGGAACTTCAGAGAAAAAACACAAGGATACAGGTTATGCATGCAAAGAAAGCCAAAAACCACAGAGTTCCAGGTACTACTCACGGAACCTGACTACTGCGATGAGCTGGCGATGCTGGAAAAGAGCCTTAGCGCGCTGACCTCAGCCCAGATAATCGCTATCAGATAAGGGTCGCGCTGCATCTGAAAACATCAACACACTTCTGCCTTGGGAGGGTGCTGTGTCTCCCTCCCTTCCTTCGCTGAAAAGGATTTTACCGGTAAGTTCTTACCAAAATCTGTGTTTCAGCTGCAGAATGGAAGGGAGGGAGACACAGGAATTCATTACTGATGGGACGTCCCAAAGCAGTTCAAAAATAAGGGTGGGAAAAACCAACAAGAGGCAGAAACCCAACAACCTTAACAACAAAGCGCAACCAGCGCTAAACACAAGTTCATCCAGAACTTTAAACTACAGCTGCCTGCAGGACCCTACGTCCGAGGGCTGCATCAGCGGAAGCACTGACGTCCACTTTATAAAACTTTGTAAACGTGTGGACAGAGCGCCAAGTTGCCGCTCGGCAGAGCTGCACTGCCGAGGCACCTTGATGAAAAGCCCACGATGAGGCCACAGCTCTCGTAGAATGGGCTCGAATCTTAATCGGGCAAGATTCACCCCGAAGACGGTAAGCTTCCAAAATAGCTGACCGGATCCAACGAGCTATAGAATCCTTGGAAGCTCGTTGACCACGCCGACGACCTGCTGGAACCACAAACAGGGAGTCCGTCTTACGAAAACCTTGAGTAATAGATAGATAAAACTTCAAGGCCCGCACTAAATCCAATGTGTGTAAAGCTCGCTCTTTCACATTCTTCGGATCCGGGCAGAATGAAGGCAACACAATATCCTGGTTGACATGAAATTGTGACACCACTTTAGGCAAAAAATCACCCCGAGTGCGAAGCACTACACGATCCGGAAAAAACTCCAGAAAAGGAGGCGAACAAGAAAGAGCTGCCAACTCAGAAACTCTCCTCAAGGAAGTGACTGCAACAAGGAAAGCCACCTTCCAAGAAAGTAAAGAAAGGCTAGCAGAAACCATAGGCTCAAAAGGTTTATGCTGAAGAGCTTCCAAAACAAGATTGAGCCGCCAAGGAGACACGGGTGCCTTCCGCGGCGGAAACTTACGAGATATACCTCGGAAAAAGGAGAGCACGTCTCTATTTGAAGCAATAGTTCTCCGAAACAATAAGGACAGAGCAGAAATCTGACCTTTCAGAGTGCTTACTGCCAAACCCTTGTCTAGCCCATGCTGTAGAAAAGCCAACAGGTTGGGAATGGAAAATTTTCTCGGGTTCCGAGAGGACCCCAAACACCACGAAAAGAAGGTTTCCCAAATTTTGTGGTAAATCCTAGTAGTAGCCGGACATCTCGCAGCACGAAGGGTAGCAATGACCTCGGCTGAGAAACCTCTACGGGTCAAGATTTCGGTCTCAAGAGCCACGCCGTCAAACGCAGGGACATCAAGTCCGGATGACAAACAGGCCCCTGAGTCAACAAGTCCGGTTGAAGAGGGAGTGGAAAAGGAGGTGCCGCCAACAGCGACATTATTGTCGAGAACCACACCCTTCTTGGCCAGTCTGGAGCTATCAAAATAGCTGGAATTCTCTCTAGTCTGATCCGACGCAGTACTAGAGGAAGTAAGGATATCGGCGGGAATACATAGATCAGCTCGAACTGATCCCACTGAGCCACTAGAGCATCCACCGCCACCGCCTTCGGATCCTTGTACCTGGACATGAATGTCGGTAACTTGGCATTGAACCTGGATGCCATCAAATCCACTTGGGGGGTTCCCCAGCGAGAGCACAGTAGTGCAAACACATCCGGATGGAGGCTCCATTCCCCGGAATCCATCCTTCTGCGACTGAGAAAGTCCGCTGTAACATTCCGAACCCCTGGAATGTGAATCGCCGAAATGGCTGGTACATTGGCCTCTGCCCAAATCAGAATTCGGGACACCGCTACCATGAGTCTGGAACTCCTTGTCCCACCTTGGTGATTGATATACGCGACAGCCGTCGCATTGTCTGTCTGCACACGGACTGGCAGACCGCTCAAAGGGACCGTCCAATTTTGGAGGCAAAGGAAAATCGCCCTCAATTCCAGGATGTTGATCGGAAGCACAGACTCTTCCGATGACCATACCCCTGAATCCAGAGATTGTTCCAAACACCCCCCCAGCCCGTCAGGCTGGCATCGGTGGTTATGACTGACCACTTCAGAGGGAGGAAAGACTTCCCCAGGGAGAATGCCCCTGGACGTAACCACCATTCTAGAGAATCCCGCACCGCGCGAGAAATGGTGACACTGCAATCCAGCGATTGCGACTGATTCCATCGACTCAAGATGAACCTTTGAAGAGTCCTGGAGTGGAACTGGGCAAAAGGAATCGCCTCCATGGACGCCACCATCAGTCCTAGAAGACGCATACACTTCCGTAGAGACATTGCCGTTGAGGATCTCATAATCTGCACATGTCGAAGAAGACATGACTGTTTGTCTGGTGGTAGGGAAACTACCGACCGAAACGTGTCGAGATGCATTCCCAAAAAGAGGATTGTCCTCGATGGTTCCAGGGACGACTTCTCCCAATTGACCAGCCAACCGAAGTCCTTCAGAAACTGAAGAGACAAATCCCGAGCCGTCAACGCCTCCTCCTCCGAGGAAGCCATGATCAAAAGATCGTCCAGATAAGGGAGAATCGTAATCCCCTGTTTCGAAGGATTGCCATGAGAGGCGCCAGAATTTTTGTAAAGACCCTTGGCGCTGAGGCTAAGCCGAACGGCAGAGCCACGAACTGGTAATGATTCTGACCTATGGCAAATCGAAGAAAGCGCTGATGAGCCTTTCCGATGGGAATATGCAAATAGGCGTCGCGAATGTCGATTGACACCAGAAAATCGTTCTGTGACAGAGCTGCCACAACGGAACGAAGCGACTCCATGCGAAATTTCCGGGCATGGACATGCCGGTTTAATCGCTTGAGATCCAGAATCGGGCGAAATTTGTTCTCCTTTTTGGGAACTATAAAAAGGTTGGAATAAAAACCTTTCCCCGGTCCTCTGACGGAACCGGTATCACTACACCCTTTTGTAGTAGCGATTCGACCTCTCGCTGTAGAGCGACAACAAGCTCGGGTTCCGACGGAACGCGAGATTGACAAAAAACATTTGGGGTTGAGAAGCAAACTCTATGAAATAGCCTGCCGACACTATCCGCGTTACCCAGGAATCTGGAACGCGAGCCATCCAAGTCTCCTTGAAAAGAAGCAGGCGACCCCCCACTCGAGAATCCTCGAGTGGACCCCTGGCGTCAATCCGACTTTGCGGGTTTCTTGTCAAGTTCCCGCTTGTTCTGGCGGAAACTCTGCTTCCAGGGAGTACGAGTTTTCTGAGAGGATTTCTTTCCTGAGAAAGAAGGACGACCCGATCCCCACGAGGAGTGACTAGATCGTCCTCGGCCCCGAAAGGACCGCCGACCACTATAAACACCAGGCTTACTGGACACCGAGGCCATGGCCCTTCGCTGTGGTAATGCTGATTCCTTCGCCTTAGCCTTGGAAATCAGCTCTGTGAGGTCGGATCCAAAAAGATGGCCACCCTTGTAAGGTAAGGCCAACAACCCTTGTTTGGAAACTGCGTCCCCGGCCCACTGTCTGAGCCATAAAGCTCTTCTGACTGTGACCGCTGAAGCTTGCGCTTTGGCCAGCAGAGATGCCGTATCCAGACCGGCATCAAAGATATAACAGGCTGCCGTTTCTAACCATTCACAAGTTTCCCATATCTCAGATAACGGAGATTCATTTTGCAACTCCGTCTTCAGACGTGCCAACCAGCTTAGAGAAGCTCTAGCAGCACACATGGATCCTAGCACTGCTCGAAATCCATGACCCGCAGCCTCATAGCTTGCTTTTGCCGCCAATTCTGCCTTTCTATCCAAAGGCTCCTGTAAGCTCGCTTTTCCCTTAATAGGGAGTAGAGAGGATTTACTAAGCTGAGACAAAGACACATCCACTTCAGGAGCAGAAGTCCAATTAGCCTTTAACTCCATAGAGCAAGGATAAAGTGTATCAAAGAAATGCGTTCCATGAAAACGCTTATCTGGACATAGACGTTCCTCCTCTATTACACCATTAAGCTCATCCAGAGCTGGCAATGTTGTGCGCGAAGCACGGGACTCCTGGAACATGCGTGCTGATTTACCAGGACGACTAGTTACCTCCTCCGGTAACTGTAGTATATCTCTCATGGCTTCAATTAATGCCTCCGTACGCTTCGTCATAGAGGAACGCCCCTGCGGCTCGTCCGCATCTGAATCGGATATTCTCCATCCGAATTTAAAGGGGAACTCTGCCCAATATCAGATACATCTGACTCGCTCCGTGTAGAGGCCGGTAACGGCCTGCGTCGCTTCCTCTGAGAGGAATTAGCAGACACATATTGACCTAAAAGGTCAGACAAGTTATTAATCGATCGAGCGATATCATCCAATTTTCCACCGCTGTCGACCGCAGCGCTAGACGCTGTGGAGGTCTGCGTATCTGATTGCCGCAATGGCACTGGGACGTGATCCGCGGCATCTGAACTCTGTTCAGACATGTCTCACCTGTATGAGCAGGTCAAAGCGGTAATACCAGCAAAAAACTATGCGGTTTTTTTTTTTTTTTTTTTTTTTTTTTTTTTAAAACGCTGAAGGGTTAACGCTCCACCAAGCAGGGTTACCCCAGCGGTATTCAGTCAGCAAATTTAGCTGGTAGAAATAACCCTCAGAGGGGTTAATATTGCAAACTCACCAAAATATATATATATATATTTGTGAGCCCCAGCCAATTTTTATGTCTCTGATGAGACTGCAGCTGCAGTATAGCGATCGCTGCGCTGCGGGGTGAGGAATCCGCACTCACCCAGCTGGCCGTGGTGTCTTATGAGGAGAGGAGCGGTCCGAGGAGCCCAGGAGCCTGAGTAATGGCCGCCACAGTGAGGGGGTCGCAGGAGAAACGCCAGAGCGCGCGTCTTCCTGCTCAAAAGACCGGGATAGATAGGCCACGCCCCCCGCCAGCTCAAATAATGAGCGCGAACTCTCCCCGCTCCTGCTCCCTCTCTGTCCTGCAGCTATCTGCCTGCGGACAAAAAATCACCACATCTCCTTGTAACAGCGCTGTCACAGCAGCGCTGAAGCATACTGACATTACATGTAGTAGCGCTGTCACAGCAGCGCTGAAGCATACTGACATTACATGTAGTAGCGCTGTCACAGCAGCGCTGAAGCATACTGACATACATGTAGTAGCGCTGTCACAGCAGCGCTGAAGCATACTGACATTACATGTAGTAGCGCTGTCACAGCAGCGCTGAAGCATACTGACATTACATGTAGTAGCGCTGTCACAGCAGCGCTGAAACATACTGACATCACAGCAGCGCTGAAGCATACTGACATTAGTAATAGCGCTGCTCATTCAGACGCTAAAGCACTCACACATAATTATTATTAAAATTTGTGTGGAGTACTCACCAGCCAAGGCGCCACAGGGACCCTCAGGGGTTTCTGGCGCAGTGCCCATGCTTCCCCCCAGGGCGAAGAACGCAGTGACCGCACGTGTGGATTGCGTTCCCGCCAGAGAAGCTCTCCTCATCCCCCAGGGCCGGCAAGGATTCTGCAGGGACTTTGAGTAAATACAGATCCGCCAAGGGAGAGGTTGGGGTACAGCAGCGCTGGTACCCCTGAGACCTCTAGACCAACTAGTGATCCAAGTCTCCTGTCCGAATATTAAAATAATAAAATCTTCTGAGGAGCTGCATTAGCAGCGACCATCCTCTGGACCTCAAATCTTAGACTGGAGCTGAGTAGGAGGAGCCCGAGCTGGAGGGGCCAGCCAGTCATCACTCTTTTGATCTGAGGTAACATCCTGATCTGGGGCTCCGCCTACCCATCAGTAATGAATTCCTGTGTCTCCCTCCCTTCCATTCTGCAGCTGAAATATCGCATTGCAGTCGGACCTATGTTAATCTATGGAGCAGCTCCAACCATCAGATTTTTTGTGGTCCGTTTTAAACGTCCGTCTGCAATCGCAGCATGCTGCGATTGTCACCGATTGTCGGTCGACAATCGCCAATGCAAGTCTATGGGAGCGATGAAAAATCGGATTACAAACGGACCGCATGTGTGACTTGCGATTAAATCGCATCGGTGTCCTTTAGAAAAGCCGGCAATTCATCCCTGCCTATACTGTAAAAGCACACTGACAGCTTTAATAAAGAATCGAATCAATACATATCCACACATAGAATCCACATATATATATATATATATATGTAATTGTGACATAAATATATATATGTATATATATATATATATAATATATATATATATATATATATATATATACATATATATATTTATAGCTCTTACTCTTCTACATACTGTAATAGCCGCTAATTCAATTGCCGGGTTTTGTGAAATCACAGAAGCCGACATGAAATGATACATTGTTTCCACACATTTAACCATGTCATTTCCTGTATTTTGATATCTGTTTAGAACTTACAATTACATGACTGTATTTGTGCAAAATTTCAGACATTAGGGTTAATTAAAGGTGTAATTTCGTTGAAAAAAAAATGCGTGGGCTCCCGCTGTATTTTCTCCACCAGACAGACAAAGCAAGCGAGTGGGGGCAGATAATAACAGCCTAGGGAGGGTACATTTTTTGTGCCCCCCCCCTGGCTACTAACATCTGCCCCCAGACACCCCAGAAAGGGCAAATCTATTATTAGATTCGCCCTTTCTGGAACTTTGCCCGTCTATTCCCATTGCCCTGTAGCGGTGGCGAATGGGTTAATTATCTCACCTGTCACCTTGCTATTGAAAGGTGACCTTAAGGTAGGTTAATAATTGAGAGCTGTCAATTAGACAACTATCAATTATTAATCCTATTGTATGAAAGAAAAATCAAACACACACAGTTTAATAAAAAATAAGTTTAATGAAATAATCACACAGTTTTTGACCATATTTTATTTTCCTGCTAAAACCATTTCCTGTAATAAAAATAAAATAAAAAAGCAAAATTATACTTACCAATCCGATGTACAGTCAGGTCCCACGGTGTAATCCATCAGAAAGGGTTAACAGGTTACAGGTCGCAGAGAGCTAATAATGCTGTCTCAGACCTGTATTCCCCTGAATGAATAACTTCCTCTCCCAGCGAAAGTAGAGGAATAGATTCATGAATGGAGCTTAATTGATTTATTGGCAATTTAACTTTAGTGACCTGACCTAAAGGGAAAGTGGACACAATCAATTAAGCTTCATTAATGAAACACATCCTCTCCTGTCGCCAGGAGAGGAACTTATTCATTCAGGAGCTTTGAGCTGAGCATGCAGGATTACTTGCACTGCTTGGCTCAAAGCTAGTTAACCCTTTGTGAAGGATTACAGCGTGGGACGTGACAGATCAGCGGAATAGGTAAGAATAATGTTGTTTTATTTTTTTTTTCTTTATTTTAGGAGATCAATGGCTTCGCACGGATTAAGTGTAAAATAAAATATGGTCAAAAAAATGTGTTTTTATTTCATTAAAATTATTTATTCTTAAAGTGTGTGTGTGTTTTTTTATTTACTTCAATAGGATTAATAATTGATAGTTGTCTAATTGACAGCTCTCAATTATTAACCTACCTTAAGGTCACCTTTCAATAGCAAGGTGACAGTAAGGTGAGATAATTAACCCATTCGCCACCGCTACAGGGCAATGGGAATAGACGGGCAAAGTGCCAGAAAGGGCGAATCTAATTATAGATTTGCCCTTTCTGGGGTGTCTGGGGGCAGATGTTAGTAGCCAGGGGGGGCACAAAAAATGTACCCTCCCTAGGCTGTTATTATCTGCCCCCACTCGCTTGCTTTGTCTGTCTGGTGGAGAAAATACAGCGGGAGCCCACGCATTTTTTTTCAACGAAATTACACCTTTAATTAACCCCTACATGTCTGAAATTTTGCACAAATACAGTCATGTAATTGTAAGTTCTAAACAAATATCAAAATACAGGAAATGACATGGTTAAATGTGTGGAAACAATGTATCATTTCATGTCGGCTTCTGTGATTTCACAAAACCCGGCAATTGAATTAGCGGCTATAACAGTATGTAGAAGTCTAGGAACTATAAATATATGTATATATACATGTCACAATGACATGTATATATATATATATGTGTTCTATGTGTATATATCTATTCTTTTTTTGTGATTGAAATACTATTCTTTTAGATCCATTATATGTCAGTTTTGCAAGCCTGCGAGAAAATCTCGCAAGTCGGATGAAAATCGGATGTTACAATGTACACACACATGCGACTAAATCGCATCTTTGAAGGAAAATCGGATGCCAGAAGGATGTGTGATGTTTTTATTTTGATCCGATTGTCGACCGTCTAAAACGGACCGATTTTTTGTGGTTGTGTGTGACTCCGGCCTAACAGGAGGTGACCTGAAAAATGCCTAAAGAAAAAAGCCCACAGGAAAACTGCCCACACCAGAAAACTGCCCACATGGACAAAATAACATTTATCACCTCCCCTCACCCTCCTCCCCCTAAGACCTGTAATATGTCATATCGCTCTGGTGCCTGTGTACAGTGTGACCCTGGTTGTACCGATAACACTATCATCACCTCCCCCCGACCTGTATTATGTTATATAGCTCCGGAACCTGTCTACCCTTCAAGCCAATTTCTGTTTCTGTTTTTTTTCCTCCCCTTCTTCCCATTTTTTATTTTTCTGTCCACATTGATATACGAGGTCTAGTTTTATGTGGGACGAGTTGTACTTTTGAATGACATCATTTATTTTACCAAGTAGTGTACTGGAAAATGGGGAAAAAAAAATTTCAAGTGAGGTGAAATTGTGAAAAAAAAAAACGCAATTCTGACATTGTTTTTTGAAAATTATTTTTACAGTGTACATTTTGTGGTAAAAATGACCAAGCAATATGATTCTCCTCAAATACAATTACGGCAATACCAAACACGTCTAGTTTTTTTTAAATTATTTTAGAGGTGAAAAAGAATCAGAAGTTTGCAAAAAAAAAAAATTGGTGGGGTTTGTGTCATTTTCTGAGACTCGTAGTATTTTTATTTTATGGCCGATGGAGCGGAGTGATGGCTTTTTTTTGTGGGGTTAGACGACTTTTTTTTAGCACCATTTTGGGATAGATGCAACTTTTTTATCGCTTGTTACAGCCTTTTTTGTGGAATTGAAGAGACCAAAAAAGTTAACTTTGTCATTCTTGAATTTTTTCCGTTTACGTTATTTACTGATTAGGTTAATTGTTTGTATTTTTATACATTGTACATTTCTGAATGTGGAGGTATCACATTTTTCTTATTATAAAACGCTCTTTTTTCTCTCCTTATAGTCCAAATGTAGCTTACAGAAGGGGGGGGTTCAGCTGCAGTGAAGCAGGGGGACCATGCTGCAGGAAGCTGGCAGCGGTAGGGCTGGAGCATTGCTGCGGACCGCAGGCTGGGACGAGGGGGAGTTCGGCGGGCTCTGAGTGTTCAGAAATGGTCGGAGTCTCCGCACTTCCCATCCTTTTTACTATGCTGGACTTCGGAAAAACGACCACTGTAGGCGGCACATGCGCAGATTGAGATGTTGGCTCCCAAGATCTCAGTTCCTGAGTTCTTAATTTGGTGGCGATTTTCCCAATGTGCACCTCAGTGAAAAGGATGGAAAGTGTGAGGACGCCAAACATTTTCTGAAAGCCCAAAGTCCGTAGTAGCCTCGCACCGCCGAACACCCTCCCCTGTTTTTTCCCATTTTACTCCCCAAAATTTGGGATGTGTCTTATGGTCCGCAAAATATGGTGTGTGTATTTCTTTTTATATCTTTATTATCAATGGGGCAGAAGGGAAGGGATTTAAACTGTTAAGTTTTTTTTTTGGGGGGAGGGTAGGGATCCACCAGCGATTGTTAGCGGCAGGTCCTGGCTGTAATACACAGCCATCACCTGCCGGGTATGAGGAGAACTCACGGCAGCCACCATAAATGGTTTTAATATAATGTTGTTATTTTGTCCATGTGGGCACGTAGACACAGACACACTTTGGTGGTGAAACACCTGCTGGTTTATTGAAGTCAGCATACACCAAGGCAGGGTTCAGAAAACAAAACCAGAGCCTTTCAGGCTTAACAGAAAACAAAACAAATAAAGTATAACAGGTTTCAACCTTCAGACACCTAGCAATGTCCTCCGCTCCTCCTTGGAGCTCCGTGGGAGTACCTCCTCTCCCAAGACACCACCCAGACTGTCTCTCATGTCCAGGTATTTAACCAGGACCATGTGATGATCACATGACTGACATCGCAGGTCCTGCTAGTACACATGCCGGTGTCGGCTCTGCAGGAGGAGATATGGTGAACACTCTCCCTCCCACTCTATGAGTGCTCACATAAAACCAGCCCATGTATGCAGCTTTCTTTAACCCTCCCAACACTTAGTGTGCTGGAGAAAAAAATAATCTGGTTTCATACCACTGACGCCAACATGCGCAGTGACACATATCTCCCTTCGTATACTGCGCCAGTGACCTGTCACAAGTTATAGATTTTAAAAGTTTCTCTATTATATGAAGAAAAAGTTTGAGCTGTGTCCAAGGATAAATAGGAAAGGCATACATTGTTTTAATAGCAATACATACAGGTGGTTATCATAAAATTAGAATATAATTAAAAAGTTAATTTATTTCAGTTTTTCAATACAAAAAATGAAACTCATATTATATAGTCATTACAGAGTGATCTACTCCAAGTGTTTATTTCTGTTAATGTTGATGATTATAGCTTACAGCCAATGAAAACCCACAAAGCATTATCTCAGTAAATTAGAATACTTTATAATACCAGCTTAAAAAATTATTTTAAAATCCAAAATGTAACTAATGTATCTAACCTTATGTCCTCCCTACATCTAAAACTGAATTTGTCAAAAACTGAACTCCTTATGTTTCCTCCCTCTACTAACCTTCCTAAACCCAATATTACCATTTCCGTGTGTGGCCTACCATACCTCACAAGCTGCATGCCAGCGGTTTTGGGGTTATATTTGACTCAGATCTTTTCTTTACTCACTACATCCGATCGCTCGCTCGTGTCAGTTGCACCTCAAAAATAGCTCTAGAATTCGATCTTTTCTTACCTTGGACTCTGAAAAACCTCTTACTATTGCTCTTATTCATTCATTCTCATCTAGGCTCTTTCAGATCTCTGCCAATCGGTTTTCCTCCTACTAAACTCTCCAATCTATCCTGAATGCAGCAGCCAGGAATATATTCTTGTCCAACAGCTACATCAATATCTCCACTTTGTGCCAGCCATTACACTTGCTGCCCATTTGCTACAGAATACAATATATACATCTCTCTCACCTACAAAGGTCTCCATAGTTCTGAAAGATCCTACATCTCCTCCATCATATCAGTCTACCACCCTACCCGTTCTGCTGGCCTGAGACTCATATCCTCAATAATCCGATCCTCTCACTCCCGTCTCCAAGACTTCTTGCGCACAGCTTCAATTCTCTGGAATATACTACCCCAGACAATTTGATTAATTCCCAATACCCACAGTTTTAAGCATGCTCTAACATGCATTTTTTAGACTGGCCTATCACCTCACTTATGTAACTATTCCCGTTTAGCCCTTCCAACATTTTCCTCCAAATCTGGCCCTTTGTATCATCTGTTCACACACTCTTCATGAACTTAATAGAACTCTGTATCTGTGCGTTATTTGAATACCCCATTTGTTATATTGATGGCTGGACTATACAGTTATGGCCAAAAGTTTTGAGAATGACACAAATATTATATTTTCACATGATCTGCTGCCCTCTGGTTTTTATGTGTGTTTGACAGATGTTTTTATCACAGACAGAAATATAATTGAAAACATATGAGTAACAAAAGCTTATATTGACAGTTAGAATGAGTTAATGCAGCAAGTCAATATTTGCAGTGTTGACCCTTCTTCTTCAGGACCTCTGTAATTCTCCCTGGCATGCTCTCAATCAACTTCTGGACCAAATCCTGACTGATAGCAGTCCATTCTTGCACAATCAATGCTTTCATTTTGTTAGAATTTTTAGGTTTTTGTTTGTCCACCCGTCTCTTGATGATTGACCACAAGTTCTCAATGGGATTAAGATCTGGGGAGTTTCCAGGCCATGAACCCAAAAGCTCTATGTTTTGTTCCCTGAGCCATTTAGTTATCACCTTTGCTTTATGGTAAGGTGCTCCATCATGCTAGAAAAGGCATTGTTGATCGCCAAACTGCTCTTGGAGGGTTGGGAGAAGTTGCTCTTGGAGGACATTCTGGTACCATTCTTTATTCATAGCTGTGTTTTTAGGCAAGACTGTGAGAGTCGATTCCCTTGGCTGAGAAGCAACCCCACACATGAATGGTTTCAGGATGCTTAACAATTGGCATGAGACAAGACTGGTGGTAGCGCTCACCTTGTCTTCTCAGAATGAGGCGTTTTCCTGATGTCCCAAACAATCAAAAAGGGGATTCATCAGAGAAAATAACTTTACCCCAGTCCTCAGCAGTCCACTGCCTGTACCTTTTGCAGAATATCAGTCTGTCCATGATGTTTTTTCTGGAGAGAAGTGGCTTCTTTGCTGCCCTCCTTGAGACCAGGCCTTGCTCCAAGAGTCTCCGCCTCACAGTGCGTGCAGATGCACTCACACCTGCCTGCTGCCATTCCTGAGCAAGCTCTGCACTGCTGGTAGCCCGATCCCGCAGCTGAAACACTTTTAAGAGACGGTCCTGGCGCTTGCTGGTCTTTCTTGGGCACCCTGGAGCCTTTTTGGCAACAATGGAACCTCTCTCCTTGAAGTTCTTGATGATGCGATAGATTGTTGACTGAGGTGCAATCTTCCTAGCTGCGATACTCTTCCCTGTTAGGCCATTTTTGTGCATTGCAATGATGACTGCACGTGTTTCTTTAGAGATAACCATGGTTAACAGAAGAGAAACAATGATGCCAAGCACCAGCCTCCTTTAAAAGTGTCCAGTAGTGTCATTCTTACTTAATCATGACAGACTGATCTCCAGCCATGTCCTCATCAACACCCACACCTGTGTTAATGGAGCAATCACTGAAAAGAGGTTAGCTGGTCCTTTTAAGGCAGGGCTGCAATGATGTTGGAATGTGTTTTGGGGGATAAAGTTCATTTTCTAGCCAAATATTGACTTTGCAAATAATTGCTGTTAAGCTGATCACTCTTTATAAAACATTCTGGAGTATATGCAAATTGCCATTAGAAAAAGTGAAGCAGTAGACTTTGTAAAAATTTATATTTGTGTCATTCTCAAAACTTTTGTCCATGACTGTACATGACAACTGCTTTTTACAATTTATCTTTTGTGCCTCCCCTATTTCCTCAGACTGTAAGCTTGCGAGCTGGGCCCTCATTCCTTTTGGCATCGGTTGAATTATGTTTTACTCTGTAATGTCTGATATTGTCTGTACATGTCTCCTCTGAATTGTGAAGTTTTGTAGAATGTGTGGGTGACATAGAAATAAAATTATTATAAGGGGGGAACAAAGGTCAAGGTTATAGGTCATAAGTGGTGATGGCGTGTTATCATAGTTCATAAGGGCGGACAGTGTGAAGGCTATAGTTCACAAGTGCAGAAGGGTTTCGAGCTTCTACTTCATAAGGGCGAACACTGTGGAGGTTATAGATCATAAAGGTGTGATGGTGTTACCTAGTTCATAAGGGCAAATTCTGTGGCGGTTATAGATTATAAGATGTACTGGTGTGTTAGAATTCATATGAGTGAATGGTGGTGAGGCTATATTTCCTAAGGATGGATGATGTGAAGGCAATATTTTATAGAAGACATTATGAAGGTTATCTACCATAAGAGTGACCATGTGAAAGTGATATTTTGTGCATAGAGCACAATGAGAGGCAATTCTCATTCAGGTGCTCAGCGTAGGGCAGATATTATAAGGACACTGTTATTTTAAGATCACTATATGGATGGACAAATCATTGGTGCAACCCGTGCAGCCACACAGGGGCCCAAAAGGTAAGGGAGCCAATTTTCACCTCCAAAACAGATGGAATTGTGAATTATGATGTGTTATTGGATCTGTAAAGGGCCCATTTACTGTTCTTGCACAAGAGCCTTTTTCTGTTTGTGTCCGCCAGTAGGCCACTATGTTGTGCTGAAGAAGACCGGATTAAAAGGTAAGTTTGGAATAACACAGCCATCACCTGCGGCGAAAAATGCGGGCCCAGCTCCTGAGGCAAAATGAAAGACAGACACCTAATATATGATGTTAAAGTATGTGTTCTGTTGGAAAAAGGTTAAAACATGTGTAGTATTTTAAGTACATGCTATAGAACTTACTACTCATGGAGAAAAAACCTCACTACAGGAAGCAAACCATTATAAAGAAAAACTGTCATACAAAAGTTTGGAAGTATATACTCTTAAATGGACAGCATATACTTACCCAGAAAAATCTGTAGTGAGAATACCATAGTTAAATACATACACTCGGTTAATCTGGCACAGTGTTAGGTATCCAAGAGCAAGTATAAAAGAGTAACTGAAAAACATAACAGAAGTGACTGTACACAGAGCATTACCTATTATAAAAGCAACATCATTATCACAATTTACTATCCTACTTCTTTTCTGCATGTGAAGAATCAGTAATTTGAGAAGATTATAAATTGCAGTTATTTCTAAGCTTTAAATATACCTTAACCCCACCCAAAGGATCAAACGTCTATGGGTTATGGGCACGAGCCGGAATAAATATTCAAGTGCACAAACAAGAATAGGAGCAGGACTCAATCTTCACATGTGTGTCCCAATAGTGAAGTTCAGAGTGGATGCCCTCACACATCAACCACTTTGGACAAACACGTCTGAGTTTCATATATTTGTGGGTAGCAAAGTTGGCTAGTCACCTGCTTTTGTAGTGAATCAGCAGCCATTTTGGGTTAATAATCAACTTTTCTTTGTATTGGGATAATGGCAGCTCAGCAAGAGGGGGAATAGCGACAGTTGCCCTGGGTGCAATGTGCTTAGGGACACAAAATTTCAAAAGCGCGGTGGCTCAGTGGTTAGCACTGCAGCACTGAGGTCCTGGACATGGTCACTCAGATTAGGGGAAGGGTGGCACAAAGGTGGCATTATTTCATCTTAAGGGGCACAAAGAAGACATTAATTCATTCTAAAGGGGGCACTGTTAGGTTTAGGATGGCACTCAGGTAAAATACATCTTTCATCGGGGACTGGCAACCCCAATTACACCACTGCACTGGGGCAATTTTGTTTTATAGTTTTTTTTTCTACAAGGGCATAACATATAAATGTAGTAAAATAAAGCAAACATCAGTCAGACTCACATAGCACAAGAAAATATGAAACTTTATCTCTGGATGTTAAATGAATATATATTTTTGGTCCTGGAGATAAAGCACCGTTTTTCTCCAAAAAATAAGACAGGGACTTATATTAATTTTGCTCTGAAAGATGCACTAATGCTTATTTTCTGTAACAACCCTGCTGGCATCACTGCATGGCCTCCAATCTCCCACCTGCCTTACACACCAACTTACTCACTACTACGGGCCATGCTGTGAGATCTGTCTTCTGCTGGCTTCATGCGGTGTTCCTCATGTCTCCTGCCTGCTCTTTGCATACTTCCTGGCTGTGAGCATAGGGGGGCGGCACCGGCACTTCCTGAGTCTTATAGAGACAGTGTGCACCTTCCTAAGGTGTCCCCAGCCAATTGCCATGAGGCATCAGGTACTTAAGGCATCCCCACCCATAAAAGGAGGCCTGAGTAACGATTTCTCTCAGTCAGTGCCTTGCTGTTGAGTTGCCAGGGCCTCTCCTGTTTTCTGCCTTCTCTGGGGGCTTCATACCCAGACCTGTTACTGTGTTTGCATACCTTGGTCTATACCAGTGTTTCTCCCGCCTCCAGGGGGCTGCATACCCTGTCCTGTGCCTCTCGTTTCCACCTCTAGGGGGATTCATACCCTATCCTGTGACTGTGTCTTGCCTGTGTCTCTCGTTTCCGTCTCCAGGGGGCTGCATACCCTGGCCTGTACCCTTTATCCTGAATCTGTTCCTGTACCTGACCTGGTCTGAACTCTGTCCTACATCTGTACTTGTTAGTATCCTCGTCTGTGGCTTCCCTTCCCTGATGTGTGTATTCTTGTTTGTTCCGTCCTGCTATCGCTCCGTGGTTCCGTCCTGCTCTTGCTCCGCTCCTTGCGCTTCTGTCTTGCTCCGCCTACCTGCAGTTCTGCGCTCCGCACTTGCTCTGCCTACCTGCGGTTCTGCGCTCCGCTTTCCGTTCCACATCCTGCGGGTCTTTCTCCTCCAGTCCGAACAGGTCCCTACCTGTTCCCACACTCTGCTCATACCTGTCTGTGTTCCTGTCTTTCCTGAATCAGTCCCTGCTTCTCCAATCTGAACAGGTTGCTACCTGTTCCCATACACCATTCATACCTACCCATGTTCCTGTGCCTTCTGAGTCACTTCCTGTCCCAGATGTGCCCGCCTGCCAGTGTCTCAGTCGTGCCCGCCTGCCAGAGTAGCAGCCACGCCCGCCTACTCACCAGAGTACCAGCCATCCTCGCCAGCCAGTCGTGCCCGTCGCCCGCACCTGTCCTAGCATTCTGTCCCTCGGGGGGATTCAGCAGCCACAGCCAGACCCCTCCCTGGAGTGGTACCTGGCAGCTACCTGCCGCACAAACCTGACCTCACCATCAGAGGCTCCAATAAAAATCAAGGTAGCTGCTTAGTCACACCCCTTCCAGGGTAGTCTGGTTTGTGGCACAGTGGGGCCACACCACCCACACTCGCGCCATCCAGTCAGGACGCGAGTGTAACATTTTCATGTACCACAAACCCCAAAAGAAAATGTATTAACAAAATTTTAATAAAATACAGTTTATTGAAAAAAATGCAAACTAAAATATAAATATATCAATTAGCAAGTAGATGGCATCACATAACAAATGAATAGGGAAAGGTACGAACATATAAATTATGGCAGTAACCCTGAGTGGAGTATTCATCAAATTATAGGAAAAATTCCTTTTGGAAATTGTAGGTCTTAACATGTATATGACAAATAGATGTGGTATCAATTCCTTTTGGAAACTGTAGGTCTTATCATTTGATAAATTATTTGTTATGTGATGACAACTGCTGACTAATTGATATATTTATATTTGTATTTACATTTTTCAATAAACTGTATTTTATCTAAGTTTTGTTCAGTTGCACTTTTTCTTATCTTATCTGCTATTCTCATGGTGCAGAACCAAATATACCAGTCCGATAGTGGTGGGTACATACCGAATTAGTTTAAATTACATTCTTAAATTTACAATTATTATTCTCTGTGTACAGTCATGGCCAAAAGTTTTGAGAATGACACAAATATTATATTTTCACATGATCTGCTGCCCTCTGGTTTTTGTGTGTGTTTGACAGATGTTTTTATCACAGACAGAAATATAATTGCAAACATATGAGTTAAGGTACTGCCACACTAAACAATCCCGCTAGCGATCACAATAACGACGCATACTAATGCGATCGCTAGCGGGATTGTTTCTATATCGCTAAATGCTGCCGCATTTAGCGATATAGTTAACGACGCTATCGCCGTTAGCGATCTTCTTAACGACTTTAGCGGTACAAAAGTACCGCTAAATCGCTAAGAAAAGGTGCCACACAGCGATTAGATACTTACCCAGCGGGAGCGCCGACGAGAAAATAGGGTCCGGAACGATTCCAGCGACGAGCGAGATCACAGCAGGAAGCTCGTCGCTGGAAGCTGCCGCACTGAACAACATCGCTAACAGGATCGCTAAATAGTGACGTTTTTTAGCGATCCCGTTAGCGATATTGTTTAGTGTGGCATACCCTTAACAAAAGCTTATATTGACAGTTAGAATGAGTTAATGCAGCAAGTCAATATTTGCAGTGTTGACCCTAATTCTTCAGGACCTCTGCAATTCTCCCTGGCATGCTCTCAATCAACTTCTGGACCAAATCCTGACTGATAGCAGTCCATTCTTGCACAATCAATGCTTTCATTTTGTCAGAATTTTTAGGTTTTTGTTTGCCCACCCGTCTCTTGATGATTGACCACAAGTTCTCAATGGGATTAAGATCTGGGTAGTTTCCAGGCCATGGACCAAAAATCTCTATGTTTTGTTCCCTGAGCCATTTAGTTATCACCTTTGCTTTATGGCAAGGTGCTCCATCATGCTGGAAAAGGCATTGTTGATCGCCAAACTGCTCTTGGAGGGTTGGGGAAGTTGCTCTTGGAGGACATTCTGGTACCATTCTTTATTCATGGCTGTGTTTTTAGGCAAGACTGTGAGAGCCGATTCCCTTGGCTGAGAAGCAACCCCACACATGAATGGTTTCAGAATGCTTAACAGTTGGCATGAGACAAGACTGGTGGTAGCGCTCACCTTGTCTTCTCCGAATGAGGCGTTTTCCTGATGTCCCAAACAATCGAAAAGGGGATTCATCAGAGAAAATAACTTTACCCCAGTCCTCAGCAGTCCACTGCCTGTACCTTTTGCAGAATATCAGTCTGTCCATGATGTTTTTTCTGGAGAGAAGTGGCTTCTTTGCTGCCCTCCTTGAGACCAGGCCTTGCTCCAAGAGTCTCCGCCTCACAGTGCGTGCAGATGCACTCACACCTGCCTGCTGCCATTCCTGAGCAAGCTCTGCACTGCTGGTAGCCCGATCCCACAGCTGAAACACTTTTAAGAGACGGTCCTGGCGCTTGCTGGTCTTTCTTGGGCGCCCTGAAGCCTTTTTGGCAACAATGTAATCTCTCTCCTTGAAGTTCTTGATGATGCGATAGATTGTTGACTGAGGTGCAAACTTTCTAGCTGCGATACTCTTCCCTGTTAGGCCATTTTTGTGCATTGCAATGATGACTGCACGTGTTTCTTTAGAGATAACCATGGTTAACAGAAGAGAAACAATGTTGCCAAGCACCAGCCTCCTTTTAAAGTGTCCAGTGGTGTCATTCTTACTTAAACATGACAGATTGATCTCCAGCCATGTCCACATCAACACCCACACCTGTGTTAATGGAGCAATCACTGAAAAGAGGTTAGCTGGTCCTTTTAAAGGCAGGGCTGCAATGATGTTGAAATGTGTTTTGGGGGATAAAGTTCATTTTCTAGCCAAATATTGACTTTGCAAGTAATTGCTGTTAAGCTGATCACTCTTTATAACATTCTGGAGCATATGCAAATTGCCATTAGAAAAAGTGAAGCAGTAGACTTTGTAAAAATTAATATTTGTGTCATTCTCAAAACTTTTGTCCAGGACTGTACTTGGACTGATTGTTAATACTGGTTTAACCCCAAAAGAATCGCACTCACCAGGCCTCAAGCAATTGCGGTAAAGTTGGTAAGTGGCTGGGCTAGCGCACACAAATATGCATCACTGTGAGGTCCCCTTGACATCAGTTGGCTCCCCCTTGGTGACCGGAGGCAGAAAGAATGCCTCGTGCTTTGTAGCGGAGTGATACTGGTACCCGATCTGTGTGAGCTACCTGCAGTGCAATACAGCTGGACTGACGAGGGATCTGACCGTGACGCAGATCTCTGTGTGAGAGCCCATCCACCATCGGCACTTGCCAGCTCTAATTGTTTTGGGGTCTGGCGAGTGCCAGTCTTTTGAGGGTGTCTGCTTTCTTTTAGGGGGTGTCTACTTTCTGTGATGAAAGGTCCTACTGTATTATTTAACTTTTTTAGCTGCCTGCACACTTTCTTATCAAACTGTAACTAGGGTTTATTTTTGGAGTAGGGACTATATTTAAAGCATACTCTAAGAAGACTGAAAAATCATGCTATGGCTTATTTTTGGGGTACGTATGATTTCAGGGTTAACAAAGTACTACCACGTTTCTCCAAACTGAAGACAGGTTCTTATATTATTTTTTTGCTCTGAAAGATGGATTAGGACTAGTGATGAGCGAGTATGCTCGCTGCTCGGGTTTCCCCGAGCATGATCGGGTGGTCTCCAAGTATTTGGAAGTGCTTGGAGATTTAGTTTCTATCGCCGCAGCTGCATGATTTGAGGCTGCTGGACAGCCTGAATACATGTGAGGAATGCCTGTTTGTTAGGGAATCCCCACATGTAGTCAGGCTGTCTAGCAGCCGCAAATCATGCAGCTGCAACGACAAACTAAATCTCAGAGCACATCCAAATACTCAGAGACCACCTGAGCATGCTTGGGAAAGCAAAGAGCATACTCACTAATCACTAATTAGGACTTATTTTCAGGTTATGTCTTATACTTTCCATGAACAATTCATATTTATTCCTGAACAAAAAAAAAAAAATTACATTTACAGTATTCACACATACTGCACATGCACATATGCACTGCACATGCACTGCACATGCACATATGCACTGCATATGCACATGTATATATGCAATGCAAATACGTTGCATACCAGCCTGTCTCCTCACCAGTTCCTATGAACTCTTGCAATTGAGAGACCTTTGGTGACATCATGATCACATGACCATAATGTCACCAAAGTCCTTAAGCAGTATAAACATCAAAATAGATATGCTTTGGGCCCTAAGAGAGTGGAGGCCCTAAGAAATTGCCCATTCCCCCCACTTCTCCCTAACACTGGCCCTGCATATCAGCCTGCCTCCTCTTTAGTTCCTATAAATTCCTGCATTACAGGGCTTTTGGTGACATCATGGTCACAAAACCGTGAGGTCACCAAAGATAATTAAGCTTTTTTAACCTCCGAAAAGAAATGTTGTCTCCCCCCCCCCCCCAAGAGTGGGTACCCTGGTCAATTGCCCAGTTTGCCTCTGCCCACCAGAATGCTGGTCATGACTGTAACTAGGGCTTATTTTTGGAGTAGGGCTAATATTTTAAGCATACTCCAAGAATCCTGTAAAATCATGCTAGGGCTTATTTTAGGGGTAGGTCTTATTTTTTGGGAAACAGTACATACTTTTAGACATAGCAATGAGCAAAGTGTTTCTGACCAATGTAGATTTATGCGTTTTCCATACCTGTGAATGTTTTCAGTATGTGCAAAGATCATGATGCAGTAGCTCAAAAGAACCAAAGAAAATAAGTGCAAAGAGTACCTAAAACAAAAAAAAGAGACCAAACATCTGTTATCACACATGATTCCCACTAGCTTTCTCCTGGGTTGTTTTACCCAGTAAAAACAAAATCTAACAAACCTATCATAAGTCAATAAGATGTTTTACAAAACAAAACTAAAGCCATGATGCCAGTATAAGGCCTCATACTCACTGGTGCCGAAAACGGATGAAAATCAGACGATAAAAAATCGGATGCAAATCTGACCAATGTTAGTCAATGGGTGAATTCTCATTAGCGATTTTTTTCTCATCAGATATTGGTGTGAGAAAAAAAATCGCAGCTTGCTGCGATTTGATGCGATTTTGGGATGAAAATCGCCAATGCAAGTCAATGGGTGCGATTAAAAAAAGAACAGCACTCGCACCATGCAAGTGCTGTCCGATTTATATGCACCAGTCTCCTTTGAAAAGCCGGTAATTCATCCCCGGCTACTGTAAAATCACACTGACAGCTCACAAAACACTAGATACATACACATAGAATACATATATATATATATATACACATGTCATTGTAACACATACATATATATATATATTTATAGTTCTTACACTTCTACATACTGTAATAGCCGCTAATTCAATTGCCGGCTTTTGTGAAATCACAGAAGCCGACATCAAATGATACATTGTTTCCACACAGTTAACCATGTCATTTCCTGTATTTTGATATATGGTTTGAACTTACAATTACATGAGTGTATTTGTACAAAATTTCAGACATGTAGGGGTTAATTAAAGGTGTAAATTCGTTGAAAAAAAATGCGTGGGCTCCTGCTGTATTTTCTCCACCAGACAGATAAAGCAAGCGAGTGGGGGCAGATAATAATAGCCTAGGGAGGGTACATTTTTTTTGTGCCCCCCTGGCTACTAACATCTGCCCCCAGACACCCCAGAAAGGGCAAATCTATAATTAGATTCGCCCTTCTGGCACTTTGCCCGTCTATTCCCATTGCCCTGTAGCGGTGGCGAATGGGTTAATAAGGCGTTAATGTCACCTTAGTATTGAAAGGTGACCTTAAGGCAGGTTAATAATTGAGAGCTGTCAATTAGACAACTATCAATTATTAATCCTATTGAAGTAAATAAAAAAAACACAAACACTTTAAGAATAAATAATTTTAATGAAATCAAAACACATATTTTTGACCATCTTTTATTTCACTCTTAATCCGTTCGAAGCCCTTGTTCTTCTAAAATAAATATAAAATAATAAAACAACATTATTCTTACCTATCTGGCGATCTGTCACGTCCCACGATGTAATCCTTCACAAAGGGTTAACTAGCAATCAGATAAAAAACTGGGTCTGAACTGAAAAAATAATAAGTTGATGTGTATGCAAAATGTAAATGCATATCAAACACATGACCATTAAACAGAGAAAACAAAAAACAAGAAACAAATATCCTAAAATAAAACAAAATAAAAATATATATTGCAAAAATTGCATGAAGTTGTAATAATAATAATAAGGGTATTTGGTAAACATAATTTTGATCAAAAGAATGTACAAGCCATCCCGCCACGTCAAGGCAACCCTTTGTGGGACAGTCCTACTCTAATATTAAAAACCTTTCCACTTGTCAAGTGACACAAATGTGAACAAGGCAGAGGGACTGATCCTACCAGTTGAAGCTCAGGCCAGACAGGATGGATTTTCTCAACTCAGAAACAGGGCGGTCACACCCTTATATGCACAGAATGCACTAAGAACTAAATAAAAAACTGGGTCTGAACTGAAAAAATAATAAGTTGATGTGTATGCAAAATGTAAATGCATATCAAACACATGACCATTAAACAGAGAAAACAAAAAACAAGAAACAAATATCCATCCTGTCTGGCCTGAGCTTCAACTGGTAGGATCAGTCCCTCTGCCTTGTTCACATTTGTGTCACTTGACAAGTGGAAAGGTTTTTAATATTAGAGTAGGACTGTCCCACAAAGGGTTGCCTTGACGTGGCGGGATGGCTTGTACATTCTTTTGATCAAAATTATGTTTACCAAATACCCTTATTATTATTATTACAACTTCATGCAATTTTTGCAATATATTTTTTATTTTGTTTTATTTTAGGATATTTGTTTCTTGTTTTTTGTTTTCTCTGTTTAATGGTCATGTGTTTGATATGCATTTACATTTTGCATACACATCAACTTATTATTTTTTCAGTTCAGACCCAGTTTTTTATTTAGTTCTTAGTGCATTCTGTGCATATAAGGGTGTGACCGCCCTGTTTCTGAGTTGAGAAAATCCATCCTGTCTGGCCTGAGCTTCAACTGGTAGGATCAGTCCCTCTGCCTTGTTCACATTTGTGTCACTTGACAAGTGGAAAGGTTTTTAATATTAGAGTAGGACTGTCCCACAAAGGGTTGCCTTGACGTGGCGGGATGGCTTGTACATTCTTTTGATCAAAATTATGTTTACCAAATACCCTTATTATTATTATTACAACTTCATGCAATTTTTGCAATATATATTTTTTATTTTGTTTTATTTTAGGATATTTGTTTCTTGTTTTTTGTTAGCAATCAGATAAGCAGCGCAAGTAATCCTGCGTGCTCATCTGATAGCTCCTGAATGAATGAGCTTATCTCCTGCCGACAGGAGAGGATGTGATTCATGAATGAAGCTTAATTGATTTTATCCCACTTTCACGTTAGGTCAGGTCACTGAAGTGAAAGTGGCAATAAATCAATTAAGCTCCATTCATGAATCTATTACTCTCCTTTCACTGGGAGAGTAACTGATTCATTCATGGGGTTACTACTTGGAGACAGCATTAGCTCTCTGCAAGCTGTAACCTGTTAACCCTTTCTGATGGATTACACCGTGGGACCTGACAGTACATCGGATTGGTAAGAATAATTTTGCTTTTTTATTTTATTTTTATTACAGGAAATGGTTTTAGCAGGAAAATAAAATATGGTCAAAAACTGTGTGATTATTTCATTAAACTTCTTTTTTATTAAACTGTGTGTGTTTGATTTTTGTATCATACAATAGGATTAATAATTGATAGTTGTCTAATTGACAGCTCTCAATTATTAACCTGCCTTAAGGTCACCTTTCAATGCTAAGGTGACATTAACGCCTTATTAACCCATTCGCCACCGCTACAGGGCAATGGGAATAGACGGGCAAAGTGCCAGAAAGGGCGAATCTAATTATAGATTTGCCCTTTCTGGGGTGTCTGGGGGCAGAGGTTAGTAGCCAGGGGGGGCACAAAAAAAAATGTACCCTCCCTAGGCTATTATTATCTGCCCCCACTCGCTTGCTTTGTCTGTCTGGTGGAGAAAATACAGCGGGAGCCCACGCATTTTTTTTCAACGAATTTACACCTTTAATTAACCCCTACATGTCTGAAATTTTGCACAAATACACTCATGTAATTGTAAGTTCAAACTATATATCAAAATACAGGAAATGACATGGTTAACTGTGTGGAAACAATGTATCTTTTGATGTCGGCTTCTGTGATTTCACAAAAGCCGGCAATTGAATTAGCGGCTATTACAGTATGTAGAAGTCTAGGAACTATAAATATATGTATATATATATATATATATATATGTCACAATTACATATATATATATATATATATATATATATATGTATTCTATGTGTGTATATGTATTGTTTCTATTCTTTATTAAAGCTGTCAGTGTGATTTTACAGTAATGCAAGGGATGAATTAGCGGCTATTATACTATGTAGAAGTGTATGACATATATATATTATATATATATTAGATGTATATATATATATATATATATATATATATATATATATATATATATATTATATAATTATTTGCTTTTTGTGAAAAAATTTTTGTTACAATGTGATTTTTACATGACTTTTTACATAGAGATAACTGCTCTATGTAAAACTTCATGTTAAAATCGCATTGCATACAGATGGAAAACTGATGGAAAACTGACAGAAAACGCATGGTGCGATTTAAAATCGCATCAAAATCGCATGCCTTTTTACAACAAATGTACCGTTTTTTTCCTGCAGAAAACGGACCGATTTTTTTCCAGCCAGTGAGTATGAGGCCTAAATGTGAACACACTTGTATGACGCTAAAGAAAAGTAGAGGCTCCAAAAGAGGAGCTTTTTCCCCCCACACAGTATCAAGTTCTAAGTTTACAGGCCCAAAACCCATTCTTTGGAACAGATCCAACAGCAATCCGATGACGAAAATGTTGTGCAAGCACTACTGTTTTGTCTGCCTGAAAAAAAAACCATATCAACTGCATCCGTTTTTTAACACTGAAGTCTATGTAAATCTGATCAGTTAAATAGCATCTGTTTTTCTCCCATTTGAAAAGGATCCATCTTTTGCTTACCGGAGGTGGAAAAATATTTACCATATACTACTGGACCTGTGAACTTTCAAGTAATCATCCACTTGAAACTGATCCAGTAAGCAAAGAAAACGGATCAGATTCTAAAGGAGAAAAACGGACGGCTATGTAACAGATCCCCCGTCTTTAGACTTTAATATTATAAAAAACGGATCCAGTTGAAATCAGTTTTCAGTTGTGTATGTTCAACTTTTTTGTCAACTGATTACTGCTGGATCCGTTCTAAAGGATTATCACTGATAATAAGCTATAGGGTGTATTTATCGAGACTGGTGCTTTGTAGATCAGTCATAAAGCTACAGCCTGCTGAAAGAAGTTGTACCAAATATATTAAGTTATTAATAAATTTGCATCTTTGGGTTGTCCATGCACCAGAAGGTTAATCAGGCATGCGTTGGTGTAAATTTCAGCTACGTCATGTTTGTGGCATACATTATAGTAAATCTATTGTACTGCTGTAAGCCGTACCCATTTTACTAAGCCACAGCCACTTAAAGAAATGTACTGAATCAATAGGTTGTAACATTTATGGCAAATACTACTTTCAAGTTTTGCAACTTTAACTCCAGCTTTATAACATCCAATATATGATAAATTTCCCCCTGTGACCAATGTACTCTCCTATCACCTTTCCTGTATTAGCCAAGCTGTTCAACATGTTTTGTGCCATTTTGGCCGATACCAGAATGGACCTGTTCACATACCAAAGGTAGGATGAAGAAAAAGCAGGATTGGGTTTTTTTGCGCTGCGAAGGACATCGGTGGAAACAAAATCCATGGATTACAGGTGGATGGAACCAGGAGACCAGAAAGGATTAATCGCAGCTCATTGTCAAAGCATTTCAAAGTTAACAAACTTCTTCCTCAGGACAAACCACAAAAGCAAGGCAAACTCCATGTGTATGCTTAAATAAAGGCCAGTGTCACACTTGCTAGTGTGATGCGAGAAACTCGCCTCAATACCCGGCACTGCCGCCGGCACTCAGACCAGAGCGTGCGGCTACATGTATTTCTATGCAGTCCGAGTGCCGGCGGCAGTGTCGGGCTTTAAGGCGAGTGACTTGTGCGAGTTTCTCGCATCACACTTGCAAGTGTGAACGGGCCAAACAGTATTTTCAAATAAAGGTGCAAATGACGGCTCATGAGGTGTCAGATGACCCATCAATTGTCATTGTACTCAGTCTTGTTGCCAGTGGTTTCGACATTAATGGCTGTGTCTGGAGTTAAAAGAACACCAAATTAACACAGTTAGGGTAAGTTCACACTAGGTGTTTTTTCAATGCAAATTTTCAGCCTTGTTTTACAGTACCAGAAAAGTCTATGAGAATTCAAAAATCTCATGCATACACCCTGGTTTTGGTCATCAGGAGTTTGTGCTTTGCATGTTTTTTTGCACAATGGAGCATGTCACTTCAGCATTTTTCACCCATTGAAAGTAATGGGTGAAAATCTGAACCAAAAAAACGCAGGTATCAGGTTTTTCAGCGTTTGTTGTGTCAAAAACTGATTAAATAGTGTGTGCACAAAAGACAAATGTAGCATGACAAACACAGGGGAAAAAAAAAACGCAAGAAAAAAACAAAACCTACTTTTTTTCTGTAGCTTCTTTCCTGCCAAGAGAGCAAGTTTTACTGCAGATAAAAAAAAAGCCTAGTGTGAACATACCCTTATACAAGCTGTACACTGACTACTTTACATTGTATCAAAGTGTCATATCTTCAGTGTTATCCCATTAGTAGATATAACATAACATGTTTACAAAAATGTGAGGGGTGTATATGCTGTACACATATTATAATTATATATATTATTCCAGATATAAAAAACATGTCAGGAAAAATATTATAACTAAAAATATTACTTTTTACAAATATTTAAGGTTTTTTTTTATTTATATATATATATATATATATATATTATATATATATATATATATATATATATATATATATATATACACACACACACACTATTATACAGAAATCATTATATATATTATTGCTATATCTATTATTCCAGACATAAAAAAACATCAGAAAAAAATTATAAATTTAATAATATATTTTTACTGATATTTATGGGGGGGTTTTCTGGACCTACCCATATTATCACCGCAACTGTTTTACTGCAATAGTTTTTATTGATATTGTGATGTCTTTGTATTTGTTTTTTTCTCCCTTTTTTTTCTGTTAATCTTCACAAGCTTTATTCAAATTGACAATTGACGGGTCATCTGACACCTCATGTGCCTTCATTTGCGCCTTTATTTGAAAATACCGTCTATTTAGGTATACCCATGGAGTTTGCCTTGCATTTCTGGCTTGTCCTGAAAAACAAGTTTGTTAACTTTGAAATGTGTTGACAACCAGCATTTAATCCTTTCCGGTCTCCTGGTCCCATCCAACGAGGATCCCTGGATTTTATCCATCAATGTCTATGGTAACATAGAAAATCCCAATCCTCCTGCTTTTTCTTCATCTAGATTCTAGAATCTGATACCTGTGGGAGTGCAGCAGCCATATTGAAGTGTATTGTCTTGTTTTGTTTTCACAACCTAGCCAGGTGAGAAATTCGCTATCTTTCAGCATCTTTGACTAGGATAAGACTCCATTGCACCATTGGTTTCCAGTTTATCTCCATCGCACATACCAAAAGTGCCATTTTGCAGGGCGATGTACTCTGATAACAAATGCACTTGAGCTCCAGTCACATTACAATTATACACACAGTACACAAAGTCATACTGCAGGAAAGCATATAGCTGAAGCCATAATCATGAATGCATTTACAACTTAATTTCAGCAACAGTGGATACAATACCACAAAAATCTCTCACAATATCATGAAATCAGCAATAGAAAAATGTAAAATAAAATGTTATCTATATAAAAGCTACCAAATGAAAAAAGTGAAAAAGTGCAATTAAAATTCACTCCATCAAGTCGTCACAGACTATATGTATTAGGGTCTGCGTGCGTCCAATATCAAACCCCAGTACACACATACATGTGACTAATCTCAATCCTGAGAAAAAAAACATTTTTTGACTGGACGACATTGTCTATTTAATCACATATGTTGACAACAAATAACGCTGATAAGTGACCTTTCTTTTTAAAGAGTCTATATCAAACCCCTATCTTGTACAGATCAAAATCAAAAGATATACCACTTATACATATAGTACTGATGTCATACTGATAAGATAGTGAATATGTTTAACATGAAATAATATGGAACAGTCTCACCCATATTCATTGCAGGTATCAGGTGTGTCTTTCTTTTGGAGTCTGGCAAGTCAAGAATAAAGGTACTGCGACACTTAGCGATCTCGTTAGCGATCACGATAACGACGCAAGCTAACGAGATCGTTGGTGTGATCTCTTTTAGGTCGCTAGTAGCTGCCAAACAGGAGATCTCATAAACGACACATCAGCGGTCAGCGATCTCTTTAACGACTTTGGCGGTCGTTAGGATCTGTCATTAGCATGTACAGTCATGGCCAAAAGTTTTGAGAATGACACAAATATTAATTTTTACAAAGTCTACTGCTTCACTTTTTCTAATGGCAATTTGCATATACTCCAGAATGTTATAAAGAGTGATCAGCTTAACAGCAATTACTTGCAAAGTCAATATTTGGCTAGAAAATTAACTTTATCCCCCAAAACACATTTCAACATCATTGCAGCCCAGCCTTAAAAGGACCAGCTAACCTCTTTTCAGTGATTGCTCCATTAACACAGGTGTGGGTGTTGATGAGGACATGGCTGGAGATCAATCTGTCATGATTAAGTAAGAATGACACCACTGGACACTTTAAAAAGAGACTGTTGCTTGGCATCATTGTTTCTCTTCTGTTAACCATGGTTATCTCTAAAGAAACACGTGCAGTCATCATTGCAATGCGCAAAAATGGCCTAACAGGGAAGAGTATCGCAGCTAGAAAGATTGCACCTCAGTCAACAATCTATCGCATCATCAAGAACTTCAAGGAGAGAGGTTCCATTGTTGCCAAAAAGGCTTCAGGGCGCCCAAGAAAGACCAGCAAGCGCCAGGACCGTCTCTTAAAAGTGTTTCAGCTGTGGGATCGGGCTACCAGCAGTGCAGAGCTTGCTCAGGAATGGCAGCAGGCATGTGTGAGTGCATCTGCACGCACTGTGAGGCGGAGACTCTTGGAGCAAGGCCTGGTCTCAAGGAGGGCAGCAAAGAAGCCACTTCTCTCCAAAAAAACATAATGGACAGACTGATATTCTGCAAAAGGTACAAGCAGTGGACTGCTGAGGACTGGGGTAAAGTTATTTTCTCTGATGAATCCCCTTTTCGATTGTTTGGGACATCAGGAAAACGCCTCATTCGGAGAAGACAAGGTGAGCGCTACCACCATTCTTGTCTCATGCCAACTGTTAAGCATCCTGAAACCATTCATGTGTGGGGTTGCTTCTCAGCCAAGGGAATCGGCCTCTCTCACAGTCTTGCCTAAAAACACAGCCATGAATAAAGAATGGTACCAGAATGTCCTCCAAGAGCAACTTCTTCCAGCCCTCCAAGAGCAGTTTGGCAATCAACAATGCCTTTTCCAGCATGATGGAGCACCTTGCCATAAAGCAAAGGTGATAACTAAATGGCTCAGGGAACAAAACATAGAGATTTTGGGTCCATGGCCTGGAAACTCCCCAGATCTTAATCCCATTGAGAACTTGTGGTCAATCATCAAGAGAGGGGTGAACAAACAAAAACCTAAAAATTCTGACAAAATGAAAGCATTGATTGTGCAAGAATGGACTGCTATCAGTCAGGATTTGGTCCAGAAGTTGATTGAGAGCATGCCAGGGAGAATTGCAGAGGTCCTGAAGAAGAAGGGTCAACACTGCAAATATTGATTTGCTGCATTAACTCATTCTAACTGTCAATATAAGCTTTTGTTACTCATATGTTTGCAATTATATTTCTGTCTGTGATAAAAACATCTGTCAAACACACATAAAAACCAGAGGGCTGCAGATCATGTGAAAATATAATATTTGTGTCATTCTCAAAACTTTTGGCCATGACTGTACTGAGCGCTTCTGATTCATAGGAATTTCCAGCATCGCTCCTGCTCTCTGCGTCCTGCTAGCCTGCTTTTCAACTTCTGCGATCCTCTCTGTGATGCAAAAGAGAACCTACAGATATTGCGATCCACTCCGTGACGCTAAAAACCCTAGTCCCGCCTGCGCCGCTGTCATATGCGTCACAATCAAGGTCGCTCGTCGTTCGCAAAAGGTGCCAAACACAGCGATATAGGCTCACCAGCGGGACGCCAACGATCAAAAAACGGTCCAGAACGCTAGTGAACGATCAGCGACATCACAGCAGGGCCACATCGTTGCTACATGCCACACACAACAAGGTCGCTAACGAGATCGCTAAATAGTGACGTTTTAGCGATCTTGTTTAGTGTGGCATACCCTTAAGGATTTCATCCTATTGTGCCCTGTCCGAGCTAATATATCCTGACCCCATGACTCCTGCCCTTACAAGGGCAGTCCACAGCTGACCCTCAATTCAAGAAGCCCTATTGGGTCCCTGTGCATCCCGACGCGTTTCGTCACTAGGTGACTCTTCAGGGGACCTATTAGCACATTTTGGGCACATTTTCAAAATATAGACCTTCCAGGCAGCCTCTATCATTATAGACAAAGTCGTCCAGTCAAAAAATGTTTTTTCTCAGGATTGAGATTAGTCATATGTATGTGTGTACGGAGGTTTGATATTGGACGCACACAGACCCGAATACATATAGTCTGTGACGACTTGGAGTGAATTTTAATTGCACTTTTTCACTTTTTTCATTTGGTAGCTTTTATATAGATAACATTAAAGGTTATATTTTAAATTTTCTCTATTGCTGATTTCACGCATTTACAACTTACCATCCAAAGCAAAATACTGCGAGGTAAATACCAATAATTGTTGCAATGCCGTGGCGGATGGTTGCATGTGCGTGTCTTGGACTTAAGTACGTGCGGAACCACACAGCAATGACAAGAGCAAGCAGCTGACATGTCACAAAGTTGACCTAAAAGAAGAGAAAAAAAAAGACTTTATTTCAAGCCATTCATAGTGTCAAGGCTTCTGGTCATAATGGACCCATAACAGCCATGGAAAATGTGTTTATAAATGAAGGTCTTTATTAAAGAAAAAGAAATCCAAACCTACAGGGCCCTGTGTGAAAAAAGTGATTGCCCCTAAACCAAATAACTGGTTGGGCCACCCTTGGCAGTAACAACAGCAATCAAGCGTTTGCGATAAATGGCAATGAGCCTTTTACAACACTCGAGGAATTTTGACCCCTTCATTTTTGCAGAATTGTTGTAATTCAGCCACATTGGATGGTTTCCGAGCACGAACCATCTTTTTAAGGTCATGCCACAGCATCTTAAATGGATTAAGTTCAGCACTTTGACTAGGTCACTCCAAATCTTACCGTATATACTAGAGTATAAGCCGACCCCCCTAATTTTGCCACAAAAAACTGGGAAAAACGTATCGACTCGAGTATAAGCCTAGGGTGGAAAATGAGATTATGCCCCATGTATTATGCCCCACAAGATGCTCCATAGATTGTGCCCCATATGCTGCCCATGTATTATCCCCCCATAGATTATCCCCCCATAGATGCTCCATAGATTATGCCCCATAGATGCTCCATAGATTATGCCCCCATAGATGCTCCATAGATTATGCCCCCATAGATGCTCCATAGATTATGCCCCCATAGATGCTCCATAGATTATGCCCCATAGATGCTCCATAGATTGTGCCCACCTAGATCCCCCATAGATGCTCCATAGATTGTGCCCCATAGATTATGCTCCCATAGATGCTCCATAGATTATGCCCTCATAGATGATCCATAGTATAGGTCCCTTATGCTGCCGCAACCAAATACAAAAAGAAAAAAAAGACATACTCACCTCTCGTCGCTGGGGGCCAGTGTCCTGAGCAGGCGGAGACACCAGCGCGCTATAGCGGACAGGTGCCGGTGTAACTGCTCGCTCAGGGCCCCGGCACCTGAGATATTTACCTGTCACCGGGTCCACTGCTGAGAGCCGCTGTCTTCCGGGTCCTCCGGTAGTGAATGCTCAGGCAGAGGGCGCGGCGCACACAAACTACGTCATCGCGTCCTCTGCCGGAACATTCACAGCTAGAGAGGACGCGAGGACACAGCGGCGAGCAGCGGTGGAACGGGAACAGGTAAATATCGCACTCACCCCTCCGCCAGCGCATCTCTGCAGCCCCTGCTCTTCTCCCGCGGTCTCCGCTGCCAGTGTTCAGCGGTCACGTGGTACCGCTCATTAAAGTCATGAATATGTGCATATTCATAACTTTAATGAGCGGTACCACCTGACCGCTGAACACAGGCGCCGGAGACCGTGGGAGAAGAGCAGGGGGGCTGCAGAGACGCGCCGGCGGAGGCGTGAGTATATAGCACAGCTGCGCTCCGCCTCCCCCACCGACCCCCTGGTATATGACTCGAGTATAAGCCGAGAGGGGGACTTTCAGCCCTAAAAAAATGGGCTGAAAATCTCAGCTTATACTCGAGTATATACGGTAATTTCATTTTTCTTAATCCATTCAGAGGTGGACTTGCTGGTGTGTTTTGGATCATTGTCCTGGTGCATAACCCAAGTATGTTTCATCCTGAGGTTACGGACAGATGGCCGGACATTCTCCTTCAGAATTTTTTGGTAGACCGCAGAATTCATGGTTCCATTTACCACAGCACATCTTCCAGGTCCTGAAGCAGCAAAACACCAAACCATCACACTTTACTGTTGGTATTATGTTCCTTTTCTGAAATGTGTTACTTCTACGACAGATGTAATGGGACATATACCTTCCAAAAGGTAGACACCTTCCAAAAGAATATTCTCCCAAAAGTCTTGGGGATCATCAAAATGTTTTCTGGCAAAACGGAGACAAGCCTTTAGGTTTTTATTGCTCAGCAGTGGTTTTAGTCTTGTAACTGTGTCAGGCAGGCCATTTTTGCCTAGTCTCCTTATTATGGTGGACTCATGAACACTGACCTTAACTGAAGTAAGTGAGGGCTGCAGTTCTCTGGATGTTGTTGTGGGGTCTTTTGTGACCTCTTCGATGAGTCATAGCAGCACTCTTGTTGTGAATAGGCTGGAAATGAGTTCTGAGCAGAAGCTCCCTCTGGTGGTTACAAACGGTACTGGACTGTCCAGTGAAGATTGTGAGGATTGGGAATCAGGTGTTACTGACTGGTCTTATATAAGGGAGTCGCCTTCCCATCAGGGTTGCCGGTGATCAATTGTTCTGGTCTCAATCCTTGATTCCTGTTTCCTTGGTAGCCTGCTGTGTCGTGTCTGAATCTCCTGCTTACAGATAAGACATTTTCTTCTTTTTGTTTTTGTGCTTGATTTTTGCATTTTGTCCTGCACTTCTGTGGGGGCCTTCAGGGTCCCCTCTGGGGGCTTTTGCCCTCTCAGTTCAGTTCAGCCACTGATGTTTGTACATTTGCTTTTTCCAGTTTTTTCAGTGGCTGCTGTTTTGATTTTGGTTACACCAGAGAACTAATTTAGGTGGTAGAGGTCGTGTGATCTCAGGTGTTTTTGAAATTAGTAGAGTTGGTGCTTTTCAGGGTTTTTTGGGATTGCAGTAAGTGCCCTTCCTATCCTTTTCTATTTAGTAAGTTTGGGCCCCAACGTTTGCTCATACTATTTTCTGTCTGTGTCAGTATTTCTTCTTGTCTAACCGCCATTACATGTTTGGGGGCTTTCTATGTTCTTTGGGGATCTGCTCCGGGGCAGATAGCTTTCCTCTTTCTATCTTTAGGTGTAGTTAGTTTCTCAGGTTGTGACGAGGCGTCTAGGACCAACGTAGGAACGCTCCATGGCTGCCTCTAGTTGTGGTTAGTCAGGTTACTGCAATCTCATAGTTTCCAACTGCTCTGGTGTATTGCCTTTTTTACCTGTACTCCTCAGCTACCGAAACATAACAACTCTTCAGGTTATTTTGGTTGGCCAGCCACACCTGGGAAGGTTTACCATTGTTCATGTTTTCACCATTTGAGGATAACGGCTCTCACTGTGGTTTGCTGGAGTCCCACAGCATGATAAATGGCTTTATACCCTTTTCCAGACTGACAGATGTCAACTACTCGGTGTCTCATTTGTTCCACAATTTCTTTGGATTGTGGCATGACATTTAGGTTTTGAGGATCTTTTGGTCTACTTCACTTTATCAGTCAGATCCTATTTATGTGATTTCTTCATAGAGAACAGGTGTGGCAGTAATCAGGCCTAGGTAATTTGAACTTCACTTCCCAAAGATGTGATAAACCACAGTTAAAGGGAATCTCTCACCCTAAATTGGCGGGATATTTAAATGATGGCAGTCAGGTCAGATGGGCGGTGTTTTGGGTACTTGCCTTAACATGTTGTTCGCCGCTGTTTCCATTATTTCTGGGAATTGTAGTCGTTGCCCTCCATATAACGCACCTGCGCATTGCAATCTTGAATTGCGCACGCGCAGTATGCTTTGCCCGCAGATTGCAATGTGCAGGCGCATTATATGGAGGGCAAAGACTACAATTCCCAGAAATAATGGAGACAGCGGCAAACAACATGTTAAGGCAAGTACCCACAACACCGCCCATCTGACCTGACTGCCATCATTTAAATATCCCGCCAATTTAGGGTGACAGATTCCCTTTAAAACAAATTAAAAAGGGGGTGTGGGTGGAATCACTTTTTCACTTAAGGCCCTGTAAGTTTGTATTTTTATCCTTAATAAAGTCCTTCATTTAAAAACTGCATTTTGTGTTTACTTATGTTATCTTTGTCTAATATTTAAATTTGTTTAGTGATCTGAAACATTCAAGTGTGACAAACATGCAAAAGAATAGCAAATGAGGAAGGGGGAAACTTTTTCACACAACTATATATTATATTTTTTTTAAAGGCAACATATATTTAAAGTACTATTATTGCCAAAAAAGCCAAACCAATGTAATGAAAATGACAACACAAATGTGACAAACATACAGGTGTGTAAATTGCAGATGTAACTAGCTCTATGTGCATGTCTGCAGAGCAGATGTGGGTAGGAGCTGTCTGCTCTTACATGCGCTAGTCTGGTCAATTGTATGTATACATGCAGTGATTTCTCGCTCATTTGCAGTAGCCCATTGCACACTGATCAGTTGTGCCTGTCTGCTGTACACAAGGACAGTTCATGGACTAAAAAAAAAAAATCTTAGGCATAATTCACGTTAGTAATTCTTGTCTAATAAGCAAAACACAGATCAATTTTCATCAGTGTACGAAATGCTATTTTTTTCATCCCTGTCACCTAAAAATAATTAAAGGGGTTGACCACTACTTGGATAACTCCTCTTAAATGCGTGAGTCCTTTAGATAAAATAAAATTAAAAAAAAAAAAAAAAAAAAGCTTATACTCACAGCTTCAGCGCCGTTCCAGCGATGCTAGCAGAGTCTCCAGGTGCTCGCATGACGTGGATGTGACACGTAAACACTACAGCCAATAAATGGTCGCAGTCTTTACCATTTCATCAAAGTGGACATCCACACTGATGAAATATTGAGGAGCAGCAGCCGATCTGCGAGGACTGGTTAACTGCAGTGCTCACGACAGAAAAATGTCATGTGAGCACTGGGAGATCCGTTGCAGACATCACTGGAACGTGCCGGTGTGGGAAGAAACTATAAAGCTTTTATTATTTTACTCAGAGATCTTGAGCATTTAAAAGGGTATGTCCAAGTACTAGACAACCCCTTTAATATTATTGAACAGCTCATACCTGTTTGACAAAGTCCATACTGTATAGTGAAATATAAAATGTATATATACTGGACTGTATAAAAGATGTCCCCGGAAGAAGCCAGTGGCGAAACGCACGTCGGGGTGAGAAAACGCTACTCATGACTCAAAGGTGAATCCGTCTCCTGTACATTGCGGACACTATACTTATTACTGTCTATGATTGCTTGTCTTCCCCCTCACTAATAGGCATTACTTTACATGCTGTTGGGTCACAAACCTGAACCTGCCTTTATGATTGTATACTGATATGCATTGTATGTTTCTGGATTCACTTGACTCCTATTAGTACTCTGCGGGCATTTTATTTCATTTATTATTGTCTATGGGTATTTGCGACCACACTTAGAATACTGTGTACAGGTCTGGTCTCCGGTGTATAAGAAAGACATAGCTGAACTGGAGCGGGTGCAGAGAAGAGCGACCAAGGTTATTAGAGAACTGGGTGTCTGCAATACCAAGACAGGTTATTACACTTGGGGTTATTTAGTTTGGAAAAACGAAGGCTTAGGGGGTGATCTTATTACAATGTACAAATATATGAGGGGACAGTACAAAAACCTTTCTAATGATCTTTTTCTCTTAGACCTGTGACAGGGACAAGGGGGCATCCTCTATGTCTGGAAGAAGGTTAAAAGGGAATCTGTCACCCCATTTTTCGACCATCAGCTGAAGCCACCGCCATCAGGGGCTTATCTACAGCATTCTGTAATGCAGTAGATAAGCCCCTGATGTTACCTGAAAGTAAAGAAAAACGAGTTATATTATACTCACCCAGGGCGGTCCGCCATCCGGTCCGGTGGGCGTCGTGGTCCAGCGCCTCCCATCTTCTAGCGAAGCCCTCCTCTTCTTAGCTTTCCGTCGTGGCTCCGGCACAGGCGCACTGCTCTGCCCTGGTGAGGGCAGAGCAGAGTACTGCAGTGCGCAGGCGCTGGGAAATGTCAGAGAGGTCCGGCGCCTGCGAACTGCTACTATGTTTCAATCCTCACTAGTAGGCATTATTGTATATGCTACTGGGTCACAAACCCTTTTCTACCATTTTTATTTATTGCAAGTGCCAACATGCATTAATATCTTTACTTCCCCCCCTAAGGGATACTTGTAGATTATGATTGGAATACATTGATTCTGGGCATTGTAACCTATTAAGCACTTTATCTATTTTCTGGTAACTATAGGCCTATTATCATTCGCTTACCATAATTTACATGCCATTTTATAACCCTTTCTTCCAGCTATACCATTTTCTATCCTGGCACTCGTTTCTAAGGGTTTACCTGACTAGCTGATGATTGGTACTTGATCTCATTTGATATATATATACACCTCTATTACAATAGAGTGTTTCCTACTGGTAGTCTGGACCGTCTATGTGAGGGACACTGCTTTTTTAAAGGGTTTATGTATCTTGATTTTATCTATCAATAAAAGCTAATTTTTAATTCAATGGATCTTTTCATTCCCTCTTTTGTTTTAATTGGAGTTCATGAATTAAGTCAAAATTACAAGTTTTCAAAAACTTGCATTGAATAAAGGCTGCTCAAAGTGGTTCTCTGGGCATAAAAGAAAAAGTAAATAAAAGACATTAAAAATAAACTCCCAAATACCTTTAATTAGAAAATCACTCTTTTAATCTCACAAGGTAATTGTTATAGTACATTAAAATGGCAACGGTCTTGTCATACTCACGGAAAACTGTCCTAGAATGTTAATAGAACAAATGCCTGTGAGCATATGTCCATCACATACCTTCATGTATCTGCTCATACTGCTGTCCACCCTGTCTGATATAATCCTGGAGATAACAGAGATTCTGAAGTAAGAACAGGCTGCTAAGGCTGCTGTGCAGCCTGTGCTTCTGATCTAATACTGGAGGTAACAGAGATACTGAGGTAAGAAGAGCCTGCTAACACTGCTGTCCACAATGTCTTTCTGATCCAAGAACGGTGATACTAAAAGTACTGAGGTAAGAAGAGACCACTAACATGGTTCCCTACCCTGTCTTTCTGATCCAATATTGGAGATACCAGACGTTCTGAAGTAAGAAGAGATTGTTCATACTGCTGTGCACCCTTTGCTTCTGATCCAATACTGGAGATACCAGAGGTACTGAACTAAGAAGAAGCTGCTCACACTGTCCACCCTGTGTTTCTAATCTAATACTGGAGATACCAGAGGTACTGAAGTAAGAAGAAGCGGCTCACACTGCTGTCCACCCTGTGTTTCTAATACTGGAGATACCAGAGGTACTGAAGTAAGAAGAAGCGGCTCACACTGCTGTCCACCCTGTGTTTCTAATACTGGAGATACCAGAGGTACTGAAGCAAGAAGAAGCGGCAAACACTGCTGTCCACCCTGTGTTTCTGATCTAATACTGGAGATACCAGAGGTACTGAAGCAAGAAGAAGCAGCTCACTCTGCTGTCCACCCTGTGTTTCTAATCTAATACTGGACTGTTATGATTTGGTAGCCGAGGAGCAGGGCCGGCTCCAGGTTTTTATGGGCCCCGGGCGAAAGAGTCTCAGTGGGCCCCCTTAACACAGACCACGATTCATGATGCACAGATACTGCAGAGAAATATGGGTATAGCACAACGCCAAACACTTCTCTTCTTCCATTACATGACTGATATCTATTGTAAATTGTACAATAGCTCAAAAACCGCCAAATCCTCACAGCGCACAGTACAGACCGGACAGTACAGTCCTCCATACAATATTATGGGCACCACATAGTCTCCCCCTCATCACCCATATAATACCCCATGCAGGATGTCACCCCGCCATCCCCCATATAATGCTCCATACAGAATACTGGACCCAATATAATGCTCCATACAGAATACTGGACCACATATAATGCTCCATACAAAATATGGAGCTCTCCTCTACACTGTGCTGCGTTCTTCACTGTTACAGCTCAGGAAAGGGCGCTGTGGAAAGACTTCCCATTATCATCATCATCATCATTACCTGCCCATCATCATTGCCTCCCCTCATCATCATTGCCTGCCCATCATCATCATCATCGCCTCCCTATTATCATCATTGCCTCCCCATTAATATCATCATCATTGCCTTCCCATTATCATCAATATCATTGCCTCCCCATTAATATCATCATCATCATTGCCTTCCCATTATCATTGCCTCCCCATCATCATCATTATCATTGCCTCCCCATTAATATCATCATTATCATTGCCTCCCATCATCATCATTGCCTGCCCATCATCATCATCATTGCCTCCCCATTAATATCATCATCATTGCCTTCCCATTATCATTGCCTCCCCATCATCATCATTATCATTGCCTCCCTATTAATATCATCATCATCATTGCCTTCTCATTATCATTGTCTCCCCATCATCATCATTGCCTCCCCATCATCATCATCATCACCTCCTCACTACCATCACTGCCTGCCTCCCCCCACCACCATCACACATACAGCACCGCAGGCAGCACTCTCTCACATACACACAGGCAGGTACACACACACACGCCTCACCTGTCCGGCGTCCGCGCACTCTCTGCCACAGCCGGCCGCTGAATGATGACGTCATTCAGTGGCGCTGCTGTGAGAGGAAGCGCCGGCGCCCCCTGGAGCTCGGAGCTGCAGCAGCGGAGGCACGGGGAGAGGCGAGTATTGCGCCGGCTGCTGCCGGGGCCCTGAGCAAGCGGGGGGGCCCAGTGGCGGCGCTGACACCGCTAACGGGCGCCCGATGGCGAGTGGGCCCCCCCGCCTGCTCAGGGCCCCGGCACTTGCCCGGGTGTGCCGGGTGCTGACGCCGGCCCTGCCGAGGAGGACAGGAGCAAAATACAGCAAAGGCAGCCAAACACCCAGAGAGGTTGGGAACTAATGGGTTGCAGATCCCTAAGCTAACTGCACAACTAGAAGCAGCCGTGGGACGTACCTACGGTGACCTAGACGCCTCGGCACAGCTGGAGAGATTAGCTACACCTGAAGATAGTGTGGTACACCAAAGGGGGTCTTGCTGGATGGGAGATATATTTCTCCTAGCAGACTGAAGTTTGGTCAGGATTTTCCCTGATCACAAGGACCTGTGATGAGGTCATAGTCATGTGATCAGGTCAGCTGATGTGTACCTCACCTGTGGGTGTGGACTAGGCCTATTTAACAAGGAGCTGTTGTAGTATGTGGGTGTGGAAGGAAGGAGTTTGGGCTGGAGTCAGCCTGGAAGAAGTGATTTCTGTTACAGTGTGTCAGTGTGCACCAAGAAGCAAGTTCCAGTCCACCCGGAATGGCACCTGGCGGTCTCTGCTGGCCTGCAGCCACTTAGTTAAGCCCGTCCCAAACAAGGGTGAGTCTGGGACCAGTGGTTCTCCAAACTGGAGTGGTTTATGTTCTGTTTTGATTTTGTTATCTGGACTTTTGTTGAACCCGTCATTAAAACCACTGAACTTTGAACTGAAAGCCTATGTGTTTGCCTCATTACTGCGGCCCGGCCCCTGCCTACCAGAGTGGATCCCTACAATAGAAACAGGAAAGCTAACTGCCCCGGAGTAGAGCCCCAAAGGAATAGGTAGCCCCCAAACATATAATGGCGGTTAGACAAGAAGAAACACAAACGCAGGCAGAAAATAGAGTGAGCAAACGCTGGGGCCAAATACTGCCTAGATAGGACAGGACAGAATACTATCTGCAACCCAGCAAAACCCTAGAACAGGGGTCGACAGAGTTGTTCAGAATCTAGGAGCCAGCCAAAAAATGTAGGAGCCAGAATACAGAATACTGGACCCAATATAATGCTAAATATAGAATACTGGACCACATATAATGCTCCATACAAAATATGGAGCTCTCCTCTACACTGTGCTGCGTTCTGCACTGTTACGGCTCAGGAAAGGGCGCTGTGGAAAGACTCCCCATTATCATCATCATTGCCTGCCCATTATCATCATCATTGCCTCCCCTCATCATCATTGCCTGCCCATCATTATCATCATCATTGCCTCCCCATTATTAACATCATCATCATTGCCTTCCCATTATCATTGCCTCCCCATCATCATCATTGCCTCCCCATTAATATCATCATCATTGCCTTCCCATTATCATAAGGAAACCAGGATGGATGAACATAGAACTTAAACACATGCTAAAAAGGAAGAAAGAAATGTTTATCAAATGGAAAGAGGGAGGCATATCTAAAGAAGAATATAATGCCGTCTGCAGAACCTGCAGGGCACAAATCAGATTATCTAAAGCTGACAATGAATTAAGGCTTGCAAGTGACGTCAAAAGCAACAAAAAAGGATTTTGGGGATACGTCAAAAGTAAAAGAAAAGTCAAAGATGCTATAGGATTTTTACAGGATGAAAATGATGAAATGGTAAGTCAGGATGTTGAGAAGGCTGAACTTTTAAATTCCTATTTTGCATCTGTTTTCTCTCAGAAAGGAAATGTAACATCAACTGATCTTCACTGTCCTATTAAAGGAATAGAAGAATCCAGGATATCTATAAACAGAAAGACAGTGAGGAAACACTTAGCTAACCTAAATGAATTCAAGTCTCCAGGTCCAGATGAATTACACCCCAGGGTACTGAAGGAGATAGCAGAAGAAATTCTTGAACCACTGTCCATAATCTTTGAAAATTCTTGGAGAACAGGAGAAGTCCCAGAAGACTGGAGAAGAGCAAATGTTGTTCCTATCTTCAAAAAGGGGAAGAAGGTGGACCCAGGGAACTACAGGCCGGTGAGTCTGACTTCTATACCAGGAAAGATCTTTGAACAAATTATTAAAGAACATGTATGCAAGTACCTGGATAAGAATGAAGTGATTAAACAGAGTCAGCATGGGTTTGTAACTAATAAGTCATGTCAGACTAACTTAATTTCCTTCTATGACAGAATCACTGACTGGGTGGATCAGGGAAATGCTGTAGATATAGTATATCTTGACTTCAGCAAAGCATTTGACAAAGTATCTCACACAATCCTTATTGAAAAAATGACTAAGTATGGAATGGACAAGGCAACTGTTAGGTGGATTCATAACTGGCTTAGTGATCGGACCCAAAGAGTGGTTGTAAATGGCTGCACATCCAGTTGGAAGAATGTCTCAAGTGGGGTACCACAAGGCTCTGTTTTGGGCCCTGTATTGTTCAACATCTTTATCAATGATTTAGATGAAGGAATTGAGGGTAAACTGATCAAATTTGCTGATGACACAAAGCTAGGAGGGGTAGCTAATACTAGAGAAGAGAGAGAGAGGATTCAAAAAGATATACATCAACTGGAGCAGTGGGCAGCAACTAACAGAATGGATTTTAACAGGGAAAAATGCAAAGTACTACATCTGGGCAATAAAAATTAAAAAAGCATATACAAAATGGGAGGAATAGGGCTAAGTAACAGCACATGTGAAAAAGACTTGGGTATACTAATTGATCACAGACTTAACATGAGTCAACAGTGTGATGCAGCAGCAAAAAAGGCAAATGCAATTCTAGGATGTATCAACAGAAGCATACAGTCTAGATCACGTGAGGTCATTATTGCCCTCTACTCCTCTTTGGTCAGACCTCATCTGGAATACTGTGTCCAGTTTTGGGCACCACATTTTAAAAAAGACATCAACAAACTGGAGCAAGTTCAGAGAAGAGCCACCAGAATGGTGACCGGTCTGCAAACCATGTCCTATGAGGAACGGTTGCAGGATTTGGGAATGTTTAGCTTGCAAAAAAGAAGACTGAGAGGAGACTTAATAGCTGTCTACAAATATCTCAAGGGCTGTCACATTGTAGAAGGATCATCTTTATTCTCATTTGCGCAAGGAAAGACTAGAAGCAATGGGATGAAACTGAATGGGAGGAGACACAGATTAGATATTAGAAAAAACTTTTTGACAGTTAGGGTGATCAATGAGTGGAACAGGCTGCCACAAGAGGTGGTGAGTTCTCCTTCAATGGAAGTCTTCAAACAGAGGCTGGATAGACACCTGTCTGGGATGATTTAGAGAATCCTGCTTTGAGCAGGGGGTTGGACCAGATGACCCAGGAGGTCCCTTCCAACTCTACCATTCTATGATTCTATGATTCTATGATTGCCTCCCCATTAATATCATCATCATTGCCTTCCCATTATCATTGCCTCCCCATCATCATCATCATCATCTTTGCCTCCCCATTAATATCATCACATCATTGCCTCCCCATCATCATCATCATCACTGCCTCCCCATCATCATTGCCTCCTCACCACCACCATCACACATACAGCACCGCAGGCAGCACGCTCTCACAGACACACACGCAGGCACACACACGCGCCTCACCTATCCGGTGTCCGCGCGCTCTCTGCCACAGCCGGCCGCTGAATGATGACGTCATTCAGCGGCGCTGCTGTGAGAGGAAGCGCCGGCGCAGGCGCCCCCTGGAGCTCGGAGCTGCGGCAGCGGAGGCACGGGGAGAGGTAAGTATTGCGCCGGCTGCTTCCTGGGGCCCTGAGCAAGCGGGGGGCCCAATGGCGACTCTGGCACCGCTAACGGGCGCCCGACGGTGAGTGGGCCCCCCCCGCCTGCTCAGGGCCCCGGCACTTGCCCGGTGTGCCGGGTGCTGACGCCGGCCCTGGGCGCCAGGCATGATTTTCTAGGCGCCACTGGCGACCTGGTGCCCGGGTTTGTCGAACCCTGCCCTAGAAAATTCCAACACTTCTGATTTTAAAAAAAAATGCTGAGACCACACGATCTCGACACCCACTAAATCAGATCTGTTATGTTTCGGCAGCTGAGGAGTGCAGGTAAAAAAGGCAATACACCAGAGCAGTTGGAATCTATGAGATTGCAGTACCCTGACTAACCACCACAACTAGAGGCAGCCGTGGAGCGTTCCTATATTGGTAATAGACGCCTCGTCACAGCCTGAGAAACTAACTACACCTAAAGATAGATATAGGAAAGCTATCTGCCCCGGAGCAGAACCCCAAAGATAATAGAAAGCCCCCAAACATGTAATGGCGGTTAGACAAGATGAAATACTGACACAGAAATGAAAATAGTATGAGCAAACGCTGGGGCCCAAACTAACTAAATAGAAAAGGATAGGAAGGGTACTTACTGCAATCCCAGAAAACCCTGAAAAGCACCAACTCTACTAATTTCAAAAACACATGAGATCACACGACCTCTTCCACCTAAATTAGTTCTCTGGTGTAACAAAATCAAAACAGCAGCCACTGAAAAAACTGGAAAAAGCAAAAGTACAAACATAAGTGGCTGAACAAAACTGAGAGGGCAGAAGCCCCCGGAGGGGACCCTGAAGGCCCCCACAGAAGTGCAGGACAAAATGCAAAAATATAGCACAAACACAAAAGAAGAAAATGTCTTATCTGTTAGCAGGAGATGCAGACACGACACAGCAGGCTACAAGGGAAACTGGAATAAAGGATTCAGACCAGAACAATTGATCACCGGCAACCCTGATGGGAAGGTGACTCCCTTATATAAGACCAGTCAGTAACACCTGATTCCCAGTCCTCACAATCTTCACTGGACAGACTAGCACCGCTTGTAACCACCAGAGGGAGCCTCTGCTCAGAACTCATCTCAAACCCATTCACAACAGTACCCCCCCCTTGAGGAGGGGTCACCGAACCCTCATTTGAGCAACCAGGTCGGTCAGGATGAGTTCTATGATACGCACGGATAAGTCTCCTAGCATGGATGTCCGAAGCAAACACCCAAGAATTGTCTTCCTGACCATAACCTCTCCATTTAACCAAATACTGGAGTTTCCGTCTAGAAAAACGAGAATCTAATATTTTCTCAACCACATACTCCAGATTGCCCTCAACCAAAACAGGGTCAGGAGGCACAGCAGCAGGAACCACTGGCTCAACAAACCTCTTCAACAAGGACTTGTGGAACACGTTATGGATCTTAAATGTCCCTGGAAGAAGCAAACGAAAAGAAACAGGATTAATAATCTCCATGATCTTATAAGGTCCAATGAACCTAGGCTTAAATTTAGGAGATGCTACTCTCATAGGAATATTCTTTGAGGACAACCAGACCAAGTCCCCCACTTTAAACCGATGACCATCAGTCCTATGCCGGTTAGCAAACCGCTGGGCCCTCTCCTGAGAGAGGGACAACCTCTCCACTACCTGGTCCCAAATCAGTTGCATACGCTCCACAACAGAGTCAACACCTGGACAGACAGAAGCCTCCGTCTGTCCTGAAGAAAATCGAGGGTGAAACCCAGAATTACAGAAAAACGGAGACATCAAAGTGGCAGAGCTAGCCCTATTATTAAGAGCAAAGTCAGCCAAAGGCAAAAAAGAGACCCAGTCATCCTGATCAGCAGACACAAAGCATCTTAGATAAGTCTCCAATGTCTGATTTGTTCTCTCAGTTTGACCATTGGTCTGAGGATGAAATGCCGAGGAGAAAGACAATTGAACACCCAGTTTAGAACAAAAAGTCCTCCAAAATCTGAAAACAAACTGGACTCCTCTGTCAGACACAATGTTCTCAGGAATGCCGTGTAAACGAACCACGTGCTGAAGGAACAACGGCACCAATTCAGAGGAGGAAGGCAACTTAGGTAATGGCACAAGATGTATCATCTTGGAAAACCTATCACAAATTACCCAGATGGTGGTCATTCTCTGAGAAACAGGAAGGTCGGAAATGAAATCCATAGAGATATGGGTCCATGGTCTCTTGGGCACAGGCAATGGCATCAACAAACCACTAGAGAGAGAGCAAGGCTTGGAGCGAGAGCAAGTCCCGCAGGACTGCACAAATTCCCTGACATCACGAGACAAGGTAGGCCACCAAAAGTACCGACTAACCAAGTCTCTGGTACCAAAAATTCCGGGATGCCCAGCCAACGCGGAACAATGAATCTCAGACATCACACTCTTTTTCCACTGGTCCGGGACAAACAATTTTCCAACAGGGCAGCACTCGGGCCTATCCTCCTGACACCCCTCCAGAGCAAGTCTCAAATTGGGCGAGATGGCGGAAAGAACTACAACCTCTTTCAAAATAACAGAAGGATCAGATAACTCAGGAGAGTCCGCAAGGAAACTCCTCGAGAGGGCATCCGCCTTAACATTCTTAGTGCCAGGAAGAAAGGAAACCACAAAATTAAAACGTGTGAAAAACAAGGCCCACCTGGCCTGTCTAGGATTGAGTCGCTTGGCAGATTCCAGATAAACCAGATTCTTATGGTCCGTAAGGACCACCACCTGATGTTTGGCTCCCTCCAGCCAATGTCTCCACTCTTCAAAAGCCCACTTCATGGCCAATAACTCCCGATTACCCACGTCATAATTACGTTCAGTAGGAGAAAATTTTCGAGAGAAAAAGGCACAAGGGTTACTTTTAGAGGTCTCTGGATCTTTTTGGGACAAAACGGCACCTGCCCCAATTTCAGAGGCATCAACCTCCACCTGAAATGGCAGAGAAACATCAGGCTGCCGTAGAACAGGAGCAGAAGTGAATCTCTGCTTAAGTTCCTGAAATGCAGAGACTGCCTCAGGAGGCCAATTCACCACATCAGAACCCTTTCTGGTCAAATCAGTTAATGGTTTAACAATAACCGAGAAATTACCAATAAATTTACGATAAAAATTGGCAAAACCCAAAAATCTCTGAAGAGCCTTTAATGAAGTAGGTTGGACCCAATCACAGATGGCCTGAACCTTGACCGGGTCCATTTCAATAACAGATGGGGACAAAATGAATCCCAGAAATGAGATCCTCTGTACGCCAAAAAGACACTTTGATCCCTTCACATACAGAGCATTCTCTCTCAAAATCTGGAATACAGTTCGAACATGTTTCACATGAGAGTCCCAGTCATTAGAAAAAATCAAGATATCATCCAAATAAACAATCAGAAATTTGTCCACAAAATCCCTGAAAATGTCATTCATGAAGGACTGGAAGACGGAAGGAGCATTAGTGAGCCCAAAGGGCATCACCAGGTACTCAAAATGCCCTTCAGGGGTATTGAATGCCGTCTTCCATTCATCCCCGTGCTTAATGCGAATAAGGTTATACGCCCCCCTGAGGTCAAGCTTGGTAAACCAAGTAACGTTTTTCACCCTGGAAAACAGGTCAGAAATCAAGGGTAACGAGTATTGATATTTCACAGTAATATTGTTCAAGAGACGATAATCAATACACGGCCTTAATGAACCATCCTTTTTGGCCACAAAGAAAAAACCGGCACCTAAGGGTGAAGAGGATGGTCTGATATGACCCTTCTCCAATGATTCCTTGATATAAGACCGCATAGCGTCATGTTCAGGTACAGACAAGTTAAAAAGGCGACCTTTAGGGAATTTACTACCCGGCACTAATTCAATAGCGCAGTCATAGCTCCTATGGGGAGGTAAGGATGCAGATTTACTTTCGCTAAACACATCAGAAAAATCAATCAAAAAGTCAGGAACATCCTGAGCCTGGGGGAGGCAGAAAAAACAGGAGTGTTGGTATTAACACATTGGCAGCCCCAACTGGTTACAGACACAGATTTCTAATCCAAAACAGGATTATGAGACTGTAACCAAGGAAAAACCCAGCACGATAATGTTATGCAGATTATACAGAACCAAAAATTTGCAGCACTCCTGGTGATCAGGTTCAACCCTCATTATCACCCGAGTAGAAAACTGGGGTTTATTCTCAGCCAAAGGGGTAGAATCGATCCCCAGTAGGGGAATAGACTTCTGTAGGGGTATCAAGGGAAATCCACAACGTTTAGCAAAATCATAATCCATCAGGTTAATAGCTGCTCCAGAATCAACGAAAGCCTGAGCAGAAAATGAGGACAGAGAGCATATCAGAGTGACAGTTAATAAAAACTTAGTCTGAACACTACCCAAGACAACTGAGCGTGCAAAACGTCTTCCCCGCTTAGGGCAGACTGAAATAGCATGAGAGGCATCACCACAGTAGAAACATAACCCATTGCGCTTTCGAAACTCATGACGCTGTGCCCCAGACACCACTCTATCACACTGCATGGGTTCAGAAGCTGGTTCACAAGGCAACACCATTCCACGCATACTTCTCCGCTCACGCAAACGTCTGTCAATTTGAATCGCTAATGACATAGAATCATTGAGACCAGAGGGGACAGGGAATCCCACCATAACATCCTTTACATTATCTGACAGACCCTTCCGGAAAAGGGCTGCCAAAGCGTCGTCATTCCATTTGGTCAGGACTGCCCACCTACGGAATCTCTGACAGTATAACTCAGCGTCATCAAGCCCCTGATTTAATGCCAACAAGGCTTTCTCAGCTTGATCAGTGACATTAGGCTCATCGTACAATAACCCCAAGGCCTGAAAAAAATGCATCAACATCACTCAAAACAGGATCCCCAGGTATCAGGGAAAAAGCCCAATCCTGAGGATCGCCGCGCAGGAGAGAGATGATAATTTGAACCTGCTGCGCTGCGTTCCCTGAGGACTTAGATTTTAAGGCAAAAAACAATTTACAATTATTTTTGAAATTCTGAAACTTAGCTCGATCCCCTAAAAACAAATCTGGCATGGGAATCCTAGGTTCCACTACAGGCAACCCAGCAAGATAGATAGCAATACTCCGAACCTCAGTGGCAAGCTGATCCACACGGCCAGACAACTGTGCAAACTCCATTGAGAGAAAAGATCCTCCCCAGCACCCAGAGATACAGAGGGAAAAAAAAAAAAATGCAACAAACAGAAAAATATCTCTGACAACTCTGACAATATTTTTTCCCTTCTGTGAGTACCATACAATTTTCAATTTTTTGGGCCGGTGATACTGTTATGTTTCGGTAGCTGAGGAGTGCAGGTAAAAAAGGCAATACACCAGAGCAGTTGGAATCTATGAGATTGCAGTACCCTGACTAACCACCACAACTAGAGGCAGCCGTGGAGCGTTCCTACGTTGGTCCTAGACGCCTCGTCACAGCCTGAGAAACTTACTACACCTAAAGATAGATATAGGAAAGCTATCTGCCCCGGAGCAGAACCCCAAAGATAATAGAAAGCCCCCAAACATGTAATGGCGGTTAGACAAGATGAAATACTGACACAGGAATGAAAATAGTATGAGCAAACGCTGGGGCCCAAACTAACTAAATAGAAAAGGATAGGAAGGGTACTTACTGCAATCCCAGAAAACCCTGAAAAGCACCAACTCTACTAATTTCAAAAACACCTGAGATCACACGACCTCTACCACCTAAATTAGTTCTCTGGTGTAACAAAATCAAAACAGCAGCCACTGAAAAAACTGGAAAAAGCAAAAGTACAAACATCAGTGGCTGAACTAAACTGAGAGGGCAAAAGCCCCCGGAGGGGACCCTGAAGGCCCCCACAGAAGTGCAGGACAAAATGCAAAAATATAGCACAAACACAAAAGAAGAAAATGTCTTATCTGTTAGCAGGAGATGCAGACACGACACAGCAGGCTACAAGGGAAACTGGAATAAAGGATTCAGACCAGAACAATTGATCATCGGCAACCCTGATGGGAAGGGGACTCCCTTATATAAGACCAGTCAGTAACACCTGATTCCCAGTCCTCACAATCTTCACTGGACAGACTAGCACCGCTTGTAACCACCAGAGGGAGCCTCTGCTCAGAACTCATCTCAAACCCATTCACAACACAGATCTCTGATGTGACCAAGCGGCTAACCCGCAGCCACTCAAATAGCAGCGACAGCAATGGAACAAATAAACAGTGGCTACTGAAAAAACAGAGTAGCACAGGCCCCTGGAGGGGAACCCGGCTAACCTCCACAAAAAGTGCAGAGAAAAAAATGGAAATTGCGAACACGATAGAAACAAGCAGAAAATATCTTATCTGAAAGTAGCAGACGAAGGCAAGATACCAGCTGACTTCCAAATGAATCAGGAAACAACAATTGATCACCGGCGAGGATAATGGGAAGGCAGCTCACTTATATCAGCCCAGTCAGTCTCTCCTGATTGCCAGTCACCGCTCGCAGGTGATGGACTTCTACTATTCAACACTGGTTCAATACCCTCAGCAACCACCAGAGGGAGCCCCAACTCAGAAGTCATTTCCAACATGCTCACAACACTGGACATACCAGAGGTACTGAAGTAAGAAGTGGCTCACACTGCTGTCCACCCTGTGTTTCTGATCTAATACTGGAGATGCCAGAGGTACTGAGGTAAGAGCCTGCTAACACCGCTGTCCACCCTGTCTTTCTGATCCAATAATGGTGATACTAGAAGTACTGAGGTAAGAGACCACTAACATGGTTCTCTACCCTGTCTTTCTGAACCAATATTGGAGATGCCAGACGTTCTGAAGTAAGAAGAGATTGTGCTGTCCACCCAGTCTTTCTGATCTAATACTAGATATACCAGAGGTACTGAGGTAGGAAGAGCCTTCTAACACCGCTGTCCAACTGTCATGGGTGCATCGCCACGAGGATCGTCGCGATTGCACATTCTGACTTCTCGCAGCTGAGTTGCTGTTACTTTGTGTTTGGTAGTTAGGGAGTTAATTTTACCTAGCTCGTTGCTAAGACTAGGTCCAGCCTCGCCCGGCTGCTTTTGATTATGTTCTAATTAGCTTCCTTTATATTCCTGCCAGTCTGTGTGTTAGATGCCGGTGAAAGCATTCATACAGACTGCAGATAGGATCGGTTCTGAGAAGACTTAAGCTAAGAGCTCCTTTGTTGTTTCTCCTTTCCTTGCTTATAGTTTATCTCCTAGACCTTTGGTGTTCCCTCTGTGTTTAAATGTTGTATGCAAGACAGTATTTACTTTATCCCCTGTCTGTCACATTTGTCTTTACTGTTTGTTAACCTTTTCCTGTCCATTCCCTATGGTGGTAATCAGGGTCCTTCTAAGGACTAGATTACAGTGGTCAGGGATTTATAGGAGACAGGGTTTACGCTGGCGGCCTGGACCTCTGTACCATTAACAGTACCTCCAGGTAGAGGGACTAGTCAGGACCCCAGTTTAGGGTCAGCATAGACCCCGGTCCACCTCTAGCCAGAGACAGCGTGAAAAGGATTCAGTATTGACCCACAGGATATTATGTCAGGTAATACTATGCTATATATACATGTTAATGTTACCTATCTATATGTTATATAGAATGTTGTCCCCACTTGATAGATTACTGACATCATTTATTTATATATCTGCTATACAGCGTGACACCAACCTGTCTTTCTGATCCAATAATGGTGATCCTAGAAGTACTGACTTAAGAAGAGACCACTAACATGGTTCTCTACCCTGTCTTTCTGATCCAATATTGGAGATACCAGAAGAAGAGATTGTTCATAGTGCTGTGCACCCTTTGCTTCTGATCTAAGACTGGAGATACCAGAGGTACTGAACTAAGAAGAAGCTGCTCACACTGCTGTCCACCATGTGTTTCTAATCTAATACTGGAGATACCAGAGGTACTGAAGTAAGAAGAAGCGTCTCACACTGCTGTCCACCCTGTGTTTCTGATCTAATACTGGAGATGCCAGAGGTACTGAAGTAAGAAGCGGCTCACTCTGCTGTCCACCCTGTGTTTCTGATCTAATACTGGAGATACCAGAGATACTGAAGTAAGAAGAAGCAGCTCACACTGCTGTCCACCCTGTGTTTCTGATCTAATACTGGAGATGGCAGAGGTACTAAAGTAAGAAGAAGCAGCTCACACTGCTGTCCACCCTGTGTTTCTGATCTAATACTGGAGATGCCAGAGGTACTGAAGTAAGAAGAAGCAGCTCACACTGCTGTCCACCCAGTGTTTCTGATCTAATACTGGAGATTCCAATGGTACTGAAGTAAGAAGTGGCTCACATTGCAGTCCACCCTGTGTTTCTGATCTAATACTGAGGTAAGAAGAGGCTGCTCACGCTGCTGTCCACCCTATCTTTCTGATCCAATAACGATGATACTAGAGGGGCAGAGGTAAGAAGTGGCTGCTCATGCTGCTGTCCACTCTGTCTTTCTGATAAAATACTAGAGAGATACCAGGAGGTGCCGAGAGACGAGAAGGGGCTACTCACAGTGCTGACAGGCTAAGTTTCTAGTGCACATGCTCACAAGCACCTTGCCTATTAACAATACAGGACAAATTTCTGAGAGTTTAAGAGAAAAAGAGTGCAGTTTGCTAATTAAAAGGTATTGAGGAATTTATTTATAGCGGCATTTCATTTATTTTTTTATATTCCTGGATAAACCCTTTAATGCAGGAATAAACTAAAGTAATAATACAAGGATTTAGTACATAAATTAATGCAAGCTGTCTTAAGTAAATTGGGCAAGTTTGATTTTAGTAAGATTTTATGGCACTCCTTAATTTAGTCCAATAATAACACAGTCGTTGCTTGTACAATTATATGAGCTAACAGTTTGTAGCTGTAATTATTCTGAAAGAGGAATCAGCATGTTTTCTCTGTAGGTTTGAGTTACACTCTAAAGCTTGGCAGATGCCAACACTTCTCCCTCCAAGAATTACAGGATGATTGTGATTCATAACTAGGCATCCTTCTCAGTCCTCAGCCTTGAAATGGTTGGCAGATGGGAAGCCACATACACATCCTTGTGTAAGTGGATGAGGAAAGCAGTTTCCGCCAAGTAGTTTGTGGTCAGTAGCAGGCAGCAGTACGAAAATGTCAACGCAAATATTCCCTTATATGCAGCGTCGGACTGGAACACCTTGGGCCCACCAGAGAAAATCATTCTTGGGGCCCACTATGTAGCTACATAGAAATAAATACAAGATCACCAATTGTGCGGTAAAACACGCTAATATCTGGGTATAATATAAGGTAGTACACGTCTTAATTATGTAGCAGTAGTTGGGGTAGCCGCACTCATAGATTATAAAGCAGCCCCCCCATAGAATATAATGCTGCCCCCCTCATAGGGGATAATGCTGCCCCCCCCCTCATAGGGATAATGCTGCCCCCCTCATAGGGTATAATGCAACCCCCTCATAGGGTATAATGCTGCCCCCCCTCATAGGGTATAATGCTGTCCCCCTCATAGGGTATAATGCACCCCCTCATAGGTTATAACTCTGTCCACTCATAGGGTATACTGCACCCCCTCCTAGGTATAATGTTGCCCCCTCATAGGGTATAATGCTGCCCCCCTCATAGGGTATAACGCTGCCCCCCCTCATAGGGGATAATGCTACCCCCCTTATAGGGTATAATGCACCCCCTCATAGGGTATAACGCTGCCCCTCTCACAGGGGATAATGCTGCCCCTCATAGCGAATAATGCTGCCCCCCTCATAGTGGATAATGCTGCCCCCTCATAGGGGATAATGCTGCCCCCCTCATAGGGGATAATGCTGCCCATGTGGGCGTGGGAAGCAGTGAATATTCATTCTCTTTAGCAGTGGGGACAGAGGCTCCTGCCTCCTGTCACCCGCTGCTGCTCCGCTAGGGCCAGGGCCCACCAGATGCCAGGGCCCACCGGAAAATCCTCCGGTTCTCCGGTGGGCCAGTCCGACCCTGCTTATATGAAGAACAAACCTGAAATTTATTTATACTTACTCATCTTGATCCAATGTTAACGTGTTACTTATTAACCCCTTAAGCACACAGCAAATAGTAAAGATTTTTTTCCATTTTCTCCCAAAGTTAATTTGAAATAGAAAAACTACTTTATTGATTTAGAACCAAACTTAGGTATTTCTGTATTTAATTTATGATGGAAAGTTTGCTTTTTGGCTGTTCCTTTTATTTATACACATTATAACCTTGTTTCCTCCATTTGGACGCTCTCCAGTTCAGATCCCCAAGTAGAGTTTTTAAAAGATTATTTTCTTACTGACTGCTTTGTTCCATGGGTTAATATTAGGCAGAAAAATTATATTAACACTCAGCAATTCATACATGGTGACAGCGGATACGAGGCAGGGTCGGGGTCCCATATTGTACCAGGGGTGGGACCCACATTTAGAGCAGACATATACAGAGAATGCAGAGAAATGTAGCATTACATGGCACACATTTAAATAAAAGGGTAATACACGGTCACTGCAATTCTTTCGGGACTTTTGTGACTTGCGTGGCATGGTCAGGACAATTTGCGGATTGCAACATGATCTCTATTCCCTGTAAATATACTGCGAGTTATAAGCGGCATAGCACAATGCTTTGCGACCAGGGGAGCTCTCTACGATGTTCATTTACGTTAATAGGACATATGGATGGGAGTTGTCAGGCATTACTTTTTATTTATGTAAAAACAAAGATGAAAAAAAAAAGCTGTAAAAAGTGTTTGTCTTCTGTCAAGCCTAATATTAATAGCAATGTAACCACACTTCCTAGAATAAATTAGTTTATGTTTTCTTATACAGAGATTTCGGGATGGACTGTCAGATAGCAGGTAAAGTCCAATTGTTCCATTTAATGAAAACTCCCTTGAACAAGCAAAACCTGTTCTCCAAGTACAGAGGGCTTGAGTAAGATTTTCCACCATATTGAAGAATTGGACTGCATTCCAGACTGTGATATATATAGATCAGGAATCATGGAACACATACTCCTGTATTTGTATGGGCGCTTTTAACTTAGCAGCAGCTTCATCTCATTTGGGGTCTCCATTGACCTTCGGATTCTAATAATCAGGCTAGAGAGTATACGGGCACATACTTGTTCTGTGCTCCATTCAGTGTCTACAGAAAGCGCTGCACTCGCCTTTCTCATAAAAACTGACATGCTGCGGATTTCCAAAAGCACTGCAGGTCAGTTTATGCAGTATAAAAAAAAAGGACAGTGAGCATGATATTTCTATAAATGCCATCCACTTTGCCGGAACTGTAATCGAAAGCTCACCTAAAACTCATCATTAGAACTTAACCTAAAACTAGTAGAACAAGAGTCTATTATGGTGTTAAACCAGAGATTAAAGCAGGCAGAAAGAGACCGATGCAGCTTATCATCACTTCAGGGAAAACTGCCCACATGCTGTGCACTACCAATAAGTAGGGTGTACCTCACTGGCGAGGTCAGCCTCGAAGTTCGAGAAGCACAACCATGTACAATGGAGCGGGCTAAGAATTAGGAATCAGGGTCTTAGCTCCTATATTATGCTGCTTTCAGATTACATACCAAAAACGCAGTGACAGATTCCCTTTAACGATTTCCATTTAAGCAGGTAGGAATGATTTTATTTCTTTGGGAAGCATTATTATAGTAAATATATCAAAGTAGGATATGTTAGTATAAATTCTGGAAATTTACTTTATAAGAACTCTTTAGGCTTCCTCTTTATGTCAGTTTCTAGGCACGCTGGACCAGGGGAAGTGACTCAATTCTCCTGGTCATTTATGGCAAAAGAACCTACTAATATAAAAGTTATATGGAACAGTAGTCAACAGACTAGGCAAAAATCAATTATAGGTGTCAACATATAATCCCTTTTAAAAGCACCTTTTTATTAGAAAATATAAAAAACACCTGCCCAGTGTAACAAACAACAGTTATAGATAACCATAAAAATAGCCATAGCATGGGCCTAATAACCCACAAAATACATACAAGGACCCTGTGCTAGTCCTAAGTGACTCCTGCCTATCAGTTGAGGTTGCCACCCTAAGGAGTACGTTATGTGGCGCCCCCACTCAACGAAGGCAAGCCCTGTCTTCCCTGGATGTCCCTTACGATAGGCAGGTGGGAAAACAGATTTAGGCTAAGTGCACACGTTCAGGATTATTTGCGTTTTTTTTGCGGGAAAAAACGCGTCAGAAACGCATGAATTAAGCATCCTATCATTTAGAATGAATTCCGCAATTTTTGTGCACATGGTGCGTTTTTTTTCCACGAAAAAAAACGCATCTCGGAAAAAGAACCAACATGTTCATTAATTTCGCGGAATTCAAGCATTTTTCCCCACTATATTATTGACCTAGAAAGTTCAGGAAAAAAATCGCGGTAAAAACGCACAAAATCCGCACCAAAAACGTGAAAAAAACGTGTGTTTTTACCGCGGAAAAAGTCAGGTTTTGCTCAGGAAAATTCTGCACAAATTCCTGACGTGTGCACTTAGCCTTAAGATAAGAGATGAAATGAAGATAAATGCAATTATTGCCAGAAATAAAAGAAGCAATGTTGAATCTCCTGCAGGTACTAGGTAGGTAAAACACGGAACACCATAGACAGCATAATAGTCAAAGCAATAGTAGTCCGTCCCTATGACAACTCCCAAAAGGTGAAAAAGAAGTAAAACCTCTTTACCATTGAATTTCCCCCAGCCTGTAACAGGATACTAAGGCAGGGGTGAACGCTTCACCCAATATAAGCAAATCAACATAGATATTATGCTTGACAGACAATTCATAATGGTAAATGCTCACAATAGAGTAAGGACTTATTAAGGTCGGCTCATCATAGCACCCTGCATCTTTGTCATTGCCACTATGCACTAGGCCTCCTGATGAACCGTGTGGACGGGGAAACGCGTTGAGGAGCAGCCGACCTTCATAAGTCCCTGCCATTTTGTATTGTCTGTTTTAATACTAAGTTAATAAATCTGTCTCCAGGAGTGGTCGGACGTGTTTAGACGTGTACTCCCATGTATAGATAGATAAACAGGCTGACAATAGGCACAAATCTTGTACGGACACTTGTGTTTTGTGGATACATGACACAACGGCATATGTAGTGTCTTGTAATCCATTAGGCAATACAGTTACTAGAACATAAAGATTGGTGTTGTGCAAATGTATTTCAGGACAGAAACTGAAATCACATCGCAACAAATCATCTGATTTTTGATAGAGCGCAGATTAAAAATCTTTAACAGTTAACTAAGAAAATTAACACAACTTATCAAATGAAGCCAGAATTCTGTGCCACATTTATTAACGGCTTTAGGCACTTTTTATGTGAGATGCAGTGGTCGGGTTGCGTATTGTGATCAGAGAACAGTTTGTGTTTTACAGACATGTGAATTCAGTCTAATTTGGTAAAATACACCAAATGTACTAAAAGTGTTAAACATATATGGCTGAAATAAAGCAGCCAGAGTCTGATACATGATATATCAGCTGTAA
>JARQOD010000006.1:278695420-278716586 GCA_033576555.1 Oophaga sylvatica | reverse complement strand
ATCAGCTGTAAAGTTACCTTTAAAAGGAATGTGTACCAAAAGTATTATTTATTTTGTTTACATATTTGTATATTATGTTAAAGAGTTTATTTATAAAAATATCAAATTAGATGGTGTAATGGCGTCCCTATGTGATCTGAGCGGAGCAGTCATGTCATTGTGGCAGCTCAGCTCAAATCACAGTAATTAATAGTAACCGTTCGTCAGGTCCGGGCACCAGTACTGTGGCGGTTATTTTATCCAAGATAAAACACTAAGGAGAAAGTAGCACAAATAGGGTCTTATCTGACAAACAATTAAAAATACTTTTATCAGACATTGCTAACCTGACCCATGATTGTATGCGCTTTTGAATCGTTATTCAGCAGCTGTGAATCCACGGGTTGTCAAATCGATGAGAATGAAGACATGGAGAATTTTTGGATACCTTCTGCACTGCCAATTATTGAACATGTTAATTCACAAGAATTTATTGAACACCACGTTTTGAAGTGACAGGCACTTCTTCAATTTTCCTGAACCAGCGAGCCTCCATGATGCATTGTTCATTCCTCTCCTTCCAGATCAAGAAATCTTCTAACTTCATGTCAGTAGCTGCGAAGATGGGTTTCCAAACACCATCAAACTTGGAATATAGTTATATAATAAATTCAATAATCAGCAGTGCAGGAGGTATCTGCAAATTTTCCATATCTTCATTCGCAGTGGTTACTTCCTCCACTGACGTGTACTCACCACTGGATGAAGTCCCTGCCACATACATCAGCTGTCAAGTTACCTTTAAAGGGAATGTTTAGCAAAAAAATTTTGCAAAATATGTGTATATTATTTTAAACAGTTTATTTATAAAAATATCAAATTAAATGGTGTAAAGTTTTTTGTTTTTCTTTTTTTCATAACCTTCTAACTGAGCAAATATTGCAGCCTAAGCCATAGAGAATGTGGTCGGTACCTAACCCTATCTCCTATACCAGTAACAATAACCCAAACTCCTGTCCTCACGCCCCCCACACCATGTTTTCAAGATTTCCTCAGTATTGCACAGGTGAGAGAACATTGACAATTTCTGATGCCTCGCTAATTCCATCACATGCGCAATACTAAGGAAATCCTGGAAACATAATCTGTTGGGGGCCATGAGGACTGAAGATTGGGAAACACTGTCCTATACTCTGGCTGCATCAGTTGTTAACTGGGCATGCCCCTTGGTGTGCCCAGTTTACAGCTGTAGGTAGAGCCTGGCACCATTTTTTTGTAGCCCAAAGCGGTGCACGGGGATACAGTTTCCTTATGCGACCTGAGCTGAGCTGTCATTTCATTGTGGCTACTCCATTCAAATCACAGTAATTAACAGTGACTGCTCATCAGGTTAGGGCACCAACACTAACGGTTATTTCATCCAGTGACATGTACTCACAGCGGGATGAAGTCATCTCCGCAGCCCTGCCCTAATGAGCACTCTCCAGTAATTACTGAGATCTGAGTGGAGCAGTCATGTCCTTGTTGCAATCACATCACAATAATAACTGGTGACCAATAAGCACAGGTCTGGGCACTAAGGCCACATCAGTGATATCATCCTATGGTGACTACACATCATTGGATGAAATCATCGCTGCAGCTCTGGTGCCCGGACCTGATGAGCAATCACAAGTAATTACTGTGATCTGAAGGCTTCACTCAAATCACTGTGATTCCCCTCTGAGTCGTGTATATAATCCTATAATGTGTGTGCGCGCAAGATACAGTTCACAAAAGGTACTTAATCCTATAATAAGAGCTTCAGTCTGCACAGCCATGTAGCTAATCCAATCGCAAGATATACAGTCGACATAGCAGTGATTCTAATCCTAGCTTGTGTGATACAGTCAGATGATGAGCGATACTCACTGATGAACTTTGTAATTGATGTGATCTAAGCACTGCAGAGGCAATGATGTGACTGCTCCGATCAGATCAATGTAAAGTCCAGTGAGCAGCGCAATGCCAACCAATAGAATTGGTGCTACCAACCGTTCTCGGTGACACTGTTCACATCTCGGTATTGCGTTGCAGTCATCAACAAAATGGCTCTACATTGTGATCCAAAACTTCATTGTTTCTTAACTTTTTGCAAATGCCCAGAAGGGAGGAGTGATCAGTTATGTGAGCTAGCAATACACTAGATTTTCATCATGGCAATTTTCATCACCTGCTCCCCCTAGTCTTTCAAAGTTGAAAATATCAAAATTCTTAATCATTTTTCATATTTTTACCAATAAAAATATAGAAATATTTTTTTAAATTAATACTTTACTTTTTCTTTGTGATGACACATTCTCTTTAAGTGTAGGTGAAGCTTAATGGAGGTGATATGGTCAAGTGTGGCCCAATAAATTGATCATAATTTACTCCATAAAAGGTGGCATTAATTAGAACAGATATGTATTCCTGGTAATTACTTTAGTAGATTTCTGATGTAGTGCTTGCCTTTTAAAAGGGTTATACAGCGACATCAATACCACTCATTTCTGCATTGGAGGTGAGCAGGACTGATGGCTTTACGCCTCTGCACAATCAGCAGGCATTGTGCATGTGTATGCAGATGTGTGGGCCGTAACATCATCAACACCGATGTGGATGTGAGTAATGCTGGAGGTCACCAGATACACCAAAATCATTAATTGGTTATCTTACTCCAGTGCATCCTGGGTCAAAGACTGGAGTACAAAACAACAATCTTGATGAATGGACCCCTAAGTGTCCCCGATGTTATCCCTATAGGGGTACTTTCACATGTTGCTATTGTACAAGGACAGAAATCAACCAGAATCAATGTTTACATGCAGGCTACTGCATCAGTAACTTCTATCTGGAAGTCTAAAGAGCAAATAAGGAAAAATTTGGGCATGCTGAAGTTTGAAAAAAAAAAACTAAAAGTATACATTTAAAAAAAAAAAATCCATAAAACACCAATTGAGAAAAGTACTTCTGCTTAGGATGGGTTATAAAAGAACTGTCTTATAACAGATCCACTCATCTGCTATTATTAGACACGTTATCATAACCACAAGAAAGAGGAAAATGTGCAATATACCACACTAAAGGGCAATGGTGGAGGCTTCTAAGTACAGCACAGCATTGGCCTTTGCTGTATACCAGTCACTTCCAGGTTATATACAGAATGCTTCTCCGCTACATTCCAAGACGTTACATCACGCTGCAGGTGCGGCCGTCACTAGAAAGGTTTCTCTTTATTCCTAGTGCTGGGTGGTGCCGGCACGTTACAGGTACCCACTGGTACAGGCACATATCCGGCTAGCAGAGGAACTGAATGCAAATCTCACAATGACGACTATTTGATTCTGTTTTACAGACGAGAGTGAATATCTGCAGTAGAATAAAAATGTATAGCAACAAAGGAAAAAAAAAGACTTTCCACGTGTAAAGACCGGGTTATGTTCTCTTAGAAAAGAAACTAAAACTCTCAGATCTTTCAGCAAAAAGAAGGAAGTGTATTTAGAATATAGTGCTTCCTAACAACGTCCCACCTCACCGCCTCCTCCATCGCCGCGCTGCCTTACTCATCAGTCAGATGTTGTTTGGGTGTATTAGGGTGATATAAAGTGCTTAGTACGTTCACATGTACAAGTTTTCTCCTGTTGAATTTACCATGGAAAATCCACATGAGAATCTGACATAAACCACACATCAATTGGGATATGTTTTGCAAAATAGCACAAAAAAATGGACCAAAATACTGGCATACACAAAAATACACCTGGGTTCGGGGGGGGGGTAAGGCTGAAGTGGCGTTGCGGCAAATTTTGGTGGCTTTTTAAAAAGTCGCAATTGATAAAACAGGCAAAAACATCTGGAAACTCCTAAATCCACCCAATACATAAAACTAGACAAAAAACTAGTACAAAGGCAATGATGCATTGGAGCCAAATTGACATGCAATGTAGACTTTTACATCCCCTGTACATTAATTATTTGTGTGGATGTCACAATTTGAATTAGAAAGGGTGAAATATGTACCAAATCTGCCATAAAATCCACATGTAAGGCCGCGTTCACACTTTCAGTATTTGGTCAGTGTTTTACATCAGTATATGTAAGCCTAAACCAGGTGAGGAACAATCAGAGGAAAAGCATAATGGAAACACGTCACCATTTCAGTATTTATCACCCACTCCTGGTTTGGCTTACACATACTGATGTCAAATACTGACCAAATACTGAACATGTGAACGTGCCCGTGGCCTTACACGAACGGAAATTTGGAAATGACCAATAGCTCTGGATCATAAAAGTAGAAATATCAGTACAAGGCCGGATTTACACATTCATGTTTTATGGTCCAAATGCCGCCACAAAGCACCGACGGGCTGCGGGTATCCTGACCTAAACTCGACTATTCATGCCTAAAAGACTGTCGAATATGGGCCAGAGACCTGCTGAGGGTCCATTCATCATGCGTCATACTCACATTATGTTATATTGTGAACAGGCCTTATATGTTGTCCTAGTTAAACACCGCATATTATAAGTCCAGTAATCTTACATTTCTAGAAGGAATTACAGAGAAATACACAAAGCAAAATTTGGAGAAATGTGTATTTAGATTTGTCAGATGTAACAGCTCCTTTTACAACAAGGTAACGCCAGCAGTGATATGGTTTTCATTCGTGGAAAATGACAGGGGATTTCCCAGAAAACATATTTCTCACAGTGATAAATGTCATTTTTAGGTAGACCCACTTAGAGATTTCTGTCCTTTCTGTTACCCAAGGACTGCAGGTGTAGAGAGCTTGTTTTGCTGGATTCTTTCTTGTACAGTCATGGCCAAAAGTTTTGAGAATGACACAAATATTAATTTTTACAAAGTCTACTGCTTCACTTTTTCTAATGGCAATTTGCATATACTCCAGAATATTATAAAGAGTGATCAGCTTAACAGCAATTACTTGCAAAGTCAATATTTGGCTAGAAAATGAACTTTATCCCCCAAAACACATTTCAACATCATTGCAGCCCTGCCTTAAAAGGACCAGCTAACCTCTTTTCAGTGATTGCTCCATTAACACAGGTGTGGGTGTTGATGAGGACATGGCTGGAGATCAATCTGTCATGATTAAGTAAGAATGACACCACTGGACACTTTAAAAGGAGGCTGGTGCTTGGCATCATTGTTTCTCTTCTGTTAACCATGGTTATCTCTAAAGAAACATGTGCAGTCATCATTGCAATGCACAAAAATGGCCTAACAGGGAAGAGTATCGCAGCTAGAAAGATTGCACCTCAGTCAACAATCTATCGCATCATCAAGAACTTCAAGGAGAGAGGTTCCATTGTTGCCAAAAAGGCTTCAGGGCGCCCAAGAAAGACCAGCAAGCGCCAGGACCGTCTCTTAAAAGTGTTTCAGCTGCGGGATCGGGCTACCAGCAGTGCAGAGCTTGCTCAGGAATGGCAGCAGGCAGGTGTGAGTGCATCTGCACGCACTGTGAGGCGGAGACTCTTGGAGCAAGGCCTGGTCTCAAGGAGGGCAGCAAAGAAGCCACTTCTCTCCAGAAAAAACATCATGAACAGACTGATATTCTGCAAAAGGTACAGGCAGTGGACTGCTGAGGACTGGGGAAAAGTTATTTTCTCTGATGAATCCCCTTTTCGATTGTTTGGGACATCAGGAAAACGCCTCATTCGGAGAAGACAAGGTGAGCGCTACCACCAGTCTTGTCTCATGCCAATTGTTAAGCATCCTGAAACCATTCATGTGTGGGGTTGCTTCTCAGCCAAGGGAATCGGCTCTCTCACAGTCTTGCCTAAAAACACAGCCATGAATAAAGAATGGTACCAGAATGTCCTCCAAGAGCAACTTCTCCCAACCCTCCAAGAGCAGTTTGGCGATCAACAATGCCTTTTCCAGCATGATGGAGCACCTTGCCATAAAGCAAAGGTGATAACTAAATGGCTCAGGGAACAAAACAGAGATTTTGGGTCCATGGCCTGGAAACTCCCCAGATCTTAATCCCATTGAGAACTTGTGGTCAATCATCAAGAGATGGGTGGATAAACAAAAACCTAAAAATTCTGACAAAATGAAAGCATTGATTGTGCAAGAATGGACTGCTATCAGTCAGGATTTGGTCCAGAAGTTGATTGAGAGCATGCCAGGGAGAATTGCAGAGGTCCTGAAGAAGAAGGGTCAACACTGCAAATATTGACTTGCTGCATTAACTCATTCTAACTGTCAATATAAGCTTTTGTTACTCATATGTTTGCAATTATTATATTTCTGTCTGTGATAAAAACATCTGTCAAACACACATAAAAACCAGAGGGCAGCAGATCATGTGAAAATATATTTGTGTCATTCTCAAAACTTTTGACCATGACTGTACTCCAACTCTGAAATGTATGTGGGTCTGGATCTATCTGCCCGTTGTCTTCTGTTTTTATTAGGGTTTCAACTTAAAGGGATTTTCCACTTCCACCAGGACAGCCCCTTCTCACATACTCCCCTCCTGTGTCAACGCTATTCCAGCGGTGTTGGCACTCACGTTTGAGGCTCACGTGAGGTTGTTGTGTCACATGAGCCCGGCACCCAATCAGCGCTGGCATCACTGTCCCCGCTTTAGGACAAATTGAACACCAACAGGAAGTCAGGGCTGTGGCCGCACTCACTTCCTACTGATGTTCGATTTGTCTGAAGGCGAGGATAGTGAAGCCAATTGGGAGCCGGGCTCACGAGACACAAAAACCTAATGTGAGCCTGAGAAAGCGAGTGTCGACACCACTGGAACGGCGTCGGCACCGGAGGGGACTGTAGGTGTTTATATTTTAACAGTGGCAAACATTCAGAAACAGAGAAGGGGTCATAATAGTGGTGGCCACTTTAAAGACCTACTCAAGTTTAAAAGTCATTCCCTATCCACAGAATAGGAGATAAGTTTCTGATCACTAGGGGTCCAACCGCTACGGCCCACCACAATCCCAAGAACTGAAGCTCTGAAGACCCCCCGGCTGAAGAGAGCAGAGGTTGATCATGCACACTATCCTTTCTAATGGGAGTGTCAAAGATAATCCGAGTGCGGAGCTCCGCTATCTCGATGGCAGTCGCATCCCCAGCGATAGAACATAACTTTCAAACTTGAGAATAACCCTTTAAGCATGTTAAAGGGGTTTTCCACTTCCAAAAAAGTGAACCACACATGTTCTAAAGTAACAGAGCAGGAAATCCCTCTGTCCAGGTTCAGTGCCAGCTACCCGCAGATGCTCAGGTACCATTGATTCGGCTGCAGCAGTGATGTGACATATACAGAGCGTTTCAGCACTGCAGCCAATCACTGAGCTCAGCAGCTCGTGCCATCTACTTCAGTCACAACAAGACCCAGGCGGTGGTGGGGAGCCAGCGCTGGTCCAGGGAGGGCGAGTACCTGCTGTGTTCAGTATTTTAGAATGTTTGGAGTCCCCTTCATTCATCGTCTACGGGACGTCTAGAGAAAGGTGAGGACAGAAATCGGCTATTTGTGGCAGACTCATCGACATCAGTCTCCAAGACGTCTCCCATGTTCCCCCCATACTGTGCAACTCATTACCCCCACCAATCAGACTCACCCCACCATTGAAACAACCAGAAAACCCACATTTTCAAGAACAACTTGCAATAACCCTGAGGCCACCAGCAGCTTCTACCTTATCTCCGACCCCTCTAATGTAAACGGTAAGCCCCCATGGCACACATCTGTCACTTCGCCGTGCTTAGTTATAGCTTCTCACGTAGTGTTTAAGGGGTTTTTCGGATAGACAATTTCTAACACAATTCCCCCCTCGTATTCAGAGCCCGAGTGGGTGGTCATTGACTGCCAGTCTGAACAGAACACTGAGAGGAGGTGAGAGTCTAGTCGGCATGTGACCGCCCACCGGCACTGGGCACGCATACGGTAGTCTGAAGGCACAGAGTGCAGAAATCTGTCTACAGCCCGGACCACCCTGTAACCGCTACATACTGTAGATCAGTACTCAGCTAGAAGTAATAATGATGGCAGGGGCGGTCACCATTGGAACCCCACTAATCACTGGCCGCAGCGGTGATACTAGTATGTACAACAAATGACGGATGAGGACAGTGATTGGCTGCAGCGGTCATGTGAATAACGCACAGGTCGACATCACTTTTGGTGCCAGAGGGGAACACTGGCGTGAATGACGATCACTAAGTAATGGAATGGGGTTTTTTTTTTAAGAACATCCCTTATTATTCTGAAAATTTAGCAAAATAAGAGAACATTGAAGGCCACAGCCGTCAGGTGACAGGCGCAGCACCTGAGAGAAACATCTGACAGCCACCTGACGCTGCAGTCAATCATCGGTGATTTATTCTGTTACATCCGGACCTTGCAAACACTTCCAGAGCTGCTGCTGACCACCAGAGCGTCCGTGCTGGATTCCGGGGTGACAGGAGGGCATGTCACTATGCATACAGATTGTCCCCATGTCAGACAGCCCCATTAATGCAGGGTCCCCATCTATTTCCCCGTCACGGTCACAGTCTCTCGCTGCCAGTGCCCTGGGCTCCTGTGTACCTGGTGCACACCATAGTGGGCACACAGCGGGGGTGACTGGTATTTATGAAGCAGCTTATGACTTGGGCTCTACCCTGCTGGCATCACGGCTGGATTCTAGTGACAGCGACAAGCGCATAATACCGGGGGCAGGGGGAGAACAGGGGTCACGGGGGCAGCAGCTCCTCTCACCTGCTCCAGGGGCATGTGCAGGGCGTCGCTGAGCGGTTGCAGGGCGGTGGAGCCCGTAGTCCTGGAGGACCTGTTGCCTGGAGCCTCCATCACTTCCTGAGCACCGCAGCACCCCCGCAGCACACCGGGCACCTGAGCTCCGCACACCCAGGAAACCAAGCGACCGTATCTGTAGCAGCCACAGACCCCGCCCACAGGCTGTGGACCAATCACAAGTAGCTCTTCTTCCCCGGGTGGGGCCGCTCACACCTTCCCCGGTACTCGTCTAACCGGGCGAGTGAGTGTGAGGAGGCATCCCCGCCGCCCCCTGCTGGTGACACGTGCTCATGGCCAGTACCCAGCAGTAGTGGCCCCTGAGAGCAGAGTGCGCGGCCGGCCTCCCTGGGGTGCTGTGGACCTCCGCACCTATGCTCCTCCTCCACACCCTTACACACGAGGGGACATCTTTTTCTTACCTGACCCCTTTTTTTTTAACCACAAGTAATTTTTGCAGTTGTTTGTTTTTTTGCATCCTTTTCCTTCTACAGTCTCTGTGTTACACTACTGCTACCTGCAGAATGAGGTAACTGAGAATCTGTCAGTCAGCTCGATATGACTAACTGTCATGGATTTTGTGATTCTTAGCTGTATTATTCTGAGCTCTTCTCAGCCTATTTTTGAGCATAGACCATATTGTGAAACAGTGTAAAATATTTAAAGGGGATATCTGGGACTTTTTGTTTGTGTGTGGCCAATAATTACTGGTAGCTAGCTGCTGACTACAGGCAGTTCTGCCAGGCCACGATCTTCAGAGAGGAGGAGAAGGTGCTCTGTCGACATGAGGTCAAAGGAAGCAGGAAAGTCACTGACCGAGCCATCAGAGGTCGACACCGGGCAGAAGAGCAGGTGGTTAAAGGGAATCTGTCACCACATCTGACCTATGTCAACTATTAGTATGGGCATACAGGTTATAGGCTGCGGAGGAGAGGGATCCCTGTGTGTCTCATCAGACGCCTTGTTGATAAATCATCTTTTATCACTTTATGTAAATGACCTCTTCCAGGCTCTGGGGCGGACGCTGTCTGGAAGAGAACTCTGCCGCCAGAGCTTGTTTTACATGAAAGGGGAGTTACCAGTGTGACGTGTGATGGTTACCGGTGTGACGTGTGATGTTTACCGGTGTGACATGTGATGGTTACCGGTGTGACGTGTGGTGGTTACCGGTGTGACGTGTGGTGGTTACCGGTGTGACGTGTAATGGTTACCGGTGTGACGTGTGATGGTTACCGGTGTGACGTGTGGTGGTTACCGATGTGACGTGTGGTGGTTACCGGTGTGATGTGTGATGGTTACCGGTGTGACGTGTGATGGTTACCGGTGTGACGTGTGATGGTTACCGGTGTGACGTGTGATGGTTACCGGTGTGTCGTGTGATGGTTACCGGTGTGACGTGTGATGGTTACCGGTGTGATGGTTACCGGTGTGACGTGTGATGGTTACCGGGTGTGACGTGTGATGGTTACCGGTGTGACGTGTGATGGTTACCGGTGTGACGTGTGATGGTTACCGTGTGTGACGTGTAATGGTTACCGGTGTGACGTGTGATGGTTACCGGTGTGACGTGTGGTGGTTACCGATGTGACGTGTGGTGGTTACCGGTGTGACGTGTGATGGTTACCGGTGTGACGTGTGATGGTTACCGATGTGACGTGTGGTGGTTACCGGTGTGACGTGTGATGGTTACCGGTGTGACGTGTGATGGTTACCGGTGTGACGTGTGATGGTTACCGATGTGACGTGTGGTGGTTACCGGTGTGACGTGTGATGGTTACCGGTGTGACGTTGGTGGTTACCGATGTGACGTGTGGTGGTTACCGGTTGTGACGTGTGATGGTTACCGGTGTGACGTGTGATGGTTACCGGTTGTGACGTGTGATGGTTACCGGGTTGTGACGTGTGATGGTTACCGGTGTGTCGTGTGATGGTTACCGGTGTGACGTGTGATGGTTACCGGTGTGATGGTTACCGGTGTGACGTGTGATGGTTACCGGTGTGACGTGTGATGGTTACCGGTGTGACGTGTGATGGTTACCGGTGTGACGTGTGATGGTTACCGGTGTGACGTGTGATGGTTGCCGGTGTGACGTGTGGTGGTTACCGGTGTGACGTGTAATGGTTACCGGTGTGACGTGTGATGGTTACCCGGTGTGACGTGTGATGGTTACCGGTGTGACGTGTGATGGTTACCGGTGTGACGTGTGATTGGTTACCGGTGTGACGTGTAATGGTTACCAGTGTGACGTGTGATGGTTACCGGTGTGATGTGTAATGGTTACCGGTGTGACGTGTGATGGTTACCGGTGTGACGTGTAATGGTTACCAGTGTGACGTGTAATGGTTACCGGTGTGTCGTGTGATGGTTACCGGTGTGACGTGTGGTGGTTACCGGTGTGACGTGTGATGGTTACCGGTGTGAGTGTGATGGTTACCGGTGTGACATGTAACGGTTACCGGTGTGACGTGTGATAGTTACCGGTGTGATGTGTGATGGTTACCGGTGTGTACGTGTAATGGTTACCGGTGTGACGTGTGATGGTTACCAGTGTGACGTGTGATGGTTACCGGTGTGACATGTAACGGTTACCGGTGTGTCGTGTGATAGTTACCGTGTGTGATGTGTGATGGTTACCGGTGTGACGTGTAATGGTTACCGGTGTGACGTGTGATGGTTACCGGTGTGACGTGTGATGGTTACGGTGTGACATGTAACGGTTACCGGTTGTGACGTGTGATGGTTACGGTGTGACGTGTGATGGTTACCGGTGTGACGTGTAATGGTTACCGGTGTGACGTGTGATGGTTACCAGTGTGCATAATTTGTCCATCTTTCTGTTCTTCTAAAGTTGAGAGGTACGATAATATAACCCTGTCTGCCTGTGAGATTGAAGCGGAGTCGAGGAACCTGCAGATGTGTCAGGTATAATCACACACAACTCTGCAGTGAGATCAGGAGAGCGGCCATCACACTGGTAACCGTCACACATCACACTGGCAGGGGTGAACCTAACCTCTCTGCTGCTGAGGCGAACTGCAAAATGCCCCCTCCCCCGTAGTAAATCAGTATAAATAAATCTGGTTTACTCTTTACAAGCTAACCTGACGCACATGTAAAATACATACACTTTTAGGCTGCTTTCACACTTGCGTTTGAGCGACCTACGCCTGTCTGCGCACGGCCGCGCTAAGCTCGACCCGGCCGTGCCTCCTCCCTGCGGCTCCGCCTATGGGCGCATGACGCGCATGCGACCTGCGTACCCTATCTTTATCATTGGGTACGCAGGCCGTGCGCAGGTATGCGTCCTTTTGACTGGTGCGGCGAGCGCACCAAAAAGCAACATGCAACATTTTGGTGCGCTCGGCGCACCGTCAAAAGGACGCATGCGCCGCCAAACGCATACCTGCGCACGGCCTGCGTACCCAATGATAAAGATAGGGTACGCAGGTCGCATGCGGCGTCATGCGCCCATAGGCGGAGCCGCCGGGAGGAGGCGGGGCGGAGCTTAGCGGCGGCCGTGCGCAGACAGGCGCAGGTCGCTCAAACGCAAGTGTGAAAGCAGCCTTAAATAGGAATATATTTGAAACATCGATCTTTACACTTCTTCAAGGACTCAATGCCGCCTGAGACGAAGTGATCAACTTGCTTTATTTTAGGTGCGCCCCTAGCCAGAGAACAGTGCTTACTGTAGCGCTTCTTCCCCGGCGGCCGTCCGTGTGGACACGGATATCTCCACTAAGACTGGAGTCACACACACACCGTCTAAAAAATCGGACCGTTTTTGACGGCCGACAATCGCACAAATGTTTCCTGAACATTGATCCGTCTGTCATCGATTTGAATGCGAGGATGCGATTTTGTCGCATCTGAGCGTCCGTTTGACATCCGTCTGGCGAGATTTTGTCGGTTGCTAGCAAAACCGACATATAATGGATCCAAATGATAGTTTTTAAATCACAAAAGAAATAATAGATATATACACATAGAATACATAGTGTGGTGTAATGACCCTGATGCAGCTAGGGGGCACTGTGTATGGCCCTCGGGATATGCATGGAGGCATGTAATGGATGGACGATATGTATCGCAGAGGTGGGTGGCTGTTGTGAATGGGCTTGAAATGAGTTCTGAGCAGAGGCTCCCTCTGGTGGTTACAAGCGGTACTGGACTGTCCAGTGAAGATTGTGAGGATTGGGAATCAGGTGTAAGGGTATGTTTCCACGATAAGGAAACACTCCGGATTTGCTCTGTGTTTGGCGCTGTGCGTTGGCGCAGCGTCAAACACGCAGCGTCCAGATGTTACAGCATAGTGGAGGGGATTTCAAGAAATCCCGTCTCCACTATGATTAAAAACACGCAGGCGGCAGACCTGCGTTTCCGGACATGCGGCACGTCTTTTCAGACCGCAGCATGTCCTAGCGTCTTGCGGCGACGCTGCGGCGACGCAAGGTAAATAACACAGGGCTATGCAGCCCTGCGTTCTTTCCGGATGTGTTCCGGAGGTGTCCGGAACACATCCGGAAAGAGCGCGCGTCAGAAAGGGGGGCGGGCTTTGGGCGGTGCGGAATTTCCGCTCCGTCCAAAGCGCTGTGGTTCCGGACCGTGGAACCACAGCCTTACTGACTGGTCTTATATAAGGGAGTCGCCTTCCCATCAGGGTTGCCGGTGATCAATTGTTCTGGTCTCAATCCTTGATTCCTGTTTCCTCTGTAGCCTGCTGTGTCGTGTCTGCATCTCCTGCTAACAGATAAGACATTTTCTTCTTTTTGTTTTTGTGCTTGATTTTTGCATTTTGTCCTGCACTTCTGTGGGGGCCTTCAGGGTCCCCTCCGGGGGCTTTTGCCCCCTCAGTTTAGTTCAGCCACTGATGTTTGTACATTTGCTTTTTCCAGTTTTTTCAGTGGCTGCTGTTTTGATTTTGTTACACCAGAGAACTAATTTAGGTGGTAGAGGTCGTGTGATCTCAGGTGTTTTTGAAATTAGTATAGTTGGTGCTTTTCAGGGTTTTTTGGGATTGCAGTAAGTGCCCTTCCTATCCTTTTCTATTTAGGTAGTTTGGGCCCCAACGTTTGCTCATACTATTTTCTGTCTGTGTCAGTATTTCTTCTTGTCTAACCGCCATTACATGTTTGGGGGCTTTCTATGTTCTTTGGGGATCTGCTCCGGGGCAGATAGCTTTCCTCTTTCTATCTTTAGGTGTAGTTAGTTTCTCAGGCTGTGACGAGGCGTCTAGGACCAACGTAGGAACGCTCCACGGCTGCCTCTAGTTGTGGTGGTTAGTCAGGGTACTGCAATCTCATAGATTCCAACTGCTCTGGTGTATTGCCTTTTTACCTGCACTCCTCAGCTACCGAAACATAACAGGTGGCCCTGTGATGGAAGCCTGGATATGTTTTGGTTCAGCAGATCTATTGCTGAGAGTTGTACTATATATTGGGAGGCTTCCAGGTGACTAGGAGAGCTGGGTGGGTCCAGTCACCTACAAACCCGCCCAAGGGGTATGTGTCTGAATACCTAAGATAAAACCTGTATATGGTTGTGTGTATCTGAAGGACCTGTGATGAGGTCATGATCAGGTGACCTAACCATGTGATCCTGACCTCACCTGTGGGCGGGGTTATGCCTATGTAATGGAGTGTGCTTGGCACCTGTGGGAGAGTGATGTGGGAGTCTGTGAGTGTGAACAGACTACCATGTGTCCAGGTGGGACATTACAGAGAGGTCTCTGTGTAGGAAGGGAGAAGCCTTCCTGTATCTGTGTTTGAAGAGAATTGAAGAAGCCTTACTGAAGACTTGTACTGTACGTTACTGTGTGGTTTATGGAGCAATAAACTGAGGAACTTTTGATATAAAAGTGTGTCCTGATTACCTCTGAAGCAGCTGAGTGAGTGAAACCTTACAATTGGTGGAGAATGCGGGCAGCGGCCCAAGGAGCACATGTTCCAGGACTGGGAATCAGGAATCAGAGGAGGAACGGACGGTCTGTGAAAACCGTGAGTGTGACCAGTGGTCACGAATAAACTGTGTTATGTTGACCGGGGTCATTGAAAATTGAGGAAAAAGCATGCTGATAGGATACCTCAGAGGAGGTGTCCGGAAAATCTCTCTGGCCGGGAGTGTAACAGACAGGAGTCTGTGTTGTACTGACGGGTCAGTGAAAGACTGTTTTTTGTCCTTGTGGGATTGTAACGGGTCTGGTGGGTGGAACTACTGACGAGACAGGTCAGGTTGGTGGAACCACAAAGCTTCATTATACAAGAGAGTTTACTTGTAAGAGAGCGGGTGGCACCCGGGAAAAGGGCAGGGAATCACGGCAGGGGATATAGGTAGTCTCTGGACAGGCAGGTTTGTCACAGCAAGTGACCAAGGCAGTCTCTGGGACAGGCAGGTTGTCACAGCGAGTGACCAAGGCAGTCTCTGGGACAGGCAGGTTGTCACGGCAAGTGACCAGGGCAGTCTCTGGGACAGGCAGGTTGTCACGGCAAGTGACCAGGCGGTATCTGGGCAGGCAGGTTGTCACAGCAAGTGACCAAGGCAGTCTCTGGGACAGGCAGGTTGTCACGGCGAGTGACCAGGCAGTCTCTGGACAGGCAGGTTGTCACGGCAAGTGACCAAGGCAGTCTCTGGGACAGGCAGGTTGTCACGGCAAGTGACCAAGGCAGTCTCTGGGACAGGCAGGTTGTCACGGCAAGTGACCAGGCAGTCTCTGGACAGGCAGGTTTGTCACGGCAAGTGACCAGGCAGTCTCTAGAACAGGGCAGGCATATACGACCTGATATGGTGGAGCCTCCAGGTAGGCTGCAGTCGGATGGCAGATGATCGCTCCCAGGTGAGCAGGCAAGAGCCGTGGATCTCTGCAGATGATGTCCGAACTTCCGGATGGAGCTGCAGTCGGATGGCAGATGATCGCTCCCAGGTGAGCAGGCAAGAGCCGGGGATCTCCGCAGATGATGTCCGAACTTCCGGATGGAGCTGCAGTCGGATGGCAGATGATCGCTCCTAGGTGAGCAGGCAAGAGCCGGGGATCTCTGCAGATGACGTCCGAACCTCTGGATGGAACTGCAGACGGATGGCAGACAGGCAAGCCGACAGGTAACAGGCAGGTAACTGGAATCAGGAGCTGATGGCTGAAACAGAGTTAGACTGCACAGGAACAACATTGCTCGGGCACCTACATTAAGGAGGAAGCCCTTAATATAGGGTGGAGTCCTCCAGCATTGGCTGGAGACTGATTTGGAAAATGCGCGCGGCTCCTTTAAGAGCGGGGGAGGGTGCGGGCGCGCGCCCTAAGGCCAGTAGCAGGGAAGGAGCGCGCGGGACCAGCAGGGCGGAAGGAGGACACGAGGATGCCAGAGGCGCAGAGGAGGCTGGGAGCACTGAGGACGCTGAGCGCAGGTGAGGAGAGCGACGTCCCTGTCTGGCAGCAGGCAGGGACGCGGGCGCTACAGGATGCCTCTATGAAGAGGAGGTGTCCGGAAACCTGCGTGATCAACAGGTAACAGACAGGAGTCTGTGGTGTACTGACGGGTCAGTGAGACTGTTGTTTTTTTCCTTTGTGGGATGCCTCTATGAGAGAGGACGTGTCCGGAAATCTCTGTAGCCAAGAGTGTGACAGACAGGAGTCTGTGTTGTGCTGACGGGTCAGTGAGAAACTGTTTTTTTTTTTTTTTGGTGGTTTTTTTTTCTCTGGAACACGTGTTAAGGTGTGTGCTGTGGCTCATCAGAGTCCACGAAGGAGACAAGCGGCTGGCTGTGACTCGTGGGGTCACGAAGGGGACAAGCGGCTGGCTGCGACTCGTGGGGTCACGAAGGGGACAAGCGGCAGACTGTGAACCAGCGGGTTCACAAAGTCGGCGGTGCAGGGACTTGCGGCAGTGGAAAGGACAGCAAGAGGTTCTGCAGCAGCAAGAGCTGCAGTGGCAGCAGCGGCTTGTGCGTGGCAGCCGGAGGTGCTGGCGGGTGGTGGCTACCAGCAGGAGCTGGTGAGGTACCAGAAGGACATCAGAGGTCCAGAGTAGGTGACCTCTTAAAGGAACAGTACCAGCCCAAAGAGACATAAGGGTCTGTGCGAACTGGGGTCTGGTAGAGCCAAGGGGGAGTCCACGGTGTATAACCCAAGGAGGGGTGATGGGCCAAAAGGGGGCGGAGTCCCAAAAGGGGTGGCAACCCAAAAGGGGATGATGGCCCAAAAGGGGGCGGAGTCCCAAAAGGGGGCGGTTGGCAAAAGGGGGTGGAGGATCCCAACTTTAAAGGGGAGGTGCGGACCAACTGTTGCCCGGGGCAAATATGTTATATGTGTCCAGTCTGCCTTAGGAACTATCCGCCCGGCACACTACTACGGGGGTGTACCCTGCAGATACACGATGAAGAGGTGGTGGGTCTGGTCGACTCGGGGAGTCCGGTGACTCTAGTGAGGGTTGCACCTGACAGGTTTCAAATACCTGGAAGAAAGGTCGGGGTCACCTGTATCCATGGGGACACTAGGGATTATCCAGTAGCCAGGGTGGTCTTTGAGACAGGCTGGGACATTGCAGGACAGGATGTCGCTATAATCCCTAATTTGTCATGTCCAGTGGTCATAGGGCGGGACTCTAAAACTGTTCTCTGGCTGTGGGACAGGGGAGTTCCTCTACGCAGGAGGGAGGCCTCTCTACTGTTGGGGTGACAGACATTGGGACAGTGACACCTCCCAAAACTGATGAGTCAGACGGTGACACAGGAGGAAAGGATGCGTCTGTCAGACTTACTGACATGATGTCCTCTGAAATGTATGACAGTAGAACCAATGACGATGTGGTAGATAAGACTCTAGAACGGACACCGGTTAGAGGGTAACGGGAGGGGCCCCGAGAGTGACTCCTATGCAGACTGTGACTCGACCGTAAGGGAAAGTGAGTGCAGTAAGCTGGAGCTCTCTGAAGTTACCGAGAGTTGTGAGACAGTGGAAACTGCGGATGCAGGAACGGGCGGAACTCTGGAGAGCAGAGTGTGTGTAGGCAAGAGTGCCCAGCCGAAAATGTAATTAAAGAGGTGATGGTGAGACATGTGCTGGCTAAAAGAGAGCAGGACCATGAGATAGAGCTGTTTAAAGAAACAGTGAAAGAGACAGTCGAGCGAGAAAAGGGTCCTGAGACAAATGATTGAGCACAAAGTGGAGGAGCTGGAGAAGGAAGTCTCTAAGCTCAGAGATCATCTGTCAGCGTGTAAGAGTATGAACAAGGCTCTATGGAAAGAGACGGAGGTGCTCAGAGAGGCCCAAGAGAAACATCAGCAGGAGTGTCGCTGCTTGGCAGAAAGCGAGATAGAGTTCTCTGAGAGCTCAAGATAGAGGAGGAGACTAGTGCCCAGCTCCAGAATCTACGGGAGAAGAAGTCCAGCAGGGGAAATGCCATGCAGATGGCCACACAAAGAAATCGAGGTCTTGGAAAACCGTACTAACGCTCAGGACGAGGAGGTACAACAGTCTGTCCAAGAAGCTGACGGGTCCATTTTCAAGTGTGTAATAGAGATACCCGAAGACAGGCGAGAAGTGTGTGCCATTGAGGAGGTGCATGAGGCCTTTAGAAAGGCAGTAGAAGCATGCAGTGTGAATGGGTGCCAGAGATGAAACAGTTGGTCATACTGTCGACTAGGGAAGTCACGATGAAGCGGGTGGCTATCCTGAGTGACATGCACCTACATTGTCTCCGCACGAAACAGGTGATCCTGTTGAGAAATAAAGAAGCCGCTCGACGTCTGGAGCAAGCAAGAAAGGCTCAAAATCAGCTTGACTTGATGGAAGACATTGTTCAAGTGCCCAGAGGTCTGGTGAAGAAAGTCATCGGAAGACTCGGGAAAGTGATGCAGGCGATGGTGAATAAGTCCGGTGTGACGAGAGTCAGGATTCCGGATGATGACGAAGCCCAGGTTGTGGGTAAAGATGGGATGGTTCGTTCCTCATTATCGGATCCATGGAGAGCCTTGGGAATATCGGATGCTCCTGGAGTATCGTGTGTCATACCTGAGAGAAGTAGAGCAGCTACAACTTGAGAGGGACCAGGTCAACAGAAACCTGCAGGAAATGGAAAGAAGATGGCCTTCACCTTCAACCGTGGTATTGAGAGGAGAAGAGGTTCGCTTAAGACTACAAGTCCTCAAGTGGAGCTAATACAGGAAATAGGTCGCCTGATGGAAGAGGTAGAAGTAGCGATGTCTCAGTTAGCCCAGTGATGAGTGTCCTAAGCAGGAGAACCTGTAGTGGACGAAATAAAAAGGACTCAGACCAGACAGGACGTATGGGTGCAAGGGAATTGCGACGCCATACTGACGCTGGGGATGCGGGTGGTCTGCCAGGGGGGAGTCAGCAACAGATGTGACAGAGTCGGAGGACAGACGCCTACAAAAGAGATCAGTAGCAGGGCCCGGCTTAGAGAGACGGTGTGACTGGCAGAGACGACTGAGAAGGATCTCTGGTCGGGTAAACAAGTGTTCAACCCCACAAGTTTGAACAGAGGGGGGAGGTATGTGGTGTTAATGATCCCTGATGCAGCTAGGGGGCACTGTGTATGGCCCTCGGGATATGCATGGAGGCATGTAATGGATGGACGATATGTATCGCAGAGGTGGGTGGCCCTGTGATGGAAGCCTGGATATGTTTTGGTTCAGCAGATCTATTGCTGAGAGTTGTACTATATATTGGGAGGCTTCCAGGTGACTAGGAGAGCTGGGTGGGTCCAGTCACCTACAAACCCACCCAAGGGGTATGTGTCTGAATACCTAAGATAAAAACCTGTATATGGTTGTGTGTATCTGAAGGACCTGTGATGAGGTCATGATCAGGTGACCTAACCATGTGATCCTGACCTCACCTGTGGGCGGGGTTATGCCTATGTAATGGAGTGTGCTTGGCACCTGTGGGAGAGTGATATGGGAGTCTGTGAGTGTGAACAGACTACCATGTGTCCAGGTGGGACATTACAGAGAGGTCTTGTGCAGGAAGGGAGAAGCCTTCCTGTATCTGTGTTTGAAGAGAATTGAAGAAGCCTTACTGAAGACTTGTTACTGTACGTTACTGTGTGGTTTATGGAGCAATAAACCTGAGGAACTTTTGATATAAAAGTGCGTCCTGATTACCTCTGAGCAGCCGAGTGAGTGAAACCTTACAATAGATATTATATATATATATATGTCATTAAGACATATATATATATACTGTAGCCTTTCCGGGGGTTTAACTCTGAGATCGCTGTCTGGGTAGACGAAATGGCATGGAAACAGTTCATTCAGACAGCAATTATGGTAAAAACTGGCCGCAACCAGTTTTATTAAAGTCCACAGCAAACAGATAAAAACAAAGCATAAACAAAAGACCTAGGCTTGTCTAGCCACTAGTGTTGAGCATTCCGATACCGCAAGTATCGGGTATCGGCCGATATTCGCGTTATCGGAATTCCGATACTTAATTCCGATACTTTTTCAATATCGTATACCGGAATCGGAAGTTCCCATAATTCTTTGAGAGGCAATGTGATTTTAGTCAGCCAATGAGGAATCCTACGAAGTGTGGGCACATCCTGTAATGATGCGGTCATCTTAACTAATGGCATGGCTGTGATTGGCTGCTGAAATGATGTCAGAATGCACTATAAAAGGCGCCGCAGCCATTTAGCGTCACTGTGCTGTGAACTCAGTTAGGGACAGAACGCTGCTGTGCTGACTCTGAGGGGACAGTTAGATATTGCGATTTTGTGTACTACTGTGCTTGAGGCAGGCTAGTTTACAACCGCTGTGTAAAGCTTCATTTTGCCAGTGTTTTAAACAGCTCTGTGCAAGGTGTGTGTGTGACAGTGCAGGTGACGCTGCAGTTTGCTCTGCATCCACCGCTGTTTGTAGGCATCTGCACGTGTCACTTTTTTTTTTTTTTTTTTTTTATTTTATTTAGTGGAATTGGTGCAGCTCCATTATATTAGAAAAAAATCAAATCTATTAGTGTGACGTGCTTCCATCCGTATACAAATACATTGGTTGCAAACACTATAGAAGTACAGAAAGGAGCTTTTCACAGATTGTGGACAGTGTGTTTCAGTGTTCACTTCAGTCTGTGTTTTTTACTTTTTGAGTGCAGATCACGCTCCAGTTACTTGTTCAAGCACTGCTGCTTGTACTCTGCTGAGCGTGTCTCAGTGGCTCATCCTTTTCATTTATCTCCAATTGGTTCTGCTACATTCCATTTAAAATAAATCTAATCTATTAGTGTGACGCGCTTCCATCCGTATACAATACATTGGTTGCAAACACTATAGAAGTACAGAAAGGAGCTTTTCACAGATTGTGGACAGTTGTGTTTCAGTGTTCACTTCAGTCTGTGTTTTTTACTTTTTTGAGTGCAGATCAAGCTCCGTTACTTTTCAAGCAC
>JARQOD010000006.1:278667870-278695320 GCA_033576555.1 Oophaga sylvatica | reverse complement strand
GCCATCTACTTCAGTCACAACAAACCCAGGCGGTGGTTGGGGGCCAGCGCTGGTCCAGGGAGGGCGAGTACCTGCTGTGTTCAGTATTTTAGAATGTTTGGAGTCCCCTTCATTCATCGTCTACGGGACGTCTAGAGAAATGTGAGGACAGAAATCGGCTATTTGTGGCAGACTCATCGACATCAGTCTCCAAGACGTCTCCCATTTTCCCCCCCCCATACTGTGCAACCTCATTACCCCCACCAATCAGACTCTCCCCCACCATTGAAACAACCAGAAAACCCACATTTTCAAAAAACAACTTGCAATAAAACCCTGGGGCCACCAGCAGCTTCTACCTTATCTCCGACCCCTCTAATGTAAACGGTAAGCCCCCATGGCCACAGATCTGTCACTTCGCCGTGCTTAGTTATAGCTTCTCACGTAGTGTTTAAGGGGTTTTTCGGATAGACAATTTCTGTCACAATTCCCCCCTCGAATTCAGAGCCCGAGTGGGTGGTCATTAGACTGCCATCTGAACAGAACACTGAGAGGAGGTGAGAGTCTAGTTCGGCATGTGACCGCCCACCGGCACTGGGCAACGCATACTGGTAGTCTGAAGGAACAGAGTGCAGAAATCTGTCCTACAAGCCCGGACCACCCCTGTAACCGCTACATACTGTAGATCAGTACTCACTAGAAGTAATAATGATGGCAGGGGCCGGTCACCATTGGAACCCCCCCTAATCACTGGCCGCAGCGGTGATACTAGTATGTACAACAAATGACGGATGAGGACAGTGATTGGCTGCAGCGGTCATGTGAATAACGCACAGGTCGACATCACTTTTGGTGCCAGAGGGGAACACTGGCGTGAATACGATCACTAAGTAATGGAAATGGGGTTTTTTTTTTTAAGAACATCCCTTATTATTCTGAAAATTTAGCAAAATAAGAGAACATTGAAGGCCACAGCCGTCAGGTGACAGGCGCAGCACCTGAGAGAAACATCGACAGCCACCTGACGCTGCAGTCAATCATCGGTGATTTATTCGTTACATCCGGACCTTGCAATCACTTCCAGAGCTGCTGCTGACCACCAGAGCGTCCGTGCTGGATTCCGGGGTGACAGGAGGGCAGTCACTATGCATACAGATTGTCCCCATGTTCAACAGCCCCCATTAATGCAGGGTTCCCCTCTATTTCCCCGTCACGGTCACAGTCTCTCGCTGCCAGTGCCCTGGGCTCCTGTGTACCTGGTGCACACCATAGTGGGCAACACAGCGGGGGTGACATTGGTTTTATGAAGCAGCTTATGACTTGGGCTTTTTACCCTGCTGGCATCACGGCTGGATTCTAGTGACAGCGACAAGCGCATAATAACCGGGGGCAGGGGAGAACAGGGTCACGGGGGCAGCAGCTCCTCTCACCTGCTCCAGGGGCATGTGCAGGGCGTCGCTGAGCGGTTGGGAGGGCGGTGGAGCCGTAGTCCTGGAGGACCTGTTGCCTGGAGCCTCCATCACTTCCTGAGCACCGCAGCACCCCCCGCACACCCGGCACCTTTAGGCTCCGCACACCCAGGAAACAAGCGACCTTCCCCCCCCCCCCCCCCCCCCCCCCCCCCCCCCCCCCCACTGGGCCCCCACCCCCGCCCAACCGGTCATGGGTGGAGCCCTCCGCCCGCCCCCTCCCGGAACGTGCTCCGCCCAGCACCCCACCCCCGCCCCCCAGTAGTGGCCCCGTACGAGCAGAGTGGCGCGCCGGGGCCTCTCCTGGGGTGCTGTGGGACCTCCGCACCTATGCTCCTCCTCCACACCCTTACACAACGAGGGGACATCTTTTTCTTACCTGACTGCCTGTTTTTTTAACCACAAGTAATTTTTGCAGTTGTTTGTTTTTTGCATCCTTTTCCTTCTACAGTCTCTGTGTTACACTACTGTACTGCAGAAATAGGTAACTGAGAATCTGTCAGTCAGCTCGAATGACTAACTGTCATGGATTTTGTTGATTCTTAGCTGTATTATTCTGAGCTCTTCTCAGCCTATTTTTGAGCATAGACCATATTGTGAAACAGTGTAAAATATTTAAAGGGGTATCTGGACTTTTTGTTTGTGTGTGGCCAATAATTACTGGTAGCTAGCTTGCTGACTACAGGCAGTTCTGCCAGGCCACGATCTTCAGAGAGGAGAGAAGGTGCTCTGTCGACATGAGGTCAAAGGAAGCAGGAAAGTCACTGACCGAGCCATCAGAGGTCGACACCGGGCAGAAGAGCAGGTGGTAAAGGGAATCTGTCACCACATCTGACCTATGTCAACTATTAGTATGGGCATACAGGTTATAGGCTGCGGAGGAGAGGGATCCCTGTGTGTCTCATCAGACGCCTTGTTGATAAATCATCTTTTATCACTTTATGTAAATGACCTCTTCCAGGCTCTGGGCGGACGCTGTCTGGAAGAGAACTCTGCCGCCAGAGCTTGTTTTACATGAAAGGGGAGTTACCAGTGTGACGTGTGATGGTTACCGGTGTGACGTGTGATGTTTTACCGGTGTTGACGTGTGATGGTTACCGGTGTGACGGTTACCGGTGTGACGTGTAATGGTTACCGGTGTGACGTGTGGTGGTTACCGTGTGACGTGTAATGGTTACCGGTGTGACGTGTGATGGTTACCGTGTGACGTGTGATATTTACCGGTGTGACGTGTGGTGGTTCCCGGGTGTGACGTGTAATGGTTACCGGTGTGACGTGTGATGGTTACCGGTGTGACGTGTGATGGTTACCGGTGTGACGTGTGGTGGTTACCAATGTGACGTGTGGTGGTTACCGGTGTGACGTGTGATGGTTACCGGTGTGACGTGTGATGGTTACCAGTGTGACGTTGTGATGGTTACCAGTGTGACGTGTGATGGTTACCGGTGTGTCGTGTGATGGTTACCGGTGTGACGTGTGATGGTTACCGGTGTGACGTGTGATGGTTACCGGTGTGACGTGTAATGGTTACCGGTGTGACGTGTGATGGTTACCGTGTGACGTGTGATGGTTACCGGTGTGACGTGTGGTGGTTACCGGTGTGACGTGTAATGGTTACCGGTGTGACGTGTGATGGTTACCGGTGTGACGTGTGATGGTTACCGGTGTGACGTGTGATGGTTACCGGTGTAATGGTTACTGGTGTGACGTGTGATGGTTCCGGTGTGACGTGTAATGGTTACCGGTGTGACGTGTGGTGGTTACCGGGTGTGACGTGTAATGGTTACCGGTGTGACGTGTGATGGTTACCGGTGTGACGTGTGATGGTTACCGGTGTGACGTGTGATGGTTACCGGTGTGACGTGTGATGGTTACCGGTGTGACGTGTGATGGTTACCAGTGTGACGTGTAATGGTTACCAGTGTGACGTGTGATGGTTACCGGTGTGACGTGTGATGGTTACCGGTGTGACGTGTAATGGTTACCGGTGTGACGTGTGATGGTTTACCGGTGTGACGTGTGATGGTTACCGGTGTGACGTGTAATGGTTACCAGTGTGACGTGTGATGGTTACCGGTGTGACGTGTGATGGTTACCAGTGTGACGTGTAATGGTTACCCGGTGTGACGTGTAATGGTTACCGGTGTGACGTGTGATGGTTACCGGTGTGACGTGTGATGGTTACCGGTGTGACGTGTGATGGTTACCGGGTGTGACGTGTGATGGTTACCGGTGTGACATGTAATGGTTACCGGTGTGACGTGTGATGGTTACCGGTGTGACGTGTGATGGTTACCGGTGTGACGTGTGATGGTTACCGGTGTGACGTGTAATGGTTACCGGTGTGACGTGTGATGGTTACCAGTGTGCATCATTTGTCCATCTTTCTGTTCTTCTAAAGTTGAGAGGTACGATAATATAACCCTGTCTGCCTGTGAGATTGAAGCGGAGTCGAGGAACCTGCAGATGTGTCAGGTATAATCACACACAACTCTGCAGTGAGATCAGGAGAGCGGCCATCACACTGGTAACCGTCACACATCACACTGGCAGGGGTGAACCTAACCTCTCTGCTGCCTGAGGCGAACTGCAAAATGCCCCCTCCCCGTAGTAAAATCAGTATAAATAAATCTGGTTTACTCTTTACAAGCCTAACCTGACGCACATGTAAAATACATACACTTTTAGGCTGCTTTCACACTTGCGTTTGAGCGACCTACGCCTGTCTGCGCACGGCCGCCGCTAAGCTCCGACCCCGGCCGTGCCTCCTCCCTGCGGCTCCGCCTAAGGGCGCATGACGCCGCATGCGACCTGCGTACCCTATCTTTATCATTGGGTACGCAGGCCGTGCGCAGGTATGCGTCCTTTTGACGGGTGCGGCGAGCGCACCAAAAAGCAACATGCGACATTTTGGTGCGCTCGGCGCACCGTCAAAAGGACGCATGCGCCGCCAAACGCATACCTGCGCACGGCCTGCGTACCCAATGATAAAGATAGGGTACGCAGGTCGCATGCGGCGTCATGCGCCCATAGGCGGAGCCGCCAGGAGGAGGCGGGGCGGAGCTTAGCGGCGGCCGTGCGCAGACAGGCGCAGGTCGCTCAAACGCAAGTGTGAAAGCAGCCTTAATAGGAATATATTTGAAACATCGATCTTTACACTTCTTCAAGGACTCAATGCCGCCTGAGACGAAGTGATCAACTTGCTTTATTTTAGGTGCGCCCCTAGCCAGAGAACAGTGCTTACTGTAGCGCTTCTTCCCCGGCGGCCGTCCGTGTGGACACGGATATCTCCACTAAGACTGGAGTCACACACACCGTCTAAAAATCGGACCGTTTTTGACGGCCGACAATCGCACAAATGTTTCCTGAACATTGATCCGTCTGTCATCCGATTTGAATGCGAGGATGCGATTTTGTCGCATCTGAGCGTCCGTTTGACATCCGTCTGGCGAGATTTTGTCGGTTGCTAGCAAAACCGACATATAATGGATCCAAATGATAGTTTTTAAATCACAAAAGAAATAATAGATACATACACATAGAATACATAGTGTGGTGTAATGACCCCTGATGCAGCTAGGGGGCACTGTGTATGGCCCTCGGGATATGCATGGAGGCATGTAATGGATGGACGATATGTATCGCAGAGGTGGGTGGCTGTTGTGAATGGGCTTGAAATGAGTTCTGAGCAGAGGCTCCCTCTGGTGGTTACAAGCGGTACTGGACTGTCCAGTGAAGATTGTGAGGATTGGGAATCAGGTGTTACTGACTGGTCTTATATAAGGGAGTCGCCTTCCCATCAGGGTTGCCGGTGATCAATTGTTCTGGTCTCAATCCTTGATTCCTGTTTCCTCTGTAGCCTGCTGTGTCGTGTCTGCATCTCCTGCTAACAGATAAGACATTTTCTTCTTTTTGTTTTTGTGCTTGATTTTTGCATTTTGTCCTGCACTTCTGTGGGGGCCTTCAGGGTCCCCTCCGGGGGCTTTTGCCCTCTCAGTTTAGTTCAGCCACTGATGTTTGTACATTTGCTTTTTTCCAGTTTTTTCAGTGGCTGCTGTTTTGATTTTGTTACACCAGAGAACTAATTTAGGTGGTAGAGGTCGTGTGATCTCAGGTGTTTTTGAAATTAGTAGAGTTGGTGCTTTTCAGGGTTTTTTGGGATTGCAGTAAGTGCCCTTCCTATCCTTTTCTATTCAGGTAGTTTGGGCCCCAACGTTTGCTCATACTATTTTCTGTCTGTGTCAGTATTTCTTCTTGTCTAACCGCCATTACATGTTTGGGGGCTTTCTATGTTCTTTGGGGATCTGCTCCGGGGCAGATAGCTTTCCTCTTTCTATCTTTAGGTGTAGTTAGTTTCTCAGGCTGTGACGAGGCGTCTAGGACCAACGTAGGAACGCTCCACGGCTGCCTCTAGTTGTGGTGGTTAGTCAGGGTACTGCAATCTCATAGATTCCAACTGCTCTGGTGTATTGCCTTTTTTACCTGCACTCCTCAGCTACCGAAACATAACAGGTGGCCCTGTGATCGAAGCCTGGATATGTTTTGGTTCAGCAGATCTATTGCTGAGAGTTGTACTATATATTGGGAGGCTTCCAGGTGACTAGGAGAGCTGGGTGGGTCCAGTCACCTACAAACCCGCCCAAGGGTATGTGTCTGAATACCTAAGATAAAACCTGTATATGGTTGTGTGTATCTGAAGGACCTGTGATGAGGTCATGATCAGGTGACCTAACCATGTGATCCTGACCTCACCTGTGGGCGGGGTTATGCCTATGTAATGGAGTGTGCTTGGCACCTGTGGGAGAGTGATGTGGGAGTCTGTGAGTGTGAACAGACTACCATGTGTCCAGGTGGGACATTACAGAGAGGTCTTTGTGTAGGAAGGGAGAAGCCTTCCTGTATCTGTGTTTGAAGAGAATTGAAGAAGCCTTACTGAAGACTTGTACTGTACGTTACTGTGTGGTTTATGGAGCAATAAACCTGAGGAACTTTTGATATAAAAGTGCGTCCTGATTACCTCTGAAGCAGCTGAGTGAGTGAAACCTTACAATTGGTGGAGAATGCGGGCAGCGGCCCAAGGAGCACATGTTCCAGGACTGGGAATCAGGAATCAGAGGAGGAACGGACGGTCTGTGAAAACCGTGAGTGTGACCAGTGGTCACGAATAAACTGTGTTATGTTGACCGGGTCATTGAAAATTGAGGAAAAAGCATGCTGATAGGATACCTCAGAGGAGGTGTCCGGAAAATCTCTCTGGCCGGGAGTGTAACAGACAGGAGTCTGTGTTGTACTGACGGGTCAGTGAAAGACTGTTTTTTGTCCTTGTGGGATGCCTCTATGAAGAGGAGGTGTCCGGAAACCTGCGTGATCAACAGGTAACAGACAGGAGTCTGTGGTGTACTGACGGGTCAGTGAGACTGTTGTTTTTTCCTTTGTGGGATGCCTCTATGAGAGAGGACGTGTCCGGAAATCTCTGTGGCCAAGAGTGTGACAGACAGGAGCCTGTGTTGTGCTGACGGGTCAGTGAGAAACTGTTTTTTTTTTTTTTTTTTGGTGGTTTTTTTTTCTCTGGAACACGTGTAAGGTGTGTGCTGTGGCTCATCAGAGTCCACGAAGGAGACAAGCGGCTGGCTGTGACTCGTGGGGTCACGAAGGGGACAAGCGGCTGGCTGTGACTCGTGGGGTCACGAAGGGGACAAGCGGCAGACTGTGAACCAGCGGGTTCACAAAGTCGGCGGTGCAGGGACTTGCGGCAGTGGCAAGGACAGCAAGAGGTTCTGCAGCAGCAAGAGCTGCAGTGGCAGCAGCGGCTTGTGCGTGGCAGCCGGAGGTGCTGGCGGGTGGTGGCTACCAGCAGGAGCTGGTGAGGTACCAGAAGGACATCAGAGGTCCAGAGTAGGTGACCTCTTAAAGGAACAGTACCAGCCCAAAGAGACATAAGGGTCTGTGCGAACTGGGTCTGGTAGAGCCAAGGGGGAGTCCACGGTGTATAACCCAAGGAGGGGTGATGGCCCAAAAGGGGGCGGAGTCCCAAAAGGGGTGGCAACCCAAAAGGGGGCGGAGTCCCAAAAGGGGGCGGTTGGCAAAAAGGGGGTGGAGGATCCCAACTTTAAAGGGGAGGTGCGGACCAACTGTTGCCCGGGCAAATATGTTATATGTGTCCAGTCTGCCTTAGGAACTATCCGCCCGGCACACTACTACGGGGGTGTACCCTGCAGATACACGATGAAGAGGGGGTGGGTCTGGTCGACTCGGGGAGTCCGGTGACTCTAGTGAGGGTTGCACCTGACGTGTTTCAAATACCTGAAGAAAGGTCGGGGTCACCTGTATCCATGGGGACACTAGGGATTATCCAGTAGCCAGGGTGGTCTTTGAGACAGGCTGGGACATTGCAGGACAGGATGTCGCTATAATCCCTAATTTGTCATGTCCAGTGGTCATAGGGCGGGACTCTAAACTGTTCTCTGGCTTGTGGGACAGGGGAGTTCCTCTACAGCAGGAGGGAGGCCTCTCTACTGTTGGGGTGACAGACATTGGGACAGTGACACCTCCCAAAACTGATGAGTCAGACGGTGACACAGGAGGAAAGGATGCGTCTGTCAGACTTACTGACATGATGTCCTCTGAAATGTATGACAGTAGAACCAATGACGATGTGGTAGATAAGACCTCTAGAACGGACACCCGGTTAGAGGGTAACGGGAGGGGCCCCGAGAGTGACTCCTATGCAGACTGTGACTCGACCGTAAGGAAAGTGAGTGCAGTAAGCTGGAGCTCTCTGAAGTTACCGAGAGTTGTAAGACAGTGGAAACTGCGGATGCAGGAACGGGCGGAACTCTGGAGAGGCAGAGTGTGTGTAGGCAAGAGTGCCCAGCCGAAAATGTAATTAAAGAGGTGATGGTGAGACATGTGCTGGCTAAAAGAGAGCAGGACCATGAGATAGAGCTGTTTAAAGAAACAGTGAAAGAGACAGTCGAGCGAGAAAGGGTCCTGAGACAAATGATTGAGCACAAAGTGGAGGAGCTGGAGAAGGAAGTCTCTAAGCTCAGAGATCATCTGTCAGCGTGTAAGAGTATGAACAAGGCTCTATGGAAAGAGACGGAGGTGCTCAGAGAGGCCCAAGAGAAACATCAGCAGGAGTGTCGCTGCTTGGCAGAAGAGCGAGATAGAGTTCTCTGAGAGCTCAAGATAGAGGAGGAGACTAGTGCCCAGCTCCAGAAATCTACGGGAGAAGTCCAGCAGGGGAAGTGCCATGCAGATGGCCACACAAAGGAAATCGAGGTCCTGCAAAACCGTACTAATGCTCAGGACGAGGAGGTACAACAGTCTGTCCAAGAAGGTGACGGGTCCATTTTCAAGTGTGTAATAGAGATACCCGAAGACAGGCGAGAAGTGTGTGCCATTGAGGAGGTGCATGAGGCCTTTAGAAAGGCAGTAGAAGCATGCAGTGTGAACTGGGTGCCAGGGATGAAACAGTTGGTCATACTGTCGACTAGGGAAGTCACGATGAAGCGGGTGGCTATCCTGAGTGACATGCACCTACATTGTCTCCGCACGAAACAGGTGATCCTGTTGAGAAATAAAGAAGCCGCTCGACGTCTGGAGCAAGCAAGAAAGGCTCAAAATCAGCTTGACTTGATGGAAGACATTGTTCAAGTGCCCAGAGGTCTGGTGAAGAAAGTCATCGGAAGACTCGGGAAAGTGATGCAGGCGATGGTGAATAAGTCCGGTGTGACGAGAGTCAGGATTCCGGATGATGACAAAGCCCAGGTTGTGGGTAAAGATGGGATGGTTCCGTTCCTCATTATCGGATCCATGGAGAGCCTTGGGAATATCCGGATGCTCCTGGAGTATCGTGTGTCATACCTGAGAGAAGTAGAGCAGCTACGACTTGAGAGGGACCAGGTCAACAGAAACCTGCAGGAAATGGAAAGAAGATGGCCTTCACCTTCAACCCGTGGTATTGAGAGGAGAAGAGGTTCGCTTAAGACTACAAGTCCTCAAGCTGGAGCTAATACAGGAAATAGGTCGCCTGATGGAAGAGGTAGAAGTAGCGATGCCTCAGTTAGCCCAGTGATGAGTGTCCTAAGCAGGAGAACCTGTAGTGGACGAAATAAAAAGGACTCAGACCAGACAGGACGTATGGGTGCAAGGGAATTGCGACGCCGTACTGACCGCTGGGGATGCGGGTGGTCTGCCAGGGGGAGTCAGCAACAGATGTGACAGAGTCGGAGGACAGACGCCTACAAAAGAGATCAGTAGCAGGGCCCGACTTACAGAGACGGTGTGACTGGTAGAGACGACTGAGAAGGATCTCTGGTCGGGTAACAAGTGTTCAACCCCACAAGTTTGAACAGAGGGGGGAGGTATGTGGTGTAATGACCCCTGATGCAGCTAGGGGGCACTGTGTATGGCCCTCGGGATATGCATGGAGGCATGTAATGGATGGACGATATGTATCGCAGAGGTGGGTGGCCCTGTGATGGAAGCCTGGATATGTTTTGGTTCAGCAGATCTATTGCTGAGAGTTGTACTATATATTGGGAGGCTTCCAGGTGACTAGGAGAGCTGGGTGGGTCCAGTCACCTACAAACCCACCCAAGGGGTATGTGTCTGAATACCTAAGATAAAACCTGTATATGGTTGTGTGTATCTGAAGGACCTGTGATGAGGTCATGATCAGGTGACCTAACCATGTGATCCTGACCTCACCTGTGGGCGGGGTTATGCCTATGTAATGGAGTGTTCTTGGCACCTGTGGGAGAGTGATATGGGAGTCTGTGAGTGTGAACAGACTACCATGTGTCCAGGTGGGACATTACAGAGAGGTCTCTGTGCAGGAAGGGAGAAGCCTTCCTGTATCTGTGTTTGAAGAGAATTGAAGAAGCCTTACTGAAGACTTGTACTGTACGTTACTGTGTGGTTTATGGAGCAATAAACCTGAGGAACTTTTGATATAAAAGTGCGTCCTGATTACCTCTGAAGCAGCCGAGTGAGTGAAACCTTACAATAGATATATATATATATATATATATATATATGTCATTAAGACATATATATATATACATATATTCAGCGTCTGACTGGAGCACCTTGGGCCCACCAGAGAAAATCATTCTTGGGGCCCACTATGTAGCTACATAGAAATAAATACAAGATCACCAATTGTGCGGTAAAACGTGCTAATATCAGGGTATAATATAAGGTAGTAATTATGTAGCAGGGGTTGGGGTAGCCCCTCTCATAGAATATAAATTAGCCAACTCATAGAATATAAAGTAGCCCCCTCATATAGTATAATGTAGCCCCCTCATATAGTATAATATAGCCCTCCTCATAGAATATAATGTAGCTCCCCATAGAATATAATGCAGCAAGCATCATAGAGTATAATGCAGCCCCCTTCATATAGTATAATACAGCCCAACCACAGAATATAATGCAGCCCTCCTCATAAAGTTACATGCCCCCCCTCATACAGGGTATCATGCAACCAGGAAATATATATATATACATTATATACAGTACAGACCAAAAGTTTGGACACACCTTCTCATTCAAAGATTTTTCTGTATTTTCATGACTATGAAAATTGTAGAATCACACTGAAGGCATCAAGACTATGAATTAACACATGTAGAATTATACATTACACTTTACAAAAAGTGTGAAACAACTGAAAATATGTCTTATATTCTAGGTTCTTCAAAGTAGTCACCTTTTGCTTTGATTACTGCTTTGCACGCAGAAAAGGTGAACGGATGGACTCTACATGCCTGGTTCCCATCGTGAAGCATGGAGGAGGTGGTGTGATGGTGTGGGGGTGCTTTGCTGGTGACACTGTTGGGGATTATTCAAAATTGAAGCGGTGAGCGGTCCAGCTCACCCCATACCATCTCGATTGGGTTCAGGTCTGGTGACTGTGGAGGCCAGGTCATCTGGTGTAGCACCCCAACACTCTCCTTCTTGGTCAGATAGCCCTTACACAGTCTGGAGGTGTGTTTGGGGTCATTGTCCTGTTGAAAAATAAATGAAGGTCCAACTAAACGCAAACCGGATGGAATAGCATGCCGCTGCAAGATGCTGTGGTAGCCATGCTGGTTCAGTATGCCTTCAATTTTGAATAAACCCCAACAGTGTCACCAGCAAAGCACCCCCACATCATCATACCTCCTCCTCCATGCTTCACGGTGGGAACCAGGCATGTAGAGTCCATCCGTTCACCTTTTCTGTGTGCAAAGCAGTAATCAAAGCAAAAGGTGGCTACTTTGAAGAACCTAGAAGAAATATTTTCAGTTGTTTCACACTTTTTTGTAAAGTGTAATGTATAATTCCACATGTGTTAATTCATAGTTTTGATGCCTTCAGTGTGATTCTACAATTTTCATAGCCATGAAAATACAGAAAAATCGCTGAAAGAGGTGTGTCCAAACTTTTGGTCTGTACTGTATATATATAAAACTATACTCACCTCTCCTCATCGCTCCCACGCTGATTCAGGCGGCGGCTGATATCAACCAGCAGATTAACCCCATATCTGCAGATTAACATTATTTGGTGATATGAGAAGCTCCCTTTAAAATATAAGTCAATGGGAAAGCTAAAAAGATGTCAAGATCATGAAGTCTTTTCAAGCGTATGTCAGTGCTTTCGTTTTAAAAAAAAAAAGCTACTGTTTTCTTATTCGTTATAAAGATTTTTTTAAAGTCATTGACTGTCAGTAAAGCCCGGGTCTCACATAGCGATACACCAGCGATCCCGACAATGATCAGGATCGCTGGTGTGTCGCTACATGATCGCTGCTGAGCTGCCAAACAGGCAGCTCAGGCAGTGATTAGCACAGCGACACTGCGGGTAACATCGCTTAGTTACCCGCAGTGTACCTTGGATACCAGCGCCCTGATGCAGGGCGCTGTTATCCAAGGTACACATCGGGTTTCTAGGCACCGCCCCGCGCCTGGAAACCCGCTGTGTACCTTGGTTACCAGCAGATCGCTGGTCCTCCCGCCTGTCATGCGATGCGTGCCTGCCAGCGGGAGACCAGCGATCCAAAAAATGTCCAGGACATTCAGCATTGATCAGCGATACCCAGCAGGGGGGCTGATCGTCGCTGAATGTCACACACAGCGATATCTCTGGGGACATCGCTGCTGCGTCACAAAACTAGTGACTCAGCAGCGATCTCGCTAGCGAGATCGCTGTGTGAGACGGGGGCTTAAGACGCTCCCCCACAAAGAAAAAGCTCCAGCAAGAATAAAGTGTTGAAAAAGAGCTCAAGTAAAGTCCAGAAAATACTAATATAAAGGAGATTTTAGGTCTTCAAAACCCAAGAGAAAAGTAATAATTCCCGAAGAGTTTTCTTCTTGAAAAACAGCCCCAGATTTTTTTGCTTCAGATTCTGGAGCACTTACACCTCAGTGTGAACATGGCCTTAGGACGGTAAACTAAGATGTCTCATATCTGCCATAAATCCTGTAAGACTGAGCCCGAATGTCACATCCTGCTGGGATTTCTCATGTGCCAGCGCTGCCCTTCATAATCTGTTCTAAGTACATGGGCACAAATGTCAGGAATTGCTAGAAATAACTCCACTTCTCAGAGCAATGGGAGCAGCGCCCTGAGGACTGACCCTGCCAGCAGATTCCCCCTGCTGTACCCAGGAAAGGTGGGCAGCACAGGGGCAAGGAGGGACATGTGCTGTACCAGAGCAGAATGAGTGGAGCCCCTGTGCCCCCAGGGCCCGGAGGGTGGCATCATCAGTGGGCACAAGGGCTCTCAGCCCAGCCTCCTGCACTCACTGGGGATAAGTGAACCCTGCAGCCAACTATTCAGGAGTAAGTTGGAAAGTTGTGCCCCCCATACCTGCTGATATAACCATCGACGTCCCCATCACAGGTCTGGAAGAGGCGCCTCATCCTCTCCTCACCGGGGCTGGAGGTGTCGCTGCTCCCATTGCAGCTGCTGGTCCCGGTGACTTCCACAGCCGCCATAGTGCACGGCTGGGCGTCCACAGACTGCCCACCGCTGGATGAGGAACAGCCTAGAGCCAGCTGCGGACACAGCCACCAGTTCCTCGCCCAGCTCTGCTCTCTCCCGGTGCCTGTTCCTTCCCCGCTCCCCTCCCATACACACACGGCTCCACTCCGTAAACTTCGTACACACATGGCTCTGCTCTGTACACATGGCTCAGCTCCGTACACACAGGGCTCTGTTTTGTACACCCCGTACACGCATTGCTCCGCTCCGTACACCCCGTACACACACGGCTCCGCTCCGTACACATGTGGCTCCGCTCCATACACCTCGTACATATATGACTCCGCTCCGTACACCCAATACACACGTGGCTCTGCTCCGTACACTCTATACACACGCAGCTCCGCTCTGTACACTCTATACACACGCGGCTCCACTCCGTACACCCTGTACACACGTGGCTCCGCTCCGTACACCCCGTACACATGCGGCTCCGCTCCATACACCCCATACACACGAGGCCCTGCTCCGTACACCAAGTACACACATGGCTCCGCTCCGTACACACGTGGCTCTGCTCCGTACACCTCGTACACACATGGCTCTGCTCCGTACACCCCATACACACGCGGCTCCGCTCCGTACACCCCATACACACGCGGCTCTGCTCCGTACACCCCATACACACGCGGCTCTGCTCCGTACACCCCATACACACGCGGCTCTGCTCCGTACACCCCATACACACGCGGCTCTGCTCCGTACACCCCATACACACATGGCTCTGCTCCGTACACCAAGTACACACATGGCTCCACTCCGTACACCCCATACACACATGGCTCTGCACCATACACCTCATACACAAACAGCTCTGCTACATCCACCCTGTAAACCCCTCCTGACCCCACACAGAAACTTCCCCTCATCCAGCACCATGATGACGACCAGCACAGCAGAGTCCTGCATACACAGGCCCCTGATCATGTGACCCTGACTCCTCCCCTCCCGTGACCTCATCACAGGTCCTGTGCGCACAGAACAGCCTACCGACGTCTGGGATTTATAGGATGATGTGGAAATGGCTGGCGCAGTGCTCTCAGCTGGATGAGGGGAGTTTGCGTCTAGTCTAGGAGTTGTGCGCATCCGCCGATGCGCCTGACATCTGCACACAGCATGGCCGGTCAGTTGTTGTAGGCACTATTGACATGCAGGGCAGGGACTAATGAAGGAGGCAGGGGCTGGGGCGAGGCCCACCGGAGATTTCTCCGGTGTCCCGGTGCCTCAGTCCGACCCTGCATATATTTATAGTTCATACACTTCTACATAGTATCATAAATGGAGACTGAGACAAGGTAAAGGCACACCAAATAAATGGAAAATCCCTGAATGTGTGCCATCTAGTCAGGACTAAAGTACTAACCCATCGCCATAAGACAAGAAAAAAAGAAATGTGATGTGGCCATCACGAAAAAGCGATAACGGGTATCAAAGTGTAAGAAAATTCTTTATTGAATACAGACAGGAGTGTTGATACAAAAGTTAAAATAGGCAAGAACAATGCAGGCAATGGGACCACACCTGATGCGTGCATGTCCAGAAAGGCAGGAAGACAGTCCCACCCAGGTAATAGATTACATGTACATAACAAAATCACTGGTCAGTGCACATAATTTTGCTAAACCCGTATATCAATGTGTGAGATCCAATCATATTAGTATAAACCTATGTAGGCAAGGATCACAGCCCTATATTTAGGAGCATCAGAGGAAATACATAAGCTGCAGCAAAAATTCTAAGATGACAAGTGTCATACATGGTCCATGATTACCTCCAATAGCCGAAGACGGGTGAGAACCTGGGTGGGCACGTCTGCCCCGACGCGCGTTTCGGCGCGATTGCCTTCGTCAGGCAGAATTAGAATTTTAACTTTTGTATTAACACTCCTGTCTGTATTCAATAAAGAATTTTCTTACACTTCTACATAGTATAATAGCCGCTAATTCAGTTGCAGGTTTCTGTAAAATTACAGAACCCGACATGAAATGACACATGGTTTACATACAGTTAACCATGTCATTTCATGTAGTTTGATATATTGTTTTCACTAACAATTAGATGAGTGTATGTGTGCAAAATTTCATACATGTAGGGTTAATTAAATGTGTAAATTCATTGAAAAAAAATGTGTGGGCTCCCGCTGTATTTTCTCCACCAGACAGGGAAAGCCAGCGAGTGGGGGCAGATAATAATAGCCTAGGGAGGGTGCATTTATTTTGTGCCCCTCCTGGCTACTAACATCTGCCCCCAGCCACCCCAGAAAAGGCACATCTATAATTAGATGCGCCTTTTCTGGCTCTTAGCCCGTCTATTCCCATTGCCCTGTAGCGGTGGCTAATGGGTTAATAATGGGTTAAGGCCGTCTTGCTACTGGAAGGTGACTTTAAGCCAGGTTAATAATTGAGAGTTGTCAATTAGACAACTATCAATTATTAATCCTATTGTATGAAATGAAAACACACACACACACATTGTTAGGGGCTGCAGAACGCACCAAATAAATATAAATAATAGGTGCGTTCGCAGCCCGGGGTCCACCGTGCAGGCAGAGCCTGCTGCTAGTAAGATGGCACTATATGGCGGTATAAGCGAACTCTGTTACACCACAGAGTCGCTAAGGTAGAGAGTGTGTCCTGTTAACCCCACAGGAGTACACAGATAACTGCAGAGCGAATAGCAGTCCGTGGTCATGCCGACAGAAGCGCAAACAACCAACTCCTCACCGGAGTAGCCGGTATTCTAGAGGCTATTTCAGCCAAGCCCTGAACACGTGCATACAAAACTCCTGACCAGAGGTGCTGGTATTCTAGGGGCTTATTTCAGCTGAGCCCTAACCGCATGCGTACATGACCACACTGGCGCAAAGCACATAACAGGATTGATACTAGCGCATGGCCGTGCGGCCATGCAACCCTTTTATGGCTGCAGCAAGTACAGGACCTTCCAGAAAAGGACCAATGGGAAACTGCTTCCAGAACACAAATGAGCCGCCCGCCAGGGCCGTGGGGTACTCGACACCGAGCCCGTTGATTTCTATGGGGGATGTCACGGTAGCTGCAGCTCGGTCCGTGGCCCTAGGCGCTTACTATAAATGGGGATGTATTTACAGGGATTAAATGTTCGTGTAGTTTGTCGTGACGCCACCTGTAGTACCTGGTCAGGGTGACCAGCGCTGCTGTGCAGGTCCTCTGGAAGGGATGGTGTTGTGCAGCTAGATGATAAGTCTTCCACAGGTAAGACTGTATCCTTCCAGGGCAGGTAGATGTAAGGTAAAGCAATTGTGCAGAGTGATGTAGCAGAGTGGAGTGTGCATCGCTGGAAGAATCAGGGAAACAGTTCTGTTGCAGTTTCAAAGGTTTTCTCACAGTCTGTTAAGCGCTTTACAGAGTCCAGCCGGGCACTGTGTCCTTCCAGTGAGAAGTCCAGTAACCCTCAGGTAGATTGGTCACACTCCCAAAGACTCCCTTTATGTTCCTTTCCGGCTTCTTGGTGCTACACTCCTTACTCCTTCTGCACCTCCCTACCACAGAGCCCTCGGACGAGATAGTATTGGATCCTTTCAGTTTACAGGTACGACCCGATGTCCCGGTGCACTGCTCTCCTGTTCACGGAGACCGAGACACCGTCGGATGCCTGGACGTACTTGATCCCTGGCTTCCTCCCGGATGGGAATATGGTAGCTAGTGGCCCTTGAAGAGTCCCACTATACTCGGTGTTACTAGTGGCGTTGAACTGACTCACCAGTCTAGGGACCGTTCCCCGATGTTTGCCTGGTCCTTCCTTCTTCAGGATGGGGGCACAGCTTCATTTGCTGTCTCTGCCCAGGACCCTTTCGCTCTCTCAGCACGGCTCCCTGAGGTGAACTCAGAGGAGCTGCAGGTCAGGCCAGTACCCACTTCACTGCCTGCCTGTCTCAAACTGAAACTCTAAACTCACTCGCAGCACAAGGCTGCCTCAACCCCTCCCATCCATCTAGCTACACTCTTTTCTAACCAGCCTGAGCTAGACCATCCCATTGGGTCCGCCTACACTCAGCTGGCATAGTGTACTGATGAATGCAGTGGTTGGAGTCAATGGGGTGTTTCCTCCTTACCTGAGAGTCAGTGTCACACCGCTGGGTGCGATGCAACATCTCTGTGGCGACTGGACCCTCAGGGCGCCACACAAACAGCTTCAGGACCTTCCTGGAGGACCAATAGGAGTCGCTGTTGTAACCGAGCATGTGACCCCTGATCTCCAATGGGAGATCTTGCCCTGGGCATGCTCAGATGGAGAAAGCGAGGACTTAGCCCCAAAGCTGCCTGCTCCAGCACTGGTTATAATAGAGGAACCAGGAGAGACAGCAAGAAGCCTCTGCACAGTATTAGACTGAGCGAGACGCTGGGACCGACGTCTCTGCTGAGCAGGCTCCACTGCGGCCGGAGATGGATGGGGGACCGCAGCGGGACTGGTTCGAGATTCCCCTTGTGCAGCAGCGGAACTCGATCCCTAACATTACCCCCCCTCCTAGGGCCCCCCTCTTTGGGCCTCGCTGCGTTCAAAGTCAGCGATGAACTGCGGAGTGTGAAATAAATTTTTTTGCCCCGTACCACCTTACACCCTATGATGGCGTTCACCTCATGATCGTCGGTAGATGAACCCGACGTCTCGGCAGATGATTCAGAAAACCGGGAAATGGCCACGGGTTTCAGAAGGGACACGTGAAAGGTATCAGAGATACCAAGGCGAGGTGGAAGGGCTAAACGGTAGACTACAGGGTTTACCTGCTCAAGGATCTTAAAGGGACCCAAATAGCGAGGTGCCAACTTAGTAGACTCTACTCGCAGCCTGATGTTCCGGGCAGAGAGCCACACTATGTCGCCCGGAGCAAATGTCGGAGCGGGGCGCCGATGAACATTGGCTGAAGACCTCATCCTCTCCTTGGAGGCCTGAATGGCATCCTGGGTTCGGTCCCAAATGTCCCTTGCCTCCACAGCCCAGTCTGCCACCCTGGAGTCGGCGGAAGACACAGGCATGGGCATCGGGACCCGCGGATGCCGACCGTAGTTCAAGAGGAATGGGGTCTGTCCGGTGGAGTCAGCCACAGCATTATTTAGAGCGAACTCAGCCCACGGTAGCAAAGATGCCCAGTCATCCTGCCTGGCTGAGACAAAATGTCGCAAATATGTGACCAAGGTCTGGTTGGCCCTCTCTACCAACCCATTCGTCTCGGGATGATACGCAGAGAGAGATTTAACTCAATGCTGAGTAGCCAACACAGCTCTCTCCAGAACCGAGACGCAAACTGGGGACCTCGATCACTGACGATTTTGTCTGGCATACTGTGTAAACGGAAAATATGCCTAATGAATAATGCTGCCAAGGCCCGTGCAGACGGTAATCGTGGTAATGGCACCAAGTGCACCATTTTGGAGAAGTGGTCGGTTATCACCCAGATGATGGTGCAGCCCCGAGACTTGGGTAAGCCCACCACAAAAACCATCCCGACCATCTCCCAAGGCCTGTCTGCCACCGGCAAAGGAAAAAGTAACTCAGCTGACCGTTGTCGGGGGGACTTACTCTTTGCGCAGGACACGCATGCCTGAACATATTCCCTGACGTCAACGGACCATATGCAGCCACCAGCATGTCCTCGCCAGCAACTCAGATGTCCTTTTTGTCCCAAAATGTCCACCCACCCAGGACGAATGTGCCCAAGAAAGTACTTCCGGTCACAAATTGGTGGGCACAAAAGTCTTGCCCGGAGGCACAGACTCAAGCGAAACCGGAGCCACAGTTCTTAGGCTCTCAAAGGGAACAATAAGCCGAGGCTCCTCCTCCACCTCCTCAGAGGACACGACGGAGCGAGACAGAGCGTCGGCCCGAATGTTCTTCTCCCCTGAGAGGAAATGGAGAGTGAAATGGAACCGGGAGAAGAACAGGGACCATCTGGCCTGGCGAGAATTTAGCCGCTGGGCAGTCTGTACATATACCAAGTTTTTGTGGTCAGTAAAAACTTGAAAGGGAAAACGTGCCCCCTCCAGGAGATGTCTCCACTCGGAGAAGGCCGACTTCATGGCTAGCAACTCCCTGTCCCCAATGGAATAATTCCTCTCCGCTGGTGTGAAGGTCTTGGAAAAGAAGAAGCAAGGATGCTTCCAACCTTGAGCATCCTTTTGGAAGAGGACTGCTCCAGCACCAACGGATGAGGCATCTACCTCCAATATAAAAGGCTTATCAACATCGGGGCGATGAAAGATGGGAGTGCTAGCAAAATGGGACTTAACTGAAGTAAAGGCCTTGGAGACCTCCTCTGACAACTTGGGATTGGTTCGCTTCTTGGTGAGGGCTACCAAGGGAGCTACCAGAGTGGAGAAGTGGAGAATGAATTGGCGATAGTAATTGATGAACCCCATAAAACGCTGCACCGCTTTAAGAGAGTGGGGTTCTTGCCAATCCATTACCGCCTGTAGTTTGGCAGGATCCATAGCCGATCCCTGGGCGGAGATGATATAGCCCAGGAAAGGTAAAGACTCCTGCTCAAACACGCACTTCTCCAATTTTGCATACAGGGAATTTGCCCGCAAGAGGTCAAAGACTTTGCAGACATCTCTCCGATGGGAATCTATATCTGGAGAAAAGATGAGAATGTCATCCAGATAGACTACCACAGAGGTGACAAGCATATCTCGGAAGATGTCATTTACAAAATCTTGGAAGACGGCTGGAGCATTAGAGAGCCTGAAGGGCATCACCAGATATTCGTAATGCCCGTCCCTGGTATTGAATGCTGTCTTCCATTTGTCCCCCTCACAGATGCGAATCAGGTTATACGCACCCCGCCGATCCAACTTAGTAAATACCCTTGCTCCCCAAAGCCTATCAAAGAGCTCAGAGATTAGCTGCAAAGGATATTTATTTTTCACGGTGATAGCGTTAAGACCCCTATAGTCTATACACAGACGTAACTCTCCGCTCTTCTTCTGCACAAAGAAGAACCCCGCTCCCGCTGGTAATACCGACTTCCTAATGAATCCTCTTGCCAAGTTCTCCTGAATATATTGGGACATAGCCTCCATTTCAGGGAGAGAGAGGGGATAAACCCTTCCCCGAGGAGGCTCAGCCCCAGGCAAGAGATCAATAGGACAGTCGTAAGGGCGATGAGGCGGAAGAGTCTCCGCAGCTTTCTTAGAGAATACGTCTGCGTAAGACCAATAAACCTTGGGAATCGGAGTGAGGTCTAAGGGTATCTCTGTGGTGGTGACCTGAACGCTGTCCCTAATGCATCTGCCTTTACATGAATCACCCCAACCCAGAATTCTCCCAGAAGACCACTCAATATGGGGAGAGTGGTGGCGGAGCCAGGGTAATCCCAACAGAACCTCGTCCATTCCCTCAGGAAGGACAAAAAGAGATATATTCTCCTGATGGGATGGCGATATAGACAAGGGAAGAGGGACAGTCTGATGGGTGATTGGTGAGGACAGAATTGATCCATTTAACACTCTAACCGACACTGGCTCGGTGAGCTTCACCAGAGGTATGGTGTGGCGAGAAGCAAAGGTGGAAGACATAAAATTCCCCTCTGCCCCAGAATCCACACAGAGCTCGACTGGAAGAGTGGATGGGCCTAGGGAAAATTGTCCCTTTAAGGAGCGCTTTCGGGGCAAAAGCCGTTGCGTCTAGTGACCCTGCTCCCATGGTTACTGGACACGACCGTTTGCTCAACCACTGTGGACATCGGTTGGCGTAATGCCCCTGCTGCTGGCACACACTACAGACCACGGAAGCTCGAGCGGCTCGAGCCTTAGGTCCCGCTCGAGAAGCTTCCATGGTCTCCTGGGAATTGGACGCCTGAACAGGGGATTCAAGAGGTTTGGCAAAGGTGGGAGCCAGCCGAAACCTCTGCCTACACTGGGCCCGTTCCAACCTCCGCTCGTGAAAACAGGGTCGATGCGGTTAGATATGAATATAAGCTTCTCCAGTGAGGCAGGAATCTCCCTGGTGGCCAAAGCGTCCTTTACATGGTCAGACAGACCTCTCCAGTATACCGGAATGAGGACTTTATCCGGCCACTCTAACTCGGAGGCCAGAGTCCGAAATTGGACCGAAAACTGGCTGACCATGGACGAACCCTGTGACATTGCCAGCAGTTGGAGCGCCGTATCGTGGGTGACCTGAGGGCCCAAAAAGTCCTTTTTAAGAGCCTCCAGAAAACGAGGAGCACTCCGCACCACACAATCGTCGCGCTCCCACAGCGGCGTTGCCCATTCCAACTCTCTGCCCGACAGAAGTGATACTATGAAACCCACTTGTACCCGCTCCGTGGGAAAACGTGCAGCCAGAAGTTCGAGCTGTATGGAGCACTGGCTTACGAATCCCCGACAATGTTTACTGTCACCAGAAAACCTGTCTGGAAGCGTGAGATGAGATAAGGTCGGAGCAGAGGTAGCGGAGGACAAACTGTCTGCCGCTGCGCTAGCAGCATGAACAGCGACTGCAGTAACATCCACAGCTGAGGTTGTGCACTCGAGAGCCGCCAACCTACCCTCCAGCTGCTGGATGAACTGCCGTAGGCACTGGTCGTCCGCCATTTTACTAGCCAGACCCTGGCGCTAGTATTATGTTAGGGGCTGCGGAAAGCACCAAATAAATATAAATAATAGGTGCGTTCGCAGCCCGGGGTCCACCGTGCAGGCAGAGCCTGCTGCTAGTAAGATGGCACTATATGGCGGTATAAGCGAACTCTGTTACACCACAGAGTCGCTAACATAGATACAGTGGCACTATATGGCAGTATGAGCGAACTCTGTTACTCCACAGAGTCGCTAAGGTAGAGAGTGTGTCCTGTTAACCCCACAGGAGTACACAGATAACTGCAGAGAGGATAGCAGTCTGTGGTCATGCCGACAGAAACGCAAACAACCAACTCCTCACCGGAGTAGCCGGTATTCTAGAGGCTATTTCAGCCAAGCCCTGAACACATGCATACAAAACTCCTCACCGGAGGTGCCGGTATTCTAGGGGCTTATTTCAGCCGAGGCATAACCGCATGCGTACATGACCACACTGGCGCAAAGCACATAACAGGATTGATGCTAGCGCATGGCCGTGCGGCCATGCAACCCTTTTATAGCTGCAGCAAGTACAGGACCTTCCAGAAAAGGACCAATGGGAAACTGCTTCCAGAACACAAACAACTTCAGGACCTTCCTGGAGGACCAATGGGAGTCGCTGCTGTAACCGAGCATGTGACCCCTGATCTCTAATGGGAGATCTTGCCCTGGGCATGCTCAGATGGAGAAAGCGAGTACTTAGCCCCAAAGCTGCCTGCTCCAGCACTGGTTATAATAGAGGAACCAGGAGTGTGCAAGAAGCCTCTGCACAGTATTAGACCGAGCGAGACGCTGGGACCGACTTCTCTACTGAGCGGGCTCCACTGCGGCAGGAGATGGATGGGGGACTGCAGTGGGACTGGTTCGAGATTCCCCTTGTGCAGCAGCGGGAACTCGATCCCTAACACACATGAATTAAAAATCATTTTAATGAAATAAATACACAGTTTTTGACCATATATTATTGTACTGGTAATCCTTGCAAAGCCCTTGTTCTCCTGTAATAAAAAAAAAATAATAAAACAACCATATTCTTACCTTTGCGGTGCTCAGTCAGGTCCCACGCTGTAATCCTTCACAAAGGGTTATGTAAGGTTCTTTGTACATGTTTCTTGAAACTCAGTTTTTTCCGTCAGCCATTTTACTTTCTGTCTTGCTGCAGCTATCTTGCCCTCAGTCAATATGGAGTTTCCAGCTTTCATGTTCCCACCCTGATTCTCTCCCTCTTGCTTCTTAAGCAGCCACAGCTGAGCAATCAGTGCTTCAGAATCAAGCCTGCAGTGAACCTGTGACCTGACTCCTGGAAGCCTTGGACTTTGTTCTCCAGCTATTTCCTACTGAGGAACTTTGGAACACTCGTGGACTCTGGAACCCTGCTATTTGATAAATCCACGTTTGCGTGAATTACGGTAACAGAGAAGAGATCCTGAACCTGTTGTGGAGAGTGATTGCTGAGCTTAAGTTACTCTGGCCTGCTGTGTCTCCTGCTTTTGTATCTGCAAACTGTGTGACTATTTTTGCCACTTGTATGAAGTAATACAAGATCTTCTATATCAAACCTGTGACTCATGTGTTTTCATCGCACCCAAGCACAAGACGCTATATGAACTGTACTCCATACATTACAAGATTCTGAAGCCAAACGTTAGTGTCTGCTGGGTCTAGGAAGGCTGTGTCTGCTGTAACTGTGGATATCAGATGTTCGGTTGTACTTTCTGTGATGATAGTGGTTGTGACTTCTCACAACCATTCCAGGTGAGCAGTTCCCTTAATTTTTTTTTTTCTCTGCAGTGTTACCACAGGTAAACACTATTGTTTTTTTTTTTTCTCTTTTTCTCTTCTCCTTCCAGTACTCCTGTCTTAAAAGATCTGGAAGATGGAAGCCCGCATAAAGGAACTTTGCGGAGTGACTGATAATATCCTTGCAGATTTACAGACTATAAAAACCCGTTTTACAAACCTACAGGACCTCACTAAACACAATTTGCAAGTGTTTGGACAGACTGCCCAGGATTTGCGAGCCAGGATTGAGGTTCTAGAGGAGCGAGTCCAGGCTCCTGCCGTAGCCCCGAGTTCTGGGATTCCCAAGTTGCCCCCTTTTCGTTTTGGCGGTGAACGTGAGAAATTCAGGGGATTTATTAATCAATGCAATCTTTTTTTTTCTGCACATGCTTCACAATTTCCTACTGAACGATCTAAAGTGCTTACTATAATTATGTTGCTTACCAACAAAGCTTTGATGTGGGCAAACCCTCTGATTGAGACTGAGGATGAATGTTTGGATCATCTTGATGCTTTCATTTCAGCCATGGGGCAGGTGTTTGATGACCCCAATCGAGGTGCAACAGCTGAAGCAGCCATGTTAACTTTGCGCCAAGGTAAGCACTCGGTAGCCGAATATGCCTTGGATTTCAGGAGATGGGCCCTTGATACCACTTGGGACAGTTCCGCCAAAAAATCTATTTTTCGAAAAGGGTTGTCTCCACTGATTAAGGATGAACTAGCTCGTGCCGACCCTCCCACTGCGTTAGGTGACTTTATTAACTACTGCATCCGCATTGATGCTCGTCTGACTGAACGCAGGCAAGAGAGATGGTTCGAAAGCAATCGCACTAACCTTTTTCTACCTTCCTCCCCAGCTAAGGAACCTTTGAGTAGGATCACGGGAACCTGAACCTGAACCCATGCAGGTAGACTCTTTACAAAGACGGGTTAGTGATGCACGCAAAGAACATCGTTTTAAGGAAAATCTATGTTTCTATTGTGGTAAGTCAGGGCACTTCATTATAAACTGCCCCAGCCGTTCTCGTAAGACTACTGCAGCACTCATTCACTGTGAGTGTTGCGAGAGGAGATCTGTCAGGTCCGAGCCTCAGGCTCCAGAGAGATCTGCAGCAACAGATATTGATTTCTCGACTTAAACTCCGTTACTTCTGAGGACGATGACTGTGTAAACGCTGCAATTTTTCAAGTTTCCTCAGCGGTGTCCCAGCTGAGTTGTAGGAAAAACAATTCTCATTGCTTCCTTTCCATCAAACTCTGGGTTGACTCAGTCTGGGTGTCTAGCTCTGCTATGATCGACTCAGGGGCAAGTGGAAATTTTATGGATGTCTCCTTTGCTCTGAAACAGGGGATACGTTCAGTGAAGAAGGCTACTCCAGTACAGATGGAAACTGTGGATGGCTCCCTGCTGACCTCTGGACCAGTGGATCAGGAAACGGAGCCTTTGAAGGTCCTTATGGGTAAAGATCATCAAGAGAAACTGTCCTTTATGCTTATCTCTTCTCCCCACTTTCCCATTATTCTAGGGCTACCATGGCTGCAGGCTCAGAACCCTACCATTAACTGGGAGACCAAGGAATTACACTTTCCAGAGAAACAGATGAGTCCAGAAGTTTCAGCTTGCTCTGTTCCTAAAGGAACCATGTCAGTGCCTGAACTACCAGCTGTATACCAGGACTATGTGGATTTATGTGACAAGAAGAACGCTGACCAGCTTCCCCCTCACCGTCCATATGATTGTCCAATTGAATTATTGCCTGGAGCAGAGATACCTTTTGGTAAGATCTACCCCCTGGCGGGGCTCGAGCTAAAGGCTTTAAAGGATTACATAGACGAAAATCTAGCCAAGGGCTTCATACGCCCCTCTTCATCTCCTGCAGGTGCACCCATCTTCTTTGTGAAGAAGAAAGATGGATCTCTGAGACCCTGCGTAGACTATAGGGAACTCAATAAGGTTACTATTAGAAACCGTTATCCATTGCCTTTAATCCCTGAGTTATTGGAGAGAGTGCGGCATGCCAAAATTTTCTCTAAACTGGATCTCCGTGGGGCTTATAACTTGGTCCGTATTAGACCTGGGGATGAATGGAAGACTGCATTCAGGTCACGCTATGGACACTTTGAATATTTAGTGATGCCTTTTGGTCTGAGTACCGCTCCAGCCACTTTCCAACACTTGGTGAATGACATCTTCAGGGATCTCCTAGATACATTCGTGGTGATTTACTTGGATGATATTCTAATTTTTTCTAACTCCACAGAGGAACATCATGGACATGTGAGAATGGTCTTGGAACGTCTAAGACAAAATCATCTTTACATCAAACTTGAAAAGTGTGAATTCCATAGGACCGAAATTCAATTTCTGGGGTATGTACTGTCTACACAAGGAATTAGTATGGATGGAAGCAAGACCCAAGCCATCAGAGATTGGCCAATTCCTAGAAATGTGAAGGAGGTGCAGCGCTTCATCGGGTTTGCCAACTTCTATAGACGTTTCATTAGGAATTTCTCTGAGGTAGTGTCACCTATCACCCAACTTACCCGGAAAGAGTCTAGGTTCTCCTGGACTCCCCAAGCCCAGGAAGCATTTTCCCGTCTAAAAGATAAATTTACCACCGCACCTATCTTAGTACATCCCAACCCCGAACTTGCCTTCATAATAGAGGTGGATGCTTCAGACTGTGCCGTTGGAGCTATACTCTCTCAGAGAACAGGTGAGAAGAATGTCTTGCATCCCTGTGCCTTCTTTTCCCAGCAGTTGTCTTCGGCTGAGAGGAACTACGATGTGGGCAATAGAGAGTTGTTGGCCATTATTGCCGCCTTCAAAGAATGGAGACATCTTCTTCAGGGAGCTGCACAGCAAATAGTCGTCCTGACAGATCATCGTAACCTTGAATTTATCAGGTCGGCTAAGTGCCTGACTCCTCGCCAGGCTCGCTGGAATCTTTTCTTAAACCAATTTAATTTTGTCATTTCTTATAGACCAAGATCGCGCAATGGAAAGGCTGATGCACTCTCTAGGATTTATTCAGCAGAGACCCGTCCACTTGCTCCTCCTAAGACTATTCTTCCTGACTCTAGATTCCTGGGAGTGATTCATAATCAAGACCTACTTAAGGACATCAAGGAAGCATACCATGCGGATTCCTGGTTGGCACAACCCCCAAGGGACGTAAGTCTTGTCTTTAAGAATGGTGTGTGGATTCAGGGACAACGTCTGTATATTCCTGAAACAGTCAGATTGAGAGTATTGCAACTCATTCACGATTCCAAGATAGCTGGGCATAGAGGAATTCTAAAGACACAGGAATTTCTTTCTCGTTTCTTTTGGTGGCCCACTTGCAGGAAGGATGTTTTAAACTATGTCACTTCATGTGAAGTCTGTGCAAGATGCAAAACACCTCGCTCCTCACCAACTGGTCTGTTACAACCTCTTCCCACCCCGTCCCGCCCGTGGGGATCCATTTCTATGGACTTCATTGTGGAGTTACCAACCTCTCAAGGGAAGAACACCATTCTAGTGGTGGTTGATCGTTTAACAAAGGCAGCTCATTTTATTCCTTGTGTCGCTTACCCACTGCAAAACA
>JARQOD010000006.1:278613145-278667770 GCA_033576555.1 Oophaga sylvatica | reverse complement strand
ACTTTCAACATAAAAAATTTTTTCGTCCCTCCGGGGGAAAGGATTTTTGAACGTTGCGAAAAAAACTTTATATAGAAAAGTAAAAATTTTTAAATAACTTTTAATAAATAGACATTTGCTTGTGAGGACCCCCCAAAACCTTCAAGGGGGTCCTGGGTGGGCTGCAGGACTCCGAATGCAGCCCTCACCAGTGCCCACCACAGGGGTTTTTTGTTTTCAGGGGAAATTGTGTGGTTTTATGAAAAACCCAAAGATTAGGCACCGAAGGCAATATATACAGAAAGTTCGGGGCGGGCACGCCTAAAACCTCGAAAGCCTTTGTAAAACAAAGACACATTTATCAAATCACACACAATAAATGAAAAAACTTTTTATCTGATTACCCGCCGGGCTTTCTATTTTGGAAATTATATATATACGTTATTACACTTTTTAAACTTGTCCCAAAAAATTGGCAAACATTCTTAAACTTTTTACAACATTATTATGGTAGACCCTATTGGATCTCACCGGTTTTTTTTTTTTTCTTTTACGTTTAATTATTTCAAATATTTTCCCACCCGGGGGCTGGAACAATGCGATGGCCCCTAATCATAACTAAAAAAGTCGTGACCTGCTACAGAGTCTGGGTCCCCACGTTCTGTGCAACCTCTAGGGGCGCAACGGGTACTTTCCCCTTGCGAGCCCCCGTTGCGTTTAAATTTCGTTACATTGCGTATTGATGTGTCATAGATTGCGATGGAAACTGGGCGAAAGTTGCGATGCAGAAGGATGACTAGATGACAAAGGTTTGTAGACTTTGCTTCCTTTTGCGAGAGCCTGCGGGGCTATGGGGGCACGGCCGGATGGTTTGAGCTGGAGAGGGGGACGCTGCGGTAATGGTGCGTTACTGCGTTGGGACGGGGTCACGGCATGGGACGTTAAGGGCATACCCTCCCCTTTTTTTCCCCAGTGCCGTGTGTTTTTAACAATTTCATTAACTAAGTCCCCCCGGGGGGACCTTGGGTAGGTGGGATTTTACATCACTTTTGTAAAAAAGCCCCTGGGTAGAGGCCCCCGGTTCTCTGATGAAGCCCCACCCCTTTCCCGGGGCTGGAAATCAGTAAACCCCCCCTGCCCCCGCGGTTCCCTCAGGTACCTTTCTCTCTCTGGAACCTCCTTGTCCGCGACCCTTCCTGCATTTGTCGCTGTCGGTTGCGCTGAGCTTCCCGCTTTCCCCCTGCTGGCGTTGTTTTCTCCTCACGACCTGCCACTCCTTTCCCACTGGGCGGTATGGCGCGTCACCCAGGCCGCCTTCCCCCCAGTCCAGTCTGGTAATGACGGACGGGACCCCTGGGGTGCCCCTCCCCGGGGACGATTCTGCTGCGGCTCCTGGCCGGGCGGGGTTCCGGTACTGGGGGGTCCCCCCTCACCTCCTTCGCCCCCACGTTTTCCCGGTGGGGATCAGGTCGGTATTTTCGGGGGCAGCCTCCGGTTGTCCTTTCCCTTTGGGCAGCAGAAGTTTTGAAACTCCAGAGAGGGGTCATCAAAGGGGGGGGAGAACACCGCGTCCCAGCCCCGGTCCGGGGTACCCCCGGCGTCTCTCGATCTCTTCAAATCCGGTTGGGCAAAAATCATCTTTCTTAGTCGTGCATTTTCCCTTTAACTTCCAGCAATGCTTGCTGCAGGTGCAGGACCACGGATGACTCCGGTGTGGTGGCAGCTTGGCTGGGGCACGGGGCCTGCCTTCCTCCGCTTCCCTGCTCGGCTGCACACGTCCTGCTTCCATGATGTTCCAGAAGATTTTTTCATCTTCCTCCAGAGACTCCGGTCTCTTCCGTGGAGGCGGGGTTTGCGTCTCCTCCTCTTTGCAGGAAAGGTAAAGGAGGCGGACCTCCTTTGCTGTAGGGCAGGATCGCATATTGTAATAGCACTTTGAGAGGGCAGGCATTTTTCTTCGCGCCACAGGGGGTACACGCCCACGAAGGTACGCCCCCTTCTTCTCCAGCGCCTGAGGGCGCGAATATGGCGACAAAGATGGCGATTTTTGGCGCCAAAAGTGCAAACAGTTCTTTTTCACAAAAACAATTCCATAGGCACACAGGGCTCGCAATTTTGCAAGTTTCGCATCCTGTTTGTGACGCCAATTTGTGTCGACCCGCCACCACAATTGTGGGTTACCAGGGCAATGGGGTACTCAGAGCCGAGCCCATGGAAGTCTATGGGAATGTCACAGGTAGCGGTGGCTCGGTCTGTGGCCCTAGCGGTCTGGCGTATGTTGGGGGAATATTTACAGGGGATAGATATATTTACAGTTCGTGACGCCACCTGTAGTCTTCTGGTAATTTATACCAGCGCTGCTGTAGATCTCTGAGGGGATGGTGAGGCAGCTAGATGTCGGGTCCCCTACAGGTGGGACTCTTCCCTCAGGTCGATGGTTAATGCAGGGGTTGTGCAGGCATGCAATTAAATAACTCAGTCTCACACGGTCAGCGTCTTTCCATACCTTTACTTGTTAGATGGTAAGGCAGGTCCCAGGGAGGCTGATCCAAGGAGAATGTATTTCGAGATAGCAGCTGGACAAGTTAGGGGCCTCCTTTACTTTCACAACGATGAGTACAACCAGCATGAAGCGTAGTTCCCTCTATAACTCCAGCTATTCCAAAGCTGTACTGCCCAGTCAGTTTTGTGGTCGGAGCCTTCCTGTGAGAGAGCTGAATTCCTATCTTGTCGTGCACTGACTCAAGGTCCTCACTCCCCCTGACCCCAGTTACGTACCGACTATTTAGGGGCTGCTTTCCGCTACCTAAGGTTCGGTAAGCCTCTGGGTTTCCTACCACCATGCATGAAGCTATGGTGATGCTTCGGTCTCCAGTGACCGGTGACAACGTGCAGGACTTCTCCAATCCTATTGCACTCAGAATTTTCTACCACTGTGCCTTTCGCCTTGTCCGCGCTGGTAGCATAAGCATTTCTCACTTCACAGGTTAATAAAGTCAGTCCCTTACTTAATTCCTTTCTTGAGCTTGTTGCCCGACTCTCAGTAATCTTCTAGGCAGGAGCACGTCTCTGAACCTTCACTGTCCTTGAGACAGGAGACTGAAGTATATCTGCAACTCACTTCTTTCTTCTTAATAAGTGTCTCAGTCTGTCTTCTAGTGGGGCACAGCTCTGACCAGGCTGAGGTGATCTATATCTCGCCCTTACCGGCCTCCACTTGCTGAACTGCACAATCAACCCTCCTCTGTCCTCCTGACAGGAAAACTGAACACTGAATCACTCACTGACTGCTGATGCATGTGACTAAACTATATACCTGTGGGCGTGTCTAAGTGTGTGTTGAAATGAATGTTCATTGAGCATTAAACTGCTATCTCTCCACACATCCTCCAGGGTACTGCGTGTGCCTTACACCAGGGCTACACATTTACAACTAATTTTTGCAAATGTGTGCATGAGTGTTTGGGTGTACATCTGCCGGGTTGGCTGTTGTAGAAGATTTGTCAGTCCATATTATACTATTTCTACTGTGGTGAAATTGATGTCACTTTGTTGCTGTCTGTCAATACATTTTTGGAAATGTGTAGACTCCTGGTTCAGTCTCCTTCATGTGTGTTGCCTTAGCAGTAGGCCATTGAGACCAGCAGTCCTCCACTCTCATTGAGTCAACTACCCGCGTTTACTATTCTTACATTTTTTCTGACAATATTAATCAACGAAACTGATATTTGTGCCACCTGAGTGTGGCTGAGCATCAATTTCAAATATTTTTTATCAGTTATATACAATAAATCAACATTCGCTTTGCAGACATTCACAGACATTACTGCTACTGTCCCCATTGAAACTCAAAATTTAATGTCTGTTTGTCTTTAGAGTGTGTGTAGAAAAATAAGTACTGGGAGCAAAACCTTGCATACATTGTTAGAACATACAAATTCTTTGCAGATGCTGTCAAATTAGTGGAGTTGGAACACAGGACTGCAGCGCTGCAAGGCTGTAATGTTTTTGCGTTGACGACTCAATGTTTCTGTGGTTGTAAGCCTATCACTGTGATGAAAACTGTGCGTCACTACTGTCTTGGGGAAAACCACTGTCAAGATTGTCTTCAAGCATATTTTGATACTGCAGAATGGGCTTGTCCCTTTTTCAGGTGGGGAGGCAACTGTCAAAATGTCCTTTTGTATTATGGATAGATCACAGTGGCACCCAGAAGTCAGCACTATTTTTGAATCATAACTATATGGGTAACAATCATATTGCAGATAGTGCTGCAAGAAGGCGCACATGGGTCGGTCTCTTTCATGAGGTCCAACTCCACAAAGTGTTGTTGGCGGAATAACACTCAAGCTTTTTTCGTCCATACCCTTGTGGCAGCCATGGACGACAGAGAGGGAATCATCATCCTCTTCATCGACTAACTGGTGCGCGTACATCACCTCTTCCTTCTCGTACTTTTCATGGTCTTTCTATATTTGTTCCTCCTTCATTTGTTCCTCCCATGGCAACCGCCTTTGAGACGACAGACCTGAACTTACAGATATTGTTAACCCTAAATGCATCCTCCTCTGCTTCCTCTTTTTCCCCTGGGACCACCAGCACCTCCTCACCCAGACTATTTAAAGTGTGGTCCAGCATTTTGGATGACATTAATAGTAATGCAGATAACAGAATTGTCACCATCTTATTAGCCAATTGAGAAAACATGCAGAAGGGTGCAGAGGTCCTTCATCTGTGTCCGCAACGCAAGTGTGAATTGCAATACATCCGTACGGCGATGTACCAGGCTATGCAAAATGTCATACTGCACCAGGTCTCGGCGCTATTGCCACAGTCGCTGCAAACTGTGCAGAGTTAAATTCCATGGTGTGTTCACTTCGCATATCAATTGGTTAACCGGTAGTCCGAAAGATCTCTATACCCACTTACGTGGAATGGTGATAGTGAATATATAACGACAGTGTTTTCTACTGCAGCGCATCCATGCTGGGACAGTGGTGTAGGAATTGATTTACCACCAAGTTGAGGATGCGATCCATAAAAGGCACGTGTGGAAGGTTGGTGCCGCTGTAGGGCTGCCACCAGGTTTGCACCGTTATCGCACACGACCTTCTCTGGCTACAGGTTGAGTGTAGGCAGCCATTGGTCAACCTCGGCGTGGATAGCTGTCCACAACTGTTGATCTGTATGACTGCGATCTCCAAGGCATATTAATTTTAAAGTGGCCTGATTGCGGTGAGCCGTGGCTGCATAGTACACAGCTGGGGGAATTCCCTCAGCAGAGTTGTAAGGTTGGCTTCATTAAGGCAGATGGTTGAGGGCACAGGTGGAGGCACTAAAGGAGGTGGAAGAGGCAGAAGAACTGGAGGAAATATTACAGAGGTTGGTTCCGCTAGCTGTGGGGATTCAAAGACTTGGTGTCTAGTGACACCTTGCTGTCTAGTGTTTAAAGTCTCCATCCCTGGAGTGTACTAGTTTAGTTTTACATGTCAAGGTGTTTAGTAGTTTAGTTCTCCAACCTCTCTAGTCTAGTAGGTTAGTTCTCCATGTTCTGTTGTGTATTTGTTTAGTTCTGCAATCATACCTGTTTATTAGTTTAGTTCTCCAACCCCTGTTGTCTATTAGTTTAGTTATGCATCGTATGTTGTGTAGTGGTTTAATTCTGCAACCTGTTTAGTAGTTGAGTTCTCCAACCCCTGTTGTTTAGTAGTTTAGTTCTCCATGTTCTGGTGTGTATTTGCTTAGTTCATCAAGCATAGCTGTTTAGTACTTTAGTTCTCCAACCCCTGTTGTCTAGTAGTTTAGTTATCTATCTTATGGTGTGTATTGGTTTATTTCTCCTTCACAAAGTGCCCTGCAAGCCTTGGGTATTGCAAAACTTGTGGAGCAGACCCTTCCACGAATGCCCCTACAGCCAGCGGAGTCAGCCAGTGCCCAGTCATGTAGCTGTAATTCCCTGTCCATGCTTGCTCGTCCAGGTGTCATTGTTTAAAATGCACCCTGGCAAACACAGATTTTTTCAGAGAATGGGTGATGTCATCTGCGACTTGTTGCTGTTGCGCAGGCAAAATGCTGCCAAGGCAACTGGTATTGGGGGGACTGCGACGACCATCAGCTTTCAGAAACCGTTTGTATCCAAAAGATGGAAAGGCTGTATTTCTGTGGCCAACACATCGGACTGGTCTTGCAATAATCACAGAGATCACAGGCCATGAGTCATACAGAAACAATGCTCTTAGCTGGCCCCTGTCGTCCAGACAATGACACGATTGGGCCACGAATCATCCGAAGAGGCCGCAAGCTGTTCACTATAATTAGTTCTCAGAAAAGTAATAGTGAGGGTACGGTTTATCCACATCCAGATTACAACACATGCAATATGCGTATATAGCGCTGTACGTTCACTGCTAACTCCACGATAACCCTACACTCCTCGCTGCCAACAACAATCCTGTTTTTAACTCAATAAATACAGTTAGGTCCATATATATTTGGACAGAGACAACATTTATCTAATTTTGGTTCTAGACATTACCACAATGAATTTGAAACAAAACAAATCAGATGCAGTTGAAGTTCAGACTTTCAGCTTTCATTTGAGGGTATCCACATTAAAATTGGATGAAGGGTTTAGGAGTTTCAGCTCCTTAACATGTGCCACCCTGTTTTTAAAGGGACCAAAAGTAATTGGACAGATTAAATAATTGTAAATAAAATGTTCATTTCTAGTACTTGGTTGAAAACCCTTTGTTAGCAATGACTGCCTGAAGTCTTGAACTCATGGACATCACCAGACACTGTGTTTCCTTCTTTTTGATGCTCTGCCAGGCCTTCACCGCGGTGGTTTTCAGTTGTTGTTTGTTTGTGGGCCTTTCTGTCTCAAGTTTAGTCTTTAACAAGTGAAATGCATGTTCAATTGGGTTGAGATCAGGTGACTGACTTGGCCATTCAAGAAAATTCCACTTCTTTGCTTTAATAAACTCCTGGGTTGCTTTGGCTTTATGTTTTGGGTCATTGTCCATCTGTAGTATGAAACGACGACCAATCAGTTTGGCTGCATTTGGCTGGATCTGAGCACACAGTATGGCTCTGAATACCTCAGAATTCATTCGGCTGTTTCTGTCCTGTGTCACATCATCAATAAACACTAGTGACCCAGTGCCACTGGCAGCCATGCATGCCCAAGCCATCACACTGCTTCCGCCATGTTTTACAGATGATGTGGTATGCTTTGGATCATGAGCTGTACCACGCCTTCGCCATACTTTTCTCTTTCCATCATTCTAGTAGAGGTTGATCTTGGTTTCATCTGTCCAAAGAATGTTCTTCCAGAACTGTGCTGGCTTTTTTAGATGTTTTTTAGCAAAGTCCAGCCTAGCCTTTTTATTCTTGATTCTTATGAGTGGCTTGCACCGTGCAGTGAACCCTCTGTATTTAATTTCATGCAGTCTTCTCTTTATGGTAGATTTGGATATTGATATGCCTACCTCCTGGAGAGTGTTGTTCACTTGGTTGGCTGTTGTGAAGGGGTTTCTCTTCACCATGGAGAGTATTCTGCGATCATCCACCACTGTTGTCTTCCGTGGGCGCCCAGGTCTTTTTGCATTGATGAGTTCACCAGTGCTTTCTTTCTTTCTCAGAATGTACCAAACTGTAGATTTTGCCACTCCTAAAGTTGTAGCAATTTCTCGGATGGGTTTTTTCTGTTTTTTGCAGCTTAAGGATAGCTTGTTTCACCTGCATGGAGAGCTCCTTTGACCGCATGTTTCCTTCACAGCTAAACCTTCCAAATGCAAACACCACACCTCAAATCAACACCAGCCCTTTTATCTGCTTAATTGAGAACGATATAATGAAGGGATTGCCCACACCTGTCCATGAAATAGCCTTGGAGTCAATTGTCCAATTACTTTTGGTCCCTTTAAAAACAGGGTGGCACATGTTAAGGAGCTGAAACTCCTAAACCCTTCATCCAATTTTAATGTGGATACCCTCAAATGAAAGCTGAAAGTCTGAACTTCAACTGCATCTGATTTGTTTTGTTTCAAATTCATTGTGGTAATGTCTAGAACCAAAATTAGATAAATGTTGTCTCTGTCCAAATATTTATGGACCTAACTGTATATACAGGCCGATTGGACACCATTCTTCTTTTGAGGTTCACACCATCAGAGTGTTCCATCCCTTCTCCCTCAGAGTAGCAGTCTTAGGCCGGCGTCACACTAGAGAGGAATACGGACGAGTGAGGCGTAAAAACAACGCATTACACTCGGACCAATGTTTCTCTTTGGGGCAGCTTCCATCATGCGTATATTTCTCGCCCGTATTTTATGGGCCGAGACAATCGCAGCATGCTGCGATTGTCAGCGTATTATGCCCGTAGTTCGCCAATGCAGGTCTATGGGGGCAAGAAAAATACAGATTACACACGGACCCCACATGCGAGAAATACGCAAGACTTGTCCAGGTCACAGGAAATGGGGCAAGCCATTAATCAGGAAGTTTAGACATTCAAATTAGCTCAAAAAGCGCTCCAGACATCCCGGAAGTACGCCTACATGGAGTCCTGCAGCATATCTACACACATTAATGTAGAGATGTTCATCGTTATGGTCCAGGAAAGGCCTGAAATTTGGGACCAAAGGGATGCACATTACTCCGACCGGGCCAGAAAAGAGGTGGCATGGAGGCGCATCTGTTGGCAGATGTTTGCAGAATTTTCTGAACGCCCACGTGAGGAACAGCACCAAATGAGTAAGTTACCTATTTTTTGTCCAATCATCTTAAAGGCCAGAACATAACAGTTTTCCCCAGTATCCCCTAAAATCATATTATGGGTATTTTGGGATGATTGATTTTAAGCGCTAATATTTTATTAAACTGACACCCTACTGTGCCCCATGACTATGTGAAATGTTTAGAAAGTGTTTGGTCAATTGGCAGCAATGTAATAATGAAATTATATGTCACATTGCAGTTGAAGATGTAATGAGAAGCTGGAGCAGCATCCGCGACCAGCACCGGTGGGAACGTCAGCAGAGGGCCAGGAGTGAGGCTGCAGCACAGACCAAGCGAAATTACATTTATTTTGACCGTCTTTTTTTTGGCTCCTATTCTGGATCTCAGACCACATTACACATTTGCTGTTTAGGGTCAGATCTCCAACCTTTTTTTTATTAATTTATTTTCCTATCAGGACTCAGTCCAACCTCACTGAGAGGGAGACAGGGTCAGATTCTGAGGCCCTTATAGACCTGGTCGGGGGAGGTGAAGAGGTGGCTGGCCCATCTTCTGAGCCTCCCAGCTGCAACCCCCAAGCTCCACCTGCACCAGGACCTGACCTACCAGCTGCCCCAGTACCAGGACCTGTTTCAGTTCCTGCACCAGGACCTGACCCACCAGTTGCACCAGCACCCGGCAGCCTTGACGAACCAGACAACAGCAGCAGCCCTACTGTACGTCTGGAGGGCTCCCCCCAGCCTGCTGCCTTATCCCGCCGTGGGAGACAAAGGCTAGAGAATCCTGCCTCTGATACCTGGAGGCATGTGGACACAGGGATCCTCAATTACCTGTTCAGGGCAGCCATGGATGAGGGTGAAGAGGCTTATTCACGCAGCCTTGCCCGGTACCTACGTCCCCTACCCCGTGAGGTCAGGCTACGTGTGCGAGGATCCATTCAGATCCTAATTGATGAATGCACACCCCCCAATAACCCAAATGAGGTGTTTGATTTCCTTGAGAGGTGGTAGCTCTCACCCCATAACCTTCGCCTTACTCCCACCCAGATGTGCATGCTCAATTAGGATCTGAGGTACCTCCTGCACGTGCGTCTACACCTCAACCCATTCCCCCCAAAAAATCAACCTTACCAGCAACAGGGTCAAATGGCAGCCTATAACCCACCTGCCCAATATGGCCACTTGTACAGATCCAGTGTTGCAGGCTGGTCCCAACCTGGATTTGGATGACATGGCCATATTGGGGGGGTATGATGCACGTGGCTACCATCATCCCCAGGAGTGTATTCTCCTTTATCCTTATGGCCATTTGACCACACAACAACCTAACCCTGGCCACATTTTACCTCAGGGCCAAGAACATCCACCCCAACAGGGTGATGGTCAAGGTGGTCACCCAAGCCAGCAACAAAGAGATGATGGGCTTCCGCCCTCACCTCCAACAACATACCACCAATTGTAATTTGTTATTTTTTTATAATTTATTTTCCCATATGTTGTGTAAAACATATTTGCACTTATCTGAATAACTACAAAAACCATATGCAACAAATATGGTAGTTAATACCCAAAGTGACATTTTGCCAATATAAAAAGTATTTAAATGGCAAGTTTGGACTCTTCTTTCAATAATTCCTTAAAGAACACAACCAAAACATCTGTAACAAACATTAACAGAAGACACAAAGACAATTTAAGTAAAAAATGATATTTATATAGACACACATTACAACATTGATAATGCCTGATCTTGCCAGGTAGTAGCACCCTGAGGTGACACAAAATACTGTGTAAACACATCACGGACTTTGAGTCCTGAGAGTGGATGACATAAAGGGATAACATGTGGCCTAGGCCTATCCCCATTGTCCACCACACATTCACCAACATCAGATGGTACACAATCATGCTTTCTCGTGAAGTTATGTAGGGCAACACAAGCTTTGATGACCTCATTGATGTTGTTTTCACTCAGCTGAATGGCTGACTGGAGGACCTGCCATTTTGCACAAAGAATGCCAAAGGCACACTCCACCAGTCGCCGGGCCTGTGATAGGCGCAAGTTAAAGATCCTGCGCCTGTGTAATGTAAGGAGTACAGTTCATATAGTGTCTTGTGCTTGGGTGCGATGAAAACACAGGAGTCACAGGTTTGATATAGAAGGTCTTGTATTACTTCATACAAGTGGCATTAATAGTCACACAGTTTGCAGATACAAAAGCAGGAGACACAGCAGGCCAGAGTAACTTAAGCTCAGCAATCACTCCCCACAACAGGTTCAGGATCTCTTCTCTGTTACCATAAGTCCATGCAAACGTGGATTTATCAAATAGCAAGGTTCCAAAGTCCATGAGTGTTCCAAAGTTCCACAATAGGAAATAACTGGAGTACAAGGTCCAAGGCTTCCAGGAGTCAGGTCACAGGTACACTGCAGGCTTGATTCTGAAGCACTGATTGCTCAGCTGTGGCTGCTTAAGAAGCAAGAGGGAGAGAATCAGGGCGGGAACATGCAAGCTGGAAACTCCATATTGACTGAGGGCAAGACAGCTGCAGCAAGACAGAAAGTAAAATGGCTGACGGAAAAACTGAGTTTCAGGAACATGTACACAGAACCTTACATTACTCCCCCCTTAGGGACAACCTCCGGATGACCTCAGACCAGGCTTGTGTGGGTACCTCTGATGAAACTGACGGAGCAAGCGAGGAGCATTAACGTTATTGACTGGTTCCCATGAGTTGTCCTCCACTGGGTAGCCCTGCCATTTAATCAAATATTGTAACTGATTTCTATACAACCTGGAATCTAGAATCCTTTCCACCACAAATTCTTCCTGACCATCGACTAGCACTGGGTCAGGGCAAGGAGAAGAACGTCCAGGAAACGTATTGGGTGTCGCAGCCTTTAGTAGAGATACATGAAAGACAGGGTGGATTCTCATAGTTCTGGGCAGTTGAAGACGACAAGCGACAGCACTTATAATTTTACTGATTTTATAAGGTCCAATGTATTTATGTCCCAACTTAGATGATGGAATTCTTAACTTAAGATTTCTGGTTGACAGCCAGACCAGGTCTCCTACCTTGAAAGCTGGTGCAGGTTTACGAAATTTATCTGCGGCTTTCTTGTACCTTTCCTGAGCCAATTCCAGATTTCCCTTTAGAAGATCCATATTCTTTTGTAAAGACGTGATTCTTTCAGTCACTGCTGGCAAAGGCGTTTCTATGGGAAATCGAGGAAGAATATTAGGATGATAACCTAAATTGGAGTAAAAAGGAGACTGCTTAGTGGAGGCGCTCTGAGAGTTGTTATAAGAGAACTGAGCCAGTGGAAGTAGATCCACCCAATCATCCTGTAGGTGGCAGATAAAGCAGCGAAGATACTGCTCCAGGGTCTGATTGGTTCGTTCCGTCTGTCCATTAGTCTGAGGATGAAAAGCAGAAGAAAGGTTCACTTTAATATCCAATGCTGCACAGAAATTTTGCCAAAACCTTGAAGTGAATTGCACCCCTCGATCCGAAATAACCTCATCTGGTACTCCATGTAAGCGAAACACATTTTTAATCATGAAATCTGATGTCTGTCTTGCAGTGGGTAAGCCGACACAAGGGATAAAATGAGCTGCTTTTGTTAAACGATCAACCACCACTAGAATGGTGTTCTTCCCTTGAGAGGTTGGTAACTCCACAATAAAGTCCATAGAAATGGATCCCCACGGGCGGGACGGGGTGGGAAGAGGTTGCAACAGACCAGTTGGTGAGGAGCGAGGTGTTTTGCATCTTGCACAGACTTCACATGAAGTGACATAGTTTAAAACATCCTTCCTGCAAGTGGGCCACCAAAAGAAACGAGAAAGAAATTCCTGTGTCTTTAGAATTCCTCTATGCCCAGCTATCTTGGAATCGTGAATGAGTTGCAATACTCTTAATCTGACTGTTTCAGGAATATACAGACGTTGTCCCTGAATCCACACACCATTCTTAAAGACAAGACTTACGTCCCTTGGGGGTTGTGCCAAAAAGGAATCCGCATGGTATGCTTCCTTGATGTCCTTAAGTAGGTCTTGATTATGAATCACTCCCAGGAATCTAGAGTCAGGAAGAATAGTCTTAGGAGGAGTAAGTGGACGTGTCTCTGCTGAATAAATCCTAGAGAGTGCATCAGCCTTTCCATTGCGCGATCCTGGTCTATAAGAAATGATAAAATTAAATTGGTTTAAGAAAAGATTCCAGCGAGCCTGGCGAGGAGTCAGGCACTTAGCCGACCTGATAAATTCAAGGTTACGATGGTCTGTCAGGACGACTATTTGCTGTGCAGCTCCCTGAAGAAGGTGTCTCCATTCTTTGAAGGCGGCAATAATGGCCAACAACTCTCTATTGCCCACATCGTAGTTCCTCTCAGCCGAAGACAACTGCTGGGAAAAGAAGGCACAGGGATGCAAGACATTCTTCTCACCTGTTCTCTGAGAGAGTATAGCTCCAACGGCACAGTCTGAAGCATCCACCTCTATTATAAAGGCAAGTTCGGGGTTTGGATGTACTAAGATAGGTGCAGTGGTAAATTTATCTTTTAGACGGGAAAATGCTTCCTGGGCTTGGGGAGTCCAGGAGAACCTAGACTCTTTCCGGGTAAGTTGGGTGATAGGTGACACTACCTCAGAGAAATTCCTAATGAAACGTCTATAGAAGTTGGCAAACCCGATGAAGCGCTGCACCTCCTTCACATTTCTAGGACTTGGCCAATCCTTGATGGCTTGGGTCTTGCTTCCATCCATACTAATTCCTTGTGTAGACAGTACATACCCCAGAAATTGAATTTCGGTCCTATGGAATTCACACTTTTCAAGTTTGATGTAAAGATGATTTTGTCTTAGACATTCCAAGACCATTCTCACATGTCCATGATGTTCCTCTGTGGAGTTAGAAAAAATTAGAATATCATCCAAATAAATCACCACGAATGTATCTAGGAGATCCCTGAAGATGTCATTCACCAAGTGTTGGAAAGTGGCTGGGGCGGTACTCAGACCAAAAGGCATAACTAGATATTCAAAGTGTCCATAGCGTGACCTGAATGCAGTCTTCCATTCATCCCCAGGTCTAATACGGACTAAGTTATAGGCCCCACGGAGATCTAGTTTAGAGAAAATTTTGGCATGTCGCACTCTCTCCAATAACTCAGGGATTAAAGGCAATGGATAACGGTTTCTAATAGTAACCTTATTGAGTTCCCTATAGTCTACGCAGGGTCTCAGAGATCCATCTTTCTTCTTTACAAAGAAGATGGGTGCACCTGCAGGAGATGAAGAGGGGCGTATGAAGCCCTTGGCTAGATTTTCGTCTATGTAATCCTTTAAAGCCTTTAGCTCGGGCCCCGCCAGGGGTAGATCTTACCAAAAGGTATCTCTGCTCCAGGCAATAATTCAATTGGACAATCATATGGACGGTGAGGGGGAAGCTGGTCAGTGTTCTTCTTGTCACATAAATCCACATAGTCCTGGTATACAGCTGGTAGTTCAGGGACTGACATGGTTCCTTTAGGAACAGAGCAAGCTGAAACTTTTGGACTTATCTGTTTCTCTGGAAAGTGTAATTCCTTGGTCTCCCAGTTAATGGTAGGATTCTGAGCCTGCAGCCATGGTAGCCCTAGAATAATGGGAAAGTGGGGAGAAGAGATAAGCATAAAGGACAGTTTCTCTTGATGATCTTTACCCATAAGAACCCTCAAAGGCTCTGTTTCCTGATCCACTGGTCCAGAGGTCAGCAGGGAGCCATCCACAGTTTCCATCTGTACTGGAGTAGCCTTCTTCACTGAACGTATCCCCTGTTTCAGAGCAAAGGAGACATCCATAAAATTTCCACTTGCCCCTGAGTCGATCATAGCAGAGCTAGACACCCAAGCTGAGTCAACCCAGAGTTTGATGGAAAGGAAGCAATGAGAATTGTTTTTCTTACAACTCAGCTGGGACACCGCTGAGGAAACTTGAAAAATTGCAGCGTTTACACAGTCAACGTCCTCAGAAGTAACGGAGTTTAAGTCCGAGAAATCAAGATCTGTTGCTGCAGATCTCTCTGGAGCCTGAGGCTCGGACCTGACAGATCCCCTCTCGCAACACTCACAGTGAATGAGTGCTGCAGTAGTCTTACGAGAACGGCTGGGGCAGTTTATAATGAAGTGCCCTGACTTACCACAATAGAAACATAGATTCTCCTTAAAACGATGTTCCTTGCGTGCATCACTAACCCGTCGTTGTAAAGAGTCTACCTGCATGGGTTCAGGTTCAGGTTCCCGTGTGATCCTACTCAAAGGTTCCTTAGCTGGAGAGGAAGGTAGGAAAAGGTTAGTGCGATTGCTTTCGAACCATCTCTCTTGCCTGCGTTCAGTCAGACGAGTATCAATACGGATGCAGTAGTTAATAAAGTCACCTAACGCAGTGGGAGGGTCGGCACGAGCAAGTTCATCCTTAATCAGTGGAGATAATCCTTTTCGAAAAATAGATTTTTTGGCGGAACTGTCCCAGGTGGTATCAAGGGCCCATCTCCTGAAATCCAAGGCATATTCAGCTACCGAGTGCTTACCTTGGCGCAAAGCTAACATGGCTGCTTCAGCTGTTGCACCTCGATTGGGGTCATCAAACACCTGTCCCATGGCTGAAATGAAAGCATCAAGATGATCCAAACATTCATCCTCAGTCTCAATCAGAGGGTTTGCCCACATCAAAGCCTTGTTGGTAAGCAACATAATTATAGTAAGCACTTTAGATCGTTCAGTGGGAAATTGTGAAGCATGTGCAGAAAAAAAAAGATTGCATTGATTAATAAATCCCCTGAATTTCTCACGTTCACCGCCAAAACGAAAAGGGGGCAACTTGGGAATCCCAGAACTCGGGGCTACGGCAGGAGCCTGGACTCGCTCCTCTAGAACCTCAATCCTGGCTCGCAAATCCTGGCAGTCTGTCCAAACATTTGCAAATTGTGATTAGTGAGGTCCTGTAGGTTTGTAAAACGGGTTTTTATAGTCTGCAAATCTGCAAGGATATTATCAGTCACTCCGCAAAGTTCCTTTATGCGGGCCTCCATTTTCCAGATCTTTTAAGACAGGAGTACTGGAAGGAGAGGAAGAAAAAAAAAAACAATAGTGTTTACCTGTGGTAACACTGCAGAGAGAAAAAAAAATTAAGGGAACTGCTCACCTGGAATGGTTGTGAGAAGTCACAACCACTATCATCACAGAAAGTTCAACCAGACATCTGATATCCACAGTTACAGCAGACACAAAAGAGGAAAGAAAAAAAAACAATAGTGTTTACCTGTGGTAACACTGCAGAAAAAAAAAACTTAAGGGAATTGCTCACCTGGAATGGTTGTGAGAAGTCACAACCACTGTCATCACAGAAAGTACAACCGGACATCTGATATAATAATAATAATAATAATAATAATAATAATAATAATCTTTATTTATATAGCGCCAACATATTCCGCAGCGCTTTACAGTTTAACAGTTTCAAAACACAAGTCATAGGTAACAACGTTAACAATACAATAATTAAAGCAAAATAAGCCGACCCTGCTCGTGAGAGCTTACAATCTACAATGAGGTGGGGGAGATACAAAGTACAGGTGTGTATATACAATGGTGCATTTACAATGATGGTCCAGCCATCTTGAGGGAGTGAGGCATGGATGGAGATAGTGAATGGGCTACACATACACACTTAAACATAGAACGACTTTGGTTAGTGAATGTGATAGGCCACTCTGAACAAATGTGTTTTGAGGGAGCTCCTGAAACCATGCAAATTGTGGATAGTCCTAATTTCTTGGGGTAGAGCATTCCAGAGGATTGGCGCAGCGCGGGAGAAGTCTTGGAGTCGGGAGTGGGAGGTACGGATTAGTGCAGAGGTTAGTCGAAAGTCGTTTGCAGAGCGCAGCAGTCGGTTAGGCCGATAGATATCCACAGTTACAGCAGACACAGCCTTTCCAGACCCAGCAGACACTAACGTTTGGCTTCAGAATCTTGTAATGTAAGGAGTACAGTTCATATAGTGTCTTGTGCTTGGGTGCGATGAAAACACAGGAGTCACAGGTTTGATATAGAAGGTCTTGTATTACTTCATACAAGTGGCATTAATAGTCACACAGTTTGCAGATACAAAAGCAGGAGACACAGCAGGCCAGAGTAACTTAAGCTCAGCAATCACTCCCCACAACAGGTTCAGGATCTCTTCTCTGTTACCATAAGTCCATGCAAACGTGGATTTATCAAATAGCAAGGTTCCAAAGTCCACGAGTGTTCCAAAGTTCCACAATAGGAAATAACTGGAGTACAAGGTCCAAGGCTTCCAGGAGTCAGGTCACAGGTACACTGCAGGCTTGATTCTGAAGCACTGATTGCTCAGCTGTGGCTGCTTAAGAAGCAAGAGGGAGAGAATCAGGGCGGGAACATGCAAGCTGGAAACTCCATATTGACTGAGGGCAAGACAGCTGCAGCAAGACAGAAAGTAAAATGGCTGACGGAAAAACTGAGTTTCAGGAACATGTACACAGAACCTTACAGCCTGTGGTCAAGGTTTCTTTGCGGATATGGCCTCATTAAATGCCTGGTCAATTGAAAGGCCTCATCCCCAACTACAACATAAGGCACAGGTTGAATATTGGAGCCTGGAAGCCGACGTGGTGGTGGTAAGTCCAACTGGTTATTGCGCAGCCACCGACCCATAATGGAAGAATTGAAGACTCGAGTCTCCAGTTCTTCCATAAGCCCCAATGTCTACAATTATAAACCTGTAGTTACTGTCAACCAGAGCCATCAAAACTACAGAAAAATATTGTTTATAATTATAGAAATGGGACCCTGAGTTTGGCGGCTTACGCACACAGATGTGCTTCCCATCCAGGGCTCCAATACAATTGGGAAATTGGCAGTGCTCCTCAAATCCCCTGGCAATCCTCATTCAGTCTTCCATCTTGGGCTCAGGCATGACCACTTGATGAAGTCTGATCCAGATTTGGGAACATGTATGCCGAACTATGCCAGATATGGTAGCTCTCCCTATCAAAAACTCAAGATGGAGTGCCGCATATGAAATCCCAGTTGTGAGGACTCTAAAATTAAACAAATGTAGATACATCAAACATTGCAACATGCAAAAGGTTTCACAAATTAAATATAAATCACCAAAACCTAACTAACAAGCAAGGCAAACACTACATATAGACCAGGCAAATGTCTATGTCAATTTAACATAAACATCATAGTATTGTTACTTAGAGATCATATTTCCCACATATTAAAAATATTATTCAGTGAAAGGGCTCAGTGAACAAGGAAAGTTTTGGGAAAATGCATCATCAACGTACAGTATGTAGCTGAGGAATACATACCGTAACGTAAGGAGAAGGCGCTCCTCTGCAGAGATACATTGGCGCATCCTGGTGTCCTGGAAGGTGATCCCTGAGCGCACTGTCTCCAACAAAGCATCAAAGGTGGCAATGCTCATACGACAATATAAGAAAAACTTGTCTGGATGTGTCCGAAGAGATGCATAAAGCCAGTGAAAATGGCCTTTATTGAGGCGTTGCCTCAAATGCGGATGCCCCCACATTAGTCTCCTCCTTCTCAGATCAACTATCACTGGGTTTGGCTGGCCAAAGCGGCGGGACAAAACCCAGTTGTAGAGAACATGGTCATTTGGGGTGAACTGAAGTGTGTCAGACATTTTGGCAAGCAACCATCAATACTCCAACACAAGCACAGTACCAAAATGGCCAGATTGGGGGCTGCTACCTGATGCAGAGGCAATAAATATGGTTGCTGATGATGGTTTAAATGATTTTCAGGCCTAAAAACCGTTATATGTCCATTTTGCAAGGTCGCGAGAAAAAAACGCAATACGGATGCCATACGGATTACATACGGATGCTTATATGCGCAAAAAACAGCCACACCTTGACAATGAAAGACCTACGGATCACGATTTTGGGAACATTTCTGCGTATTACGGCTACAATACGGTCCGTATTTTTATACGTTGGGTCTGACGCCGGGCTTATAGCGCCCCTCAGGCTCACCCACCCACTTCCTTGAACACTTTTTTATGCGTTGCTTCCACACTTCATGTACTCAGAATTGACAAAACTTATCCTGGGAGACTTCAACAGCTCCACCTCCCCAACTGCATCCCAGTTTCTATCTGTACCCAATTCTCATGGCCTCTCACAACTTTCAAACTCTGAGACACACAAAGACGGTAACACCCCTGATCTGGACTATGTCTGGTTCAGTTTAATCTCCTACCTAGATGACTCACCTCTTACCCTTTGTTCCCCATGAAACTAGGAGTATAACCACAGCTTAGACATTTTTAGGTGCCCCCTAAAAACATGTGTTTATGGCGGCCTATCACTTACCCTAATCAAAGTACTTTTTATATATTAACAGCTTATTCTCTACTTCTCTGAACATAATTAACCATCAAACTCAACCGTACCCAAAAAGCTCATGCAGCCTTTATCTACCCCCCCCATTTCCTCAAGATGGTTGTACCATCATTGTAAATAAGCACCTGTAATTGTTGTCACTACCTCATTGTAGATTGTAAGCTCTGAAGAGCAGGGTCATAGTTATTTTTGCTTGAATTGTTAGATTATCTTACACTTGGTAACTTTTGACTGTTTTATATGAACTGCTGACTTGAAAAACTATGCGTAATGTGTTTGTGATATAAAAATAACGTTTAGTATTAGTTTGAAGATGGTGAAATTCAAACTGTTAACTGTGCCATGTGTAGGAGTAAAGAATCTTTTATGTGAGCACTACTGCAGAAACGAGGATTTGCTGCTGTGCCGACACAAGGTGGAGTAGGGTGAACACAACAAGCTGCTGGACTGTTAGAGGGGTGCAGGCTAGGATGTTACTTTGGATTGAGAAATATAGGGGTGTGCTTGGTAGGTAAGATCAGTCAAAAACAGCATGCATGTCCAATTCCTTATCATCTGACAGGCTATCAATCACCCCAACAGTAGAGAGTAAACAAGTGGAGGATCTTCAGCCACAGACCTGTGTGACACTTGCCACAGTGAGGGAGGAGGAAGAATCAGAAGATGCAGTTGAAGGGGTGGACGCTCATCTAGGGCAAAGACTCCACGCCTGACGTCATCACTTCCTGTGCCGCGGACGCTCCGGGGGTCACGCCGGGTGCGCACGCGCACCTCTCACACTTGATTCCATGGCTGCATTGCTCTTCTCTGCTCTGACTGCAGCCACTTCATCTCTATGGTCCAGGAGGACCTGACCCAGAAGTTCCAGTGCTCATGCCCTATATCAGGCTGCCTCTTCCTGTGTCAGGTGCCTGATTATTGTTGTGCTTCCCTGCTACGCCTGCTTGGTCTCGGCTCGGTTGCTCCCTGTACTCAGGTCCCCTTTACCGTGATTCTTAGCACATGCTCTGCTCTGTCGTGCTTCATAGCACATGCTCTGCTCTGTGCTCTCCCGTGCTCCTTAGCACACACTCAGCTCCTGCCTTGTCTCTTGTTGTGCGTCTTAGCACACCTTCTGCCTTGCCTTGTACTTAGGCGTGCTCCTTACACTCACCCTGCTTTGCACCGTACTCTTTCGTGCCTCTCGGCACTTGCTATACGCACTCCTGTCTGTTCTGTACCCTTGTGTATACGCCTTGCACTGTCCTGTATTCTGTGTACCTTTGAGTACATCCCTTCCACTTTCCTGTACTCCGCTTAAAATCGCTTTTCACTGTCCTGTACTCTGCGCAAACACGACTTGCAATATCCTGTCTTTTGTGAGCCGGCCACCTGGTTCCAGCAGTCGTGATACTCTATCCCCCTGGGCCTGCCCCTGACGCTCCCTGTATAGGGGGTGGTTCTCACTAGGTCAGCTCGCCCAGGGTGGGTTGGTCAACTCCAAGAGACATCACATAAGTGTTGCTGCCTTTTTGTTTGCTGTTTGAATTGAATTTTTGGAGACTTTGAGTCTTCTTTAGTGGCTTTGCTAAATAGTTAAATATGAAAAAAGACACAAGCTAGGCAACTATGGCTATTGTTATGTCATATACTTGCTGTGACATTATAGCATTTCATAGCCATGATTATGTTTTCTGATTTTTGAGGTAGAGTCTTGATCACTATGTGCTTTAGCTATCTTCATATAATTTCTCCCAGATTATGACAATGAATGGAGAATACACAATTATGGCATTGTGTCTCCCCTCCTTTTTTTCTTATTCCCTATGTTCAGATTTTCCTGTTTTAATAGTGGGTACTTACTTTTTCATTGTACTTGTGTCTGCTCTTCTTTTATTCTCTACCGTCACTAGTGTCCGTTCTTTTACTCCCTTCATCTTTTTTTCTTTTTCTTTTTCATGACCATTTTCCCTTCTCTTTTTTCTTCAATTGGTGCATTGTTCCCCCCCCCTTTTTTCTTTGTCTTCGATCGTGTTCTCTATCTTTCTTTCATCTTTGGCTCCCTGCACTGATAAATAGGATTTTGTTTCCCTTAACTTGCCAGTAATAAAAATGGTGCACGAAAAGGAGTGCATGGGCATGCAGTTGGCGCGGTCTGCTTCGCAAAAGACCTCCTCAAGATGGAGGCGGGGTCCCTGACATCACAGGAAGTATCCTCCTTGACCCACGTCGTCATCGGAGTGTCGGATGTGACGCGGGTATCGCTCCAATGTCGGCATTCACATGCGCCGCTTTACTACGTGTAATCCCCTTCACCTGAGCGTGGTGGTATATAATCATGATTAGCATGCCATTCCACACCGCCCCCCGAAGAAGCCTGACAAGCGAAAAGTGCGTCGGGGCCCGCACCTGGCGTTACATATTTTCCCAGATGGGTAAGCACTATCGCAGTTTGATCTGCACTCTCCACGGCACTTTATAGGAGACACTAAATGTAGTGTAGATTTATTTGAAGCTCCTTGCCTGATCTTGTTGGATCCCTTGTTGGATTTTGGGAACTGGGTCCTGTTACCTATATGGAATTACTTTGTATCCTTCTTAGGAGTACCCCATAGGGTTGGCTATACCTTTATGGCATGTCCACTGTATACATGTATTTTTTTGAATCTTACCTTTTCCTTTGGTGGTTTCCCCTACAGAGGATCTAGGACTCGTTTGTACTATGTTGTTATTTTTGGGTCCCATTCTCTCTCAGGTGGATCCACAGTAGTGACATGCAGTTAAGAAGAGCGTTATTGTCATGTTTGGCTGCAGCCGCAGAGAAGCGGCTCAGCCCATCATCGCCTCCACGCTGACCGACCACCACGGTGTGGGGCGGCGCCCCCCAGAGACGCAATGTGGACCCTCCATACCGCAGAGGGGGACCCGGCCTACCCGAACTAGGGAAGGGCAGAGACCGGGGTTCTGTGGCAGCTGAGCATGTGGACCAAGAAGAGCCATGCAGAACTTCAGGTATAGAGGAAATAAAGTTTACTGGAGTAACAACACATAGTACATAAACATCAGGATCATGAACTCAGGAACACGAACTGGAACTCAGGAACATGGACACAGGAACATGGAATCAGGAACACAGACTGGACATCAGGAACACGGAGTGGATATCAGGAACACGGAGTGGATATCAGGAACACGGACTGGATATCAGGAACACGAACCGGACATCAGGAAACTGGACATCAGGAACACAGACTGGATCTCAGGAACATGGACCGGACATCAGGAACATGGACAGGACATCAGGAACACGGACTGGATCTCAGGACACGAACCGGACATCAGGAAACAGGACAACAGTAACACTGGCTGGATCTCAGGAACATGGATCGGACATCAGGAACACGGAATCAGGAACATGGAATCAAGAACACGGACACAGGAACATGGAATCAGAAACATGGACTCAGGAACATGGAATTAGGAACACGGCCCGGACATCAGGAACATGGAATCAGGAACACGGACTCAGGAACACGGAATCAAGAACACGGACCGGACATCAGGAACACGGAATCAGGAACACGGACAGGACATCAGGAACATAGACTGGACATCAGGAACACAGACTGGATCACAAGACCAACACTGGCATAGGACTCCGGACATCTGGCAACGATCGACAGGCTCCGGGCATCAGGCAGGCAAGGATCGGATCCGGACATCTGGAAGCGATCTAAAAAGGAACCCAAGCGGTCTGGTGCAAGTCCCGCCAGGCTCAACTGGAGCCGGCCGGGGATTGCACCAAAAACAAGCTGAGCACAGAGTAACAGAAACTCAGCACACCCACACCGGACTCCTCCTTTCAAGATGAACCCAGGTTGTATCAAAGTAAGTCAGTTAGCAAAGAATCACAGTCACTGGCACAGGGTTCAGGACACAGAAGGACTTCAGGAATATAACACAGCAGACACAGTTCAGACAGTCAGGTACAGGACAGGTACAGGATCAAGGATTCAAGCATGGAATTACCGCCTCCAGGATAGGCGAGCCTGGAATTACCGCCTCCAGGATAGGCGCAGGGATGGGTACAGGATCAGGGATTCAAGCCTAGAATTACCGCCTCCAGGATAGGCGAGCCTGGATTTACCGCCTCCAGGAAATGTGCAGGGATGGGTACAGGATCAGGGATTCAAGCCTAGAATTACCGCCTCCAGGATAGGCGAGCCTGGAATTACCGCCTCCAGGGTAGGCGCAGGGACGGGTACAGGATCAGGGATTCAAGCTTGGAATTACTGCCTCTAGGATAGGCGCAGGGACAGGTACAGGAACACACAACACACATGGCAAGATTCAGAAGCTATGTGAGTAGCTAAGGCCCCGCCCATAGGGCAGGGAGCCTTTATATAGGAGCTGCCCCTCAGCAATTGGCTGGGGACACCATTTCAAGTACACACACTAACCCTGATAAAAGCAGGATAGGTGTGGCCTGCGCACCCTATGACAGCCAGACACATCAGCACAGCAAGGGCACCTGGAAATGGCTGCAGCCTAAACACACGTAGTAAGTCATGCACCACTGCAGAGGACCTTGCAACCAACGGGTAGCTTTCACAGCAGTAGCCAGGGATCGCACATGCGGGTGGTCATGCAACGCAGCGGAAACACCCACGCATATGCGGCTACGCAGCGGAGCTGGGAACTGAGCAGCATCCATACAGGTAACAGCCAACAGTATCCCAGCTCAATTAGGGGGAAAGGAGCAAAGGGTTACAGCACAGACCTGCATTGTCACGCCGACAACCAAATACAGACAGAACAGTGTGACAGTTATAATATGTCCCAGGTGTTTTTCTTGTTATCTCACTAAATCATTCTTTCATCTATATATACTGTTTGATACTTACTGTGTTTATTTATTATTGAAATAAAATTCATATTTTATTATCTAAATTATTGCTTTTTGTCTGTTCTATTTTGGGCTTGATGCTCTGGTTCTCTCTGTTTAGTTTATCTATGTTCAGAGTTGCCCTGGCCTTATATTTTGGATAGTGTTGAGCGATACGATACTGCAAATATCGGGTATCGGCCGATATTAGCTCTATCGGCCTTTCGATAATTAGTTTCGATATTTTCGTCTTATCGGATACCGGAATCGGAGGTTCCCATAATTCTTTGAGAGGCAATGTGATTTTAGTCAGCCAATGAGGAATCCTAAGAAGTGTGGGCACATCCTGTACTGCTGCGGTCATGTTAACTAATGGCATGGCTGTGATTGGATGCTGAAATGATGTCAGAATGCACTATAAAAGGCGCCGCCGCCATTTTAGCGTCACTGTGCTGTGAATTCAGTAAGGGACAGAACGCTGCTGTGCTGACTCTGAGGGACAGTTAGAGATTGCGATTTAGTGTACTGTGCTGTAGGCAGGCTAGCACCAACCGCTGTGTAAAGCTTCCTTTTGCCTGCAGTGTTGTTTTAACAGCTCTGCAAGGTGTGTGTGAGTGCAGGTGACGCTGCAGTTTGCTCTGCATGCAACGCTGTCTGTAGGCATCTGCACGTGTCACTCACAGACTCTTTTTTTTTTCTTCAGTGTAATTCTTGCAGCTCCATGCAATTTAACTATTAGTGTGACGCGCTTCCATCCGTATCCAATACATTGGTTGCAAACACTATAGAAGTAGACAAAGGAGTAGCCTTTCACAGATTGTGGACAGTTGTGTTTCAGTGTTCACTTCAGTCTGTGTTTTTTATTTTTTGAGTGCACATCACGCTCCAGTTACTTGTTCAAGCACTGCTGCTTGTACTCTGCTGAGCGTGTCTCAGTGCCTCATCCTTTTCATTTATCTCCAATTGGTTCTGCTCCATTCCATTTAAAATATAATCTATTAGTGTGACGCGCTTCCATCCGTATCCAATACATTGGTTGCAAACACTATAGAAGTAGACAAAGGAGTAGCCTTTCACAGATTGTGAACAGTTGTGTTCAGTGTTTACTTCAGTCTGTGTTTTTTATTTTTTGAGTGCACATCACGCTCCAGTTACTTGTTCAAGCACTGCTGCTTGTACTCTGCTGAGCGTGTCTCAGTGCCTCATCCTTTTCATTTATCTCCAATTGGTTCTGCTCCATTCCATTTAAAATATAATCTATTAGTGTGACGCGCTTCCATCCGTATCCAATACATTGGTTGCAAACACTATAGAAGTAGACAAAGGAGTAGCCTTTCACAGATTGTGAACAGTTGTGTTTCAGTGTTCACTTCAGTCTGTGTTTTTTATTTTTTGAGTGCACATCACGCTCCAGTTACTTGTTCAAGCACTGCTGCTTGTACTCTGCTGAGCGTGTCTCAGTGCCTCATCCTTTTCATTTATCTCCAATTGGTTCTGCTCCATTCAATTTAAAATATAATCTATTAGTGTGACGCGCTTCCATCCGTATCCAATACATTGGTTGCAAACACTATAGAAGTAGACAAAGGAGTAGCCTTTCACAGATTGTGAACAGTTGTGTTTCAGTGTTCACTTCAGTTTCTGCGTAATAACCACACTTAGGCCTTATAACTTTTCTGACTTTCTTTATCAATCTACCAAGATGAAGAAGTCAGTGAGTAAGGCACGTGGTCGTGGCCGTGGAGTTTCAGCAGGGAGAGGACGTGGGGATTCTGTGGCTGCTGCCGCCCTCAGTGACACAGCATCCACCATTTATCCCCGTGAGCGTTCCTTTATGCGCACTTTGGTAGGAGCTCGGCGTACCCCCCTGCTGCGGGAAGAACAAATTGAAGCCGTTGTTGGTTGGATGGCAGCCAATGCATCGACCTCAATTCCTTCCACCTCCTCTCAGGAACACAACACTGTTGAGCAACCATCTGTCTGTTCACCGCCTGTCAAATTGCCCAGGCAGTCAGAGAGTTCTGTACAGGAGCCAGCTGAGTCTCTGCTTCTGTTCTCAGAATCTGTTGGCTCGCAAACACGGGCACAGGCAAGCAGCATTCTGCAATTTGAAGAAGAGGGAGTATGCAGTGATGCGCAACAGCTGTGTCTCTCTCAATCTGAAGAGGCGGGTGAGCCAGTGCCGATGGACAGCACACCGCAGAACGCATCTTATGATGATGATGAGACTCAGGTGCCAGGTTTTGTGGAGCATGGTGCTGCCCAGACCATCCAACAGCAGCAGGTGTTGGAAGAGGGTAGTGGAGATGATGAAGTCCGAGACCCAACATGGCGTGAGCAACAGCAAGGTGGTGGGAGCAGCTCTGAGGAAGAGATTGTCCCAACGGTACAAAGAGGAGGGAGAGGTAGGCTGCAGACTCGCTTGCCTGTAGCCTCCAGTTTGGCACCTGTTGGGAGCAGTTCTCTTAGAAATGTCAAAATTGGCGCTCCCATGAATTGCACTGCGTGGTCCTTTTTTGACAGACTTGTAGATGATATTTGCTATGTTCAATGCAAGCTGTGTAAGCAAAAAGTTAAAAGAGGTAAAAATATCAGTAACCTGAATACCACAAATATGTGGAAACATGTACGGACAAAGCACGTAGCTGAGTTACAAAGACACACTGGAGATGTAGGCCAACCTACAGCAGCACCTACATCTTCAGGTCGTGTTCGAGCCTCTACCTCCAGCTCACACACACCTGGTTCGGCTTCCTCACAGGATCTCCATGGAAGAACCTCGGTCACTGTTGTCCATAGACAAACTGTTATTCCACCCACAGCAGCAAGTTCACAGTCATCGTCACGCTCCCAGAACAAAAAACAGCCATCGGTACAACAGGCATGGGATAAAAGACGGCCATACTCGGCAAACCATCCACGAGCACAGGCTCTGAATGCTGGCATTGCAAAACTCCTGTCCCTTGAAATGCTGTCATTCAGGCTGGTGGAGACTGACAGTTTCAGGAACTTTATGGCATTGGCAGTCCCACAATATAATGTGCCAAGCCGATTTTATTTCAGCAAACAAGCCGTCCCTGCTCTGCAAAAACATGTCGAGGGAAACATTAAACATGCGCTACTAAACGCCGTCAGTAGCAGGGTCCACCTGACCACCGATGCGTGGACCAGTACCCATGGCCAGGGACGATACCTTTCCCTCACTGCCCATTGGGTCAATGTTGTGGAGCCGGGTACAGATCTTGCCAGTGGCGCTGTACGTGTTCTGCCAACTCCAAGGATTGCAGGAATCCAGTCTGTACACATTGATTCCTCCTCCTACTCCAGTTCCTCAGAATCATTGCTGCACGAGCCGTCACGGTATACCTCCACATGGACCCGTGAACGCTTACCTGTTGCGACCGATATGAGCACAGCCGTGGCCAAACATCAACAGGCCGTCCTGAAATTAATTTACATGGGGAATCGAAGACACACAGCGCAGGAGCTCTGGGATGCCATCAAGCAGGAGAGCGACGTGTGGTTTTTGTCAGCTAATCTCCAGCCAGGCTTGGTAGTGTGTGACAATGGCCGAAATCTGGTGGCAGCTCTGGGCCTTGGCAACCTCACTCACATACCATGTCTGGCACATGTGCTCAACTTGGTCGTGCAGAGTTTTTTGAGGGACTATCCGGATCTTGATGCACTGCTGCACAAGGTCCGCCTAGAGTGCGCTCACTTGCGACGTTCCAGCATGGCCAGATCGCGCATTGCAGCTCTGCAAGTCAGATTTCGCCTTCCTGAACATCGCATCATATGTGACGTACCCACCAGGTGGAATTCCACGTTACATATGTTGGAGCGGTTGTGTGAGCAGCAGCCAGCAGTAATGGAGTATCAGCTGCAACAGGCGCAATCAACTCGCAATTTGCGCCGTTCACACTTCACCACTACTGAGTGGGCCTCTATGAAGGACATCTGCGACGTTTTGCGTGCGTTTGATGTCTCAACGCGGATGGCGAGTGCAGATGATGCACTAGTCAGCATGACTGTCCCCCTTATCTGCCTGCTTCAGAAATCACTGAAAGCACTAAAGGAAGAGGTTTTGGAAGAGGTGGAGGATGAGGAGTCACAAATTCAATTACCTTCAGGACAGTCAGCGCAACGTGGTTCCTCACAAAGGGCTGGGCAGGGCTCACTTTGTGAGGAGGATGAGGAGGAGGAGGAGTCAATGGAGGAGGAAGAAATCCCTACAGAGGGAGGTACACAACGCTCTAGTCAGTATGTAGAGCGAGGGTGGGGTGATGCAGAGGAGGCAGAGATGACGCCTCTTCCAGAGGACAGCCTTTGTTGGCCAGTTGGGAGTCTGCAGCACATGGTTGATTTCATGCTTCAGTGCCTGAGAAACGACGGCCGCATCGCCCACATTCTCAGCACGTCAGATTATTGGGTGTACACCCTCCTAGACCCTCGCTACCGGGACAACTTACAAACCCTCATCACACCGGTGAACCGGGACCGTAAAATGCAGGAGTACCAAGACACACTGGTGCAATCCATACTGTTGTACATTCCAGCCGAGAGAGCTGCTGCTGCTGCTACTGCTTTACAAAGCAGCTCTGTGCGTCGAGGCAGTGTAGACACCTCTACAACAAGAGGGAGCAGAAGCAGCGCCTCTGCACAGGGCAAGAACTGTATGTTACAAATGTGGCAAAGTTTTGTGACAGCGCCAGCAAGGTCTACACCATCCGAGACGGCTCCAGTCACCAGGAAGAAACGTTTCCGTAAGATGGTGATAGACTACTTGGCTTTCCCTCTAAGTGTACTCCCAGATGCCTCTTCCCCTTTCAAATTTTGGGTCTCTAAGTTGGATACATGGCCAGAGCTTAGCCAGTATGCATTGGAGGTGCTGGCTTGCCCTGCTGCCAGTGTAATTATCTGAGCGCGTCTTTAGTGCTGCAGGTGGTGTAGTAACAGACCGTCGCATGCGACTATCCTCAGAGAATGCAGACCGGCTTACTTTTCTGAAAATGAACAAGGCATGGATCTCACCTGAATTTGCCTGTCCGTTTTCAGATTAAATAACTGTTTGGCAACGTTTTCCATGTCTCCTGTTATGTTCATCTTTCTACCACCTGAACTCTACTCCCTGGGCTACAACACCGCCATTTGTTGCTCGTAAGTAATTGGCAGGGGTACTGACTCCTGGCCAGCCTGGTTACAGCACGACAGCTGTTTCCTGGCAGTGTGAACGTCAATTATCCTCCAATAAGTTGTGCTGTCGTGTTGCATTCGGGTTAGCCGACTCTATGGTGCCTGCAGTTTAGGTGATTCCTATGTGTGCTGTGGGATATGTAAATAAAGGCTGTTTCCATTGTGACAATAGGACAAGCACCCACTGTAGGACTGTGTGATTCGGTAACTGCGGACGGCTTGCGTCCTGTCAACTTACATTTTCATGGGTGCGTTCTGCTACCCGTCCGGGGTCCAGTACCGTCAACTGGTTCTCCCCAGTGCCTTTGGCCTAGGTGCCTCCATCTCCGTATCTGAGTTCCACCAACGTCTGCTGGTCCTTGGTAGTGCTTTGGAGCACAGGTACCTCCTGCTTAGTAACCGTGTCACAGTAACGTCAGCTGGTACTCGGTTGTGACATTGCCTCTTTTCCTTCTGCTACCCGTCCGGGGTCCAGTACCGTCAACTGGTTCTCCCCAGTGCCTTTGGCCTAGGTGCCTCCATCTCCGTATCCGAGTTCCACCAACGTCTGCTGGTCCTTGGTAGTGCTTTGGAGCACAGGTACCTCCTGCTTAGTAACCGTGTCACAGTAACGTCAGCTGGTACTCGGTTGTGACATTGCCTCTTTTCCTTCTGCTACCCGTCCGGGGTCCAGTACCGTCAACTGGTTCTCCCCAGTGCCTTTGGCCTAGGTGCCTCCATCTCCGTATCTGAGTTCCACCAACGTCTGCTGGTCCTTGGTAGTGCTTTGGAGCACAGGTACCTCCTGCTTAGTAACCGTGTCACAGTAACGTCAGCTGGTACTCGGTTGTGACATTGCCTCTTTTCCTTCTGCTACCCGTCCGGGGTCCAGTACCGTCAACTGGTTCTCCCCAGTGCCTTTGGCCTAGGTGCCTCCATCTCCATATCCGAGTTCCACCAACGTCTGCTGGTCCTTGGTAGTGCTTTGGAGCACAGGTACCTCCTGCTTAGTAACCGTGTCACAGTAACGTCAGCTGGTACTCGGTTGTGACATTGCCTCTTTTCCTTCTGCTACCCGTCCGGGTTCCAGCACAGTCAGCTGGTCCTCGTTACTTCCATTGTCTCTTGCTCCATCTGATACCCGTCAGGGTTCCAGTAACGTCAGCTGTTTCTCGGAAATTAGACGACCTTAAAGACCACCCAGAAGAAGATGACGACAACAAGGATGACGAGCATGAAGCCAACCAGCCTGAACACCATCACAAAGAAAAAATAAAAGATTACCCAGAAGAAGATCACCAACAGGACAAAGAAGGTTAAGACAAACTACAAGATACAGAACAAGAGACAGAAGAACAATAAGCAGAAGATCAAAAAGCAGAAGAACATGAAGTATAAGACCAAAATGAAGAGCAAAATATATGCTCTAAATTCTAAGCAGAAGAAGACTAAGCAGTGTATGGGGGTGAGTCCGTTCCTCCTCGTGGTGCCCCTGGAAAATGCCTGCTGCTGCAGGCTAAACTGAACACGGACAAATACTGTTGTAATTTAAATCTTTTGTGACAGCAAGAACGGAAGGATGAACAATTCATACTTTTACAGATTACAAGTACAGGAATCTCTGTCACAAATAAGAATATGATGAAGAAGATGAAGAGGAAGAAGATGAAGAATTTGAATATGAAGAAGATTAATTAGTTTAATAATAACAATATGAGTAATGTAAACAAAAACATGAATAGCAAGAAGTTTAAGAAGAAGATTAAGAAGGTGAAGATGAAGAATAATTTGATGAGAAAGATGATGCTGCTGCTGAAGATTATGAAGGAGAAAGTGTGGCACTGGCAAAAGTTAAAAAGGTGAAGAGCATGGAAGTTGTGAAACATACATATTTGCCAAAATAGAAAAAAGGTTAACAACATTGTCAATTTGTTAGTCAATCCAAACGTATTTCCAAAAAAATATATATTAATGCTATTCCAATGCATTGGGTTAAACATGTATGCCTTTATTGTCTCCTCAACCTCCCCCAATACATTCTACATTAGTCTTTGTTGTTTTCCTTCATGTACAATTAACCAACAAGGCAAGAATGGTTTTTTTTAATGTCGATATTTTGTTCCCATAGACTTACATGGGACTTCCGGTATCGGACTCGGATATCGACGATATTTAGTGATATCGGCGATACCATTCCGATACGATATTTTTAGATATCGAGCAGTATCGCTCAACACTAATTTTGGACCATGCTGAATTGTATTACCCAAGGTTTTGGTTTAATTAATGTAAACAAGCTAGGCAACTGCAGAACCGTGAACGTTGCTGTCCAGTGCAAGAGTTGGGCCTCAGGATGCATTGGTTGTTGTGATTGGATAAGTATGTGTATACGTAACCTCATCTTCATCCACCTCCTCTGCTGAGCTACTCAGCTGCATGCCTCAGGGTTTGCAAATGTGTAATCTAGTACCTCATCGCCATGCTCTCTGTTCTCCCAGTCCTCTCCCTGAGAGTCACCCTCATCCTCTTCCTGCCTTGGCACCTCAAATATCTGAGTCTTGTCACAAATTTATCACCTTCACCCAACAGGGTTAACGTCTGTTGAAGAGGATTAATTTTTGCTCGGACAAAACTTCGTCCTGCCAGAGATCTAAGTCAGAAAAAATTGGGCCTTCGGGGCAGGTGATTTCCTCCTCTTGACTCTTTGAATGTTTACACAAGACCTCTGATACCCATGGAATAGATTGTGTGAGCAGCTCTGCAGAATGGTGTATCTGTGGTTCACCACAGTCAGTTGGGTGCTTGGAGAGTTGTGATATGGGGGGAAAAAAAGGTTAATTGGGATGCCACCACTGAGGACTGTACTGTGTGTGATATTAAGGTGATGGAAGAGGAGCAGAGGCCACTTGATGCAGCGCTTGCCATCTACTGGAGCACATGATCTTTCTGGCCATCATCTACAAAGCTACCGTTGTATGGCTGACAAATAAAGGGAGCGGAGTTGCCCATCCAGTAACAGAAGTTGTAAAAATGCTGTGGAAATTCTGACTGAGAAAAAGCAAAACGACTTCTCATCCCTCATATCATGCCAGTCTCACAACCCTAAGCAACTATTCAGTACTTTCAATTCTTTACTGCGTCCTTCAGTTCCCCCTTCTTCTCCTCTCATCTGAATATTTAGCCTCACCACCTGTGAACGTGACACAATAACGTCCCACATCATTCCAAACTTTACCACAGTCTTCATCACAAGCATAACCCACCTTTTCAACTACCGTAGTCACTAACAACTGGTGTCTTCCATCCTGATTGAAACATACCTCGATCACACCCATCCTAAAAAAGCCCACCCTTGACCCATCCTCTGTGTCTACCTATTGCCCCATATCATTTCTCCCCTATGCCACCAAACTACTGGAATAACGTGTCCATTTTGAACTGTCCTCCCACCTCTCCTCTTGCTCCCTCTTTGAACGGTTACAATATACCCAAAAGTGACCCCATTCAAGACGTTTATTAACCCTTCAGGTGCTTCACAGGAATGTTTGGAATGTTTAAAAAATGAATATTTAACTTTTTTTCACAAAAAAATTACTTCAGATCCAATTTGTTTTATTTTACCAGGGGAAACAGGAGAAATTGGACACCAAAAGTTGTTGTACAATTTGTCCTGAGTATGCTGATACCTCATATTTGCATGTAAATCACTGGACGTATGGCAGAGCTCGGAAGGGAAGGAGCACCGTTTGACTTTTCAATGCAAAATTGGCTGGAATTGAGATCGGATGCCATGTTGCGTTTGAAGAGCCCCTGATGCACCTAAACAGTGGAAACCCCCCACAAGTGACACCATTTTGGAAAGTAGACCCACTAAGGAACTTATCTAGATGTGTGGTGAGCACTTTTAACCCCCAAGTGCTTCACAGAAGTTTATAACGTAGAGCCGTAAAAATAAAAAATCATATTTTTTTCACAAAAATGATATTTTCGCCCCCAATTTTTTATTTTCCCAAGGGTAACAGGAGAAAATGGACCCCAAAAGTTGTTGTGCAATTTGTCCTGAGTATGCGGATACCCCATATGTGGGGGTAAACCACTGTTTGGGCGCATGGCAGAGCTCAGAAGGGAAGGAGCACAGTTTGACTTTTTCAATGCAGAATTGGCTGGAATTGAGATCGGATGCCATGTCGCATTTGGAGAGCCCCTGATATGCCTAAATAGTGGAAACCTCCCAATTCTAACTCCAGCCCTAACCCCAACACATCCCTAACCTTAATCCCAACCATAACAATAACCACAAACCTAACCCTAACAGACCCCTAACCCCAATCCCAACCCTAACTCTAATCCCACCCTTAACCGTAATTCAAACCCTAATCCCAACTCTATCCCCAACCCTAACCTTAACTTTAGCCCCAACCCTATCCCTAATTGTAGCCCCAACCCTAACCTAACTTTAGCCCAACTCTAACTCTAATAGAAAAATGGAAATTAATACATTTTTTTTATTATATTATTTTTCCCTTATTAAGGGGGTGATAAAGGGGGTTTTTACTATATTTTTATTTTGATCACTGTGATAGGGTCTATCACAGTGATCAAAACACGTTATAGCAGGTTTTTATTTTTGCTAGCTGTCACACACTAAAATACTCTTTGTATTGCAAAAAATAGTTTTTGCATCGCCACATTTTCAGAGCTATAATTTTTCCATATTTTGGCCCACAGAGTCAGGTGAGGTCTTGTTTCTTGCGGGACGAGTTGACATTTTTATTTTCTACCATTTTCGGGCACATGACATTTTTTGATCACTTTCTATTTCGATTTTTGGGAGACAGAATGAGCAAAAACCAGCAATTTATGAATTTCTTTTGGGGGGGTGTTTACACCTTTCCGCATGTGGTAAAATTGATAAGGCAGTTTTATTCTTCGGGTCAGTATGATTACAGCGATGCCTCATGTATATTTTTTTTATGTTTTGGCGCTTTTATATAGTAAAAACTATTTTATAGAAAAAATAATTGTTTTTGCTTCACTTTATTCTGAAAGCTATAACTTTTTTATTTTTTCGCTGATGACGCTTTATTGCAGCTCCTTTTTTGCAGGACTGGATTATGTTTTCAGAGGTACCATGTTTATTTATAACCGTCTTTTTGATTGCGTGTTATTCCACTTTTTGTTCGGCAGTATGATGATAAAGCATTGTTTTTGCGTTGTTTTTTTTTTCTTTATGGTGTTCACTAAAGGGGTTAACTAGTGGGACAGTTTTATAGGTTGGGTCGTTACGGACACGGCAGATAAAATATGTGTACTTTTATTGTTTAGATTTTTTTTCATTCAAATATTTAGTGATTGAATAAATATTTTTTTTATTATTTTTTTAAAATATTTTTACAATTATTTTTAAAAATTTTTTTTATTTCATTCTAAGTTTTACACTTTGTCCTACTATGGGACAATCATTTTTTGCAGCCTGATCGCTTCTATAGCATGCAGATGAAGCATCATCTGCATGCTATAGAAGCTGTCAGCGCTGCATGTTGTGCACACTGACCAGAGAGACTTCCTGATCATGCATTGTGCATGATAGGAAGTTTCTCAGCTCTAGAGACCCGTATGTCGTCATGACGACATCGCATCTCCATGGCAGCGATCGGGACCCTGCGTCACGCCGCGGGGTCTCTGATCCAAAGGCAGAGGGGCTGTCAGCCCTCTGCCTGCTCCCGCAATTCTGCAATCTTGTTTGTTTGCAGTGTTTCGGGGGTTAAAGTGCCGGGAGCGGTCCTGGAACTTAGTGCCGGGCATCAGCTGTGAGACTGAGCTGACATCCGGCCGCACTCCCCCCGTGAGCATGGCTGATCACCATAACGTACTATCCATGGTCTAATTGTGCTGGGTCACATGGATGGGATAGTACATCAGATGTCAGAGAGGGGTTAAAGGGACCACTTGCATCAACCTAAGGTATTCCCAATCTATAGCTGGGCGACAGCTATTTAAGGCTTCTCTTCCAATATGGAGGTGCCTGAGCTACGTTGTTAGTTTGTCTTGCATGCTTGCTAGTTGTCAGGCTCCCCTGGTCCATCTGTCTCCTTGTCTACCCTATACCCTTCTGCTCTTACCTGTCTGTGCTTGTCTGCTCGTATCTGTCTGCGCTCTTCTGTCCATCGGCCGGTCCAGATTGCACCTGCCAGCACCTATCAGTCCTAACACCCGGTCCAGCCTGCACCCGTCAGTGCTTTTCTATTCCTCAGCCAGTGCCATCTGCACCCGTGGTTCCATGGTCCCTACAGTGTCTGACTGCACTTTTCATCCCTCCTTTGGGCCTTAACAGCTTACCCACTGTAGGGGGTCAGCTGCCACATTATGTATGTCAGCCATGGAGTAGCTCCTGATGCAACATCCTTGTACCTCCTTGGGTCTCAGTTTTCACCTGCTGCCACTTGTCCAAGTAGGGAATTGGTAGGCCACCTAGTTACGCCCCTTCCAGGCTTTCAGAGGGATACGGAACAGTGATTCCACCACCTTGCCCATTACAGTCTCCATCTGCTGGATTGGGTTTAGTAGAAGACCGATCGGTCCCTATTATACTATTTCTACTGTGGTGAAATTGATGCCACTTCTGCGTGGTAAGGCCTTCAATTCTTTAAATGTGAACACTTTTTGTTGAGTGTCCATCTGCTGGTTTGGGTGTTGTGAAAGACCTGTTGGTCCTTATTCTACTATTTCCTCTGCGGTGAAAGTGATGCCACTTCGGTGGTGTCTGTCAATAATTTTGAAAATGTGAACACTCCTGGTTAGGTCTCCTTGGCTGTGGCAATAGGCCTCCAAAACCGTCAATCTTCCACTTCTTTGCACTCAACTACCCGTGTTACTATTCTTACATTTTTCTGACAACGGTAGTCTACAAAACTAATATTTGTACCACCTTAGTGTGGCTCTGAATGGAATCAGGTAGAGGTTTTGCTTATGGTATCAGGGCTCCAAGCAACGTGGCCCTACACCGATCCCTCACCCACCTCATCTTGCTGTGATGTTCATTGGAAAGCTGGAAATGCGGTTCCAGACCTCGATACCTTATGCCTGGCTGATTGCTGCAGTTCCATGCTGCAACTTGTGCTGTGGGTGAATTGAGTCCACTTTCCTGGTGTCTGTCACTGATTGAATGTGTTTTGGCAGCATTTGGGGCCGTTCTAAGGTGTTGTGCATGCGTTTGTTTTTGCATCCCATTGACTATAATGGCATTCAGTAATGTTTGGCGAATATTCGACAAATTAATTGGCGAATATTGCAAATTCGGCGAACGTAATCTGAATCAAATATTGAAATATTGACTCATCTCTACTCTCTAAGTTTACATTTTGGACAATGTACCAGGTGATCTCTCTCATTGTTCTAGATGCTGGTATGTTGAAGGCCAGTTTAGCTCTATGCATAATCCTAAATTGTGTGTCTCTCCAAACTTCACTCAAAATATTTTTCCGTACTGCCTGCCAACCTGCTAGTATTTTTCCCCAATTTCCTTGCCCTCTATTTGTTTAGCCCAGGATCTAATTGTTTGCTAAGTCCATTTTCCCAAGGATGTCTTTTAAACCTCTGTATATTGTGGATATATTGTGTGTGTCTGCTCAGTCAAATAATAGATTATCCATTGCGTCTCGTTTCTTCCCTCACATTTACCAAATGTGTCATAATCGTTCCTTTTATTTGTCCAAATTGTAGGAATTGCTGTTCACTTAGCTTAAATTTTGATATTATCTCTTCCCTACTCAGCCACCTATTTTCTTCTTCATGCTGTAGATTAGCAATTTTGTGGATCCCTTTCATCCTCCATTCCTGAAATAATTTGTTCTCTGCTATTTGTTGTAATGCTAGGTTTCCCCATATGGGTAGATCTCTCGAGATTTCCCATCATAATTTGAATTTTCTCCTAAGTTCCTTCCATGTGGCTATTGTGTTTCGGTACACTATTGAATTTTTAATTTTTTTAGGCATTAGGCTTTGTGGCGTGTGTAATAAGGCGGCTAAGTTTCACTGGTATGCATACGATTTTTCCAGGGCCGTATCAGAAAACCCATTAGTGTCTTTAAACCAATCTACTATGTGATGAGAAATACACGCTAGATTATATCCCCTTGTGTCTGGCAAGTTTACCCCCCCTTTTCCTTGGATGCCATCAGTTTACTCAGTTTTATACGGGGTCTTCAACCTTTCCAGATAAATTTCCTAATAGCCGAATATATTTTTCCCACGTCCACATGCTTAGGAGAACACGGATGGTCTGTAATGGATACATGAGTTTTGAGAAACTCATCATTTTTAAAAGGTGAATCCTGCCCAAAATACTCCAAAACAAATTTTGGCACCTTTCTAACTGTTGGATTTTGGAGATAACTGGAGGAAAATTTAAATTATATATTGACTCTGGTTTTCTACCCAGCTTTATATCAAATATGTTATATGTGTTTTGGATATCGGAATACCGCATATTACCTTTTCTACCATATTACTTCTGCCTTTATCTGTTAAGTGGAGAATTTCACATTTGCTTTTATTTAGAGTGAATCCCTAAAACCTACCAAAATTTTCCATAAGATCTAGGATCAATGGCAGATCTCTTGCCAACTCAGCCATGTAGAGTATTATGTCTTCTGCAAAGTACGATGTCCTAAGCTTCATGTCCCTTATTGATATCCCGTCAAATACTTCATGTTGTTCTATGTATAGCACCAGGGGTTCTAGTGCCAGGTCAAATATAAGCGGGGACAAAGGACATCCCTGGCGTGTTCCCGTTTCAAGCGGGAAATTTGCCAATAAATGACCCAGGGTTTGAATTCTTGCTGTGGGGTTAGCATACAGGGCTTTTATAAAATTTCTGAAATTCCCGAGCAGCCCAATTTTGTCCAAACCTTGTCCTTCCCAATTCCACTTCACCTTATCAAAAGTCATCTCTGCATCTAGTGTAACCAAAGCCGGCTTACCTCGACTGTACTCCTACCTTTTACAAATCCTACCTGTGTGGGTGTTACTAATGTTGGGACTATCTTTGCTAGTCCATTTGCCATGAGTTTGGATATTATTTTAATATCCTGGTTATCAAAGATGTAGGTCTATGGAATGCTGGGTCCTCCACATTTTTCCCTTCCTTTGGTATTAGGCTAATATGAGCCAGATTAGTAACAGCCAACAGATCACCCCCTGTATACCATACTGTCAAAGTAGGGGTTATTTGTTAGGTCACGGCTTTAAAAAATCGCCCGTGAACCCATCCAGTCCAGGTGCTTTTCCAGCTGGCAATCTCCCAATGCTACACCTCACTTCTTCCTCTGTAATGGGAGCATTCTACATAGTTAACTGTGGCTCTGTGACATGAGGCATGTTATTTTTTTTTTAGAAAGTCTCCACCCTTGTTTGTGCCCTTCACCTCCTCCAAATAAAAATTAGCATAAAACTCCTGCAGGGTTGAGTTTATTTCCCTGGGATTATCTTCCATTAAGCCCTCTCTAGTCTTAAGTTTTAATATTTTAGGGTACCGTCACACTCAGCGTCGCAACAGCGATTCCGACAACGATACGACCTGGCAGGGATCATTGCTGCGTCGCTATGTGGTCGCTGGTGAGATGACAAACAGTCAGATCTTCCCAATGATGCAGCAACGATACGGCGACCCGTAGCGACCTTTGTAACAATCTTGCCGGTTGTTGGGACCCTATCACATAGCAGCTACGCTGACGATTCAGAGCTCGATGAGGGATGTACTGTGTGATGCTGTAGTCACACAGGCGTGGTTTGCGGTGCCTTTTCCGTGCCCCCTCAGCTCCGATTGGTGGTCGCTACTGTGTCCTGATTGGCCTTGCCTTAAAAGAAGGCAACATAGTAGCGCTTCTGTTCTTTGTTCCTGACTGCGTGCTGGTTTGCAGATCGTAGTAGCGTTCTCCGTCTGCGACTCCACAGAGATTTCAGTATTCTTCAACTATTCTTCAACGGTTCTTCTGACAACTATACTCTGTGCACGGTAGGTATCGTTTGGGGTCTCAAATACGTTTCCATTTTAACTTCATTTGAACTTAATTTATAGGACACCTACCTATTGTCTATTGTCTGCTGTTATTGCTCTGGAGGGAGGGAGGGCTTGGCTTCTATCGGTGTGCATATGCTTTTTCATCGGCAGCCATTTTAGGGGGTCTTGTGTGGGGTCTCAAATACGTTTCCATTTTAACTTAATTTGAACTTAATTTATAGGACACCTACCTATTGTCTATTGTCTGCTATCATTGCTCTGGAGGGAGGGAGGGCTTGGCTTCTATCGGTGTACATATGATTTTTCATGGGCAGCCATTTTAGGGGGTCTCGTGTGCACACAACCAACAAACAGTAGAGAGGTTCAAACGGTATTTTTTACTTTTTAAGATGTTCCATGTATGCTCACTGTATGCTATTCTTTTTTTCAGATGTCTTTCAATAGCGAGGAATTTGTCCGTGAATTGATTGGCATGTATCAGTCTCTGCCCTGCCTTTGGCAGATTAAATCGACCAAGTACAGCAATCGTAATAAAAAAAGGGAGGCATATGAGAAACTGATTGCCCTCTTTAAGAGCCATAATCCGTGCGAGAAGGTGGATGAGAGTCTTGTTGGAAAAAAGATCCAGGGTCTATGCACCTTATATAAAAAAGAGCTCAACAAGGTGGAGAAGTCAAGGAAGTCTGGTGCCGGCACAGATGAGGTTTATGTGCCCTCGTTGTGGTACTATGACTTGCTTGGCCTCACCCATGACCAGGAGCTCCCTTGGACAATGCTATCTGTGATGCGGCCTACCCTGGAACAAGACCCTGAGATCCAGACTGACTCCCCTGTTGGAGAGATAAGTACCTTCTTTGCTTCCCTAGAAATAGAATTTAAACTTGGTATGTACATGCCATAGTTGAATAGAAAATATTAACTAAGGTTTTACCTGTTTAATTCTGCAGTTTACAAAAGTTATCCCTTCCAGTTCAGATAAGTACACTCCGTTACTATTTTCGCCCCACTCAGTTCTCATAACGTTGAATGACATTTCATATCCTGTACTGCTAGTGCCGCCCCTCACATTTGTTTCCAGTGCATGTTTACCCACGCTGGTCATGATAAATCCAATGCCAACACAGTTATGTGGTGTGGTACTGGATATTGTAAAAAATTTTTGGGTTTTGCTTTAACATTAATTTTCTGTTCCTGCAGCACCGTCAGCAAGATCTGTTGACCCCAAGAAGTGATGACATCCCTGGGAGTGAACCTATTATGGAGGAGGCTTGTGAGGGGTCGAGTCAAGACCCTGCACCCTCAACTTTACCTAGGCGACTACCAAATTCACGTAAAAGAAAGGCCACCTTGTCGCCATCATCAGATCTAATCTCTTTGGCCAACCAAATTTTAATTCAGCAGGCCAACACCGGCATGGACAGCTTTGCCAACTTTGCTGCTCATAGACTTCGGAAGCTGGATGAGAGACAGAGGATCCACGCCATAAGGGTCATTTTTGAGACTTTAAGTAAAGCGGCAGCCGGTCATCGACCTTAAAAAGTGGGATCGATTGTGATCCTTGTGGTCAACATTCATGGACCCAAATGTCATGGTTTATTGGGTACTCGGGCCAGGTAGTTGTGGGGTTAACTTGATTGGCCTCTTTCTGGGTCCTGGAAGTCTTTTTATAGCCTCACTGTGAGTCCAATCTTTGTCGTTTATACTCTGACCTTTGGCTGAGTGTGTCTGACCCTGTGCCTGTGCTTGTGTCAGTGCTTTGTGCCTGTGCTACGTTTCATCTGTCTGGTTCTGATTTGGCTGTGTCCCTGTTACGAGTTTTGCTTGCCCTTTTTGTACTGTTTGCCCTCTCTGTGTATGACCTCTTGGCTGTGTTCTGATTATTCTCTGCCTGCTTCACTTGTACTGCGTTGCTCCCTCTGTGTATGACCTGGCTATCCTGACTATCCGTTCTGTCTATGCCCCTTGGTAATTTTATTTCATAGTTACCCTTCTAGGAGTTTTCCTTTATCTCCTAGTTATCCTGAGCTTAGGCCATGCCCCCAGCAGTCAGGTGCTTCAGGTCCTACTGTGCCTGAAGCATTCTATATCTGTTCCTGCTTCCTCTGAGAAACCTGTGGTCGGCTCCTACCCTTGGCAGTCACGTGCTTCAGGTCCTGGTTGTCTGAAGCACACGTCTTCCCTGCTGCTGCCTCGCTCCACAGGTATCTTTTGGGGCACAGTTTGTTTACTCAGGACATGCGCACTGGTTCAGTGAGCCAGTGCAGTGCGGTGTCCCTGAAATTATAAACGACCGTTACAGTTTTTCTGAGGGGGGAGATTTTAGTGTTATCCCCATGGATCCCATGCAGGTATTAGCGGATCAGGTGAAATATCTGACGTAAAAGTTCCAGAAGTTGAATGTTGAGCAGCGCATGATGGCTCAGACCCAGAATAAGCTGGTAGATACCGTACAGGGGGCTGTCGCTGCGGGGTCTCAGGGTACTGGTGGTAGGGATGTGTCGTTAGTATCTCCTGAATCTCCAGTTAAACTGCCCGACTACTTCTCAGGGGATAAACATGAGTTCAGAGCCTTCAGGGAGGGGTGTAAACTTTTTTCTTGCTCTTCTGGGGATGAGTTCCAGAGGGTGGGGGTCATTATTTCCCTACTTCGGGGGCCCCCACAAGCCTGGACTTTTTCTCTCTCTCCTTCTGCTCCTTAGAGGATGACTGTTGATGCGTTTTTTCATGCCCTGGTCCGCATCTATGATGAGCCTGATAGGGTCCGTATGGCTGAGGACATGGTAATGAGTGTTCGTCAGGGTAGACATTCAGCCGAGTGGTTCTGCTAGTAGTTCCGACGTTGGGCAGCGGAGGTCTCCTGGAATGATGCTGCCCTTCGAGGGCTATTTCACAGAGGCCTGTCTGAATGTCTCCAGGACGCCCTGGCCCTTCATCCTCCACCTGATACTTTGGAGGATGCCATAACCCAGGCAGTACGAATGGATAGCAGGCTACGCACCAGTGGTGTCATGCAGTGTGAAACCTCACTGTTTTCTGGCAGCAAAGAGTCTGGGGCCACTACTGAGGTTATGGACATTGGCAGACGCTCAATGGGATAGATGAGGGGGGGGATGCTAGGGTGGAGCTGCAGGACACTGAAGTAGGAAGCTGGGTGACAGTTAGAAAGCGGGGTAGAGGGAAGAGCGCCAGGGAGGCTAGTCCTGATCTGGCACACCCCAATAAGTTTGCAAAGTTGGCAGATGAGGGGGTTGTCAGTACAGGGGTAGCACTGCTGCAGCCAGGCATGTCCTCTGAAAGCCGGGGGAGTGTCTGCTCCAGTAAGGGGGGAATTAGGAGAGCAGGGCAGGCCAGACAGGTGCTGGTAGTGGGGGACTCAATTATTAGGGGAACAGATAGGGCAATCTGTCACAAAGACAGGGATCGCCGAACAGTGTGCTGCCTACCTGGCGCTCGAGTCCGACACATCGCTGATCGGGTTGACAGATTACTGGGAGGGGCTGGTGAGGACCCAGCGGTCATGGTGCACATTGGCACAAATGACAAAGTTAGAGGTAGGTGGAAGGTCCTTAAAGACGATTTCAGGGAATTAGGCTGCAAGCTTAAAGCAAGGACCTCCAACGTGGTATTTTCTGAAATACTGCCGGTACTACGTGCCACACCAGAGAGGCAACGGGAGATTAGGGAGGTTAATAAGTGGCTCAAGAATTGGTGTAGGAAGGAGGGGTTTGGGTTCCTGGAGAACTGGGCCGACTTCTCAGTTGGCTACAGGTTCTATGCTAGGGATGGGCTGCACCTCAATGGGGAGGGTGCAGCTGTGCTGGGGGAGAAAATGGCTAGAAGGTTGGAGGAGTCTTTAAACTAGGGACTGGGGGGGAGGGTATTCATTTTATAGGAGGGGAAGGCAGTGCAGATAGAGACCTGGGCACAAATAATGAAATTGGGGGTGGGGGTGGCATGGGGGTGGGGTTAGAACAGTTAATAATTTAAGAAAGAATAGAGGATCAGAGAGATACATAAAGTGCATGTATACTAATGCTAGAAGCCTCACCAACAAAATGGCGGAATTAGAATTAAGTTTGTTGGAACATAATTATGACATGGTGGGGATATCTGAGACTTGGCTGGATGAGAGCCACGACTGGGCGGTTAATTTACAGGGCTATAGTCTGTTTAGAAATGACCGTAAAAATAAGTGAGGTGGGGGTGTGTGTTTATATGTAAAATCATCCTTAAAACCCATCCTGCGTGATATCTGTGAATCTAATGAAGATGTAGAGTCTCTGTGGGTGGAGATTAGGGGAGGGGGGAAAAATAATAAATTACTGATAGGGGTTTGTTATAAGTCTCCTAAAATAATGGAAGCAACAGAGAATATCCTCGTAAAGCAAATAGATGAAGCAGCAACTCAAGGAGAAGTCATTATTATGGGGGACTTCAACTACCCTGAAATACATTGGGGAACAGAAACCTGCAGTTCCAGCAAAGGTAATAAGTTTTTGGCAACTATGAGAGACAATTACCTTTCACAACTAGTTCAGGACCCAACAAGAGGGGGGGCACTGCTAGACCTAATATTAACCAACAGGCCAGACCGCATATCAAATATAAGGGTTGGGGGTCACTTGGGTAATAGTGATCACAAAAAAGTAAGCTTTCATGTATCCTTTAATAAGATGTGTAGTCGAGGGGTTACAAGGACACTAAACTTCAGGAAGGCAAATTTCCAACGGATGAGAGATGATCTTGGTGCAATAAATTGGGACGATATCCTGAGACATAAAAATACACAAAGAAAATGGGAGACGTTTATTAGTATCCTGAATAGGACCTGTGCACAGTATATACCCTATGGGAATAAACATGCTAGAATTAGGAGGAAACCACTATGGCTAAATAGAGCTGTAAGGGGCGCAATAAGGGACAAAAAGAAAGCGTTTAGGGAATTAAAGCAAGTAGGTAGTGAAGAGGCATTAAATAAATACAGAAGACTGAATAAATTCTGTAAAAAGCAAATCAAGACAGCAAAGATTGAGTCAGAGAGACTCATTGCCAGAGAAAGTAAAAATAATCCCAAAATATTCTTTAACTACATAAATAGCAAGAAACTAAAAAATGATAGTGTTGGTCCCCTTAAAAATAGTCTGGGTGAAATGGTGGATGAGGATGAGGAAAAAGCCAATATGCTAAATGACTTTTTTTCAACTGTATTTACACAAGAAAATCCCATGACAGATAACATGATCAGAGATAAAAAAAATTCTCCATTAAATGTCACCTGCTTAACCCAGCAGGAAGTACGGCGGCGTCTAAAAATCACTAAAGTTGACAAATCCCCGGGCCCGGATGGGATACACCCCCGAGTACTGCAGGAATTAAGTACAGTTATAGATAGACCTTTATTTTTAATCTTTAAAGATTCCATAATAACTGGGTCTGTACCACAGGACTGGCGTATAGCAAATGTGGTGCCAATATTCAAAAAGGGGGCAAAAACTGAACCTGGAAATTATAGGCCAGTGAGCTTAACATCTACTGTGGGTAAAATCCTGGAGGGTTTTTTAAGGGATACTATATTGGAGTATCTGAAGCTGAATAACCTCATGACACAGTATCAGCATGGGTTTACGAGGGACCGTTCTTGTCAGACTAATCTGATAAGCTTTTATGAAGGGGTAAGTTCAGGACTGGACCAAGGGAATGCAGTGGACGTGGTGTTCATGGACTTCTCAAAAGCTTTTGATACAGTGCCACACAAAAGGTTGACACATAAAATGAGAACAATGGGGATAGGGGAAAATATGTGTAAGTGGGTTAAGAACTGGCTCATGGATAGAAAACAAAGGGTGGTTATTAATGGAGCACACTCGGACTGGGTCACGGTTAGCAGTGGGGTACCACAGGGGTCAGTATTGGGGCCGCTTCTCTTTAACATATTTATTAATGACCTTGTAGGGGGCATACAGAGTAGTATTTCAATATTTGCAGATGACACTAAACTCTGCAGGGTAATAAATACAGAGGAGGATAATTTTATATTACAGGAGGATTTATGTAAACTAGAAGCTTGGGCTGATAAATGGCAAATGAGCTTTAATGGGGATAAATGTAAGGTCATGCACTTGGGTAGAACAAATAAGATGTATGTGCTTAATTGTAAAACACTGGGCAAAACTGTCACTGAAAAAGACCTGGGTGTATGGGTGGACGACAAGCTCACATTTAGTGGCCAATGTCAGGCAGCTGCTGCCAAGGCAAATAAAATAATGGGATGCATTAAAAGAGGCATAGATGCTCATGAGGAGAACATAATTTTACCTCTATACAAGTCACTGGTGCGACCACACTTAGAATACTGTGTGCAGTTCTGGTCTCCGGTGTATACGAAAGACATAGCTGAACTGGAGCGGGTGCAGAGAAGAGCGTCCAAGGTTATTAGAGAACTGGGGGGTCTGCAATACCAAGACAGGTTATTACACTTGGGGTTATTTAGTTTGGAAAAACGAAGGCTTAGGGGTGATCTTATTACAATGTATAAATATATGAGGGGACAGTACAAAGACCTTTCTAATGATCTTTTTACTCTTAGACCTGTGACGGGGACAAGGGGGCATCCTCTACGTCTGGAGGAAAGAAGGTTTAGCCATAATCACAGACGTAGATTCTTTACTGTAAGAGCAGTGAGACTATGGAACTCTCTGCCGTCTAATGTTGTAATGAGTGATTCCTTACTAAAATTTAAGAAGGGACTGGATGCCTTTCTTGAAAAGTATAATATTACAGGCTATATTCACTAGTTTCCTAGATACAGCGTTGATCCAGGGAGCTAGTCTGATTGCTGTATGTGGAGTCGGGAAGGAATTTTTTTCCCCAATGTGAAGCTTACTGTTTGCCACTTGGGGTTTTTTTGCCTTCCTCTGGATCAACATGTTAGGGCAGGTTAGGATAGGATATGGGTTGAACTAGATGGACTTAAAGTCTTCCTTCAACCTTGATAACTATGTTACTATGATAACTATCACCTCGCTAAAAGAGAAGGAGAAAAGACATCGCCGGGAGAAACAACTCTGTTTCTATTGTGGGGAGTTCGGACATTGGAGAAAAGATTGCCCCACCTGTCCATCATCCTCTAAGACGACGGAAAACTACTAGGTCTGGGTAATGGTCGAGGAGGCTGCCCAGACCTTCAGATACTATTTTCCTCATGTCCTAAAGTCGTGTTAAAGGTGGAACTGTTGGTAGACAACTATCGTTTTTTCTCGACAGCATTGGTGGACAGTGGTTCATCTCTCAACCTGGTCAGTTCCTGTGTCGTCTCCCAACATAAGATAGGGATAGTCAGGCTGGAGACACCCCTTAAAATTATTGCCATCGATTCTTCCCCTCTTACCCGAACAGGGATTCTTTATGTTTCCAAAAGGTTTTCTTTACAGGTCGGTTCTTCCCACAAGGAAGAGATGGAATGTTTTGTTATGGACAAATTTCCCACAGGGCTAGTGCTGGGCATGCCATGGCTTCAACGCCACAACTCGGTAATTGACTGGGAATAAGGGGAGATTATTAAATGGGGATCCCATTGTGTCGACTGTTGCCATAAACCTGTTTGTTGTCTGAAACTTGCAAAATCTGTCTCGGTGTCTTCTGTTAGTCTGGAGGGTATTCCGGAGTACCTGAAAGACTTTGAGGACGTGTTCTCTGAAGTGAGGCTGAGGCGCTGCCCCCGCATAGATCATTTGACTGTGCTATTGATCTTATCCCTGGAGCCAAGGCCTGTCTGTTTAATTTGTCAGGCCCGGAGCGCCTGGCTATGAAGCAATACATCGCTGAAAGTCTTCGTAAGGGGCAAAAGAGGGTAGAAAGGGAACACAGAACAGGCCCTCAAAGACCGAACAGTATGCCAGAGAAAAACGAGAGACCAGGGCAAGCAATAGCCAAGTACTTGGGCTTTAACGATAAGGAGAACATACTGCGAGCATTCAGGCTCCGCAGAGAGACGTTAACTTTTCAAGGACACTAAATTATCATTTTCACTTACAATTGCATGGAGGTGAATAAACGGCGCAGAATTTTCAGTGAATGTTGTTCCAGATTATTTAAAAACCATATACAGTTCCAATTACTATATCCGGCCATACAGTTATATGGGCTCATAACTTGCTTTCAGCATAACAGATTTAAGTGTGATTCATCTCCAATCAAGCAGGGTGGGGAGGGGCAGTAGAGCAGAGCTGACAATGATATGAAAGCTGATTGAAGGCTTTATAATGTGACACAGCTAAACTCAGCTGTGTTGCTCCCAGAAGTTCAACTGAGGAATGGGAGAATATATGAACGAAATGAAGGGTTTGTAAGGTTCTGTGTATATGTTTCTGAAACTCAGTTTGTTCGTCAGCCATTTTACTTTCTGTCTTGCTGCAGCTATCTTGCCCTCAGTCAAAATGGAGTTTTCAGCTTGCATGTTCCCGCCCTGATTCTCTCCTTTTGCTTCTTAAGCAGCCACAGCTGAGCAATCAGTGCTTCAGAATCTAGCCTGCAGTGAACCTGTGACTTGACTTGACTCCTGAAGCCTTGGACCTTGTACTCCAGCTATTCCTACTGAGGAACTCTGAAGCACTTGTGGACTCTGAACCCTGCTCTTTGAAAGACCCACGTTTGCATGGACTCACGGTAACAGAGAAGAAGATCCTGAATCTATTGTGAGAGTGATTGCTGAGCTTAGATTACTCTGGCCTGCTGTGTCTCCTGCTTCTGTGTCCGCAAACTGTGTGACTATATTTTGCCAACTTGTATGAAGTAATACAGGACTTTCTATATCAAACCTGTGTCTCATGTATGTTCATCGCACCCAAGCACAAGACGCTATATGAACTGTACTACATACATTACAAGATTCTGAAGCCAAACGTTAGTGTCTGCTGGGTCTGGAAAGGCTGTGTCTGCTGTAACTATGGATATCAGACGTCCGGTTGTACTCTCTGTGATGACAGTGGTTGTGACTTCTCACAACCATTCCAGGTGAGCAATTCCCTTAAGTTTTTTCTTTCTGCAAGTGTTACCACAGGTAAACACTATTTTTTTTTTTTTCTTTCTTTTCTCTTTTTTGTCTGCTGTAACTCTGGATATCAGATGTCTGGTTGAACTTTCTGTGATGATAGTGGTTGTGACTTCTCACAACCATTCCAGGTGAGCAGTTCCCTTAATTTTTTTTTTTCTCTGCAAGTGTTACCACAGGTAAACACTATTGTTTTTTTTTTCTCCTCTTTTTCCAGTAATCCTGTCTTAAAAGATCTGGAAAATGGAGGCCCGCATAAAGGAACTTTGCGGAGTGACTGATAATATCCTTGCAGATTTGCAGAATATAAAGACCCGTTTTACAAATCTACAGGACCTCAATAATCACAATTTGCAAGTGGTTGGACAGACTACCCAGGATTTGCGAGCCAGGATTGAGGTTCTAGAGGGGCGAGTCCAGGCTCCTGCCGTAGCCCCGAGTTCTGGGATTCCCAAGTTGCCCCCTTTTCGTTTTGGCGGTGAACGTGAGAAATTCAGGGGATTTATTAATCAATGCAATCTTTTTTTTTCTGCACATGCTTCACAATTTCCCACTGAACGATCTAAGGTGCTTACTATAATTATGTTGCTTACCAACAAGGCTTTGATGTGGGCAAACCCTCTGATTGAGACTGAGGATGATTGTTTGAATCACCTTGATGATTTTATTTCAGCCATGGGGCAGGTGTTTGATGACCCCAATCGAGGTGCAACAGCTGAAGCAGCCATGTTAGCTTTGCGCCAAGGTAAGCACTCGGTAGCTGAATATGCCTTGGATTTCAGGAGATGGGCCCTTGATACCACCTGGGACAGTTCCGCCAAAAAATCTATTTTTCGAAAGGGGTTATCTCCACTGATTAAGGATGAACTTGCTCGTGCCGACCCTCCCACTGCGTTAGGTGACTTTATTAACTACTGCATCCGTATTGATACTCGTCTGACTGAACGCAGGCAAGAGAGATGGTTCGAAAGCAATCGCACTAACCTTTTCCTACCTTCCTCTCCAGCTAAGGAACCTTTGAGTAGGATTACACGGGAACCTGAACCTGAACCCATGCAGGTAGACTCTTTACAACGACGGGTTAGTGATGCACGCAAGGAACATCGTTTTAAGGAGAATCTATGTTTCTATTGTGGTAAGTGTTAGGGTCTGCGGAACGCACCAAATATATAAAGTGGAGAGGTGCGTTCGCAGCCCGGGGTCCACCGTGCAAGCAAAGCCTGCTGCTAGTAAGATGACGAAAGTAGCGAACTCTGTTATCCCGCAGAGTCGCTAAAATAAACGCCGTAGCGCGTTGTGGCAGTAAGTGCAGACTCTGTTAATTCACAGAGCCGCTAACGGGATGCCACAGTGCTATATGGCGATATGTGCGAACTCACTTAGCTTCAGTGAGCCGCAAAGTAAAACGCTAGGGCGCTGTCTAGCGTCGACAGCGAACCCTGTTACGTCACAGAGCCGCTGAGAACAAACACCGTGTCCTGTCAGGCTCTCAGGCACACGGTTAATTGCTAAGCGAGCATAATACGTGGTCATGCGCTAATGTCCTCGCGGGAGTCACCCGCAATCTATGGCGTCTGAACGCCAGACCCTGAATACGGCAATCAAACTCCTCACCGGTTATGCCGGTAATCTAGGGCATCTAGGACACCGACCCTGACCAGCTAGCACACTAAACTCCTCACCGATTAAGTCGGTATTCTAGTGGCTTATTTCAGCCGGGTCCCTAACCACACACACGCATGACCACACTGGCGCATAGCATACAATGGTTGATATTAGCGCATGGCGGCCCAGCCATGCTACCCTTTTATAGCAACAGCTACAGGACCTTCCAGGAACAAGGACCAATGAGAACCTGTTCAGAAGACTAGTAGTAACAGGGCCTTCCTGGCGGGCCAATAGGAGCTGCTGCAGTACCTGAGCATGTGACCCCTGATCTCCAATGAGAGATCTCACTCTGGGCACGCTCAGAAGGGAAAATGCAGGACTTTATCCCAAAGACGTCTGCTCCAGAACTGGCTATAATAGCAGATCCAGGAAAGGCAGCAACAAGTCACTGCCCAGTAGTGGAGTGGGCAAGACGCTTGGAACGACGTCTCTGCTGAGCAGGCTCCACTGCGGCCGGAGATGAATGGGAGACCGCAGCGGCACTGGTTCGAGACTCCCCTTGTGCAGGAGCGGGAACTCGAACCCTAACATTACCCCCCCTCCTAGGGCCCCCCCTTCTCTGGGCCTCGCTGCGCTCAAAGGCAGCGATGAGCTGCGGAGCGTGAACATGCTCGGCAGGCTCCCAAGACCTATCCTCAGGCCCATAGCCCCTCCAGTCCACCAAATAAAACTTTTTGCCCCGTACCACCTTACACCCCACGATGGCGTTCACCTCATGGTCATCCGCAGATGAACCCGATGTCCCGGCAGATGACTCAGAAAACCGGGACATGAGCACGGGTTTCAGGAGGGACACGTGAAAGGTGTCGGAGATACCCAGGCGTGGTGGAAGAGCTAAACGGTATACCACAGGGTTAACCTGCTCGAGGACCTTAAAAGGACCCAGGTAGCGGGGTGCCAACTTAGTGGACTCAACTCGCAGCCTGATGTTACGGGCGGAGAGCCACACCAAATCCCCAGGAGCAAATGTAGGAGCGGGGCGCCGATGGGCATCGGCCGAAGACCTCATCCTCTCTTTGGAGGCCTGAATGGCATCCTGCGTGCGGTCCCAAATGTCCCGTGCCTCCACAGCCCAGTCTGCCACCCTGGAATCGGCGGAAGACACGGGCATAGGCACTGGTACCCGCGGATGCTGACCGTAGTTCAGGAGGAATGGGGTCCTTCCAGTGGAATCAGCCACAGCATTGTTTAATGCAAACTCAGCCCATGGTAGCAAGGATGCCCAGTCATCCTGCCTGGCTGAGACAAAATGTCGTAGATAGGTGACCAAGGTCTGGTTGGCCCTCTCTACCAACCCATTCGTCTCAGGATGGTACGCTGAAGAGAGATTTAACTCAATACTGAGTAGACGACAAAGCTCTCTCCAGAACCGAGACGCAAACTGGGGACCTCGGTCACTGACAATCTTGTCCGGCATGCCGTGTAAACGGAAGATGTGCCTAACAAACAACGCTGCCAGAGCCCGTGCAGAAGGTAACCGTGGTAGTGGCACCAGATGCACCATTTTAGAGAAATGGTCGGTGATTACCCAAATGATGGTGCAACCCCGAGACTTGGGCAAGCCCACCACAAAGTCCATCCCAACCATCTCCCAGGGCCTGTCTGCCACCGGCAAAGGGTAAAGTAACCCAGCTGGCCGTTGTCGTGGAGACTTATTTTTGGCGCAGGAGACACACGCCCGAACATAGTCTCCAACATCACGGACCATATGCGGCCACCAATATGTCCTCGCCAGCAATTCAGATGTCCTCTTTGCCCCAAAATGTCCACCCACCCTGGACGAATGTGCCCAAGAGAGTACCTCCGGTCGCAAATTAGTAGGCACAAAAGTCTTGCCCGGGGGCACAGACTCTAGCGAAACCGGGGCCACTGTTCTCAGGCTCTCTGTGGGGACGATAAGCCGAGGCTCCTCCACCTCCTCCTCCGAGGACACCACAGAGCGAGAGAGAGCGTCGGCACGAATGTTCTTCTCTCCCGAGAGGAAATGCAGTGTGAAATGAAACCGGGAGAAGAACAAGGACCATCTGGCTTGGCGAGAATTAAGCCGCTGGGCTGTCTGAAGATATACCAGGTTTTTTGATCCGTAAAGACTTGGAAGGGAAAGCGAGCTCCCTCCAACAGATGTCTCCACTCCGAGAAGGCCAACTTCATTGCTAGCAACTCCCTGTCCCCGATGGAATAATTCCTCTCTGCTGGTGTGAAGGTCTTGGAGAAAAGAAGCATGGATGCTTCCGACCTTGAGCATCCTTTTGGAAGAGGACTGCTCCAGCACCAACGGACGAGGCATCCACCTCCAATATAAATGGCTTATCAACATCGGGGCGATGTAGGATGGGAGCTCTAGCGAAATGAGACTTAATAGACGTGAAGGCCTTGGAGACCTCTTCAGACCACAATTTGGGATTAGCTCCCTTTTTGGTAACGGCAACCACGGGAGCTACCAAAGTTGAGAAGTGGGGAATGAACTGACGGTAGTAATTAATGAACCCCATAAAGCGCTGCACCGCCTTTAGAGAGTGGGGTTCTTGCCAGTCCATCACCGCCTGTAGTTTGGCAGGATCCATAGCCAATCCCTGGGCGGAGATGATATAGCCCAGGAAAGGTAAGGACTCCTGCTCAAACACACATTTCTCCAACTTTGCGTAAAGGGAATTTGCCCGTAGGAGGTCGAAGACCCTGCCAACATCCCTCCGGTGGGAGTCAATATCTGGAGAGAAGATGAGTATATCATCCAGATAGACTACGACCGAGGTGGAGAGCATATCCCGGAAGATGTCATTGACAAAGTCTTGGAAAACGGCTGGAGCATTACAGAGCCCAAAGGGCATCACCAGATATTCGTAATGCCCATCCCTGGTATTAAAATCCGTCTTCCATTCGTCCCCCTCACGGATGCGAATCAGGTTATAAGCACCGCGCAGATCTAGTTTAGTGAATACCCTTGCTCCCCGAAGCCTATCAAATAGCTCAGAGATCAGGGGCAACGGGTACTTGTTTTTAACGGTGATGGCGTTAAGACCCTGTAATCAATACACGGACGCAATTCTCCGTTTTTCTTCTGCACGAAGAAAAATCCCGCCCCTGCCGGTGACACCGACTTCCTAATAAACCCTCTTGCCAGGTTCTCCTGAATATATTGCGACATGGCCTCTGTCTCAGGAAGAGAGAGGGGATAGACCCTTCCCCGAGGAGGTTCTGCGCCAGGCAAGAGGTCGATAGGACAGTCATAGGGGCGATGAGGCGGAAGAGTCTCCGCAGCCTTCTTGGAGAACACGTCTGCATCTGACCAGTAGTGCTTGGGAAGTGGAGTAAGATCTGCGGGTAACTCAGTAGTGGTAACCTGAACGCAACTTCTGACACATCTGCCTGTACATGCATCACTCCAACCCAGTATCCTACCCGAAGTCCACTCTATATGTGGGGAGTGGAAACGGAGCCAAGGTATACCTAGTAGGATCTCGTCTATTCCCTCGGGAAGGACGAGTAGGGAAATAAATTCCTGATGGGAAGGAGATACAGACAATGCAAGTGGGACAGTCTGGTGTGTAATTTGTGAGGGCAATGACGACCCATTCACTACCCGAACAGTCACTGATTTGTCAAGCGCCACCAGAGGTATTGCATGACGGCGAGCAAAGCTAGAGGACATGAAATTCCCCTCTGCTCCTGAGTCCACGCAAAGGTCGGCGGTGAGAATGGAAGTACCAACAGTGATTGTCCCTTTAAATGTTATCTTGGAGGAAAATGCCGCTGTCTCTAGTGAACCTCCTCCCAGGGCCACTAGACGCGATCGCTTCCCCGATTGCTGTGGACATCTGTTGGCATAGTGTCCTGTCTGCTGACAATGGTTACAAACCACGGATACTCGGACGGACCGAGACTTAGGTCCTGCATGAGGAACTTCTGTGGCCTTTTGAGGTTCGGACGCCAGATCGGGGAATTCGAGAGGTTTGGCAAAGGTAGGAGCCAACCGAAACCTCTGCCTACACTGGGCCCGCTCCAACCTCCGCTCGTGAAAACGGAGGTCAATGCGGGTAGATATGGAGATAAGCTTCTCCAGTGTGGCGGGAATCTCCCTGGTAGCCAAAGCGTCTTTAACATGGTCAGCCAGTCCCCGCCAGTAGATAGGAATAAGAACTTTATCAGACCAATCTAGCTCAGCAGCCAGAGTCCGAAACTGGACGGAAAACTGACTGACCAAAGACGAACCCTGTGTCAATGCCAGCAGTTGTAGCGCCGTATCGTGGGTGACCTGGGGTCCTAAAAAGACCTTTTTAAGAGCCTCCAAGAAACGAGGAGCACTCTGCACCACACGATCATCGCGCTCCCACAGCGGCGTTGCCCACTCCAACGCTCTGCCCGAGAGTAGAGAAAGTACAAAACCCACTTGTGCCCGATCCGTGGGAAAACGTGCAGCCAGAAGCTCGAGATGTATAGAGCACTGACTCACGAATCCCCGACATTGCTTGCTATCACCGGTAAACTTGTCAGGAAGCGGGAGGTGGGATAATGTAGGGGCAGAGGTGGCAGAGGACAAACTGGCTGCAGCCACGCTAGCAGCCTGAACAGCGACTGCGGTAACATCCACAGCTGAGGTTGTGCTCTCAAGAGCCTCCAACCTACCCTTCAGCTGCTGGATGTACTGCAATAGACGCTGTTTGTCCGCCATTTTACTAGCCAGACCCTGGCGCTAA
>JARQOD010000006.1:278543474-278613045 GCA_033576555.1 Oophaga sylvatica | reverse complement strand
TTACAGGGGCTCACTATTGGGAGTGCATTATATTACAGGGGCTCACTATGGGGAGTGCATTATATTACAGGGGCTCACTATGGGAAGTGCATTTTATTACAGAGGCTGCCTATGGGGAATGCATTATATTACAGGGGCTCACTGGGGAGTACATTATATTACAGGGGCTCCCTATGGGAGTGCATTATATTACAGGGGCTCCCTATGGGAAGTGCATTATATTACAGAGGCTGCCTTTGAGGAGTGCATTATATTACAGGGCTCACTACGGGGAGTGCATTATATTACAGGGGCTCACTATGGGGAGTGCATTATATTACAGGGGCTCACTATGGGGAGTGCATTATATTACAGGGGTTCCCTATGGGGAGTGCATTATATTACAAAGGCTCTCTATGGGGAGTGCATTATATTACAGGGGCTCCCTATGGGGAGTGCATTATATTACAAAGGCTCTCTATGGGGAATGCATTATATTACAGGGGCTCCCTACGGGGAATGCATTATATTACAGGAGCTCCCTATGAGGAGTGCATTATATTACAGGGGCTCCCTATGGGGAGTACATTATATTACAGAGGCTGCCTATGGGGAATGCATTATATTACAGAGGCTGCCTATGGGGAATGCATTATATTGCAGGGGCTCACTATGGGGAGTGCATTATATTACAGGGGCTCCCTACGGGGAGTGCATTATATTACAAAGGCTCTCTATGAGGAGTGCATTATATTACAGGGGCTCCCTATGGGGAGTGCATTATATTACAAAGGCTGCCTATGGGGAATGCATTATATTACAGGGACTCACTACGGGGAGTGCATTATATTACAGGGGCTCCCTACGGGGAGTGCATTATATTACAGGAGCTCCCTATGGGGAGTGCATTATATTACAGGGGCTCACTATGGGGAGTGCATTATATTACAGAGGCTGCCTATGGGGAATGCATTATATTACAGGGACTCACTACGGGGAGTGCATTATATTACAGGGGCTCCCTACGGGGAGTGCATTATATTACAGGAGCTCCCTATGGGGAATGCATTATATTACAGGGCTCACTATGGGGAGTGCATTATATTACAGGGGCTCCCTATGGGGAGTACATTATATTACAGGGGCTCCCTATGGGGAGTGCATTATATTACAGGGGCTCACTATGGGGAGTGCATTATATTACAGGGACTCACTAGGGGGAGTGCATTATATTACAGGGGCTCCCTATGGGGAGTGCATTATATTACAGAGGCTCCCTATGGGAAATGCATTATATTACAGGGGCTCACTATGGGGAGTGCATTATATTACAGGGACTCACTATGGGGAGTGCATTATATTACAGAGGCTGCCTATGGGGAATGCATTATTTTACAGGGACTCACTACGGGGAGTGCATTATATTACAGGGACTCACTACGGGGAGTGCATTATATTACAGGGACTCACTACGGGGAGTGCATTATATTACAGGAGCTCCCTATGGGGAATGCATTATATTACAGGGGCTCACTATGGGGAGTGCATTATATTACAGGGGCTCCCTAGGGGGAGTGCATTATATTACAGGGGCTCCCTATGGGGAGTGCATTATATTACAGGGGCTCACTATGGGGAGTGCATTATATTACAGGGGCTCCCTATGGGGAGTACATTATTACAGGGGCTCACTATGGGGAGTGCATTATATTACAGGGGCTCACTATGGGGAGTGCATATATATTACAGGGGCTCCCTATGGGGAGTGCATTATATTACAGGAGCTCCCTATGGGGAATGCATTATATTACAGGGGCTCACTATGGGGAGTGCATTATATTACAGGGGCTCCCTATGGGGAGTGCATTATATTACAGGGGCTCCCTATGGGGAGTGCATTATATTACAGGGGCTCACTATGGGGAGTGCATTATATTACAGGGGCTCCCTATGAGGAGTGCATTATATTACAGGAGCTCCCTACGGGGAGTGCATTATATTACAGAAGCTCCCTATGGGGAATGCATTATATTACAGGGTCTCCCTATGGGGAGTGCATTATATTACAGGGGCTCCCTATGGGGAGTGCATTATATTACAGGGCTCACTATGGGGAGTGCATTATATTACAGGGGCTCCCTATGGGGAGTGCATTATATTACAGGGTCTCCCTATGGGGAGTGCATTAAATTACAGGGGCTCACTATGGGAAGTGCATTATATTACAGAGGCTCCCTATGGCGAGTGCATTATAATACAGAAGCTGCCTATAGGGTGCCTTATAATATAGTGGCTGCCTATGGGACTGCATTACATTATAGAGGCTGCCTAAGCGGAGTGCATTATACTATATTGAGGACTGTCTGGTGTATTATGGTATATGGATACTATCTAGGGGGCCATCATACAGTGTGGCGATTTTAGTGGCGGGCCATTATACAGTGTTGGAGCCATTAAATAGTTTGGGGATATTAAGGGGTCAGTATATATCCAGTGAGGGGGCATTATACGGTGTATAGGGGAGCTGTACACGGGGGGAGACTTGGGACATTATTAAATGTAAAGTGGGCACTTATTTTTATTGGGGAATGCAGGTTACTGTGACTGTCAAAGGGGCACACAGGGCATTATTACATTTTAGGGGACAAAATGTGGTCACTGTTTTCTAGGGCACTTGCACCCGGCATTACTATATTCTAGAGGGTTGCTTTAGAATTTAGAGGTCACACAGAACCACACAGCAGGTGCAGTAATAGGGACACATGGCAGCAGCGGCTCAGTATTGGGGTATCAGGTGCAGTAATAGGGACACATAGGGCAGCAGCGGCTCAGCATTGGGGTATCAAGAGCAGTAATAGGGACACATATGGCAGCAGCGGCTCAGTATTGGGGTATCAGGTGCAGTAATAGGGACTCATATGGCAGCAGCGGCTCAGTATTGGGGTATCAGGAGCAGTAACAGGGACACATGGCAGCAGCGGCTCAGTATTGGGGTATCAGGAGCAGTAATAGGGACACATACGGCAACAGCGGCTCAGTATTGGGGTATCAGGTGCAGTAATAGGGACACATATGGCAGCAGCGGCTCAGTATTGGGGTATCAGGTGCAGTAATAGGGACACATATGGCAGCAGCGGCTCAGTATTGGGGTATCAGGTGCAGTAATAGGGACACATACGGCAGCAGCGGCTCAGTATTGGGGTATCAGGAGCAGTAATAGGGACACATGGCAGCAGCGGCTATGTATTGGGGTATCAGGAGCAGTAATAGGGACACATGGCAGCAGCGGCTCAGTATTGGGGTATCAGGTGCAGTAATAGGGACACATATGGCAGCAGCGGCTCAGTATTGGAGTACCAGGTGTAGTAATAGGGACACATATGGCAGCAGCGGCTCAGTATTGGGGTATCAGGAGCAGTAATAGGGACACATACGGCAGCAGCGGCTCAGTATTGGGGTATCAGGTGCAGTAATAGGGACACATACGGCAGCAGCGGCTCAGCAATGGGGTATCAGGTGCAGTAATAGGGACACATATGGCAGCAGCGGCTCAGCATTGGGGTATCAGGAGCAGTAATAGGGACACATGGCAGCAGCGGCTCAGCATTGGGGTATCAGGAGCAGTAATAGGGACACATGGCAGCAGCGGCTCAGTATTGGGGTATCAGGAGCAGTAATAGGGACACATACGGCAGCAGCGGCTCAGTATTGGGGTATGAGGTGCAGTAATAGGGACACATATGGCAGCAGCGGCTCAGTATTGGGGTATCAGGTGCAGTAATAGGGACACATACGGCAGCAGCGGCTCAGCATTGGGGTATCAGGAGCAGTAATAGTGACACATATGACAGCAGCGGCTCAGTATTGGGGTATCAGGTGCAGTAATAGGGACACATATGGCAGCAGCGGCTCAGTATTGGGGTATCAGGTGCAGTAATAGGACACATAGGGCAGCAGCGGTTCAGTATTGGGGTATCAGGTGCAGTAATAGGGACACATATGGAAGCAGTGTCTCAGTATTGGGGTATCAGGTGTAGTAATAGGGGCACATACTGCAGCAGCGGCTCAGTATTGGAGTATCAAGTGTAGTAATAGGGACACATACGACAGCAGCGGCTCAGTATTGGAGTATCAGGTGTAGTAATAGGGACACATACGACAGCAGCGGCTAAGTATTGGAGTATCAGGTGTAGTAATAGGGACACATACGGCAGCAGCGGCTCAGTATTGGAGTATCAGGTGTAGTAATAGGGACACATACGACAGCAGCAGCTCAGTATTGGGGTATCAGCAGGATGAGGAGTTTGTGCAGGTTTAGAATAGTCCAATCGGTGACCGTGACAGTGCTGAAAATATGAGAAGTGAAACGTTTCTTTGTTGTATTCTCTGCAGTCGAGTCCTGGCTGGAGGAGTCGTTATGTCGGTCTGGGCCAGATGGAAAAGACATGAAAAGTGAACGATTCCATCAGAAGGAACATCAGCGGTAAGTCATTATCTATACCTGTGCTGTAATCTATTATATGTTCTGTAGGACTGGTATTATTTACCACTGACCATATGGCGGTGATATCAATATTGGTCTTTTTATATATAGATTATTTTTGGCCACAGCGCGGTCATTTGCTGAGGTTCTCTGGTTAGGAGCCCACTCAGAAGTTCCGCCCCCCCTAAACCAAAACCCTAGCTGCGCCTCTGTGACTGACCTATTGCCTTGGAAAGCAACCACCGATCTAGACATTTTGATGCTGGCCAAGACTGCTGGTGCGCTCTGTTACCTCTAAGGGTGAGTTTCCACGATCAGTAAACGCTGGTGTTTGGCGCTGTGCGCTGGCGCAGCGCCAAACACGCAGCGTCCAGATGTTACGCATAGTGGAGGGGATTTCAAGAAATCCCGTCTCCACTATGCGTAACAACACGCAGGTGGCAGACCTGCGTAAACGGACATGCGGCGCGTCTTTTCAGACCGCAGCATGTCCTCTGCGTGTTGCGGCGACGGTGCGTCGCCACAACAGAATTTCACACAGGGCTATGTAGCCCTGCGTTCTTTCCGGAGGTGTTCCGGAGGTGTCCTGAACACCTCCGGAAAGAGCGCGCGTCACAAAGGGGGGGGGCTTAGACCGTGGAACCACAGCCTTAATCCTGGGCAGCTTCTGCACAGTGCTTACAAGTCAGACAGCAGCGGTGGTCGGTCTCTTAGGCAATAAGCTGTAAACAAAAGAAGTGTTAATATCTGAAAAAGGCTGGCTGCAAATTTTATTAATAAGCAGTAACTTGCAAAAGTGTTTTTACAAGCACTATCTGACAATATCCATTTATGAAAATGGGAATAATCCTTTCAGAGTGAATCTGTACAATATCCAGAAATGCTGAAGCCAGTCATTGGTTTTACTACAACAAACATGCAATTTTTCAAATAGCTGTTTTATGTGCTGTTTTTGACATAGACTGGCAGTATAACATTGTGATGAGCTGTTTCTACATGTAAAAATAGGCTAAGGCCATGTTCACACATTCAGTATTTGGTCTGCATTTTACATCATTGTAAGCCAAAATCAGGAGTTGGTGAAATATGCAAAAGTGGTGACTTGCTTCTATTATACTTTTCCTCTGATTGTTCCACTTGTGATTTTGGCTTACAAATACTGATGTAAAATACTGACCAAATACTGAATGTGTGAACGTGTCCTATTAATAAGTTACAGTTTCTTTTTAAATGCATTTCCCCAAGCTCCTACAAGACTCCTGGGTCTCATTTGTAAGAACAGAATAGGTTAACATGGTTTCTATTAATGTAATAAGAAATAAATACTGTGAGGCCTATGCATCCTTGTTTTCTGATATAGAATTAATATGACCTGACAGAAGCAGCGTGCTACTTTTCAATGCTGAATCTGCTCATAAGCGTCTTGCCAAATAGTAATTACCAAATGTTTAATTAAATCTAAATATTTCATAATATGTTTGTCATATGGCTTGTATATTTGTCTGTGTGTGATCGGAATGTAATAAATACAGCAATATGATGCAGTACAATAAAATGGTAGGTATTGTAAAACATACACAACTTCATGAGACATTTTGCCTTGCTGTCACATGGAATTTATCTTTCATCCATAGTTTTGTATGATAATTCATATCATGAGCCTTTCATAATCTGAGTTCATAATTAGAAATCAACCTACAGGGTAAAGCCTATGACATTAGTAATTAGGACATGATGGCAATTCAGCAATGCAAGTCTCAGAAACAAAATTAAAAAATTATATATATTTTAAGGGAAGTACATTGTACAGTACTTTAGACTGGCTCTAAGAAGGCTCCTTTAACTATTTTAGACATGCATTTTTATTTAACTGCCTAATGACCAGGCCTGAAAGAGTCATAAAGGGATTGTCCAATGAATAGAGTACAATTTAATTAATAAAGGAAAAATTCTGCACATGCATCCGTAGGCACTATAAAAAAAGTTATTTTATTATTGATCCATTAAAAATAGAAAAACACATACAAAGGGGACATTAGAAAGCTTTTATTTATACTACCTATAGATGAATGTGAGGAATTTCTCCTCTACTGCCCATTATTGCTGTAACCTGCCAGCTGAATACTGCATCCACCGTCAGGATTATTTTAAAGGATATTTCAATTAGCAATGGGGGTGAGCTTCTCTTTTGTTTGTTTTACATTTTAATTAATAGATCTTGGAATAATTATAATTTCCACAATTGGAGGTGTTTAACCCCTCTCTGCTATTGGACGTACTATTCTGTCCATGTGACCTGGGACTTCATTCCCATGGACGGAATAGTACGTCATAGGCGATTGGCCGCTCTCACAGGGGGAGCGCGGCTGATCGCGGCCGGGTGTCAGCTGATTCTCACAGCTGACACCCGGCACTAAGTGCCAGGAGTGGTAACAGACTGCTCCCAGCACTTTAACCCACAGAACACTGCTATCAAACATGATAGCAGCATTCCGGAGCCGACACAGGGGCTGACAGTACCTTATGCCGCGGGGTCCCGATCTCCGCCATGGAGACCCGATGTCGTCATGACGACATCCGGGTCTCCAGAGCTGAGAAACTTCCTATCATGTGCAATGCACGTCAGGAAGTCTCTCAGGTCAGTGTGCACAGAGTGCAGCGCTGACAGCTTATATGGCATGCAGATGGTACTAGTCAACCCCTTTAGTGAACACCATAAAAAAAACAAGGCAAAAATCAATGCTTTATTATCATACCGCTGAACAAAAAGTGGAATAACACGTGATCAAAAAGACGAATATAAAAAAAAAAAGAACCGCTGAAAACGTCATCTTGTCCCGCAAAAATCAAGCCACAATACAGCATCATCAGTAAAGGAATAAAAAAGTAATTGCTGTCAGAATAAAGTGATGCAAAAACAATTATTTTTTTTCTAAAATAGTTTTTATTATATAAAAGCGCTAAAACATAAAAAAATGATATAAATGAGGTATCGCTGTAATCATACTGACCAGAAGAAATTCATGAATTGCTGGTTTGTGCTCGTTCTGTCTTCCAAAAATCAGAATAGAAAGTGATCAAAAAATGTCATGTACCCGGAAATGGTACCAATAAAAACATTAAGTTGTCCCGCAGAAAACAAGACCTCACATGACTCTGTGGGCCAAATTATTTTTTGCAATAAAAAGCATCTTTTAGTGTGTTGACAGCTGCCAAACATAAAAACCCTCTATAAATAGTAAATCAAACCCCCTTTATCACTCCCTTAGTTAGGGAAAAATAATAAAATAAAAAAATGTATTTATTTCCATTTTTCCCATTAGGGTTAGGGATAAAGTTAGGGTTAGGGTTGGGGCTAAAGTTTAGGTTGGGACTAAAGTTAGGGTTGGGGCTAGAGTTGGGCTTAGGGTTTGGATTACGGTTACGGGTGTGTTAGGGTTAGGTTTATGGTTAGGGTTATGGTTATTTTTGGATTAGTGTTAGGAGTGTGTTGGGGTTAGGTTTGTTAGGGTTCGAGTTCCCGCTGCTGCACAAGGGGAGTCTCAAACCAGTCCCGTTGCGGTCCCCCATCCATCTCCGGCCGCAGTGGAGCCTGCTCAGCAAAGACGTCGGTCCCAGCGTCTCGCCCGATCTAATGCTGTGCAGAGACTTGCTGCTGCCTCTTCAGGTTCTGCTATTATAGCCACTACGGGTCAGCGGCGAGCAGACGTCTTTAGGTCTACGTCCTTTGTTGCTTCGTCTGAGCATGCCCAGGGCGAGATCTCCCATTGGAGATCAGAGGTCACATGCTCAGACACAGCTGCCACTCCTATTGGTCCTTCAGGAAGGTCCTCTGGCTGTTGATGTTCTGAAGCAGCCTCCCATTGGTCCTTCCTGGAAGGTCTTTTTCTCGTGGCTGCTATAAAAGGCTGTCCTAACCGCAAGGCCGTGCGCTAGGATCAATTGCATTATGTGCTTTGCGCCAGTGTGATCATGTACACATGTGGTTAGGGCTCGGCTGAAATAAGCCCCTAGAATACCAGCACCTCAGGTGAGGAGATTTGAGTGCACGTGGTCAGGGCTTGGCTGAAATAAGCCCCTAGAATACCGGCTTCTCCGGTGAGGAGATTGCTTGATTGCGTTGCTGTCTGCATGATCACGGACTGCTATCCGCACAGCAGTTATCTGTGTATCCCTGTGGGGTTAACAGGACACAGTACCTATCTCTGCTTCTTTACCTCAGCGACTCTGTGGTGTAACAGAGTTCGCTTATATCGCCATATAGCGCTGAGGCATTCCCGCTAGCGGCTCTTTGGATTAACAGAGTTCGCATTAACTGCCACAGCGTGCTACGGCGTTTATTTTAGCAACTCTGCAGGATAACAGAGTTCGCTACTTACGCCATTTTACTAGCAGCAGGCTCTGCCTGCACGGTGGACCCGGGCTGTGAACGCACCTCTCTACATCTTATATTTGGTGCTTTCTGCAGACTCTAACAAGGTTGGAGTTAGAATTGGGGGGTTTCCACTGTTTGGGCACATTAGGGGTTCTCCAAATGCGACATGGAGTCTGATCTCAATTCCAGCCAATTCTGCGTTGAAAAAGTCAAACGGTACTCCTTCCCTTCCGAGCTCTGCCATGCGCCCAAGCAGTAGTTTACCGCCACATATGGGGTATCAGCATACTCAGGACAAATTGCACAACAACTTTTGTGGTCCAATTTCTCCCGTTACTCTTGTGAAAATAAAACAAATTGGATCTGAAGTAAATTTTTTGTGAAAAAAAGTTAAATGTTTATTTTTTATAAACATCCAAAAATTCCTGTGAAGTACCTGAAGGGTTAATAAACTTCTTGAATGTGATGTGTTAATAAACTTCTTAAAGTGACTTCAAATGTGATTTGGTCCCCAAAAAAATGGTGTTGTAAAAATGAGAAATCGCTTGTTCCAGAATTGTGCTGATGTAAAGTAGACATGTGGGAAATGTTACTTATTACCGTATTTTTTGTGACATATCTATATGATTTAAGGGCATAAAAATTCAAAGTTGTAAAATTACAAAATTTTCAAAATTTTCATCAAATTTCCATTTTTTCACAAATAAACACAAGTCATACTGAAAAAATTTTACCACTTTCATGAAGTATAATATGTGATGAGAAAACAATGTCAGAAACACATAGGACTCAGTCAGTCGCAAGGTTTGCAAAGAGCCTGCGATAGTGCTTGATTGAGACCTGCATCACTGCACCCCTGAGCATGTGCAGTGCATCGATGAAGCTGGGGAGTGTACACCCGGCTTCGCTGCTCATTTTCAGGGAGGCGGCAAGATACAAAAAGGTGACAGTGAGTATGATAACATGATTAGTGGAACAATTAGTATGAAGATGGCAGTGTCACCGTGATTAGTCAACAACTTCTAATTAGCACATCGCAAGCCCTGTTATAAAATTGAATTTAGGCATATTAAAACATAGGTTCCCTTTAAATCCAAATCTGCAAAATGAACTATTTGTTAAGCACTTGAAACTAATTCTAAACAAGTGTGCCAAAATGGATCATCCTACTGAAAGAAGTCACTGTGATTAGGAACTGTTATTGCCATAAAATAGTGTATGCTTAATCTGCAACAATGCTTCGGTAGGTGGTAAATGTCAAAGTTCAGTAATTTTCACAAGGATACAAGGGCCCAAGTTGTCTAAGCAGCTTCACACAGTCTCTGCCCGCTTGCTTTTTTTCCCATATTGCATCCTGGAGTCACTGTAGATGATAATTCACTTTGTTTCACATTCAAGTTGAATTCTGTGAGATTTTGCATGTCCCAGCAAATTTGAACAATTTGCTTTTCGATTCATGTGAATTGCCAAAAGAAAGCCCACTGCCATTTTAAATATTGCAGAAGATTGCATTAGTCAAAGATGGCTAACTTCATGTGTGTCTGTGTGAGCTTTCTTATAATGCCTTGCAGTTATTACATCACATGGTGTAGCACAGCCTATCAGGAGGCACTATCATAATCTGTGTGAAAGCTGAGGCAAGGATTTCAGCAGCTATTTTGAGTTGATTTTAGGATAAAGAAAAAGAAAATTCCCTAAAATCCAGAAATTTTATTACATATCTCTCTCTACCCCACTAAGTGTGCATGTCACAAGCAAATTCTTTTTGCCCATCTGTGTTACTAATCAAATTTGAAATATGTACCGTACATGCCTCATTGATACAGGACCCCATTTGTGGCTTTTTGTTGATGCAATTATTATTAGCATTTCTTATTACATTTTTGGGAAGAGATTTAAGTTTTGTTGAAAGAAGAATATAAAAAATGCAGGCTTTTTAATATGCATGTCTGTTTTTACACACCTGTTATATAGCATGCTGCCTCATTTCTGTTCTGTACATTTACCTACCTATCTAGCATTTCTTATTATGTCCTTTTTGGCAATGGTTGAATAATTGAGGGTGAAAAGATTTTCAAAAGTTAATCATAATGTTAAATGTTAAAAGAAAAAGTGGTAATGTCAAGGGGACAGGATAGTAAAAATAAAAAAAAAACTTTTTACCACAGCTAAGAATGTTGGAGTCATTAGCAGGAGCAAAAGTACCATGACCACCACTTGCACCAGCCATTGGGGCAGTAGTGCTCCCAAAACAGGCAACAATTAGCCTCCTTTGCCTCCAGTAAGCATGTTAGTTGGAAGGAAGCTGAGGGTATTATGGAATATATTGCACATTATTATTATTATTACACATTTATATAGCGCCATTTATTCCATGGCGCTTTACACATGAAAAGGGAAAATATAGACAGGTACAATAAACGTGTGCTAGACAAGGGACACACAAGTACAGAAGGAGAGAGGACCCTGCCCGCGAGGGCTCACAGTCTAAGGGATGGGTGAGGATACGCTAGGAAAGGGTAGAGTTGGTCGTGCGATGGTTCAGTAAACTGAGGATCATTGTAGGCTGTAGGCTTGTCGGAACAGGTGGGTCTTCAGGTTCTTCTTGAAGGTTTCCGTTGTTGGTGAAAGTCTGATGTTTTGCGGCAGGGAGTTCCAGAGTATGGGGGACGCCCGGGAGAAGTCTTGTATGCGGTTGTGGGAAGAAGAGATGAGGGGGGAGTCGAGAAGGAGATCTTGAGAGGATCGAAGGTTGCGTGTGGGTAGGTAGCGGAGACCATGTCACAGATGTATGGAGGAGAAAGGTTGTGGATGGCTTTGTATGTTATGCTTAGGGTTTTGAACTGAAGCCTCTGGGCAATAGGAAGCCAGTGAAGGGCCTGGCATAGGGGGAGGCAGGGGAATAGCGGGGAGACAGGTGGATTAATCGGGCAGCAGAGTGTAGGATGGACTGGAGTGGTGCCAGAGTGCTAGAGGGGAGGCCACATGACTCAATTCAGTCATAGCAGGATGATGTTACCTTTAATAACATCACTGTTACTTTTAATCAGTGATCTGCAAGGAATGGTCTGCTTGATCACAAATAACTAAAAGGGATAATTTTTGGACTATTTCTTTCAATTTAAAAAAACATGAAAATTTTTCAATGCGCTGTGTTACAAAATGGCATGTTCGTTATTACCGGGTTACCATATTTCTCTGTGGTGAAGTTAATTTGATTTTAATAGGGCTGTGTTGGCATTAAAGAGATTTAGAAAAGGTTGGATACAGTCGTAGGAGACCTCAAAATGTAGTACACATATTATTAGGACAACTGGATTACATGTGCACCTGGCAAAATTAAAATAAACTGGGTAGGTAGATAGGTAGATAAGTAGTGATTATCGGATCGATCCATAGAGGATTGAGTTTCAGTCAAATTTCTTGAAATTTGCAGTTTCGCACAAATTCAAAGATTTTGAGATTCACTTTGCAGTTCACAAAAAAACTCTTCCTGGCACCATTTCCCACACTGCTGAAGCATCATAGTCATGCGGGCCTCAGCATAATGCCCTGCAGCTATGAATTCTTATGGATTAAAATACTTTGTACAATGGAAGTCAGTACCTGGGCCATCAGAAATCACCTTTTCCCAGTAGAGCACAGTTTGTACACCAGAGTTCTTATGGTCATTTGGGATCCTATCTCTCAGCTGTAAAGTGTAAGCTCTTGTGGACAGCAAATTTCTCTCTCTCCTCTCCCCCGAATGTATTTGCAGAGAAAATACAAACTTTACAGTATTGAAATCAGTGTAAACTTATTCACCGCAAATCAATTTTTTTTGGTAAAAATCAGCTAATTGGAGATTCGAAAGATCCACTCATCTCTAGAAATAAGACAGGTAGGTACACATAACTGTATAGGAAGGCAACAGTTTGGATGCTGCATGCACGGTTGTCAAATTGGACTAATAAAATAGGTGTGCAAAAATAAACATGCACTGTAAAATGTACAGAATATATTTTAAAAAAGGTTTGCTGTTTTTTCAATTAAATTCATCTTCCTTCCCAGAGACTGCTGAGCATAATAAGGGACATTAAATAAAGAATAACTTTTTTGCTAATCAAATTTCCGAGTAAAACTATGCAAACATGCAAAATCTAATTTTGTATGGTCTGCTCATCCCTAAACACTAATAAATAATTATTAATCCTGCAAAGAAATACAATTTAAAAGGGACATGCACTTGTTCTTTATAACTTTCAAAAAGTAAAAAATTGGAGTGCTGACTTCACATATGTATGATCAATTAAAATAGTGAGTGCCGGGTGTCAGCGGTCATATCAGATGAACACCCGAAAGCGATCGCACTCACACCGCTCCTGTGAACGCAAAATTGCCTTGACGTATCCATACGTCTAAGTACCTAATAATAATTAAAACTGTTATAGTGGTCATATGGTTGTTCACTTTTATATTATAAAATGATTGATAAGGTGGTATAGTTTGCGAAAATGCAAGGATGGTTGCACAAATAATATCGAGACAATTGAGCTACATGCTTGGCTCTTTCCCTGGCTTGCTAGCCAACGTGTAAAAAATCTACTTGCCTGTATTGGCTGTTTTGTGAAGTGAGACAATTCATAATTTGTTTCATACTGTAGAATGAAACTGATCGCTGTCGACAAATTTTAGACATATGGTTTTTCAGCAGCATGAATTATGGGGCTCTTGAGTAGTTCATGTAAAGCAAGGTGCTCACAACGAACTGACAGAGATGGACTATATTTTATTTTTGGAAAGAAGCCTTAAGCTATAATGAGTCTAGCTGTTTGACATATTTGTATTGCTATTTCAGTTTAGAATTTTGACTGTAAAATTTAACTAACCCCAGGCCTGGAAATCACAGTTAAAATTTTAATAAGTTGTCAACACAATGCTTCAGCTTATTCATTTAAAATTTTATTCAGTGTTCCCTGTGAATGTATAACATGTATGTTTTGTTGAATTTCAGTTTTACCCCAAAGCTATTTTATTTTTCAATGGTTTGCATATATATCAAGCCTTTTCAACATAGCTCCTGCAACCACATATATTAATGAATATATTAATGCTATAAAATTGTTTGTAAAGGCCATAATTATCTGTGGTCTCCTTTGCATTTTATATATAGCTGAGATTATATATTATAAGTTATTTTAATTAAACCAAAACCTTGGGTGAAATAATTCAGCATGGTCCAAAAAATAAGGCCAGGGCAACTCTAAACATAGATAAACTAAACAGAGGAAACCAGAGCATCAAGCCCAAAATAGAACAACAAAAAACAATTTGGATAAAAATATGAATTTTATTACAATATTAATAAACACAGTAAGTATCAAACAGTATATATAGATGAAAAAATGAATTGGTGAGAAAAAAGAAATGCACCTGGGACATATTAAAAAGCAAATCTTAGCTCCATGTCACGGCTATGGATCCACATGGAAAAGAATGGAACCCAAAAAAATAATGAAAACAACATTGTGCAAGCAAGTCCTGGATCCTCATAAAAAGGACCACAAAGTCACACCAAATAAATATCAGGACCAGTTCCCAAAATCCAACCAGGGATCCAGCAAGATCAGACAAGGAGCTATAGGTCAGTCTACACTAAATTTAGTGCCTCCTGTAAAGTGCTGTGGAGAGTGCAGAGCAAAATGCGATATGCTTACCCATGTGGGAGAATATGTAACGCCAGGTATGAGCCCCGACGCACGTTTCGCTTGTCAGGCTTCTTCGGGGGGCGGTGTGGAATGGCATGCTAATCATGATTATATACCAAGATGCTCAGGTGAAAGGGATAACACATAATACAGCGGCGCATGTGAATGCCGGCATTGGAGCTGCACCCGCGTCACATCCGATACTCCGATGGCGGCGTGGGTCAAGGAAAATGCTTACTGTGACGTCAGGGACCCCGCCGCCATCTTGTGGAGGTCTTTTGCGAAGCAAACCGCGCCAACCGCATGCACATGCGCTCATGTTCATGTGCCATTTTTATTGCTGGCAGGTTAAGGGAAAAGGTCTTATTTTACATTGCAGGAAGCCAAAAAAAAGAAAGAAAGATAAAAAGCAAGGTGGAGGACAAAGAAAAAAGGAAATAAAGGAAAAGGGAACCAGTACACAACAGAAAAAAAGGGGAAGAAGGAGAATGGGTAACAAAAAAAAGAAGAAAAGAAAAAGAAACAACCACTGACAACAGTGTAGAAGAAAGAAAGAGAAAAAACAAATACAATATGAAGGTAAGTACCCACTGTTGAAACAGGGAGATCTGGACATAGGGAACAAGAAAAAAGAAAGGAAAAAGGAGACACAATGTCATAATTATGTGTTCGCCATACATAATCATAATCTAGGAGACATTATATGGAGATAACTAAAGCACATAATGACCAATGCTAAGCCTCAAAAATCAAAGAATGATCATGACTATGAAATACTATGATGTCACAGCAAGTGTATAACAATACAACAGCCAGAATATGACCTAACAATAGTGTCATCACATGGAGTAATGATAGACAGTCCTAGGTCCCATATATCCAAAGATTAGTCCACTCAACAAATTTTTCTGACACGTGGGCGATTAGAAGTAATGCCGAAAGTATTGTCCAGACACCAACATGTCCGAAGATGGATCAAACCACCAAGTTGATTCCTTCAGGCTTCGAAAAATAGACGTCCCGTGTATCTCATATCAATCATCCATCATGAGCGGGTGGATAAATCGGTGATCAACAAAAATAAATATGAAACTGCCAATAATAAACATAGAAAAGAATACAAAATTAAAATTAGCACAGACTTAAAATCACAAAAGAAATGGAAAATCCCGGAGTGGCCTTACAAGAAACATGCAAAGGAATTCTTCTCATTTAGTCCCCTAGGGGCCATTGTGTCTAAGGTCACAATCCATCGGCACTCCAACTGTGCCAAGGTGCGTTTGCGGTCGCCACCTCTGGTGCCACATCGTACCCGGTCAATGCCAACGAACTTGAGGCCCGTGGGATTGCATCTGTGGCGCAGTCGTAAATGCCGAGGGATCGTTTTCAAAGTACTGATGTCTACAACCTCCTTAGCAACATTGATATCCCGAATGTGCTCCCTAACTCTAATGCAAAATTCACGAGAGGTGAGGCCTACATAATTCATACCACACAGACTTGTGGCCAAATAGATGACATAACAGGTGCTGCAGGATATATAGTGTCTAATCCGGTGGCTCCCACCCCCATCCACGGCCCCAAATGTCGATGTTCGACAGATGATTTTGCAAGCCAGACATGAACCACATGGAAAACAGCCCTGTCTCTGCATACCAGCACCAAAATAACTAGGAGGATTGGCCACATAGTGGCTTCTGACCAGTAGATCTTTCAAATTCTGAGACCTCCTAGCCGTGAGAAGAGGGCGTTCAGGTAAAATGTTTACTGTACTTGTCTATATTTGCCCCTCTTCACATGTAAAGCGCCATGGAATAAATGGCGCTATAAAAATCTATAATAATAATAATAATAAAATGTCTCTAAGAGTCGGGTCCGAACGGAGTATGGGCCAATGCTTGGTCAGAATTGCCCGCATCTGTGACCAACGATCGTTGTAAGTGGAGATAAATCTAATGGGTTGATTCTGCTCCCTTAATTTTTGACCCGTGCCCAACAATTGATTGCGGGGTATGCCTTTGGCCCTCAAATACCCGCGCTTGACCACTTTCCTGCTGTATCCTCGATCATGGAATCTCGAGACAGGTCCCTCGACTGCCCCTCAAAAAACTCATCGGTAGCACAAATACGTTTCATTCTAAGGAATTGTCCGGTTGGGATGCCACGAATAGTAGATGGTGTATGTGCTGATGTGGCATGTAATAATGCATTGACAGACGTTTCCTTGCGGAAAACGTCCGTCAGCACTGTGCCATTTCCCAACACGGTGATGTTAACATCCAAGAAATCAATATTAGTACGTGAAATTTGTACGTTAATTTGATGTTATAGTTGTTCTTCTCACGGCTAGGAGGTCACAGAATTTGAAAGATCTACTGGTCAAAAGCCACTATGTGGCCAATCCTCCTTGTTATTTTGGTGCTGGTGTGCAGAGACAGGGCTGTTTCCCATGTGGTTCATGTCTGGCTTGCAAAAACATCTGTCGAACATCGACATTTGGGGCCGTGGATGGGGGGGGAGCCACCGGATTAGACACTATATATCCTGCAGCACCTGTTATGTCGTCTATTTGGCCACATGTCCCTGTGGCATGAATTATGTAGGCCTCACCTCTCGTGAATTTCGCATTAGAGTTAGGGAGCACATTCGGGATATCAATGTTGCTAAGGAGGTTGTAGACATCAGTACTTTGAAAACGATCCCTCGGCATTTCCGACAGCGCCACAGGTGAAATCCCACGGGCCTCAAGTTCGTTGGCATTGATCGGGTACGATGTGGCACCAGAGGTGGCGACCTCAAACGCACCTTGGCGCAGTTGGAGTGCCGATGGATTGTGACCTTAGACACAATGGCCCCTAAGGGACTAAATGAGAAGAATTCCTTTGTATGTTTCTTGTAAGGCCACTCCGGGATTTTCCATTTCTTTTGTGATTTTAATTGTGTGCTAATTTTAATTTTGTTTTTTTTTCTGTTTTTTATTTGCAGTTTCATATTTATTTTTGTTGATTACCGATTTATCCACCCGCTCATGATGGATGATTGATATGGGATACACTGGACGTCTATTTTTCAAAGCCTGAAGGAATCAACTTGGTGGTTTGATCCATCTTCGGACATGTGAGTGTCTGGAAAATACTTTCGGCATTACTTCTAATCACCCACGTGTCAGAAAAATATGTTGAGTGGACTAATCTTTGGATATATGGGACCTAGGACTGTCTATCATTACTCCATGTGATGACACTATTGTTAGGTCATATTCTGGCTGTTGTATTGTTATACACTTGCTGTGACATCATAGTATTTCATAGTCATGATCATTCTTTGATTTTTGAGGCTTAGCATTGGTCATTATGTGCTTTAGTTATCTCCATATAATGTCTCCTAGATTATGATTATGTATGGCGAACACATAATTATGACATTGTGTCTCCTTTTTCCTTTCTTTTTTCTTGTTCCCTATGTCCAGATCTCCCTGTTTCAACAGTGGGTACTTACCTTCATATTGTATTTGTTTTTTCTCTTTCTTTCTTCTACACTGTTGTCAGTGGTTGTTTCTTTTTCTTTTCTTCTTTTTTTTGTTACCCATTCTCCTTCTTCCCCTTTGTTTTTCTGTTGTGTACTGGTTCCCTTTTCCTTTTTTTCCTTTTTTCTTTGTGATCCACCTTGCTTTTTATCTTTCTTTCTTTTTTTTTGGCTTCCTGCAATGTAAAATAAGACCTTTTCCCTTAACCTGCCAGCAATAAAAATGGCACACGAACATGAGCGCATGTGCATGCGGTTGGCGCGGTCTGCTTCGCAAAAGACCTCCACAAGATGGCGGCGGGGTCCCTGACGTCACAGGAAGTATTTTCCTTGACCCACGCTGCCATCGGAGTGTCGGATGTGACGCGGGCGCCGCTCCAATGCCGGCATTCACATGCGCCGCTGTATTATGTGTTATCCCTTTCACCTGAGTTTCTTGGTATATAATCATGATTAGCATGCCATTCCACACCGCCCCTGAAGAAGCCTGACAAGCGAAACGTGCCTCAGGACTCGCACCTGGCGTTACATATTCTCCCACATGGGTAAGCATATCGCATTTTGCTCTGCACTCTCCACAGCACTTTACAGGAGGCACTAAATTTAGTGTAGACTGACCTATAGCTCCTTGCCTGATCTTGTTGGATCCCTGGTTGGATTTTGGGAACTGGTCCTGCTATTTATATGGTGTGACTTTGTGGTCCTTTTTATGAGGATCCAGGACTTGCTTGCACAATGTTGTTTTCATTATTTTTTTGGGGTCCATTCTTTTCCATGTGGATCCATAGCCGTGACATGGAGCTAAGATTTGCGTTTTAATATGTCCCAGGTGCATTTCTTGTTTTCTCACCAATTCATTTTTTCATCTATATATACTGTTTGATACTTACTGTGTTTATTAATATTGTAATAAAATTCAATTTTTTATCCAAATTGTTTTTGTTGTTCTATTTTGGGCTTGATGCTCTGGTTTCCTCTGTTTAGTTTATATATATTATAAGTTATAGTAAATGGACACAATTCCTGGTGTTAATAGCTTGTATGTCTCTTTATTATCTTTCTCACAGTAAAGCCACTTGATCTACCTGTTTCATGTTTTATAGTCTACAAATGACTACTAATACTATAGTCAAGTCAAATAAATGAAGATTCTTTCTTTATACTTTAACCTGACATAATCATTGTAAATTTTTTTGCTTAGTTACCACCAGAATAAGCTACAACGGGAACTCGGGGGCTTCCTGGATCGCTCCGACTGAACAGTGACACAGCCTTAACTCATGAAGCTACAGCCGTGATCAGCTGTTCAGCCGGCTCCGGTACCACTGATCAGTCTATTGACTTTCGTCTCACTGCTCCAAATCACCCGTTTCCAATCTTCCACTGTCCACTTTTCTGACTTTTTTGCAAACTCGAGTCAAAGCTTCTCATGACGTTATTGAAATTGTAACTGTTAGGGGTCGAGTTCCTGCTCCTGCACAAGGGGAATCTCGAACTATCCCCGCTGCGGTCTCCCATCCGTCTCCGGCCACAGTGGAACCTGCTCAGCAGAGACTTCGGTCCCAGCGTCTCGCTCAGTCTAGTGCTGTGCAGAGGATGACTGCTGCCTCTCCAGGTCCTGCCATTGTAACCAGTGCAGGTCAGCGGCAAGCAGACTCAGTTAGGACTAAGTCCTGTGTTTTCCTTTCTGAGCATGCCCAGAGTAAGATCTCTCATAGGAGATCAGGGGTCACATGCTCAGCTACTGCAGCAGCTCCTATTGGTCCACCAGGAAGGTCCTGAAACTGCATGTGTTCTGGTGCAGTTTCTCATTGGTCCTTTTCTGGTAGGTCCTGTAGTTGCTACTATAAAAGGGTGGCATGGCCATGCCGCCATGCGCTAGTGTCAATTGTGTTATGTGCTTTGCGCCAGTATGATCATGCACGCATGTGGTTAGGGCTCGGCTGAAATAAGCCCCTAGAATACCGGCACCTCCGGTGAGGAGATTTATATGTTTGCGTGCTGACTGCATGATCATGGACTGCTATCCGCACAGCAGTTATCTGTGTACTCCTGTGGTGTTAACAGGACACAGTCTCTTCCTCTGCGTCATTACCTCAGCGACTCTGTGAAGTAGCAGAGTTCGCTTTTATCGCCATCTTACTAGCAGCAGGCTCTGCCTGCACGGTGGACCCCGGCCTGCGAACACACTCTTTATTTATATTTATTTTGGTGAGTTCAGCAGACCCTAACAGTACACTAGCGCCAGGGTCTGGCTAGTAAAATGGCGGACGACCAGCGCCTACGGCAGTTCATCCAGCAGCTGAAGGGTAGGTTGGCGGGTCTCGAGCGCACAACCTCAGCTGTGGATGTGACCGCAGTCGCTGTTCAGGCTGCTAGCACAGCGGCAGCCAGTTTGTACTCCAACACCATAGGAGATCAGGGGTCACATGCTCAGCTACTGCAGCAGCTCCTGTTGGTCCGCCAGGAAGGTCCTGAAAATGCATGTGTTCTAGTGCAGTTTCTCATTGGTCCTTTTCTGGTAGGTCCTGTAGTTGCTACTATAAAAGGGTGGCATGGCCGTGCCGCCATGCGCTAGTGTCAATTGTGTTATATGCTTTGCGCCAGTATGATCATGCACGCATGTGGTTAGGGCTCGGCTGAAATAAGCCCCTAGAATACTGGAACCTCCGGTGAGGAGATTTGTATGCACGTGTTCAGGGCCTTCGTGAAATAAGCCCCTAGAATACCGGCACCTCCGGTGAGGAGATTTGTATGTTTGCGTGCTGACTGCATGATCACGGACTGCTATCCGCACAGCAGTTATCTGTGTACTCATGTGGTGTTAACAGGACACAGTCTCTTCCTCTGCGTCATTACCTCAGCGACTCTGTGAAGTAACAGAGTTCGCTTATACTGCTATCTTACTAGCAGCAGGCTCTGCCTGCACGGTGGACCCCGGGCTGCGAACGCACTCTTTATTTATATTTATTTTGGTGCGTTCAGCAGACCCTAACACTAACTTGTAATTTGTTGTATACAGGGTCCCAAAAGGTAAGAGGAACCACTTCCATCACTAAACCAGATGGAATTGTGCATTATGACCAGCTATTGGACTGAAATATATATTGTCGTTGCAAAGGGGACCTCCTATGCATGTGTCCACTTTTTGTTCACTCCATACATCTGCATCTTATGCAGGATATAGTATTGCATCGTACATCAGGAAGGGGTACAAAAGTAAATAACGTTTCACAATAAGCTGTCATGTGTGTATATATGAGTAATAACACTATTTCTAGGTATATATGACTTGCATTCTGAACTCTTACTAGTTTACTTCTCTGCAGGCTAGGTCTCTATTTTGCAGATGACTCTAAACTTCTGGGTAGAGACTAACTGCTATGATGTCTATCTTACATTAAGAGAAAGATAGAAAGGTTTGGGAATATAAACTTATGATGACCTTTGACACTCTTAGTGCTGGAATGAATATATCACATGGATTCATGTCTGTGTACATCAATTAAGGAATCTGCTTCTCTGACCTTCTAGGGGCATCAAAACACAATAGCAGACTCCAATCAGAGGGTAATAAAACTTTCACTCCTTATCTATGAACTGTTCCAATATGTATGTTCATCCCTCTGCCATAATGACAGTTCTGCTTCACGTCACTTGTCTTATCTATTGCATTATTCCTGTGTCCTGTTGTGTATAAATATGTGATTCTTCAGATTTTGTATTAGTCTTCGCCTGATGAAGAGACCTGAGTAGTCTCGAAAGCTTGCAATTTGTTACCATCTTTTCAGTTAGCCATTAAAAGGTATCAACCACTGAGGACTCTCAATTCTAAATATTTTTCTATCTACTGGCTAACACGGTACGAAGATACACATCTTTCCTATATCTTACATTAAACGCACAAAACATAAAGCAGTGTAGCTGAGATTCCAGCACTGGGATAAGCTCCTTAGAAAGTTAGAAAGTACAGTTTGTGTTTCTGATTTACACCCTGCACTACTCTCCCCTACGAGGTTGGCCATGATGTGGAATTAGGCTTCATACAGTCTGATCAGAATGTTAACTAAGAATCTCATGTTCTGTTTTGTAAATTTTTGGTTATTCTTAATAGTTTAATGTATAAAACCTAAGTTAGAAACAAAATGAACATACTGTATATCCTACTTTAAGTAAATAAGTAAATACCATAGTGTGTATAAATAACATAGAGTATACCTTGACCGTGGCGGGTGGCTTTTATGCTCTTTTTTATCAAAAAGGTGTTTATGTTATTTATATGCACTATTGCTTTTACTTACAGCAGGTTTTTTGTTCATTTTGTTTCTATCTTAGATTTTATCTGTTTAATAGCCAGTGTGAACATGCACCTATATTTTGCATGCATACATACTTATACTCCTGTTTATTTTTTTCAGTTATAGATCAATGTGAAGCTTTGGTCATGTCTTCAACAGTTATATTATACTCTCCTCCTTTCTCTACTGTCCCCATTAACTTTGGTAAGCTGAGAAAATTGATACTGTATTATGATCTCAGTCCATGTTGTCTTTTGCAAGTTTGATTTTAACTGTTTTTAAGAATGAATACTTGCTTCAGGAGATAGTGAAGAATTATCTCAGAAGTGGAGGAAACCGTAGATTTCTCTGATAAGGTACAGTACAGACCAAAAGTTTGGACACACCTTCTCATTTAAAGATTTTTCTATATTTTCATGACTATTAACCCCTTCACCCCCAAGGGTGGTTTGCACGTTAATGACCGGGCCAATTTTTACAATTCTGACCACTGTCTCTTTATGAGGTTATAACTCTGGAACGCTTCAACGGATCTGTGCGATTCTGAGATTGTTTTCTCGTGACATATTGTACTTCACGTTATTGGTAAAATTTCTTCGATATAACTTGCGTTTATTTTTAAAAAAATGCAAATATGGCGAAAATTTAGAAAATTTTGCAATTTTCAAACTTTGAATTTTTATTGCCTTAAAACAGAGAAATATGTCACATAAAATAGTTAAGAAATAACATTTCCCACATGTCTAATTTACATCAGCACAATTTTGGAATCAAATTTTTTTTTTCTTAGGAAATTATAAGGGTTAAAAGTTGACCAGCGATTTCTCATATTTACAACAAAATTTACAAAGCCATTTTTTTTAGGGACCACCTCATATTTGAAGTCACTTTGAGGGGTCTATATAGCAGAATATACCCAAAAGTGACACTATTCTAAAAACTGCACCCCTCAAGGTACTCAAAACCACATTCAATAAGTTTATTAACCCTTCAGGTGTTTCACAGGAGCTGAAGCAACGTGGAAGGAAAAAATGAATATTTAACTTTTTAGCCACAAAAATGACCTTTTGCAAACTTTTTTTTATTTTCACAAGGGTAAAAGGAGAAAATGGACAGATAAAGTTGTTGTGCAATTTCTCCTGAGTACGCCAATACCCCATAAGTGGGGGAAAACCACTCTCTGGGCGCACAGCAGAGCTCGTAAGGGAAGGAGCGCCGTTTGACTTTTTCAAACTAAAATTGGCTGGAATTGAGATTGGATGCCATGTCACGTTTGGAGGGCCCCTGATGCGCCTAAACAGTGGAAACCCCCCACAAGTGACACCATTTTGGAAACTATACCCCCTAAGGAACTTATCTAGATCTGTTGTGAGCACTTTGAACCCCCAAGTGTTTCACAAAAGTTTATAATGCCTGGGTGTGAAAAAAAAAGAAACAATTTTCCACAAAAATGATATTTTAGTCCCAAATTTTTGATTTTCCCAAGGAAATTGGACCCCAAAAGTTGTTGGCCAATTTGTCCTGAGTACGCTGATACCCAATATGTGGGGGGGGGGAAAGTGTTTGGGCGCACGGCAGGGCTTGGAAAGGAAGTAGTAACGTTTTGGAATGCAGACGTTGATGGGGGTCATGTTCCGTTTGCAGTGCCCCAGATGAGCCTAAACAGTAGAAACCCCCCACAAGTGACCACATTTTGGAAACTAGACCCCCTAAGGAACTTATCTAGAGCTTTGATGAGCACTTTGAACCCCCAAGTGCTTCACACAAGTTTATAATGCCCGGGCATGAAAATAAAAAATCCTATTTTTTCCCACAAAAATTATTTTAATTCACTAATTTTTTTATTTTCTCAAGGGTAACAGGAGTAATTGGACCACAAAAGTTGTTGTCCAATTTGTCCTGAGTACGCTGATACCCGATATGTGGGGTGAAACCACTGTTTGGGCGCACGGCAGAGCTCGGAATGGAAGGAGCACCATTTGACTTTTTCCAACCAAAATTGGCTGGAATTGAGATTGGACGCCATGTTGCATTTGGAGAGTCCCTGATGTGCCTAAACAGTGGAAACCCCCCACAAGTGACCCCATTTTGGAAACTAGACCCCTTAAGGAACTTATCTAGATCTTTGGTGAGCAATTTGAACCCCCAAGTGCTTCACACAAGTTTATAACGTAGAGCCGTAAAATTAAAAAATCATATTTTTTCCACAAAAATGATATTTTCACCCCAATTTTTATTTTCCCAAGGGTAACAAGACTCCAAAAGTTATTGTGGAGGACAGACTGCACACAGGCAGCATTCATCTGACATCCAGAGACCTGAGCATCCAAAGGTAGGACCATTCTGCAACCCCAAAACAATCTATAGACTTCCTACAAATCTATCTTCTTAGAAATAAGGATTACAATTACTATATAACCACAAAAATGGAAAGCACAAATTTAGAAGTAAATGGGCAAAGCACATGGCTGGAGACACAGCACACCAGGGGTCAGATATGGAGACACCACATGGGCAGAAGAGCAGTAAAGTCAGCAAAGGAAAAGCAATGAGGGAGAATCCAGAAACCCTTATTTCTAATTACACTAAAGATGAAGAAAAAAGGAGAACCAACGTGGTATTCCGCACAGACCATCTCTCAGCCTGGCACACCACCCTGTGCAAGCAGTATAAAACATATATCTCAGTGCAACACCAATACTGGCCGGCAGATTAAAATTAAAAACAACGCAGAAGATGACACACACTCACTCACTATAACTCTGTACAATACTGGCACCGTCATGGTGCAAGGAACTGAGGACAATCTGCAACAGTTCGATGAACTTTTTATTGAAATCAGTGAACAGGCTCAAATCCTTAGAAAGACACTTCCAGAGGCCATTTCTAATGCTCACATATCTACAGAGAAGACCTCCAGGGCCCCTACCCCCAACACTTCACACCTCTCCCCTGAGAACATCAGAGACTATCTATCTCAATTAGAAGGAGACTTGGCTCAAATTAAGGAAGAACTTCAAAGAAACTCACATAGAAATGCAAATGACCAAGCAACAAATGAGATCAATAAGCTGAAATGCGAGTTCAAGTCAGCTCTCCAGAAAATAAGAGAGGAAATGTGCAAATTACAAAATGACAATGAAAGGCTCAGAAAGGAGATAGCAGAACTCAAAACGCAGAGTCCTCAATGTCTGACCCAGCAGGGGACAATGGAAACTAGCCAGAGAGCAGACAATATGGCCCCACTGACCAGAATGTGGAGACCCCAAACAACAACACAGCAATAACCTATAATATGAATAATACTGAAACCAAGAAAAGTGAGCCAGCGAGAAGCGTACCAACCACCAGCAAAGCCAGCATCACAGACCCCACCATCAGCCACTTAACCCATCCCAGACACCACAAAGCCCTGATATCGTCCTAATAATGGACTCAAATGGGAAGTACCTAAATGCACAATGGCTATTCCCAGGAAAACGGGTCAGAAAAATCCACTGTGCAACTATTGAACAGGTGACAGAGGTCATCAATAATCCACGTTTTACTAACCCAAACCATATTATTATACACACAGGTAGAAACAATCTGCCAGACCAGCACAAGCAGATCGCAGCACAACTGGCCCAACTAGCAAAGAAGGCAAAACTAAAATTCCCAGACAGCAAAATCATTCTGTCATCTCTGCTCCCAACAAAGGACATATCCAGGCAAACCACCCAAAGCATCAATATGGAACTGACAGAAAAGGTCAAGACTGTCCCAAACGTGACCCTGGCACAACACCTTTCCATAAACCACCATCACCTGTATGATAATAAGCACCTCAACAAACAAGGGGTCAGCCTCCTGGCCAAAGAGCTGAAAGACATCGTACTAAACAGAGGACCCAGGCCTGGATTCAACAGTGACCAACATCACACCGAAAGACCCCTAACAATAAAAAGACAGAAAAACCCCAATCCTATCTCCAGAAGCTGGAAACAAAGCTCTTCACCCAAAATCAGACCATCAGAGGAGGAGACCTCCATGGAGGGGTCCACCGACCCCACACAGATACACGCAGAGCAGAGATACGGATGAGGTAAAGACCCTGCTCAGCGCACTATGCAGGAAACTAATGTGACTGGATGGAACCAAGCACACCTACAAAACAGTCATAAATCCAGTTTGTCCTACATAGCCATACTCATTACAAGGTATATACACACAAGATAAATAGAAAAATGACTTCACTTACAATCAGCAGCTGGAATATTCAGGGTCTCAACACCTCGACCTTTGGATGTAAAACAAATGACCCGGACTTTATACAAAGACTGAAAAATATAGACATCCAGATCCTCCTGGAAACATGGATCAGAGCCGAAAACGAATCCCTGGCGCCCATCGGATACAGGGAAATCTCTGTCCCTGCCCTGAAAAATAAAAACATCAAACAGGGCCGGAGCTCAGGAGGAATACTGATCTGGTATAAAGACGAGCTCCACCAATACATCAAACCGGTGAAGAGAGGAAGCAGCCACATATGGATCAGGATCAGCAGCTCCATCCTCACCTCTCAGCCTGATGTCCACCTCTGCGCCACCTATATACCACCGCCAGAGTCCCCCTACTTCAATCCAGAGAGCTTCGAGATCTTACAAAGAGAAGCTGCCCACTATCAGGCCCTGGGCAAAGTTCTCATCTTTGGAGACCTCAACGCAAGAACAGGGAGAGAAAACGACTTCCTGACCACGGATGGGAACATCTACATATTTGGAGCAGAGAATGACGGCCAAGACTCAGTACACACAGAGAGAAACAGCTATGACAGTACAGTCAACAAAAGTGGTAAAAAGCTCCTGAACGTATGTAGAAGTTTAGGACTTCATATTCTTAATGGACGTACCAAAGGAGACTCTTTAGGGAGGTATACACTAAACTCCCATGTAGGGAGGAGTGTAGTAGATTATGCCATTACAGACATGAGCCGGGCAAATATCAGCGCCTTCATAGTCACCCCACAAACGCACCTGTCAGACCACAGCCAACTTCTTCTGTACTTGAAATCTACAGAGAAACCACCCACTCAAAAGCCACAGCATAGCGGCCTCTTCAACCGGCCTCCATCATATAAATGGTCCAAAACGTCGGCACTAAAGTACAAAGAGGCTCTCAGCAGACCCGAAATACAGCGGATGCTCCACCACTTCTACAACCACGAGTACCAGCCTAACCCAAAGGGAGTGAGTCAAGCTACAAAAGACCTCAACAATATATTCTATGCAATGGCCAGACTGTCCGACCTTAAAAAAGTTGACTACAAGAGACCAAAAGAAAAACAGACCAACGGTTGGTTTGACAGAGAATGTAAAGCCGTACGGAAGACCCTGAGAACAGCCTCAAACAAGAAACATAGAGACCCCAACCACCCTGGTCTGAGGGAAGCCTATGAAACCATACAAAGACAGTACAAAACCATCCTCAGGAGGAAGAAGCAGAGTTACATCTCTACCAAGCTTAACCAACTCCAAGATGCTCTTCAAGACAATTCCTTCTGGGAACTATGGAACCACATGGGCACAAAAGACAAGAAAAACAACATCCATATCCAAAATGGCAACATCTGGCTCCAGTACTTCAGAGACCTCTATAAAGACATCCCAAAGGAAGAACTAAACCAAGAACAGGAAAACATAATGGCAAAACTAAAAGCAATGGAGGAAAAAGTAAAAAATTTCCAAAACCCAGTAGATACACCTATTACATTACAGGAAGTAGCAGAGAGAATCTCTTCCATAAGATGTAGAAAAGCCGGTGGCCTGGATGGAATCCTACCAGAAATGCTGAAGTACAGCCCACCAGAAATACAGGCTGCAATGGTTAAACTCTTCAATATTGTGCTAAGTGCCGGCTACTTCCCTCGTACCTGGAACCAAGGCCTCATCACACCCATCCACAAGAATGGGGACAGGTATGACCCAGCCAACTACAGAGGCATATGTGTCAGCAGCAACCTGGGGAAACTGTTCAACAGCATCCTGAACAAGAAGATCCTCAGTTTCCTCACCGAACATAACGTCCTCAGCAAGAGCCAAGCAGAGTTCATGCCAAACCACCGCACCACTGACCACATCTATACCCTGCACAGCCTCATTCAGAGACACGTCCACAATACAAAGAACGGGAAGATATACGCCTGTTTCGTGGACTTTAAAAAGGCCTTTGATTCGGTGTGGCACCCGGGCTTATTCCTGAAACTGCTGGAGAGCGGAATAGGAGGAAAGACCTACGATGTTATCAAAAGCTCCTACACCGAGAACCTCTGCAGTGTGAGTGTGAACGGTAAAAGAACGGCTTATTTCCAGCAGAGCCGTGGAGTCAGACAAGGCTGCAGCCTAAGTCCAACGCTCTTCAACATTTACATCAACGAGCTGGCTACCGCTCTGGAATCTTCCACAGCACCAGGTCTCACCCTCCACGACACCCAGGTGAAATTCCTGCTGTATGCAGACGACCTGCTGCTTCTGTCACCAACCGAGAAAGGCCTCCAAGACAACCTGAAAATCTTAGAGAAATTCAGCTCCACCTGGGCACTACCGGTCAACCTAAAGAAAACCAACATCATGGTGTTCCAGAGGAGAAAGAGAAAATTAGACCAGTACCCTTCATTTGTCCTCAACAACTGCGCCCTTACAGGAACAGACAAATATACCTACCTGGGCCTAGAGATTCACCTGTCAGGAAGCTTCAAACAAGCCATAGAGACCCTGAAAGACAAGGCATGTAAAACCTTCTATGGCATCCGAAGGAAACTTTACCATCTGAAGCCACCAGTGAGGGTCTGGTTAAAAATCTTCGACTCGGTCATCGCCCCAATCCTCCTGTATGGCAGTGAAGTCTGGGGTCCTCACACCTACCCAGACTGGTCAAGATGGGATTCCAGCCCAACAGAAATATTCCACCTGGAATTCTGCAAGCACCTTCTCCAAGTCCATCGGAGCACCTCCAACAGTGCCTGCCGGGCCGAGCTGGGCAGATTCCCTCTACACCTAACGGTTCTAAAGAGGGCACTGTCATTCCGGGCTCACCTACGTAGGAGCAATCCAAGCTCCCATCACCATAAAGCCCTGACACACGTAGGTGAAACAGAAAAACTTGGACCCTCGGAACATCTCACCCAAACCCAACCTGACCAGAACACCAATCACAACAACCTGACAAAAGCCGAAATCAGGAAGATGGTAGACGAAGGCCAGGAGAGGTATGTCAGTGACTGGAAGAACGACATCATCAGCTCCCAGAAACTGACCATGTACCGGAGTCTACAGAGAGACTACAGTCTGGCCCCATACCTGGAGAAACTCCCGGACCCCAGAGACCGCCAGATCCTGAGCCGGTATAGACTCAGCGCTCACAGTCTGGCCATCGAATCCGGCCGACACAGGCAGAGCTACAAGCCCAGGGAGGAAAGACTATGCCAACACTGTGACCAGGAGGCCATAGAGGACGAAACCCACTTCCTGCTACACTGCTCCAAATACTCAGCGGTGAGGGACACTCACTTCAGGAGACTCTCACATCTCTTCCCGGATTTCATCACCATGAAGGAGGAAGAGAAAACATATATCTTGCTGGGGGAAGAAGAGAGAGCAGCGGAGATAGCAGCGCGATACGTGAGCGAATGTCATAGACTGCGAGATAGAGAACTATGATATGCCATGGACTTCTATAGCCCCCACCCCGGATCTGCCCCCATCACCCCACCCTATGCCATGGAATTTTATAGCCCCCACCCTGGACCTGCGCCCCCATCACCCCTCCCTATGCCATGGACTTCCATAGCCCCCACCCTGATCTGCCCCTACTCAACATCCCTATCCCTATCCCCCTTTTGTACACTTGCTTTGGCAAAACTAATGTGTTTTTAGTCCTGCCAATAAAGCTTCTTTGTTTGAATTTGAATTTGAATATTGTGCAATTTGTCCTGAGTACGCTGATACCCCATATGTGGGGGTAAACCACTGTTTGGGTGCATGGCAGAGTTTGGAAGGGAAGGAATGCCGTTTGACTTTTTCAACGCAGAATTGGCTGGATGCCATGTCGTGTTTGGAGAGCTCCTGATCTGCCTAAACAGTGGAAACCCCCCACAAATGACACCATTTTGGAAACTAGACCCCTCAAGGAACTTATGTAGATGTGTGATGAGCACCTTGAACCCCAAGTGCTTCACAGAAGTTTGTAACGTACAGCCGTAAAATAAAATTTTTTTTTTTTTTTTACAAAAATGATTTTTTCGTCCCCAATATTTTATTTTCTCAAGGGTAACAGGAGAAATTGGACCCCAAAAGTTGTTGTCCAATTTGTCCTGAGTACGCTGATACCCAATATGTTGGATAAAACTACTGTATGGGTGCACGTTGGGGCTCGGAAGGGAAGTAGTGACGTTTTGGATTGCAGACTTTGATGGAATGCTCTGGGGGCGTCATGTCGCATTTGGAGAGCCCCTGATGCACCTAAACAGTGGAAACCCCCCACAAGTGACCCCATTTTGGAAAATAGACCCCACAAGGAACTTATCTAGATGTGTGGTGAGCACTTTGAACCCCGAAGTGCTTCACAGAAGTTTATAATGTATAGCCGTAAAAATAAAAAATTTTTTTTTTTACAAAAATTATTTTTTTTGCCTCCAATATTTTATTTTCACAAGGGTAACAGGAGAAATTGGACCCCAAAAGTTGTTGTCCAATTTGTCCTGAGTACGCGGATACCCAATATGTGGGAGAAAACTACTGTATGGGTACACATTGGGGCTCGGAAGGGAAGTAGTGACGTTATGGATTGTAGACTTTGATGGAATGGTCTGGGGGCGTCATGTCACATTTGGAGAGCCCCTGATGCGCCTAAACAGTGGAAACCCCCCACAAGTGACCCCATTTTGGAAAATAGACCCCACAAGGAACTTATCTAGATGTGTGGTGAGCACTTTGAACCCCGAAGTGCTTCATAGAAGTTTATAATGTATAGCCGTAAAAAATAAAAAATATTTTTTTTTTACAAAAATTATTTTTTTCGCCCCCAATATTTTATTTTTACAAGGGTAACAGGAGAAATTGGACCCCAAAAGTTGTTGTCCAATTTGTCCTGAGTACGCGGATACCCAATATGTGGGAGAAAACTACTGTATGGGTACACATTGGGGCTCGGAAGGGAAGTAGTGACGTTATGGATTGTAGACTTTGATGGAATGGTCTGGGGGCGTCATGTCGCATTTGGAGAGCCCTTGATGCGCCTAAACAGGGAAAACCCCCACAAGTGACCCCATTTTGGAAAATAGACCCCATAAGGAACTTATCTAGATGTGTGGTGAGCGCTATGAAGCCCCAAGTGCTTCACAGAAGTTTTAACGTACAGCCTTAAAAACAAAAAAAAACATTTTTTATTTAAAAAATGATACTTTTGCCCCCAGTTTTTTATTTTCCAAGGGTAACAGAAGAAATAGGACAAATTGCACAATAACTCTTAGGGTCCAGAGTACGCTGATACCCCATGTGGGAGTAAACTACTGTTTGGGCGCATGGCAGAGGTCAGAAGGGAAGGAGCACCGTTTGACTTTTTCAACGCAGAATTGGCTGGAATTGAGATCGGACGCCATGTCACGTTTGGACAGCCCCTGATGTGCCTAAACAGCGGAAAACCCCCAATTCTAACTCCAACCCTAACCCCAACACACCCCTAACCCTAGTCCCAACCCTAACCACAAACCTAACCCTAACACACCCCTATCCCTAATCCCAACCATAACCCTAATTATAACTTTAGCGCCAACCCTAACCCTAACTTTAGCCGCAACCCTAACCCTAATGGGAAAATGGAAATAAATACATTTTTTCAATTTTATTATTTTTCCCTAACTAAGGGGGTGATAAAGGGGGGTTTGATTTACTATTTATAGCGGGTTTTTGTGATTGGCAGCTGTCACGCTAAAAGACGCTTTTTATTGCAAAAAATAGTTTTTTGCATCGCCACATTTTGAGAGCTATAATTTTTGCATATTTTGGCCCACAGAGTCATGTAAAGGTCTTATTTTTTGCGGTACGAGTTGAAGTTTTTATTAGTACCATTTTTGAGCACGTAACATTTTTTGATCTCTTTTTATTTCGATTTTTGGGAGATTAGAATGAACAAAAATCAGCAATTCATGAATTTCTTTTGGGGGAGGCGTTTATACCATTCCGCGTGTGGTAAAATTGATAAAGCAGTTTTATTCTTCGTGTCAGTACGATTACAGCGATACCTCATTTATATCATTTTTTTTATGTTTTGGCGCTTTTATAGAATAAAAACAATTTTATATAAAAAATAATTATTTTTGCATCGCTTTATTCTGCGAGCTATAACTTTTTTATTTTTTCGCTGATGGTTCGTTTTTTGCGGGACAAGATGACGTTTTCAGCGGTACCATGTTTATTTATATCGGTCTTTTTGATCGCGTGTTATTCCACTTTTTGTTCAGCGGTATGATGATAAAGCACTGATTTTTTGCTTTGTTTTTATTTTTTTTTTAAGAGTTCACAAAAGGGGTTAACTAGTGTAACAGTTTTATAGGGGGGGTCGTTACGGACGCGGCTATACCAAATATGTGTACTTTTATTGTTTTATTTTTTTTATTTACAGGAAGAAATTAATTTATTGGGGAATATTTTTTTTTTTATTTTGGAATTTTTTTTTTACACGTTTATTTTTATTTTTTTTACTTTTTTACCTTGTCCCAGGGTGGGACATCACTGTAAAATGTGAGATCGCTGGTCTCACAGTGTGCACAGCACTCTGTGAGACCAGCGATCTCACAGGCAGCGCTGCAGGCTTCTCAGTGCCTGCTCTCGGCAGGCACTGAGGAAGCCGCCTCCCTCCAGGACCCCGGCGCCATCTTGGATCCGGGTCCTGGGAGGGAGGAAGCCCTCAGAACAGCGCGATCACATCGCGCTGTTCTGAGGGTCTCGGGGGGCGCGCTTGGAGCCCCCTCCCTGCGCGATGCTCCCCTGTGCCCCCAGTACACCGCGATCATGTTTGATCGCGGTGTGCAAGGGGTTAATGTTCCGGGAGCGGTCCGTGACCGCTCCTGGCACAGAGTCCCGGGTGTCAGCTGTGATAATCAGCTGACACCCGGCGGCGATTAGCTGCGCTCCCCTGGGAGCGCAGCTAATCGCTATGACGTACTATCCCGTCCATGGTCAGATTGTCACGGGTTTTATGGACGGGATAGTACGTCAGATGTCAGAGAGGGGTTAAAATTGTACATTCACACTGAAGGCATCAAAACTATGAATTAACACATGTGGAATTATATACTTAACAAAAAATGTTATGATTTGGTAGCTGAAGAGAGCAGGCAAAAAAGGAAATACACCAGAGAGGTTGGAATCTATGGGATTGCAGTACCCTGACTAACCACCACAACTAAAGGCAGCCGTGGAGCGTACTACGTTGGTCCTAGACGCCTCGTCACAGCCTGAGAAGCTAACTACACCTAAAGACAGAAAGAGGAAAACTATCTGCCCCGGAGCAGATCCCCAAAGAACATAGAAAGCCCCAAACATGTAATGGCGGTTAGACAAGAAGAAATACAGACACAGACAGAAAATAGTATGAGCAAATGTTGGGGCCCAAACTTCCTAAATAGAAAAGGATAGGAAGGACACTTACTTCAATCCCAAAAAACCCTGAAAAGTACCAACTCTACTAATTACAAAAACACCTGCGATCACACGACCTCTACCACCTAAATCAGTTCTCCGGTGCAACAAAACTAAACAGCAGCAACTAAAAAAACTGGAAAAGGCAAATGAACAAACAACAGTGGCTGAACTAAACCGAGAGGAGCACAAGCCCCCGGAGGGGACCCGGCAGACCCCCACGGAAGTGCAGGACAAAATGCAAAAAGCAAGCACAAAAAACTAAAAGAAGAAAATGTCTTATCTGTTAGCAGAAGATGCAAGGGACGAAACAGCAAGCTACAAAGTGAACAGGAATCAAAGATGAGACCAGAACAATTGATCACCGGCAACCCTGATGGGAGGGAACCTCCCTTATATAAGACCAGTCAGTAACACCTGATCGCCAATCTTCACAATCTTCATTGGATAGTTCAGTACTGTTTGTAACCACCAGAGGGAGCTTCTGCTCAGAATTCATTTCTAGCACATTCACAACAGTACCCCCCCCTTGAGGAGGGGTCACCGAACCCTCATTTGAGCAACCAGGTCGGTCAGGATGAGCTCTGTGATACGCACGGATGAGTCTCCTAGCATGGATGTCCGAAGCAAACACCCAAGAATTGTCCTCCTGACCAAAACCTCTCCACTTAACCAAATACTGGATTTTCCGTCTAGAAAAATGAGAATTCAATATTTTCTCAACCACATACTCCAGATTGCCCTCAACCAAAACAGGGTCAGGAGGCACAGCCATAGGAACCACTGGCTCGACAAACCTCTTCAATAAGGACTTGTGGAACACGTTATGGATCTTAAATGTCCCTGGAAGAAGTAAACAAAAGGAAACAGGATTAAGAATCTCCATGATCTTATAAGGTCCAATGAACCTAGGCTTAAACTTAGGAGATGCAACTCTCATAGGGATATTTCTTGAGGACAACCAGACCAAGTCCCCCACTTCAAACCGAGGACCATCAGTCCTATGCCGGTTGGCAAACCGCTGGGCCCTCTCCTGAGAGAGGTACAACCTCTCCACTACCTGGTCCCAAATCTGCTGCATACGCTCTACAACAGAGTCAACACCTGGATAGACAGAAGCCTCCGTCTGTCCTGAAGAAAATCGAGGATGAAACCCAAAATTGCAGAAAAATGGAGACATCAAAGTGGCAGAGCTAGCCCTATTATTAAGAGCAAACTCAGCCAAAGGCAAAAAAGAGACCCAGTCATCCTGATCAGCAGACACAAAGCATCTCAGATAAGTCTCCAATGTCTGGTTTGTTCTCTCAGTTTGTCCATTGGTCTGAGGATGAAAAGCCGAGGAGAAAGACAATTGAACACCAAGTTTAGAACAAAAAGTCCTCCAAAATCAGGAAACAAACTGGACTCCTCTGTCAGACGCAATGTTCTCAGGAATGCCGTGTAACCGAACCACGTGCTGAAGGAACAAAGGCACCAATTCAGAGGAGGAAGGCAACTTAGGTAATGGCACAAGATGTATCATTTTGGAAAACCTATCACAAATCACCCAGATAACGGTCATTCTCTGAGAAACAGGGAGGTCGGAAATGAAATCCATAGAGATATGGGTCCATGGTCTCTTGGGCACAGGCAATGGCATCAACAAACCACTAGAGTAAGAGCAAGGCTTGGAGCGAGAGCAAGTCCCGCAGGACTGCACAAATTCCCTGACGTCACGAGACAAAGTAGGCCACCAAAAGGACCGACTAACCAAGTCTCTGGTACCAAAAATTCCGGGATGACCGGCCAACGCGGAACAATGAATCTCAGACATCACACTCTTTTCCCACCGGTCTGGGACAAACAATTTCCCAATAGGGCAGCGCTTGGGTTTATCCTCCTGACACCCTTCCAGAGCCAGTCTCAAATTGGGTGAGATGGCGGAAAGAACTACACCCTCTTTCAAAATAACAGCAGGATCAGATAACTCAGGAGAGTCCGCAAGGAAACTCCTAGAGAGGGCATCCGCCTTAACATTCTTAGTGCCAGGAAGAAAGGAAACCACAAAATTAAAACGTGTGAAAAACAAGGCCCACCTGGCCTGTCTAGGATTAAGTCGCTTGGCTGATTCCAGATAAACCAGATTCTTATGGTCCGTGAGGACCACCACATGATGTTTGGCTCCCTCCAGCCAATGTCTCCACTCTTCAAAAGCCCACTTCATGGCCAATAACTCCCGATTACCCACGTCATAATTACGTTCAGTTGGAGAAAATTTTCGAGAGAAAAAGGCACAAGGTGTTACGGCTGGCGGAACGCACAAAATAATATAAATAATAAGTGCATTCGCAGCCCGGGGTCCACCGTGCAGGCGAAGCCCGCTGCTGGCAAAAAGGCAACTCTGTTATCCCTCAGAGCTGCCAACATAAACGCCGTAATGCGCTGTGGCAATGAGTGCGAACTCTGTTACTCCACAGAGCCGCTAGAAGAGGAGCCGCAACGCTATATGGCGATGTGTGCGCACTCACTAGACACAACTGAGTGGCAAAGAAAACACGCTAGGGCGCTGACTAGCGTTGAAAGCGAACCCTGTTACGTCACAGGGCCGCTTGAGAAAAAGCACTGTGTCCTGTAAGGCTCTCAGATACACAGTTAAGTGCTAGGCATTAGTGTTGAGCGATACGATACTGCAAATATCGGATATCGGCCGATATTAGCTGTATCGGCCTTTCGATTCCGAATACCGATATTTTCGTCATATCGAATACCGGAATCGGGATTGTCACTGTCATTGTCAGTGTCCGTCGGTCGGGTCTGTCACTGTCAGTGTCCGTCGGTCGGGTCTGTCAGGAGTCAGCGGCACTTACCTGGCAGAAGATCTCCGGCGGTCACGGCCTGGACTGCTTCATGGCCGCCATCCTCTTCTCCCCGGCGGTCACATGCAGTTTCTCGCGATAACTGCAGTGACTGCTGGGTAATCCCGGCCGTAAAGCAGTCAGTCCGATGACGTCACCGCCGGGGAAGCAGGTAATCAGCTGTGCTGCGCCGGGATGACAGGCTCTGCCTGTCATTCTGATGTAGCAGAGCTGGATCGTCGTGGGACACTCGTTACTATGGACTGCGTCGGACAGGTGGTATACTGCTGTTTTTTTTTTCATTTTTTTACAGGAGATCGATGGCGTCGCAAGATGAGACTGTAATAAAAGTAATGAAAACTGTGTTGTGTTTTTTATTAAATTAAAAATTTTTTTTATGAGCATTCACCCGTCCGGGTACATCAACAATTTAACTATTTACATATTTAACTATTTATATACAGGGACCCTGTCCGGTTATTTATAATTCTTTGGCAGGGGTGTTCCAGGTACCACCTGGTACTCTTCTGATGCTTGCCAAACATCCGAGACACCAAGGACCACCAGGACCTGATGACGTCGTGTGGCCTGTACAGTCAAGTCGTGACCCGCTATCTGGGTCTGTGTGGCCACCTCTTTCATCTCCCTCCGGGTCTGGACCCCTATGTCCCGGACTGAACGAACCCCAGGGGGCCTAACAGGCGCCGGGTACGGGCCAGCTATACTTATCATGTCCATAGCTGGGGCTGCTGAGGAGACCACTGAGGGAGGCTGGGGAGATTTACGGCGTGGGGTGGGCACTTTTGCAGAGGCCTGGATGTGGGAGGCTGAAGGCTCCGAGGGTCTCACAGGTTCCTGACACTCTGGGGAGTAGGGGTCGCACCTGGTAACATTTAGGGCGTACCATCCATTGTAACCCCAGTGTCGGGTGTAAGTCACCAAGTCTCCTGGCAACAGGTCCCTCCCCGGGTGTCCTTCTGGGAGGTGAGCCTCCACGTCCCGCCGGTTCACAAAAACTTCTAAATAAAGTCCAGGCTCCTGGATGAAGCCCCAACCACCTTTCAATTTAAAGCTCCGTACTGCACCCTTACGCCGCGGCTCCCACAGGGTTCCTTTATCTTTTCTCATCCGGTCCTTATCTGCCCGGTCCTTCTCCAGCTGACGTTGGCGAAGCTTTTGGGTTTCTCGCTGCTCCCTTTGTCGCTCTGCTTCCCGCTCCCAACGTCTCCACTCTTCCTCCTGACGCCGGTTGAAATTCTCCTCCACCAGCAGCTCCATGTCTCCACCATCAAACTGCAGCTTACAGTGTCCGGTTTGCGGCAGCTCTCCTGGCGCCCCCCAGTCCTGGCGGCGCTCACCTGCGGAGGAAGCAGCCGGCTCTGGAACAGATGACAGTCGGGGCTCCGGTACAGACTGGTAGACCTCTGGTGCCTGCGCGGCCTCCTCCATGAGGACGGGTGTCGCTTCTTCTGTCTCAGCGACGGGGGCAGACAGCGGGATCTGGGGTGCTGCCGGTGCAGAGGTTTTTGCAGGAACGGGTGCCTCCACTGCGACAACGTCAACCGGATCACATTGCAAGGGCAGGGATGCCCGCACGGACTCCTCTACTAGAACGGGTGCCTCACCTTCCGGTACAGACACTTCAGGTAAGAGGGATTGGCGCCGCTCCAAGTTTAGTTTTAGGGCACGCCAGCTGGCTTCCATCCTGGCGACCTCCTCCCGGTGCCGGGCCAGGCCTCTTAGGGTATCCTCCGCTTCTTCCAGCGTAGGAGGGTTTCCAGGCCGGGTGCCCAACGGTGGTTCCGTGGCGATCGGGTCGCTTCCGTGGGGGGAGAGCTCTGACTGCTCCATCCCTTCACACTTCTGCTCGTGTCCATTAGCCATCTCTGCCAAGTCACATATGTCATTAGCATCTGGAGAGGGCCCCTCTTTTGTAGTGAGGCGGGACCTTCGTGTTAGTTTCCGCACACTGAGGAGGATGAGGAGGCGGAACTCAAGAGCTGTGGGGCACGATCTTACATTGCAGTACCATTTAGAGTGGTCGGCCACTGAGTGAGTGTACACCCACGAAGAGCACGCCCTTCTTCTTCACCAGTGCCTCGTCGTGACGCAGATATGGCGGAAAAATGGCAAATACATTCTCTGATGATTTTAGCAATTCTCAAGCACAAAACCAGTTCAATTCAGGCACACAGGACTCGCTTATAGCGAGCTACAGAATCCTGTTCGTGACGCCCAAGTTGAGTCGCACAGAGCAAGAGGTTTTGGGGGTACTCGGCACCGAGCCCGTCGACTTCTATGGGGTATGTCACGGCTTTACCCGGCAATTGAATCAGAGTCTATTTTACTATGTAGAAGTGTATAAACTATAAATATATGTATATATATATGTCACAATGACATGTATATATATATATATATGTATTCTATGTGTGTATATTTTGTGTTTACAACGAAAGAAAGGTTTTTTTTGGTTGCGATTTTTTGTTCCCATAGACTTACATTGGACTTCCGGTATCGGAATCGGATATCGACGATATTTAGTGATATCGGCGATACCATTTCGATACGATATTTTTAGATATCGAGCAGTATCGCTCAACACTACTAGGCATACATATAGCGTGATCATGCGCTAATGTCCTCGCGGGAGTCACCCGCAATCTATGGCGTCTGAACGCCAGGCCCTGAATACGGCAAACTCCTCACCGGTTATGCCGGTAATCTAGGGCATCTAGGACACCGACCCTGACCAGCTACCATACCAAACTCCTCACCGATTAAGTCGGTATTCTAGTGGCTTATTTCAGCCGGGTCTCTATCCACACATACACATGACCACACTGGCGCATAGCATACAATGATTGATATTAGCGCATGGCGGCCCAGCCATGCTACCCTTTTATAGCAACAGCTACAGGAACAAGGACCAATGAGAAGCTGTTACAAACACACGTAGCTACATGACCTTCCTGGCGGACCAATAGGAGCCGCTGCAGCACCTGAACACGTGACCCCTGATCTCCAATGAGAGATCTCACCCTGGGCACGCTCAGATGGGAAAACGCAGGACTTTGTTCCAAAGACGACTGCTCCAGCACTGGCTATAATAGCAGATCCAGGAAAGGCAGCAGCAAGTCACTGCACAGTAGAGGAGTGGGCAAGACGCCTGGACTGACGTCTCTGCTGAGCAGGCTCCACTGCGGCCGGGGATGAATGGGAGACCGCAGCGGGACGGGTTCGACACTCCCCTTGTGCAGCAGCGGGAAATCGAACCCTAACACAAGGGTTACTTTTAGAGGTCTCTGGATCTCTTTGGGACAAAACGGCACCTGCCCCAATTTCAGAGGCATCAACCTCCACCTGAAATGGCAGAGAAACATCAGGCTGCCGTAGAACAGGAGCAGAAGTGAATCTCTGCTTAAGTTCCTGAAACGCAGAGACTGCCTCAGGAGGCCAATTCACCACATCAAAACCCTTTTTGGTCAAATCAGTCAATGGTTTAACAATAACAGAGAAATTACCAATAAATTTACGATAAAAATTGGCAAAACCCAAGAATCTTTGAAGAGCCTTTAATGAAGTAGGTTGGACCCAATCACAGATGGCCTGAACCTTGACCGGGTCCATTTCAATAACAGATGGGGACAAAATGAATCCCAGAAATGAGATCCTCTGTACGCCAAAAAGACACTTTGATCCCTTCACATACAGAACATTCTCTCTCAAAATCTGGAACACAGTCCGAACATGTTTCACATGAGAGTCCCAGTCATTGGAAAAAATCAAGATATCATCCAAATAAACAATCAGAAATTTATCCACAAAATCCCTGAAAATGTCATTCATGAAGGACTGGAAGACAGAAGGAGCATTAGTGAGCCCAAAGGGCATCACTAGGTACTCAAAATGCCCCTCTGGGGTATTAAATGCCGTCTTCCATTCATCCCCGTGCTTAATGCGAATAAGGTTATATGCCCCCCCTGAGGTCAAGCTTGGTAAACCAAGTAGCACTTTTCACCCTGGAAAACAGGTCAGAAATCAAGGGTAACGGATATTGATATTTCACAGTGATATTGTTCAAGAGACGATAATCAATACACGGCCTTAACCCTTACTGCCATCGGACGTACTATCCCGTCCATGGTACCTGGGCCCATATGACCGGGGACGGGATAGTACGTCCAGCCCTTTAATGCACATTGCGACTTAAGTCGCAATGATCGCATTAAAATTCCGACGCCATCTTACCTCAGGAGAGATGGCGCCGGCATCCCGGGGTCTGTCACCGCCCACCCTCACTCCCGATCGCTGTGATTGGCTGTTCAATTCTGAACAGCCAATCGCAGCCTTTCTCACTGTTTCAGCCAATCCGATGGGCTGAAACAGTGAGATCCCAGGCTAGAATCGAGTACCGATGTACTCGATCCTAGGCCTGGGCATAGAAAGGAGCAGACCCCCCCTGGATTGGCGATCCCCGAACGATCGCCCGAGTCACACGCTCGCGCCTGTGCCCCTGTACTGCCTGGATCGGTGCAGTAATAGCACCGATCCTAGGCCGGAGCCTAGGACAGGCCCAGTAGGGCCTGCAGCTGCTGATTGGCGCGATCGATGTCATCGACGATCGCGCCAATCACAGGGCACAGCAGCGGTGTGACCGCTCTGTGCCCTGCTTCCTGACCTGCCGGTGACCTGCCTAGGAATCGGAGCAGTGAGCTCCGATTACTAGGCCGGTGCCTAGCAACCGGCAAAACAAGGGTCTCCTCTGATTGGTGGGATCGATGTGATCATCGATCCCACCAATGACAGGTCACAGCAGCGATGTGACCGCTCTGTAACCTGTCTGCAAACTGTCTGTGATCTGTGTGACCGCACTGCAGGGGTCCTCACACTTGCTGAGGATTCCTGCACTGCGGTCACACGCCAGATCTCCTCCTGTGCTGGGCCTTGTGGTGCCACAGTAGCCTGTGACACCACAACTCCTGCTGAAGAAAGAAGAGAGAAAAAAGAAGAGAGAAGAAAAGAAGAGAGAAGAAAGAAGAGAGAAGAAAGAAGAGAGACTACAAACGTGAGTTTTTGAGCCCCGATCCCTGCCCGATCCACCCACCATTCCCCCTCCCCCCTTCCCTTTCCCCCTCTTTTTACCCCCCCTTTGCGCACATTTAGCAGCCGCCGAGCGTTGATTGGTGACGCAGTTCACCGATCAACACTCGTGCTCGTTTTTCTTTTGCACCCCCCTCCGTGCGCACTTCCAGCAGCCGCGGAACTTTGATAAGTGACACCAGTCACTTATCAGAGCTCGTTCCTGCAGTTTTTTTTTTTTTTCACTCCCCTTTCCGCCACTCCTGTGCGCACTTCCAGCAGCCGCGGAACTTTGATAAGTGACACCGTCACTTATCAGAGCTCGTCCTGCGTTTTTTTTTTTTTTTCACCCCTTTCCGCCACTCCTTTGCGCACATCAGCAGCCGCGGAACTTTGATAAGTGACACCAGTCACTTATCAGAGCTGTTCCTGCATTTTTTTTTTTCACTCCCCTTTCCGCCACTCCTGTGCGCACATCAGCAGCTGCGGAACTTTGATAAGTGACACCAGTCACTTATCAGAGTTCGTTCCTGCTTTGTTTTTTTTTTCACTCCCTTTCCGCCACTCCTGTGCGCACTTCAGCAGCCGCGGAACTTTGATAAGTGACACCGTCACTTATCAGAGCTCGTTCCTGCAGTTTTTTTTTTTTTTCACTCCCTTTCCGCCACTCCTGTGCGCACATCCAGCAGCCGCGGAACTTTGATAAGTGACACCGTCACTTATCAGAGCTCGTTCCTGCAGTTTTTTTTTTTTTCACCCCCTTTCCGCCACTCCTGTGCGCACATCTGCAGCCGCGGAACTTTGATAAGTGACACCGGTCACTTATCAGAGCTCGTCCTGCTGGTTTTGTTTTTTTCACAGCATTCCCTTTCTCCTGCCACTCCTTTCGCATAGTCTAGCCGCGGAACTTTGATAAGTGACACCGGTCACTTATCAGAGCTCGCTCCTGCTGTCTTTTTTTTTTTCACTCCCCTTTCCGCCACTCCTTTGCGCACATCCAGCAGCCGCGGAACTTTGATAAGTGACACCGGTCACTTATCAGAGCTCGCTCCTGCTGTCTTTTTTTTTTCACTCCCCTTTCCGCCACTCCTGTGCGCACATCCAGCAGCCGCGGAACTTTGATAAGTGACACCAGTCACTTATCAGAGTTCGTTCCTGCAGTTTTTTTTTTCACTCCACTTTCCGCCACTCCCGTGCGCACATCTAGCAGCCGCGGAACTTTGATAAGTGACACCGGTCACTTATCAGAGCTCGTTCCTGCTGTTTTTTTTTTTTTCACTTCCCTTTCCGCCACTCCTGTGCGCACATCCGGCAGCCGCGGAACTTTGATAAGTGACACCGGTCACTTATCAGAGCTCGTTCCTGCCATTTTTTTTTTTTCACTTCCCTTTCCGCCACTCCTGTGCGCACATCCTGCAGCCGCGGAACTTTGATAAGTGACACCGGTCACTTATCAGAGCTCGTGCCTGCTGGTTTAGACTTTTTTTCACAGGCATTTTTTTCCCTATTCTCTTTCAGCTTTTTCCTTTCAGCATAGTTTGCACCAACCACTATCCCTCCCCCCACACACACACACAGTTATAAATAAAGTTCACACAAAGCACCACATTCCCAAAAAAAATGTCCCGCTCGTCACGTTCTTCCCAACAGCGCTATTCAGTGGAGGAGGCATACGCTTTCCTTGCCTCCGACACTGATAGCGAGGGAGAGGATCCCACATTTCTTTACTTTTCAGATTCTTCATCCTCTTCTTCTTCCTCCTCTTCCTCATCTTCCTCCTCGGGTCCTGCAGAACCGCCACGCAGACGCCCCAGGACAGAAGATGAGGCAGCGCCACCCCTGAAAATGAACCAGCGCACCCCTCTTCGGACCCCATATGGACCCCGCACCCCGAAAATTACGAGCCACTGATTCCTGATTTTGTGGCAGAATCAGGAATCAAGTTTGACACCACGGGCCTCAGAGAAATAGACTTTTTCAAAGTCTTTTTCTCTGAGGATTTTATTAACCTCGTTGTGGAGCAAACTAATTTGTACGCTCGGCAATTTTTGGCGCAAAACCCTGTGTCATCATTTTCCAACTGGTCTCCTGTAGACGCAGGTGAAATGATGCAGTTTTGGGGCCTGGTCCTCCATATGGGGATCCTGAAGAAGCCAGAACTTCGGCAATATTGGAGTGTTGATATTTTATACAACACTCCACTGTTCCGAATGGTCATGGCCCGGACGCGTTTTGAGGCCATCCACAAATTCCTGCATTATAATGATAATGCACAGTGTCCCCACAAAATGACCCCAACTTTGACCGTCTGTTCAAAGTTCGGCCGGTCATCGAACACTTCAGCAAAAAGTTTGCTGAAGTGTACGTGCCCCAAAGGGACATCTGCGTGGATGAGTCCTGGTTCATTTTAAGGGACGGCTCAGATTCCGCCAGTACCTGCCCAGCAAGAGGGCAAGGTACGGAATTAAACTCTACAAGCTGTGTGAGAGTACCTCAGGGTACACGCACAGCTTTAGAGTTTACGAAGGAAAGGACACCAGGATTGAACCCCCTGAGTGTCCCCCCGTCCTGGGAGTGAGTGGGAAAATTGTGTGGGATTTGGTGCACCCACTGCTGGATAAAGGTTATCACCTTTACACCGATAACTTTTATTCCAGCGTCCCACTCTACAAATCCCTCTCTGCACGAGGTACCGCAGCTTGCGGTACCGTCCGCAAAAATCAGAGAGGCCTCCCGAAGACGCTACTTGGGCAGATGCTCAGAAAGGGTGAGAGCAGAGCCCAATGTAGCGACCACCTGTTGGTGGTCAAGTACAAGGACAAGAGGGATGTCCTTCTCTTGACCACCATACATGGTGATGGCAGCGCCCTCAGCACTGTACGGGGTACCTCTACACAGGTCCGCAAACCGGACTGTGTACTGGGGTACAATAAATACATGGGGGGTGTTGATCTCTCTGATCAACTCCTCCAACCGTACAGTGCTTTGAGAAAGGCTAAGGTGTGGTACAAGAAGCTGTCCGTGCACATCGTCCAAATGGCAATGCTCAACGCTTTCCTGCTGTCACGATGTGCACGCAACAGCGATACGACGTACCTTCAGTTTCAGGAGGTAGTGGTAGGATGTTTGGCGATCAGGAAAGAGCGGGCCCCAGTACTTCTGGAACTGAAGGTGCTTGTATCATACCAGGTCAGCATTTCCCGGGGGTGGTCCCGCCAACTGGAAGCAAAGGTAAGCTGCAAAACAGGTGCTGAGTGTGTTACAAAAGGGGAATACGCAAGGACACCACTTACCAATGCGACACCTGCCCGAAAAACCTGGCCTGTGTATGAAGGATTGTTTCAAATTGTACCACACCTCAATGCACTACTAATTTACTTTACAGGAAAGATTAGTTCCAGAAGGGGGGCACATTTAGAAAAGTTCCTTGGGAGTCTACTTTCCAAAATTATGTCACTTGTGTTTTTTTTTACTGTTTAGGCACATCAGGAGCTCTGCAAACGGAACATGACGCCCGCAGACCATTCCATCAGTCTGCATTCCAAAACGTCACGACTTCCCTTCTGAGCCCCGACTTGTGCCCAAACAGTTTTTTCCCACATATGGGGCACCAGTGTACTCAGGACAAATTGGACAACAATTTTTGGTGTCCAATTTCTCCTCTTACCCTTGGGAAAATAAAAAATTGGGGACTAAAACATCATTTTTGTGAGGATAAAAGTAGGATTTTTTATTTTTACACCTGGGCATTATAAACTTTAGTGAAACACTTGGGGGTTCAAAATGCTCACCACACACCTAGGTAAGTTCCTTAGGGGGTCTAGTTTCCAAAATGGGGTCACTTGTGGGGGTTTCCACTGTTTAGGCACATGAGGGGCTCTGCTAACGGAACATGACGCCCGCAGACCATTCCATCAAAGTCTGCATTCCAAAACATCACTGCTTCCCTTCTGCGCCCTGCCATGCGCCCAAACAGTGGTTCCCCCCAACATATGGGGTATCAGCGTACTCAGGACAAATTGGACAACAACTTTTGTGGTCCAATTTCTCCTGTTACCCTTGGGAAAATAAAAAATTGGGGACTAAAACATCATATTTGTGGAAATTTTTTTTTTTTTTTATTCACGCCAGGGCATTATAAACTTTAGTGAAAACTTGGGGGTTAAAAATGCTCACCACACACCTAGATAAGTTCCTTAGGGGGTCTAGTTTCCAAAATGGGGTCACTTGTGGGGGTTTCCACTGTTTAGGCACATCAGGGACTCCACAAACGCGACATGGCGTCCGTTCTCAATTCCAGCCAATTTTGGTTTGGAATAGTCAAACGGCACTCCTTCCCTGTTGAGCCCTGCCGTGCGCCCAAACAATGGTTCCCCCCCACATATGGGGTATCAGTGTACTCAGGACAAGTTGGACAACAACTTTTGTGGTCCAATTTCTCCTCTTACCCTTGGGAAAATAGCAAATTGGGGACTAAAACATCATGGTTGTGGAAAAAATATGTTTTTTTTCTTCACGGCTCTACATTATAAACTTGCGTGAAGCATTTGGGGGTTCAAAGTGCTCACCACACATCTAGATAAGTTCCTTAGGGGGTCTAGTTTCCAAAATGGGGTCACATGTGGGGGGTTTCCACTGTTTAGGCACATCAGTGGCTCTCCAAACGCAACATGGCGTCCTTTCTCAATTCCAGCCAATTTTGGTTTGGAAAAGTCAAATGGCGCTCCTTCCATTTCGAGCCCTGCCGTGCGCCCAAACAGTGGTTCCCCCCCACATATGGGGTATCGGCGTACTCAGGACAAGTTGGACAACAACTTTTGTGGTCCAATTTCTCCTCTTACCCTTGGGAAAATAACAAATTGGGGACTAATACATCATGGTTGTGGAAAAAATATGATTTTTTTTCTTCACGGCTCTACATTATAAACTTGCGTGAAGCATTTGGGGGTTCAAAGTGCTCACCACACATCTAGATAAGTTCCTTAGGGTGTCTAGTTTCCAAAATGGGGTCACATGTGGGGGGTTTCCACTGTTTAGGCACATCAGTGGCTCTCCAAACGCAACATGGCGTCCTTTCTCAATTCCAGCCAATTTTGGTTTGGAAAAGTCAAATGGCGCTCCTTCCATTTCGAGCCCTGCCGTGCGCCCAAACAGTGGTTACCCCCCACATATGGGGTATCAGCGTACTCAGGACAAGTTGGACAACAACTTTTGTGGTCCAATTTCTCCTCTTACCCTTGGGAAAATAACAAATTGGGGACTAAAACATCATGCTTGTGGAAAAAATATGATTTTTTTTCTTCACGGCTCTACATTATAAACTTGCGTGAAGCACTTGGGGGTTCAAAGTGCTCACCACACATCTAGATAAGTTCCTTAGGGGGTCTAGTTTCCAAAATGGGGTCAAATGTGGGGGGTTTCCACTGTTTAGGCACATCAGTGGCTCTCCAAACACAACATGGCGTCCTTTCTCAATTCCAGCCAATTTTGGTTTGGAAAAGTCAAATGGCGCTCCTTCCATTTGGAGCCCTGCCGTGTGCCCAAACAGTGGTTCCCCCCCACATATGGGGTATCAGCGTACTCAGGACAAGTTGGACAACAACTTTTATGGTCCAATTTCTCCTCTTACCCTTGGGAAAATAACAAATTGGGGACTAATACATCATGGTTGTGGAAAAAATATGATTTTTTTTCTTCACGGCTCTACATTATAAACTTGCGTGAAGCATTTGGGGTTCAAAGTGCTCACCACACATCTAGATAAGTTCCTTAGGGGGTCTAGTTTCCAAAATGGGGTCACATGTGGGGGGTTTCCACTGTTTAGGCACATCAGTGGCTCTCCAATCGCAACATGGCGTCCTTTCTCAATTCCAGCCAATTTTGGTTTGGAAAAGTCAAATGGTGCTCCTCCCATTTCGAGCCCTGCCGTGCGCCCAAACAGTGGTTCCCCCCACATATGGGGTATCAGCGTACTCAGGAAAAGTTGGACAACAACTTTTGTGGTCAATTTCTCCTCTTACCCTTGGGTAAATAACAAATTGGGGACTAAAACATCATGCTTGTGGAAAAAATATGATTTTTTTTCTTCACGGCTCTACATTATAAACTTGCGTGAAGCACTTGGGGGTTCAAAGTGCTCACCACACATCTAGATAAGTTCCTTAGGGGGTCTAGTTTCCAAAATGGGGTCACATGTGGGGGGTTTCCACTGTTTAGGCACATCAGGGAATCTCCAAACGCGACATGGCGTCCAATCTCAATTCCCACCAATTTTAGTTTGGGAAAGTCAAACGGCGCTCCTTCCATTCTAAGCCCTTCCGTGCACCCAAACAGTGGTTTTCCCCCACATATAGGGTATTGGCGTACTCAGGAGAAATGGCACAACAACTTTATCAGTCCATTTTCTACTTTTTCCCTTGTGAAATAAAAAAAATGTTTGTAATAGATCATTTTTGTGACTAAAAAGTAAAATGTTCATTTTTTCCTTTCACATTGCTTCAGTTCCTGTGAAGCACCTGAAGGGTTAATAATCTTCTTGATTGTGGTTTTGAGTACCTTGAGGGGTGCAGTTTTTAGAATGTTGTCACTTTTGGGCATTTTCTACCATATAGATCCCTCAAAGTGACTTCAAATGTGAGGTGGTCCCTAAAAAAAATGGCTTTGTAAATTTTGTTGTAAAAATGAGAAATCGCTGGTCAACTTTTAACCCTTATAACTTCCTAACAAAAAAAAATTTTGGTTCCAAAATTGTGCTGATGTAAAGTAGACATGTGGGAAATGTTATTTCTTAACTATTTTGTGTGACATATTTCTCTGTTTTAAGGGAATAAAAATTCAAAGTTTGAAAATTGCAAAATTTTCTAAATTTTCGCCATATTTGCATTTTTTTCAAAAATAAATGCAAGGTATATGGAAGAAATTTTACCACTAACGTGAAGTACAATATGTCACGAGAAAACAATCTCAGAATCGCGAATATCCGTTGAAGCGTTCCAGAGTTATAACCTCATAAAGAGACAGTGGTCAGAATTGTAAAAATTGGCCCGGTCATTAACGTGCAAACCACCCTTGGGGGTGAAGGGGTTAATGAACCATCCTTTTTGGCCACAAAGAAAAAACCGGCACCCAAGGGTGAAGAGGATGGTCTGATATGAACCTTCTCCAATGACTCCTTGATATAAGACCGCATAGCGTCATGTTCAGGTACAGACAAGTTAAAAAGGCGACCTTTAGGGAATTTACTACCAGGCACTAATTCAATAGCGCAGTCATAGCTCCTATGGGGGGGGCAAGGATGCAGATTTACTTTCGCTAAACACATCAGAAAAATCAGTCAAAAAGTCAGGAACATCCTGAGCCTGGGGGGAGGCAGAAAAAACAGGAGTGTTGGTATTAACACATTGGCAGCCCCAACTGGTTACAGACACAGATTTCCAATCCAAAACAGGATTATGAGACTGTAACCAAGGGAAACCCAGTACGATAATGTCATGCAGATTATACAGCACCAAAAATTTGCAACTCTCCTGATGATCAGGTTCAACCCTCATTATCACCTGAGTAGAGAACTGAGGTTTATTCTCAGCCAAAGGGGTAGAATCGATCCCCAGTAGGGGAATAGACTTCCGTAGGGGTATCAAGGGAAACCCACAACGTTTAGCAAAATCAAAATCCATCAGGTTAATAGCTGCTCCCGAATCAACAAAAGCCTGAGCAGAAAATGTGGACAGGGAGCAAATCAGGGTAACAGTCAACAAAAATTTAGTCTGAACACTACCCAAGACAACTGAACGTGCAAAACGTCTTCCCCGCTTAGGTCAGACTGAAATAGCATGAGAGGCATCACCACAGTAGAAACATAACCCATTGCGTTTTCGAAACTCATGACGCTGTGCCCAGAAGTCACTCTATCACACTGCATGGGTTCAGAAGCTGGTTCACAAGGCAACACTGTTCCACGCATACCTCTACGCTCACGCAAACGTCTGTCAATTTGAATCGCTAATGACATAGAATCATTGAGACCAGAGGGGACAGGGAATCCCACCATAACATCCTTTACATTCTCTGACAGACCCTTCCGAAAAAGGGCTGCCAAAGCATCGTCATTCCATTTGGTCAGGACTGCCCACCTTCGGAATCTCTGACAGTATAACTCAGCGTCCTCAAGCCCCTGATTTAATGCCAACAAGGCTTTTTCAGCTTGATCAGTGACATTGGGGCAGTAGTGTGCGAGTAGCTGACGCTAATAAACTCAACAAACTTATCAAGAAGGCAAGCGCAGCTGTTGGCCTCCATCTTGACTCTTTTGAGGAGGTATTGGAGGATAGAATTCAGAAGAAGTGTAGGGCTATAATGAACAATAATACACACCCACTATACGAGCTGTTCTTGAATCAGAAGAGCACATTCAGCAGCCGTCTAATCCTACTAAGGTGCAAGAAGGAGAATTCAGGAAATCGTTTGTACCTACTGCTATGGGGATGTATAATAATTTCCTTAGGGTGGCAGAAAATAATGACTGATGGCTGGTGTACTAATGTCAATTAACATTGTCTTATATACACCTGAACTACACACTTTTATTTATTATGTAATGTTGGTACACCTGTGCAAGATTTGTGTCCTAATATTTTATGTACTGCTGTTTGTACTGCTGCTGTAATACTGTAATTTCCCCCCGGGATCAATAAAGTGTATCGTATCGTATCGTATCGTATCGTATTAGGCTCATCGTACAATAACCCTAGAGCCTGAAAAAATGCATCAACATTACTCAAAACAGGATCCCCAGGTGTCAAGGAAAAAGCCCAATCTGAGGATCGCCGCGCAGGAGAGAGATGACAATTTGAACCTGCTGTGCTGCGTTCCCTGAGGACTTAGATTTCAAGGCAAAAAACAACTTACAGTTATTTTTGAAATTCAGAAATTTAGCTCGATCCCCTAAAAACAAATCTGGCATGGGAATCCTAGGTTCCACAACAGGCAACCCTGCAAGATAGGTAGCAATACTCCGAACTTCAGTGGCAAGCTGATCCACACGGCCAGACAACTGTGCAAACTCCATTGAGAGAAAAAAAAATCCTTCTCAGCATTCAGAGAAACAGAGGGAAAAAAAAAATCTCTGACAACGCTGACAATCTTCTTTCTTTAATACTATTTTTCCCTTCTGTGAGCACCATACAAATATCAGTTTTTGGGCCGGTGATACTGTTATGATTTGGTAGCTGAGGAGAGCAGGCAAAAAAGGAAATACACCAGAGAGGTTGGAATCTATGGGATTGCAGTACCCTGACTAACCACCACAACTAAAGGCAGCCGTGGAGCGTAACTACGTTGGTCCTAGACGCCTCGTAACAGCCTGAGAAGCTAACTACACCTAAAGACAGAAAGAGGAAAACTATCTGCCCCGGAGCAGATCCCAAAGAACATAGAAAGCACCCAAACATGTAATGGCGGTTAGACAAGAAGAAATACAGACACAGACAGAAAATAGTATGAGCAAACGTTGGGGCCCAAACTTCCTAAATAGAAAAGGATAGGAAGGACACTTACTGCAATCCCAAAAAACCCTGAAAAGTACCAACTCTACTAATTACAAAAACACCTGAGATCACACGACCTCTACCACCTAAATCAGTTCTCCGGTGCAACAAAACTAAACAGCAGCAACTGAAAAAACTGGAAAAGGCAAATGAACAAACAACAGTGGCTGAACTAAACCGAGAGGAGCACAAGCCACCACAGAAGTGCAGGACAAAATTCAAAAAGCAAGCACAAAAAACTAAAAGAAGAAAATGTCTTATCTGTTAGCAGAAGATGCAGGCACGAAACAGCAAGCTACAAAGTGAACAGGAATCAAAGATGAGACCAGAACAATTGATCACCAGCAACCCTGATGGGAGGGAACTCCCTTATATAAGACCAGTCAGTAACACCTGATCGCCAATCTTCACAATCTTCATTGGATAGTTCAGTACTGTTTGTAACCACCAGAGGGAGCTTCTGCTCAGAATTCATTTCTAGCACATTCACAACAAAAAAAGTGTGAAACAACTGAAAATATGTCTTATATTCTAGGTTCTTGTTACACACTTTTTTGTTAAGTATATAATTCCACATGTGTTAATTCATAGATTTGAAGCTTTCAGTGTGAATGTACAATTTTCATAGTCATGAAAATACAGAAAAATCTTTAAATGAGAAGGTGTGTGCACATTTTTGGTCTGTACTGTATGTTACAAAGTTTTTTATGTTTGCTTGTACTGATTTATTCCAAGTTTGTTGAAAGCACAGTTCCCACTTAAGCCATGACTAAAGATCAATTCTTGTGAGAACTTGCACTAGGTCACAGTATTAACATGTGGGACCTGGTAAACTGAGACCTTCTTTGACGTCTTATTTGATTCTACAGGCCCTAAAAGACCATGATATTGTACCTCAGATTTCCAGTTGTAGACCACTTGATTCATCCCTAACCTTTCTCCTGTTCTAGAACTTTGCTTCAGGTGTCACTACACTACAGCTAATACACCTCGCTAGCATCTGCTTGCCAATAGAGAGTGCCGGCCATTACTGCCTGCCATCATCTGCTCCAGCTGTCTCTACAGTGTTGCTGACTTACCTAACCAGTCTATTATGCTACATTAGACCATCAAATGCCTATAATTTCTAACCTTAGGTGTCTCCACACTGCAGCTGATACACATCAGTAGTCTAGTGTGTATTTTTTTACATATTATTTTTCTTTTTTTGTGTTTAGACAATGGATCAGTGGAAAAGGGATACAATTGCTTAAAGGATGGCTATCACTTGGAAAAACTTTTTATATAATATAGGGTCTGCAAAGTGCTGCTGATCGTTGGAAGTCCAGCTCATGAAACCCCCCATGATCATGGATAACACCCTCCTGAAATGTGCATATCCCATAGATGCACACACAGAGCAATGTATGACCTTAGCATGCATTGGTCCTTTGCGTCTAAAATTCTTGATCCTTTGGATCTTGTTGTAATCATCAAAACCCAATGGAGAAACTGGAAAAGTTGCAGTTTTTTTTTAAAAAATGTTTTTGATACGAGACATGAAATGTGTTGTGAATGGGCTAGAGATGGTTTCTGAGCAGAGGCTCCCTCTGGTGGTTACAGACAGTACTGAACCTTTCAGCGAGGAATGGTAATCTGGGATCGCTGACTGGACTGATATAAGGGAGGTTCCCTCCCATGATGGTCGCCGGTGATCAATTGTTCTTGTCTCAATTGTGGTTCCTGGTTCATTTGGAAGTTGCTGGAGTCTTGCCTGCACCTGCTGCTTTCAGATAAGATATTTTCTGCTTTTCTATTTGTGCTTGCTTTTTTCATAGTTTTCTGCACTTTTGTGGAGGTCAGTCGGGTCCCCTCCTGGGGCCTGTGCTCCTCTCAATTTATCTGTAGCCAATTGTTATTTGTTCATTTGCTTTTTCCTGTTTTTTTAGTGGCTGCGGCTTTGTTTTGTTACACCAGAGATCTGATTTAGGTGGTAGAGATCGTGTGATCTCAGGATTTTTGGCAATCAGAAGTGCTGGTATTTTTTAGGGTTTTTGTTGGATTGCAGTCAGAATTCTTTCCTGTACTTTTCTGTCTAGACAGATTGGGCCCCAACGTTTGCTCATTCTATTTTCTGTCTGTGTCCGTGCTATCTTCTTGTCTAACCGCCATTATATGTTTGGGGGCTTCCTATTTTCTTTGGGGATTTTCTCCGGGGCAGATAGCTTTCATCTTTCTGCATTTAGGTGTAGTTATCTCTCAGGCTGTGACGAGGTGTCTAGGATCAACGTAGGAACGCTCCACGGCTACCTCTAGTTGTGTGGTTAGTTCAGGTTAAATGCAATCCAATAGGTTCCAGCCTCTCTGGTGTATTACCGTTTTTGCTTTTTCTCCTCAGCTAACTCAGAAATGATTTGTTTGAGGGAAGAAAGACATGGAAGAAATTGAGTAGCTGCAGAAAAGAGGGAATGCACAATTTGTAACATACTTGGTAAACCTGTTATAAAGTAACATAACCTAGGAAGCAAGGGATGAATTTATAAGAGGTGGCCTCCTCTTGGCCTGAATGTGCTTAGAAGAAAGCTCAACTTTGTATATTTGGGGTTCAATCCTTAGGGTCAACAAATTAGAAACTGGGTTCAACTTCAAATTTTTATCAGCTTATTTGGTGGGATAGAGAAGGCAGATATTAAGTTTTCTATATAAATAATCACACGATATCAAACATACAGTTGAAACCAGAAGTTTACATACATTATATAAAAAGTCCCATATGCATGTTTTTCTCATTATCTGACATGAATTCAGAATAAACCTTTCCAGTTTTAGGTCAATTAGGATTACCATAATTATTAATATTTGCCAAATGCCAGAATAATGAGAGAGAGGAGAGAGAGAGAGAGAATGTAATGTATGCCTCGTTCTTCAAGAGAAAGCTAAATGGCAAGAAGCTGACATTCACAAATGCTGTCATTTCTCTTGGTAAAGGAAAAAAATCATAAAAAAGCCCCACAGGTATGAAGTTTTTCCTTATTGCCTTTTTGGAAAAGGAGCACTACGTTCCAATTTTCTTAATGAAAGGCATTGTGCAATCAGGCAGATGAAGAACTGTGGCTGAAATAAATGAACATTTTAACTCCTGAAAAGACAGTTCTGCCTCTGATGTTTAGGAGTTACCTTTACCTGGTGAGGACGGTGAAGGGTGTCACAACTCAGGATAAGTGAGGAATAAGTAAGGGCACTACTCCGCTGCTTCCTGGCTTCCTATTTATTGGGGGTGCTGCACTCCTGATGATTTACAGTTCAGACTATTCAGCATGGTTGCACTGGTGAACGAAACTGAGCACTGTCCCATTCTGCTAGCAGAGGAGCACAGGGAGACTAAGGCTATGTACACACTTTGCGGATTTGTTGCGGATCCGCAGCGGATTTTCCGCTCGGAATTGCAGCAGATCCGCAAGTGTTTGATCAAGCAATGTTACTAAATGGGGAAAAAAATTGCTGTGCACATGCTGCGAAAAAATTCCGCAGCTGTTTATTTTCCGCAGCATGTCAATTCTTTTTGCGGATCCGCTGCGTTCCTACATCAATTGAATTAGTGTGTAATCCACAGGGCAAAAAAACGCATGCCAATCCGCAAAAAATACACATAAAATCCGCATAAAAAACCGTGAATTTTGACATGCATTTTCTGCCAAGAGAGGCAGAATCTGCTCAGGACATTCCACAGCCCAATCCGCAACGTGTGCACATACCCTTAAGCTGGTTGAATCTACAGAGCCTGCAAAGCCTTCAAGTGGTGCACACTCAATGCCTAGGTAACCAGTCACTCAGACTGTAGAGTACCTGATAATTTAGTCATTCAGCTGCAAACTATTTTGTGAGCATAGGGAATTTTTAGTAAAGGTAAATTGCAAAGTTGCTTGTTTTATACAATTTTAGCCATTTTTGTGCAATTTTAGCTATTTGAAAGCTTCAGACAACCCATCCAATTCCAGTTACTTAGTAAATGGTAATTATAAAAAAAATCATTCACGATACTTCTACGCTCAAAAGATTTGTCACATCTTTAGAAGTTATCACATATCCACTTGCTGATCAGTGGAGTGCAACATTAAGGAGTAGGACTCCCACTGATCTGGAGAACAAGGCTATGAAATGTTCCATCTAAATGCAGAGTTGACCAAACAAGCACAGCATCGCTGCATTCATTCTTCATGGGACTGCTGCAGATAGCTGAGTACAGTGTTCTGCTTTTTTCAGCAGTATCATAAAGAATGAATAGAATAGTGGTGCAAATGCTGAGCTATCGTTCCATTTGCTTCTTCAGATAATGGATGTCTCAGTGGTCAGTCCCCAATTGATGAGCAAATTATCACCTATTGTATAGATAGGTGGTAATTAGTGACTTCTAAAGTTGGGAAATCACATTAGCAGCTACCAATTATCTTGATTCCACACATATAATTCTGTGAAATACCAGTCATCAGTCAACAGCAATGAATAATTATATCCTCTAAGAAACACATCTGAGACTAAAAAGATAAGATTTTTTGGTACAGAAATTGTTGTTAAGTCACATATAGGAAAAATACATAAAAAAGTTATAAAGTATTAGCAATGTCATTGAAGCTGAGCAGCATTTAAATCATTTTAAGCAATATGTTAAAGCAAAGAAATATAAACTGATTTTAGTAAAGGTCAATGACTGCTTGACATTCACTGGACATGTCACTAACACAAAAGCAGAAATTTAGCAGTAGAATCAGGTCATAATGTACTTATGAAATCTTCAGAAGCCATGACATTGGCTGTTGATGGAGATAACTGATTCAATTTTTCTGAGGTTGGCATGACTGGAGAAATCCTATTACAGTGAAAATGTGAGTTTGTCATTTTGAAATACTTTTAAATAGTAACGAAAAATAATTCTGGTGTAAAACATTTTCAAGGCTAGAACAACACATTGTTGCTTAATTTTTATAGTTTGCATGTCATACACTTCTTATTGTTCCTAATTTCCTAATATACTTCCTAAATTTCCTAAATTCTCAGTTCACTCATATCTGCACTCTTTCATACAGCATCTTACAAACTCACTTTCCAGAGTTTTCAGCACAATCATGAGCTGAAATTCAAACAACTCAACTTTTTAGCCTGAAAAGTACCAAATAGATCACTCTTGTTTCTAAGGAGGGGGTCAGCAAGTGTAACTGTTACTTAACCCAGACATGCTAAATGTCATGTACAGAACTGGCCAATCCAGTAAGGCAAAGCAGACTGTCACGGAGGACACCTGGGGGGACATGCAGATCTCACAGACTGCCACCGATTGTCAAGGATAACATATGGAGAGATCATGCAGATCCAACATCATGCAGGGAGCAGGGAAAGGGAGTAGTGGTGCCTCACCGGAATGTGGATGAACAAAGGTGCCAGGAACAAGTGGCTGGATACCACTCATTAGTACTAGCAAAAAAAAGAAAAAAGTTACAGCGCCAGGCGTCTCTTCATTAAAATTTTCAATATTTTATTTCCATGTCAAGAATAAAACATCATGCGGGGATGCAGCCCCTAAAAAAAAAATGGATGCTACAAAGTGCGGATACTTTGGTAAGAGAGAGAACTAGAGAGTCTTTACTTGGTGATGAAAACTGTATAGATAGGGTTAATAGACATAGTATACCTAGATTTTCAACCACCTATAGCAGGGTTACCCAACTCCAGTCCTCAAGGCCCACCAACAGGTCATGTTTTCAGAATTTCCTTAGTATTGCCCAGGTGATAATTGCATGATTTGTGCAATACAAAGGAAATCCTGAAAACATGACCTGTTGGTGGGCCTCGAGGAATGGAGTTGGGGAACCCTGACCTATAGTGTGGACTTTAATAACATTGTCACACTGACGCATACGTTTTTGCCCATTCTCTACAAGGATGCAGTTCTGGCCAAAATTTGGAAAAAGGGCTATCGTTGTGTTTCCAGACGTGCCAGAACACTAGAAAATATTTTATCCCCAAGTCTTTTTGTCAGTGCAGAAAGGAGACCTATAAGGTTGACACAAAAAATGTGTTATAAGTGTGGGAGAAAGAAGTGCACCTTGTGTAGATATATGGACAGAACAAATGAATTTTGTAATAATGTGACCAACAAGAAATATTTGATTAAAGCATTTGTTAATTACAACACCACACATGTGGTCTACATGGTGACATGTGTGCTGTGCAACAAATACTACATAGGATGCACTGTGAGACCACATAAGAAAAGAATTAGTTAGCATAATACGACTGCCAAGCCTGACAGTACTGTCAATCGACGGAGATTATCGAGACTCTCCAAACATTTTCGGGAGAATCATAATGGAGATGTAAGTTCCCTTAGGGTTAAAGGCATAAAGAGAGTCAGAAAGCCGGCCTGGGGTGGGGACTGGGAGTGCAATTAGAGTTGTCGTGAGGCTTACTGGATAATAGAGTTGGGAGCTAGATCCCCTATAGGGCTAATTTATCACAGCGATATTAGCTATTTTTATTAATAGCGGGTGGTCTGTTTTTTTTTCTTTTTTGCAGCTTCCCTTTCTCTACTTTTTGCTCTACATTGCAGTATTGAGAAATTAGAAATGTCTTTTACAAACTTATTTTGTGTGGATAAGGAGATGGTAATCTATGTAGGAGTCATGATTTTTGGCAGGCTGTCTCACATTTGAATTGACTGAAAATTAATCATGTCAAGCAACAGGTAGGTGTACATGGTTTCATTTAATGGAATAGGTATATTTTATGTATTGTTCATATGCCTATGAGTAAGAACTTTGTTTGATACGCGTAGGCGTTTAGGGGCTGGGTCCCTGCATGATGTTTAATTCTTGACATGGAAATAAAATATTGAAGATTTTAATGAAGAGATGCCTGGTGCTGTAACTTTTTTTTCCTTTTTTTGCTAGTATTATGCAGATCTTACCGCTGCCACCAGTTTGTCAGGGAGATGCAACTCCGCTGCTTCATTCTTCAGGACAATTACGCAATAGACTGACAACTGATGAATGAGGCCACAGCTACTTCCACTACTAGGCCACTTATTGGGAAAATCACAGTAGGCATATTTTATATACACCTGTAATTCCAGCTAATGGAATACTGTATATATAAATATATATCTATAGACATATATCTTACTTTGTTTTAATTATTGTATTGTTTAACGTTGCTACTTATGACTTGTGTTTTGAAACTGTTAAACTGTAAAGCGCTGCGGAATATGTTGGCGCTATATAAATAAATAAATAAAGATTATTATTATATATATGTGTATATAGATATATATCTATATATATCTATAGATATATATCTATATACAGTGAGTACGGAAAGTATTCAGACCCCTTTGCATTTTTCACTCTTTGTTTCATTGCAGACATTTGGTAAATTCAAAAAGTTAATTTTTTTTCTCATTAATGTACACTCTGCATCCCATTTTGACTGAAAAAAACAAAAATGTAGAAATTTTTGCAAAATTTATTAAAACAGAAAAACTGAAATATCACATGGTCATAAGTATTCAGACTAGTGTTGAGCGATACGATACCGCAAGTATCGGGCATCGGCCGATATTAGCTGTATCGGACTTTCGATACTTAGTTCCGATATTTTCCATATATCGTATACCGAAATCGGAAGTTCCCATAATTCTTTGAGAGGCAATGTGATTTTAGTCAGCCAATGAGGAATCCTAAGAAGTGTGGGCACATCCTGTACTGCTGCGGTCATGTTAACTAATGGCATGGCTGTGATTGGATGCTGAAATGATGTCAGAATGCACTATAAAAGGCGCCGCCGCCATTTTAGCGTCACTGTGCTGTGAATTCAGTAAGGGACAGAACTCTGCTGTGCTGACTCTGAGGGATAGTTAGAGATTGCGATTTAGTGTACTGTGCTTTAGGCAGGCTAGCACCAACCGCTGTGTAAAGCTTCCTTTTGCCTGCAGTGTTGTTTTAACAGCTCTGCAAGGTGTGTGTGAGTGCAGGTGACGCTGCAGTTTGCTCTGCATGCAACGCTGTCTGTAGGCATCTGCACGTGTCACTCACAGACTCTTTTTTTTTTCTTCAGTGTAATTCTTGCTGCTCCATGCAATTTAACTATTAGTGTGACGCGCTTCCATCCGTATCCAATACATTGGTTGCAAACACTATAGAAGTAGACAAAGGAGTAGCCTTTCACAGATTGTGAACAGTTGTGTTTCAGTGTTCACTTCAGTCTGTGTTTTTTATTTTTTGAGTGCACATCACGCTCCAGTTACTTGTTCAAGCACTGCTGCTTGTACTCTGCTGAGCGTGTCTCAGTTCCTCATCCTTGTCATTTCTCTCCAATTGGTTCTGCTCCATTCCATTTAACCCCTTACTGCTATCGGACGTACTATCCCGTCCATGGTACCTGGGCCCGTATGACCGGGGACGGGATAGTACGTCATAGGCGATCAGCTGCGCTCCTGAGGGGAGCGCAGCTAATCGCAGCCGGGTGTCAGCTGATTATCACAGCTGACACCCATGACTGTGTGTCAGGAGCGGTCACGGACCGCTCCCGGCACATTAACCCTTGCACACCGCGATCAAATATGATCGCGGTGTACTGGGGGCACAGGGGAGGATCGCGCAGGGTGGGGGCTCCCTGCGCGCCCCCCTGAGACCCTCAGAGCAGCGCGATGTGATCGCGCTGTTCTGAGGGCTTCCTCCCTCCCAGGACCCGGATCCAAGATGGCGCCGGGGTCCTGGAGGGAGGCGGCTACCTCAGTGCCTGCCGAGAGCAGGCACTGAGAAGCCTGCATCTATGCCTGTGCGATCGCTGGTGTGACAGAGTGCTGTGCACACTGTCACACCAGCGATCTGATAAAATACTGTGATGTCCCACCCTGGGACAAAGTAAAAAAGTTAAAAAAGTAAAAATAAACATGTGTAAAAAAAAAATCCAAAATAAATAAAAAAAAAAAAAAACAATAAAAGTATACATATTTGGTATCGCCGCGTCCGTAACGACCCCCCTATAAAATTGTCCCACTAGTTAACCCCTTTAGTGAACCCCTTAAAAAAAAAAAAAAACAAAGCAAAAAATCAATGCTTTATCATCATACCGCCGAACAAAAAGTGGAATAACACGCGATCAAAAAGACCAATATAAAAAATCATGGTACCACTGAAAACGTCATCTTGTTCCGCAAAAAACGAGCCGTCATAAAGCATCATCAGCGAAAAAATAAAAAAGTTATAGCTCGCAGAATAAAGCGATGCAAAAATAATTATTTTTTATATAAAATTGTTTTTATTCTATAAAAGCGCCAAAACATGAAAAAATGATATAAATGAGGTATCGTCATAATCGTACTGACCCGAAGAATAAAACTGCTTTATCAATTTTACCACACGCGGAACGGTATAAACGCCTCCCTCAAAAGAAATTCATGAATTGCTGATTTTTGTTCATTCTAACCTCCCAAAATCGAAATAAAAAGCGATCAAAAAACGTCACGTGCTCAAAAATGGTACCAATAAAAACGTCAACTCGTCCCGGAAAAAATAAGACCTCACATGACTCTGTGGGCCAAAATATGCAAAAATTATAGCTCTCAAAATGTGATGATGCAAAAACTATTTTTGCAATAAAAAGCGTCTTTTAGCGTGACAGCTGCCAATCATAAAAACCCGCTATAAATAGTAAATCAAACCCCCCTTTATCACCCCCTTAGTAAGGAAAAAATAATAAAATTAAAAAAAAGTATTTATTTCCATTTTCCCATTAGGGTTAGGGTTAGGGTTGCGGCTAAAGTTAGGGTTAGGGTTGGCGCTAAAGTTAGGATTAGGGTTAGGGTTGGGATTAGGGGTGTGTTAGGGTTAGGTTTGTGGTTAGGGTTGGGACTAGGTTAGGGGTGTGTTGGGGTTAGGGTTGGAGTTAGAATTGGGGGGTTTCAGCTGTTTAGGCACATCAGGGGCTCTCCAAATGTGAGATGGCGTCTGATCTCAATTCCAGCCAATTCTGCGTTGAAAAAGTCAAACGGTGCTCCTTCACTTCTCAGCTCTGCCATGCGTCCAAACAGTAGTTTATCCCCTCATATGGGGTATCAGCGTACTCTGGACCCCAAGAGTTATTGTGCAATTTGTCCTATTTCTTCTGCTACCCTTGGGAAAATAAAAAACTGGGGGCGAAAATATCATTTTTGTACAAAAAAAAATATTTTTTTGTTTTTACGGCTGTACATTATAAACTTCTGTGAAGCACTTGGGGCTTCTTAGCGCTCACCACACATCTAGATAAGTTCCTTGTGGAGTCTATTTTCCAAAATGGGGTCACTTGTTGGGGATTTCCACTGTTTAGGCGCATCAGGGGCTCTCCAAATGCGACATGACGCCCCCAGACCATTCCATCAAAGTCTGCAATCCAAAACGTCACTACTTCCCTTCCGAGCCCCAACGTGTACCCATACAGTAGTTTTCTCCCACATATTGGATATCAGCGTACTCAGGACAAATTGGACAACAACTTTTGGGGTCAAATTTCTCCTGTTACCCTTGTAAAAATAAAATATTGGGGCAAAAAAATCATTTTTGCAAAAAAAAAAAGGATTTTTTATTTTTACGGCTGTGCGTTATAAACTTCTGTGAAGCACTTCGGGGTTCAAAGTGCTCACCACACATCTAGACAAGTTCCTTGTGGGGTCTATTTTCCAAAATGGGGTCACTTGTGGGGGGTTTCCACTGTTTAGGCGCATCAGGGGCTCTCCAAATGCGACATGACGCCCCCAGACCATTCCATCAAAGTCTGCAATCCAAAACGTCACTACTTCCCTTCCGAGCCCTGGCGTGCGCCCATACAGTAGTTTTCTCCCACATATTGGGTATCAGCGTACTCAGGACAAATTGGACAACAACTTTTGGGTTCCAATTTCTTCTGTTACCCTTGTGAAAATAAAATATTGGGGGCGAAAAAATCATTTTTGTAAAAAAAAAAAGGATTTTTTATTTTTACGGCTGTACGTTATAAACTTCTGTGAAGCACTTCGGGGTTCAAAGTGCTCACCACACATCTAGATAAGTTCCTTGTGGGGTCTATTTGCCAAAATGGGGTCACTTGTGGGGGTTTCCACTGTATAGGTGCATCAGGGGCTCTCCAAATGTGACATGACGCCCCCAGACCATTCCATCAAAGTCTGCAATCCAAAACGTTACTACTTCCCTTCCGAGCCCTGACGTGCGCCACATATTGGGTATCAGCGTACTCAGGACAAATTGGACAACAACTTTTGGGTTCCAATTTCTTCTGTTACCCTTGTGAAAATAAAATATTGGGGACGAAAAAATCATTTTTGTAAACAAAAAAAAGGATTTTTTATTTTACGGCTGTACGTTATAAACTTTAGTGAAACACCTGGGGGTTAAAAGTTCTCACCACACATCTAGATAAGTTCCTTGAGGGGTCTAGTTTCCAAAATGGCGTCATTTATGGGGGTTTCCACTGTTTAGGCAGATCAGGAGCTCTCCAAACACGACATGGCGTCCAGCCAATTCTGCGTTGAAAAAGTCAGACGGCGCTCCTTCCCTTCCAAACTCTGCCATGCACCCAAACAGTGGTTTACCCCCACATATGGGGTATCAGCGCACTCAGGACAAATTGCACAATAACTTTTGGAGTCTTGTTACCCTTGGAAAAATAAAAATTGGGGTGAAAAGATCATTTTTGTGGAAAAAATATGATTTTTAAATTTTACGGCTCTACGTTATAAACTTGTGTGAAGCACTTGGGGGTTCAAATTGCTCACCAAAGATCTAGAAAAGTTCCTTAGGGGGTCTAGTTTCCAAAATGGGTCATTTGTGGGGGGTTTCCACTGTTTAGGCACATCAGGGGCTCTCCAAATGCAACATGGCATCCAATCTCAATTCCAGCCAATTTGGTTGGAAAAAGTCAAATGGTGCTCCTTCCATTCCGAGCTCTGCCGTGCGCCCAAACAGTGGTTCCACCAACATATGGGGTATCAGCGTACTCAGGACAAATTGGACAACAACTTATGTGGTCCAATTTCTCCTGTTACCCTTGAGAAAATAAAAATTAGTGACTAAAAATAATTTTTGTGGGAAAAAAATAGGATTTTTTATTTTCATGCCCGGGCATTATAAACTTGTGTGAAGCACTTGGGGTTCAAAGTGCTCACCAAAGATCTAGATAAGTTCCTTAGGGGGTCTAGTTTCCAAAATAGGGTCATTTGTGGGGGGTTTCCACTGTTTAGGCACATCAGGGGCTCTCCAAATGCAACATGGCATCCAATCTCATTTCCAGCCAATTTTGGTTGGAAAAAGTCAAATGGTGCTCCTTCCATTCCGAGCTCTGCCGTGCGCCCAAACAGTGGTTCCCACCACATATTGGGGTATCAGCGTACTCAGGACAAATTGGACAACAACATATGTGGTCCAATTTCTCCTGTTACCCTTGAGAAAATAAAAAATTAGTGACTAAAATATAATTTTTGTGGGAAAAAAATAGGATTTTTTATTTTCATGCCCGGGCATTATAAACTTGTGTGAAGCACTTGGGGGTTCAAAGTGCTCACCAAAGATCTAGATAAGTTCCTTAGGGGGTATAGTTTCCAAAATGGGGTCACTTGTGGGGGTTTCCACTGTTTAGGCTCATCTGGGGCACTGCAAACGGAACATGACCCCCATCAACGTCTGCATTCCAAAACGTTACTACTTCCTTTCCAAGCCCTGCCGTGCACCCAAACAGTTCCCCCCCCACATATGGGGTATCAGCGTACTCAGGACAAATTGGACAACAACTTTTGGGGTCCAATTTCCTTGAGAAAATTCAAAAATTTGGGACTAAAAAAATCATTTTTGTGGAAAATTGTTTTTTTTTTTTTTCACACCCAGGCATTATAAGCTTTTGTGAAACACTTGGGAGTTCAAAGTGCTCACAACAGATCTAGATAAGTACCTTAGGGGGTCTAGTTTCCAAAATGGTGTCACTTGTGCGGGTTTCCACTGTTTAGGCGCATCAGGGGCTCTCCAAACACGACATGGCGTCCAATCTCAATTCCAGCCAATTTTAGTTTGAAAAAGTCAAACGGCGCTCCTTCCCTTACGAGCTCTGCCGTGTGCCCAAACAGTGGTTTTCCCCCACATATTGGGTATTGGCGTACTCAGGAGAAATTGCATAACAACCTTATCTGTCCATTTTCTCCTTTTACCCTTGTGAAAATAAAAAAAAAGTTTGTAAAAGATCATTTTTGTGGCTAAAAAGTTAAATATTCATTTTTTCCTTCCACGTTGCTTTAGTTCCTGTGAAGTACCTGAAGGGTTAATAATCTTCTTGAATGTGGTTTTGAGTACCTTGAGGGGTGCAGTTTTTAGAATGGTGTCACTTTTGGGTATTTTCTGCCATATAGACCCCTCAAAGTGACTTCAAATGAGAGGTGGTCCCTAAAAAAAATGGCTTTGTAAATTTTGTTGTAAAAATGAGAAATCGCTGGTCAACTTTTAACCCTTATAACTTCCTAACAAAAAAAAATTTTGGTTCCAAAATTGTGCTGATGTAAAGTAGACATGTGGGAAATGTTATTTCTTAACTATTTTATGTGACATATTTCTCTGTTTTAAGGGAATAAAAATTCAAAGTTTGAAAATTGCAAAATTTTAAAAATTTTCGCCATATTTGCGGTTTTTTCAAAAATAAACGCAAGTTATATCGAAGAAATTTTACTTCTAACGTGAAGTACAATATGTCACGAGAAAACAATCTCAGAATCGCGAAGATCCGTTGAAGCGTTCCAGAGTTATAACCTCATAAAGAGACAGTGGTCAGAATTGTAAAAATTGGCCCGGTCATTAACGTGCAAACCACCCTTGGGGGTGAAGGGGTTAAAATAAATATAATCTATTAGTGTGACGCGCTTCCATCCGTATCCAATACATTGGTTGCAAACACTATAGAAGTAGACAAAGGAGTAGCCTTTCACAGATTGTGAACAGTTGTGTTTCAGTGTTCACTTCAGTCTGTGTTTTTTATTTTTTGAGTGCACATCACGCTCCAGTTACTTGTTCAAGCACTGCTGCTTGTACTCTGCTGAGCGTGTCTCAGTTCCTCATCCTTGTCATTTCTCTCCAATTGGTTCTGCTCCATTCCATTTAAAATAAATATAATCTATTAGTGTGACGCGCTTCCATCCGTATCCAATACATTGGTTGCAAACACTATAGAAGTAGACAAAGGAGTAGCCTTTCACAGTTTGTGAACAGTTGTGTTTCAGTGTTCACTTCAGTCTGTGTTTTTTTATTTTTTGAGTGCACATCACGCTCCAGTTACTTGTTCAAGCACTGCTGCTTGTACTCTGCTGAGCGTGTCTCAGTTCCTCATCCTTGTCATTTCTCTCCAATTGGTTCTGCTCCATTCCATTTAAAATAAATATAATCTATTAGTGTGACGCGCTTCCATCCGTATCCAATACATTGGTTGCAAACACTATAGAAGTAGACAAAGGAGTAGCCTTTCACAGATTGTGAACAGTTGTGTTTCAGTGTTCACTTCAGTCTGTGTTTTTTATTTTTTGAGTGCACATCACGCTCCAGTTACTTGTTCAAGCACTGCTGCTTGTACTCTGCTGAGCGTGTCTCAGTTCCTCATCCTTGTCATTTCTCTCCAATTGGTTCTGCTCCATTCCATTTAAAATAAATATAATCTATTAGTGTGACGCGCTTCCATCCGTATCCAATACATTGGTTGCAAACACTATAGAAGTAGACAAAGGAGTAGCCTTTCACAGATTGTGAACAGTTGTGTTTCAGTGTTCACTTCAGTCTGTGTTTTTTATTTTTTGAGTGCACATCACGCTCCAGTTACTTGTTCAAGCACTGCTGCTTGTACTCTGCTGAGCGTGTCTCAGTTCCTCATCCTTGTCATTTCTCTCCAATTGGTTCTGCTCCATTCCATTTAAAATAAATATAATCTATTAGTGTGACGCGCTTCCATCCGTATCCAATACATTGGTTGCAAACACTATAGAAGTAGACAAAGGAGTAGCCTTTCACAGATTGTGAACAGTTGTGTTTCAGTGTTCACTTCAGTCTCTGCGTAATAACCACACTTAGGCTTTATAACTTTTCTGACTTTCTTTATCAATCTACCAAGATGAAGAAGTCAGTGAGTAAGGCACGTGGTCGTGGCCGTGGAGTTTCAGCAGGGAGAGGACGTGGGGATTCTGTGGCTGCTGCCGCCCTCAGTGACACAGCATCCACCATTTATCCCCGTGAGCGTTCCTTTATGCGCACTTTGGTAGGAGCTCGGCGTGCCCCCCTGCTGCGGGAAGAACAAATTGAAGCCGTTGTTGGTTGGATGGCAGCCAATGCATCAACTTCAATTCCTTCCACCTCCTCTCAGGAACACAACACTGTTGAGCAACCATCTGTCTGTTCACCGCCTGTCAAATTGCCCAGGCAGTCAGAGAGTTCTGTACAGGAGCCAGCTGAGTCTCTGCTTCTGTTCTCAGAATCTGTTGGCTCGCAAACACGGGCACAGGCAAGCAGCATTCTGCAATTTGAAGAAGAGGGAGTATGCAGTGATGCGCAACAGCTGTGTCTCTCTCAATCTGAAGAGGCGGGTGAGCCAGTGCCGATGGACAGCACACCGCAGAACGCATCTCATGATGATGATGAGACTCAGGTGCCAGGTTTTGTGGAGCATGGTGCTGCCCAGACCATCCAACAGCAGCAGGTGTTGGAAGAGGGTAGTGGAGATGATGAAGTCCGAGACCCAACATGGCGTGAGCAACAGGAAGGTGGTGGGAGCAGCTCTGAGGAAGAGATTGGCCCAACGGTACAAAGAGGAGGGAGAGGTAGGCTGCAGACTCGCTTGCCTGTAGCCTCCAGTTTGGCACCTGTTGGGAGCAGTTCTCTTACAAATGTCAAAATTGGCGCTCCCATGACTTGCACTGCGTGGTCCTTTTTTGACAGACTTGTAGATGATATTTGCTATGTTCAATGCAAGCTGTGTAAGCAAAAAGTTAAAAGAGGTAAAAATATCAGTAACCTGAATACCACAAATATGTGGAAACATGTACGGACAAAGCACGTAGCTGAGTTACAAAGACACACTGGAGATGTAGGCCAACCTACAGCAGCACCTACATCTTCAGGTCGTGTTGGAGCCTCTACCTCCAGCTCACACACCTGGTTCGGCTTCCTCACAGGATCTCCATGGAAGAACCTCGGTCACTGTTGTCCATAGACAAACTGTTATTCCACCCACAGCAGCAAGTTCACAGTCATCATCACACTCCCAGACCACAAAACAGCCATCGGTACCACAGGCATGGGATAAAAGATGGCCATACTCGGCAAACCATCCACGAGCACAGGCTCTGGATGCTGGCATTGCAAAACTCCTGTCCCTTGAAATGCTGTCATTCAGGCTGGTGGAGACTGACAGTTTCAGGAACTTAATGGCATTGGCAGTCCCACAATATAATGTGCCAAGCCGATTTTATTTCAGCAGGCAAGCCGTCCCTGCTCTGCAAAAACATGTCGAGGGAAACATTAAAAATGCGCTACTAAACGCCGTCAGTAGCAGGGTCCACCTGACCACCGATGCGTGGACCAGTACCCATGGCCAGGGACGATACCTTTCCCTCACTGCCCATTGGGTCAATGTTGTGGAGCCGGGTACAGATCTTGCCAGTGGCGCTGTACGTGTTCTGCCAACTCCAAGGATTGCAGGAATCCAGTCTGTACACATTGATTCCTCCTCCTACTCCAGTTCCTCAGAATCATCGCTGCACGAGCCGTCACGGTATACCTCCACATGGACCCGTGAACGCTTACCTGTTGCGACCGATATGAGCACAGCCGTGGCCAAACGTCAACAGGCCGTCCTGAAATTAATTTCCATGGGGAATCGAAGCCACACAGCGCAGGAGCTCTGGGATGCCATCAAGCAGGAGAGCGACGTGTGGTTTTTGTCAGCTAATCTCCAGCCAGGCTTGGTAGTGTGTGACAATGGCCGAAATCTGGTGGCAGCTCTGGGCCTTGGCAACCTCACTCACATACCATGTCTGGCACATGTGCTCAACTTGGTCGTGCAGAGTTTTTTGAGGGACTATCCGGATCTTGATGCACTGCTGCACAAGGTCCGCCTAGAGTGCGCTCACTTGCGACGTTCCAGCATGGCCAGATCGCGCATTGCAGCTCTGCAAGTCAGATTTCGCCTTCCTGAACATCGCATCATATGTGACGTACCCACCAGGTGGAATTCCACGTTACATATGTTGGAGCGGTTGTGTGAGCAGCAGCCAGCAGTAATGGAGTATCAGCTGCAACAGGCGCAATCAACTCGCAATTTGCGCCGTTCACACTTCACCACTACTGAGTGGGCCTCTATGAAGGACATCTGCGATGTTTTGCGTGCGTTTGATGTCTCAACGCGGATGGCGAGTGCAGATGATGCACTAGTCAGCATGACTGTCCCCCTTATCTGCCTGCTTCAGAAATCACTGAAAGCACTAAAGGAAGAGGTTTTGGAAGAGGTGGAGGATGAGGAGTCACAAATTAAATTACCTTCAGGACAGTCAGCGCAACGTGGTTCCTCACAAAGGGCTGGGCAGGGCTCACTTTGTGAGGAGGATGAGGAGGAGGAGGAGTCAATGGAGGAGGAAGAAATCCCTACAGAGGGAGGTACACAACGCTCTAGTCAGTATGTAGAGCGAGGGTGGGGTGATGCAGAGGAGGCAGAGATGATGCCTCTTCCAGAGGACAGCCTTTGTTGGCCAGTTGGGAGTCTGCAGCACATGGTTGATTTCATGCTTCAGTGCCTGAGAAACGACCGCCGCATCGCCCACATTCTCACCACGTCAGATTATTGGGTGTACACCCTCCTAGACCCTCGCTACCGGGACAACTTACAAACCCTCATCACACGGTGAACCGGGACCGTAAAATGCAGGAGTACCAAGACACACTGGTGCAATCCATACTGTTGTACATTCCAGCCGAGAGAGCTGCTGCTGCTACTGCTTTACAAAGCAGCTCTGTGCGTCGAGGCAGTGTAGACACCTCTACAACAAGAGGGAGCACAAGCAGCG
>JARQOD010000006.1:278490537-278543374 GCA_033576555.1 Oophaga sylvatica | reverse complement strand
TTCTTGTAAAAAACCTCTTTTAATTAAAATGGGCAAAACCCCAACATTACCAAAAAACATGGCCTTTCTTGCCTAACACAAAAAAAAAGATAAAGCTAATAATACTTATTTCTGCGAATTCGCCCACAGGGGAACACTCAAAGTTTTCCCACTCCCCTGACTTCCCCGCTGGAGTCTTTCCTCCCCACACAACAAAAAAAAAAAACAGTGGCTGCACATTTAACTTCCCCAACCACACCTTAGTGGAATAGGGTGATAACCCCAATCCTAAACCTACTCCAAAACCCAAACCCTTAAAAATGCTGGTTAACCCCTTCACACAAATATGCTGGAGAAAACTTATGGGTTTCAGATCACGGAAGAAAAAAAATTTTTGTGACACAATCTCCCCCAACTCAGTGACAGACCATCACTATAATAATAAAACATATAATATATGTAATATATTAGTGACTTCCCACACTTGTGTGATGGGATCACTCGCTTTGCTGGTCTTCGAGGTAAACACTGGCACCTCAGGGTTTAAAACAATAGCCCCTTTTCGTTTATTTACGCAAATTTACACAAAAATACAGTCTTTCTCCCCAAAAATACTTCTCCCTGACCCCCGACAGCATTCAGTTTCAAACCGTTCCCCTTTGGCATCGCCACACAGTTTCCCGGAGACCTCTTTCCTCAGAGGTATCCAGCAAAACCCAAACATCTCTTTTTTACCAATATTTCTCACACTTGAACACAGTCTTCATGACCCCGGTCATCACACCACAGACCCTGTCGTCACCTGTTGGCCACGCGGTTCCCGGATCCCTCAATCTCAAGGTAACCAACCCACACTTCCACTTCACTCTGACCCCGGGCAGGTCACCATGGTTTTCAAAAACCTTCCATTCCGCGGCCAACTCACCACCTTGCTTCCCCAGTCTGTGAAACCCATCCACCCTGGACGTCAGGGCTCTGCCAGACGACAGACCCCAACACACTCACAGACCCCCTTCACGTCTCAGACACCCTCACCATGTGCCAAACACTTTCCTTACTACCTATACCACTCCCCCTGCTGAGGTATGGACACATGGTCTGGTCAAAAGCAAAAGACCTCTCAAAGGTCCCAAAAAATCACAACACCAGTGGGCGGTGTATTTGGTTAGCCAACCCCCCACTCACCAGCCAACCCTGTAACCACCCTAAAAATGAACACAACTTTTAATGGGACTACGTCTTTCCATCCAAATCAACGCCTCCATGCATTCTTGGGGAGCATATGCAGCGCCCCCTAGCTGCAGCAAGGTCCTACACCACATACCTTCCCCCTCTTTCAAACTTGTGGGGTTGAACACTTATTCCAAACCGGGGCCTTTAGACGGGCAACCCATGCACCTTGCCCTACAAGTGAGGGGACCGTCTGTCGTTTTGGGTATCTTCAACTCACCCCTTTGTTAGGCCCCTCCGCCCCCAGCGGTCAGTATTCGGCCTTGTCTTTCTGCTGGGGAAATCAGACCCTTTTTAATCAACCCACTCTCCACTGTGCCCCTTCAACGCTTTTCTTTCCAGGCCGCCTCCTGCGTTGTTGTTGCTTAGTTTTGAGCGATACGATAATGCAAATGGCTATCGCCGATATTACTCTATCGGCCTTTCGATAATTCGTTTCGATATTTTCGTCTTATCGAATACCGAATCGGATTTGTCACTTTACTTGAGTGTCCGTCGGTCGGGTCTGTCAGGAGTCAGCGCACTTACCTGGCAGAAGAACTCCGGCGGTCACTCCTGCCCCTGCTTGAGGCCGCCATTATCTTCTCCCCTGGCGGTCACATGCAGTTTTTTTGCGATAACTGCATACTGCAGGGTAATCCCGGCCGTAAAGCATCGTCCGATACGTCACCGCCGGGAAGCAGGTAATCACGGCGCGCCGGGATGCAGGCTCTGCTGTCATTCTGATGTAGCAGAGCTGGATCGTCGTGGGGGCACTCTTACTATGGACTGCGTCGGTCAGGGGTTATTTTTTTTTTTTTTTTTTTTCATTTTTTTACAGGAGATCGATGGGGTCGCAGCGGATGAGACAGTAATAAAAGAAATGAAAACTGTGTTTTTTTTTTTTTTATTAAAATAAAAAAATTTTTTTGGAACATTACACCGTCCCGGGTACATAAACAATTTAACTATTTATTTACAACAGGGACCCTTCCGGTTATTTAGACTTCTTTGGCAGGGTGTTACAGGTACCCCCCCTGGTACTCTTCTGGTGCTTGCCCAAACATCCGAACACCCAAGGGCCACCAGGACCTGATGACGTCGTGTGGCCTGTACGCAAGTGTGACCCCATCTGGGTCTGTGTGGCCACCTCTTTCATCTCTCTCCGGGTCGGAGCCCTATTCCGGACTGTACGAACCCCAGGGGCCTAACAGGCGCCGGGTACGGCCAGCTATCTTTCATGTCCATAGCTGGGCTGCTAGGAACCACCCGAGGGAGGCTGGGGAGATTTTACGGCGTGGGTGGGCACTTTTGCAGAGGCCTGGATGTGGGAGCTGAAGGCTTCGGGGTCTCACAGGTTCCGCACACTGGGGAGTAGGGGTCGCACCTGGTAACCCTTTTGGGCGTACCCACCCATTGTAACCCCAGTGTCGGGTGTAAGTCACCAATCCCTGGCACAGGTCCCTCCCCGGGTGCCTTCTGGAGGTGGGGCCTCCACGTCCCGCCGGGTTCACAAAGACTTCTAAATAAAGTCCAGGCTCCTTGATAAGCCCCACCCACCTTCAATTTTTAAAACTCCGTTCCCGCCCCCTTAGCCGCGGCCATCAGGTTCCTTTATCCTTTCTTCCGGTCCTTATCTCCCGGTCCCCTTTTTCCAGGTGACTTGGGGAAGTTTGGGTTTTTCCCCGCGCCCCTTTTGTCGCTCGCTTCCCCTCCAACGTCCCACCTTCCTCCACGCCGATTGTAATTCCCTCCACCAATTGCTCCATGTCTCCACCATTTCCACTGCAGCTACAGTGTCCCGTTTGCGGCAGCTCTCCTGTCACCCTCCAGCCGGCGGCGCTCCCTGCGGAGGAAGCAGACGGCTCTAAATCAGAGACAGTCGGGGCCCGGGACAGGCAGGTAGTGCTCTGTGCCTGCGCGGCCCTCCTCCATGAGGACGGGTTCGCTTCTCTGTCCAGCGACCGGGGCAGACGCGGGATCGGGTCGCTGACGGGGCTGCGGTTTTTGCAGGAACGGGTCCTCCACTGGACAACGTCAACCGGATCACATTGCAAGGGCTCCTCTACTATAACGGATGCCTCACTTCCGGTACAGACACTTCAGGTAAGAGGATTGGCGCCGCTCCAAGTTTATTTTTAGGGCACGCCAGCTGGCTTCCATCCTGGCGACCTCCTCCCGGGCCGGGCCAGGCCTCTCAGGGTATCCTCCGCTTCTTGCAGCGTAGGAGGGTTTACAGGCCGGGGTGCCCAACGGTGATTCCGTGGCGATCGGGTCGCTTTCCGTGGGGGGAGAGCTCTGACTGCTCCATCCCTTCCCACTTCTGCTCGTCGTGTCCATTAGCCATCTCTGCCAAGTCACATGTGTCATATCTGGAGAGGGCCCCTCTTTTGTAGGGAGGCGGGACCTCCCACACTGAGGAGGATGAGGAGGCGGAACTCCAGAGCTGTGGGGCACGATGTTACATTGCAGTACCATTTACAGTGGGGCGGCCATCGTTTTCACGCCACTGAGTGAGTGACACCAATGAAGAGCACGCCCTTCTTCTTCACCAGTGCCTCGTCGTGACGCACATATGGGCGGAAAAATGGCAATACATTCTCTGATGATTTTAGCAATTCTCAAGCACAAAACCAGTGCAATTCAGGCACACAGGACTCGCTATATAGCGAGCTACAGAATCCTGTTCGTGACGCCCAAGTTGAGTCGCACAGAGCCAGAGGTTTTCGGGGTACTCGGCACCGAGCCCGTCGACTTCTATGGGGTATGTCACGTCTTTACCCGGCAATTGAATTAGAGTCGATTTTACTATGTAGAAGTGTATAAACTATAAATATATGTATATATATATATGTCACAATGACATGTATATATATATATAATATATATATGTATTCTATGTGTGTATATTTTGTGTTTACAACGAAAGAAAGGGTTTTTTTTGTTGCGATATTTTGTTCCCATAGACTTACAATGGGACTTCCGGTATCGAAATCGGATATCGACGATATTTAGTGCTATCGGCGATACAATTTCGATACGATATTTTTAGATATCGAGCAATATCGCTCAACACTAGTTGTCATGAGTCCATCGTCCAGTCGAACCTACTGGTTGATCTGAGTCTGACCCTCTGTCCTTTCTTCTGCTACAGGGTCTCCCACTTAGGTTAATCAGCCCTGAGCTAACAGGTGTCATCTCCTCTAACCCTCATTGTTTCAGATCGCCTTCTGCCAGTCCCCAGAGAAGCCTCTCGTCTCTACATATCTTGGGCTGGAAGCAGTCGCCATCTTCGTTCCACCTCCTGTAGCTGTACCTTAATCTGCTTTCTTTCCCAGATCAGTTGCTCTACCTCTCGTATGTACGTCACTCGATATTCCAAGAGCATTCGGATGTTCTTAAGGCTCTCCACTGAGCCCACGATGACGAATGGAACCATCTCTTCTTCACCAGCCACCTTGATCTCGCCATCAGCTGGAATCCTCACTCTCACCACACCGGAACGATTCACTAGTTCCTGAATCACCTTTCCAAGTCTTCCAATGACTTTCCCCACCAGATTTCTGGGTACCGGAATTATGTCTTCTGCAAAGCCCAGCCAACTATGAGCTTCCTTCGCCAGCTCCAGGCGTCGAGCAGCTTTCATATTACCCAACATGATCATCTGTTTCGTACGTAGACATTGAAGATGCATATCCTTCAGGACAGCCACCTACTTCTCTGTGACTTCCCTATCCGCCAGTATCACCAACTGGTTCGTCTCTGGGGCCCAGTTCACACTATAGGCTTTTACTGCCTTTTTAAAGGCCTCATGCACACCCTCGCTGGCACAGGCTTCTCGCATGTCTTCGGGTATCTCCATCACGCACTTAAAGAGCGAAGTCTCATTCTTTTCCTGAGATTTACATTCTTCAAGACCCCTTGCCAAGATGGGCAGTGGCAGCTCCGCCTTGTTATCACTCAGGCATGGCCACTGTAAGTCTTCGACCACCAACTTCTCCTCCTGCAGAAGACCTCTTACTGCTTCTCTGAGCACCTCCATGTCTTCTCTTAAGGCCTTATTCACACTTTGCCACATTGACAGGTGACCTCTGAGCTCAAAGACTTCCTTCTCCAGCACATCCACTCTTTGCTCAGCAGTTTGTCTCAGGCCTTTTCTTGTTCGATATCCTCTTTCCTTATCTTTAATACGGCCTGTAAATAAGCCACCTTGTGCTTTGCTCGAGACAACCTTTTAGCAAGGTCCTGGCACTCCTGTGCTTTCTCTCCATACTGAGCCTTGACTGCTGCAAACTCGGACTCCAGGTGGAGCACCCTCTCCAATTGCACTGAGTTGGCGACTTCCGTATCCGACCCCTTCAAACTTTCTTGAGGCTCTGCTCGGTCATCCTCAGGTACCTCTTGATCTTTGTACCTTCAGAGAGCTCCACACTCTCCAGCTCTTCAGTAACAGGTTCTTCTTTATTGACCTCCTCAATGGGTGCAATTTGCTCATGCTCTTTGTACCCTTTACATCTCCGTCGACGGGAGGACTTTCCCTCCTTGTGGGGGCCTTCCTTACTGTACTCCCTTTCTAACTTACAGTAGAGTCACAGTCACCCTCGGAGTCTGAGTCACATCCCACAGTATGGTGAACCCTTCTGTTACCCTCTAATTGGGTGTCTGCTGCAGACGTTTTATCTACCACATCACCATCAGTCATTCGGTGGTATACATCAAGAGACATCAGGTCCGTAAGTTGGGCAGATGCACGCTTAACCCTTGCGTCACCGTCTGAATGGGAGTCACCACCACTTGGTCAGTCATCCTCTGCTAAGTCACCGAGTTGGTCAGACCCGTCCACTTTGGGAGGCGTCACTGTACCAATACCCGCTATACCAACAGTAGAGAGGCCTCCCTCCTCCTGCTGTAGAGGAACTCCCCTCTCCCACAAGTCGGAGAACAGTTTAGAGTCCCGACCTATAACTACTGGGCAAGACAAATTCGGGACTATAGCAACATCCTGTCCCGCAATGTCCCAGCCTGTCTGAAAGATTACCCTGGCCACTGGATAATCCTTAGTGCCCCGTGGTTGCAGGTGACCCCGACCTTTCTACAGGGTATTGAAATCCCTCAGGTGCAACCCTCACTAGAGTCACCAGGCTCCCAGAGTCGACCAGACCAACCACATCTTCATTATTTATCTGTAGGGCACACCCTCGTAGCATCGTTCCGGGTGGGTAGTTCATAAGGCAGACTGTACACACATAGTACATTTGCCCCTGGCAACAGTTTGTCGGCACCAACCCTTTAACGTTGGGATGCTCCACCCCCTTTTTGGCAATCATCCTTGCTGGGTTACTGCCCCTTTTAGGCCACCACCCCTTTTAGGTACACCATCCCACTCTGGGATACACCCTGTGGACTCCCCCACGGCTTTCGCAGGCCCCAGTCCCACAGTAGAGTTTTGTCTTTCGGGCTTGTACTGGCCCTTTAAGAGTTTGTGTGACCTGGTTCACACTGTCCTACTATGACACCACACCAGCTCCTGCTGGCACCGCAACAGCTCCTGCTGCAGCCACAACTCACCGGCACCTCCAGATGCCGCTCACAAGCTGCTGTGGCTGTTACTGCAGCTCCTGCTGCTGCAGAACCTATTACTGCAACTGTAGCTCCCGCTACCAAAAGTCTCTGCACGGCTCCGCACCGTCAACTTCGTGGACCCGCTGATCCACAGCAAAAACCTTTGTAACCCCGCCGAGTTACAGCCAGACGTCTTCGTAGCCCCACCGAGCCACAGCAAGTTGAAAAAAGAAAAAAGAAATCATTTACTTGCCGATCCACAGAAAAAAAAACCCCTGCACACGTGCTTCTTGGGCCGCTGTTAGCATTCTAAGGCCGGGATCACACATGTGAGACACACGGCTGAGTCTCGCATGTGAAATCCCAGCTCTGGCACCGGCACTCGGGAGTGGAGTGTGCGGCTGCATGTAGTTATATGCAGCCGCTCGCTCCACTCCTGAGTGCCGGCGCCAGAGCTGGGATTTCACATGCGAGAATCAGCCGTGTTTTTCGCATGTGTGATCCCGGCCTAACACCAATTGTGACAATCCACACTGTGTGTGGACGGGGATCACTCGCTTTGCTGGTCTTCGAGGTAAACACTGGCACGCTCAGGGTTAAAACAATAGTCCATTTCTTTTATTACAGCAAACTTGACACAAAAATACAGTCTTTCTCTCATAATACTTCTCTCTGATCCCGATCAGCATACCACGGTTTTCAAGACTGTTACCTGTTGGCATCGGCCACACAGGTTTCCGGAGACCTCTTGTCCTCAGAGGTATCCAGCAAACACCAAACAGTCTCTTGCTTACCAATACTTCTCACGACTTGAACACAGTCTTCATGACCCCGGTCATCACACCACAGACTCCTGTCTGTCACCTGTTGGCCACGCAGGTTCCCGGATCCCTCAATCTCAGAGGTATCCAATCCACACTTCTCACTTCACTCTGACCCCGGTCAGTGTCACCATGGTTTTCAAGACCTTCCATTCCGCTGGCTCAAGCTCACCAGCCTTGCTTCCCCAGTCTGTGCAACATCCATCCTGGACATCAGGGAGCTCTGTCCAGACTGACAGACTCCCAACACACTCACAGACTCTTCACAGTCTCAAACTACCCTCACCATGTGCCAAACACTTCCTTACATACCTATAGCCACTCCCCTGCTGAGGTATGGAGCACATGGTCTGGTCACATGCACATGACCTCATCACAAGTCCTCAAAAAACTCACAACCAACAGTGGGCGGTGTATGTGTGGTTAGCCAGTCCCACCCAGCTCACCAGCCAACCCTGTAAGCCACCTTAGAAAATGAACACAACTCTTATGGGACTACCATTCCCAGAATAACATTACCTTGGCTTGCAGAGCAGAGGAGCTCTGCTACACATACCTTCCATTTACAACAATGTTGTGGACTGTCTTTTCATCCAAATCACGCCTCCATGCATATCTTGAGGAGCATATACAGTGCCCCCTAGCTGCAGCAAGGGTCACCACACCACAATATATATATATTTACACACGTGGTCAAAATTGTTGGTACCCCTCGTTTAATGACAGAAAACACACAATGGTGACAGAAAAAACTTGAATCTGACAAAAGTAATAATAAATCAAAAATCTATGAAAATGATCAAATGAAAGTCAGACATTGCTTTTCAACCATGCTTCTACAGAATTTAAAAAAAAAATCATGAAATAGGCCTGGACAGAAATGATGGTACCCTTAACTTAATATTTTGTTGTACAACCTTTTGAGGCAATCACTGCAATCAAACGATTTCTGTAACTGTCAATGAGACTTCTGTACCTCTCGACAGGTATTATGGCCCACTCCTCAAGAGCAAACTGCTCCAGTTGTATCGTGTTTGAAGGTTGCCTTTTCCAGACGGCATGTTTCAGCTCTTTTCAAAGATGCTCAATAGGATTTAGGTCAGGGCTCATAGAAGGTCACTTATATGCTTCATTTTTCTGTCTGTGAACATAGAGCTGATTTGCCTTGCCAAAAAGTTTCATTTTTGTCTTATCTGTCCATAGGACATTCTCCCAGAAGCTTTGTGGCTTGTCAACATGTAGTTTGGCAAATTCCAGTCTGGCTTTTAATGATTTTTTTTCAACAATGTTTTCCTCCATGGTCGTCTCCCATGAAGTCCACTTTGGCTTACACAACGACGGATGGTGTGATCTGACACTGATGTTCCTTGAACTTGAAGTTCACCTTTAATCTGTTTAGACGTCTTTCTGGGCTCTTTTGTTACCGTTCGTATTATCCTTCTTTTTGATTTGTCATCAATTTTCCTCCTGCGGCCACATTTGGGGAGGTTTGCTACAGTCTCATGGAGCTAAAATTTATGAATAATATGTGCAACTGTAGTCACAGGAACATCAAGCTGCTTGGAGATGGTCTTATAACTTTTACGTTTAACATGTTTGCCTATCATTTTCTTTCTAATCTCCTGAGACCACTCCTTCCCTCGCTTTCTCTGGTCCATGTTGAGTGTGATACACACCATGTCACCAAACAGTACAGTGAGTGTCTGTAGCCCTTTATACAAGCCCACTCACTGATTACAAGATTGTAGACACCTGTGATACTAATTAGTGGACACACTTTGATTTAACATGTCCCTTTTGTCACATTATTTTCAGGGGTACCATCATTTCTGTCCAGGCCTATTTCATGAGTTTTATTTTAAAAAAAATTCTGTGAGAAGTATGGTTGAAAAGCAATGTGTGACGTTCATTTGTTCATTTTCATAGATTTTTTATTTATTATTACTTTTGTCAAATTCAAGTGATTTCTGTCACCATTGTGGGATTTTCTGTCATTAAATGATGGGTACCAACAATTTTGACCTTGTGTGTATATAGTATTATCACTTTTGTTGCCAGCGGTTTACACATTAACGGCTGTGTGAGTTATTTAGATGGCACACCAAATTTACACTGCTATACAAGCTGTACACTGACAACTTTACTTTGTAACACAGTGTCAGATCTTCAGTGTTGTCCCTTGAAATGATATAATAAAATATTTACAAAAATGTGAGAGGTGTACTCACTTTTGTCATATATGGCATGTGCTTTGTTATTGAATTTGTATGATTTAGGTATATTGTAAATACTTAGTCAACTTTTTTAAACATAACACATTATTAAACAGACATTTTTACTAATGATTTATTGTAAAATCTCAGAAAAACATTTTTATCTTGCAATTGCCTTCTTATTTTGTCTAGGAAAATAATAAATGGATCAATTAATTACATTCTCTCCGCAGAATATAATCAACTTCTCCGGCAACAGAAGCTGTATTTTACATTCACTCATTAAATAAAACAAAACATGAACTTTTTTTCCTCCCATACAATAGACTTTGAAATAAAATGCACAGTGTTAGTTCAAAAGAATTTTAAAAGCAATGAAAACCTCAAATAGAATCAAGAGTTTGATGGAATAGAAATGATAATGCTTAAAATGTATCTAAGTCTTTTCAGGCGTCTTAAATTTCCAAATGACCTTGACATATGAAGGACATTTTTTTAATAAACAATAATTATACATAAAAGGCTGTTACTTCAAGTAATTTAAACAGATTCTTTTGCAGCATTCATCTAGGCTATGAAGACAATTCTTTGCAGCAATTGTAAATTTCCTTCCCTTCCTTAAAAACCTATTGTTCGCCTGCAGAAGTTAAACTATAATGTAGGTAGGTTCTTTGAAAGAAGACATGTACATAATTATAATGCTTTCTTCCTCCTCCTCATTTGGTGGATTCAATTATACTTTCGGCTTGGCATTTGCTATGTAATTATGCAAAATGTTTGTGTAAAATGAATAGGGAAGAGTTCGGTAAGAACGAGGATGCGCAAAAATAATCTCAATAAATCGTGTATGCCAAAAAAGGTGAAAAAAAAGATAGTTTTCTTAAAACAAGACAGAAAGATGTTGCTGCTTAAAACTGCTAATCATTGTAAATGACCAGAAAGACCAGAACATTCCTATCAAGAACAAAACAATAAATGTAGTGTACCCTGCAGAAAATGGCAAGGAGAGACAGCAAGGTGGAAGTAAAGTAAGCAGACTGGAAAGAAAAATGGAAATTAAGCCCAGCAAGGGGTCCGGCAGAGCCCTAAGAGAAGCAGGAAAATGAATGACTTTGTGATTTGATTTTTTTTTTAGCTGAATATAGTGGATGAACCAATATCAGCTGCTACTAAATGTGTCTTCTAATTTCATATCGGAAATTGCAGTGCTTATCTCTTTTAAAGATTGTGCTTTGAGATTTAAGGTTTTTTTTGTATGTATGTACATTAAATGAGTTTATACCTTTTATTAATTAAAATTTAGAGTAAAAATATTCTGCATTGTCTGCTCTTATTTTGTAATTGCAGATTCTTTTATTTTTTGCACATAGTTATGAAAACAGATATCTGCTCCTCTGCTTTGGGAATGAGCAGTTCAAAGATTTGCCTTACAGGAACCACACGGCCATAAGAAACCTTAAAACATCCTACTGACCAATGAGAAAGATTTAGGTATGCTCTTTGACATTGTGCAAAGGTCACTGTGAGAGGGGAAGAAGGAAAAGTACCTGAACAGTCCACATTATACACATATTACCAGGGGTGTGACCCTGTACAATCTGTCAGCACCTTTAGGTACTGAAATCTGGGGTGTAACCTAGTAATGCCAATTCATAAGAATTAATATGAGTGGGAAATATGACTTCAAAAATATCTGTGCATTGCTTCCTCCAGTCATATAGTCATTCACTTGAGAAAGCGGTGTCTAATACACGAAACATGCGTCGGGGCCTTGCCATTTGGCCCAGTGCTAGCTATAGTTTTCCTAATTTTTAGTAAGCTATGCCCTTCTTTACTTTGAATACAATGCCACTGGGCTTTGCTTACCATTAGAACTCATTGTCTATGTATGGGGCACATTTTACCTGAGCATAAAAGCTGCATGTATTATGAACAACTATGAGTTTATGTAGCATCTGTTAGTTGACACTGCTTGCTCGTCTATCTTTAATGCACTTTATTCACTTTTTCTACTTGTTACTTATAATTATACAATAAAAATTCTTTTAACCTATTTTCTCTGTATCCTACTGTACTTTATATGATATTTTACCAGGGTGTGACCCTGTACAATCAGTCAGCATCGTTAGGTACCGAAATCTGGAGCGTAAACTAGCAATGTCAATACCATACGTAAGAATAAATATGAGTGGGAAATGTGACTTCAAACATATCTGTTCATTGCTTCCTCTAGTCAAGTAGGACATACTATAACTGGAACTATTCATGGTCACCTTTCTTCCAGTGCGACCTTATAGCTTTGATTAAATTGTCACCCAACACAGCTTCACATGAATCTATTGGCAATTTTATTTTTCTTCTTCCACTAATGGTTATAATGTAAGTAGAGACATGTTAAAAACTGTATCACCATAGTGTATAGTGTCATGCCCATGAATTTAGGTATCTAAATAGCACTGACAGGTTCACTTTAAAGGGAATCTGTCACCAGGTTTGTGTTACTCCGTTTGAGAACCTACAATGAACAATTTGAGTTAAATGCCCCAATATCGTTTAGTCCAAATGCTGGATGGTCAGCTCAATGAACTAGACAATCACTTTTCATAAAGGTGTATCAAAAAATCTTTATTTGTGAAAAGTAACATATCAAAATCTTAGAAAGTTTTTCTAGATGAGTAGACATGGTGATGAACAATTAGACAGGACTCCTGAGCATAATGGTTATCTATTGGTACATATCACAAAACATCCTATTCAACGTAGATATCACACTGTCTCTGGAAAATTCATAAGACCCAGAATATGTAGGGGAATATCCCAGAAAAAAGCGGATATGCATATAGCTAAGTGTTGTGAACTTGTTGGAGACAATTTCTGAGCTGAGGCTCCCTCTAGTGGTTGCTGACGGTACTGAAGCTGTATATGACATGACCTCCTCACCTGACAGCGATGACTGGCAATCAGGAGCCACTGACTGGACTGATAAAAGGGAGCTGCCTTCCCATGATCCTCGCCGGTGATCAATTGTTGTTTCCTGGCTCATTTGGAAGTCTGCTGGTGTCTTGCCTTCATCTGCTACCTTCAGATAAGATATTTTCTGCTTTTTTCTATTGTGTTTGCTATTTCCATTTTTGTCTGCACCTTTGTGGAGGTTAGCCGGGTCCCCTCCTGTGGCCTGTGCTACTCTCTGTTTTTCAGTAGCCACTGTTATTTGTTCAATTGCTCTTTCCCTGCTTTTTGAGTGGCTGCGGGTTAGCCTTGTTCACACTGAGATCTGATTTAGTGGGTGGCGAGATCGTGTGATCTCAGCATTTTTTAAATCAGAAGTGTTGGAAGTTTTGCTAGGGTTTTGCTGGGTTGCAGATAGTATTCTGTCCTGTCCTGTCCTATTTAGGCAGTGTTTGGCCCCAGAGTTTGCTCACTTTATTTTCTGCCTGCGTCTGTGTTTCATCTTGTCTAACCGCCATTATATGTTTGGGGGCTGCCTATTCCTTTGGGGCTCTACTCCGGGGCAGTTAGCTTTTCTGTTTCTATCTTTAGGTGTAGCTAGCTCTCCGGCTGTGCCGAGGCGTCTAGGACCACCGTAGGTATGCTTCACGGCTGTTTCTAGTTGTGCTGTTAGTTTAGGGATCTGCAACCCATTAGTTTCCAACCTCTCAGGTGTTCGGCGGCCTTGCTGTGTTGCTTCTGTCCTCCTCAGTTACCAAATCATAACAGCTAAGTAAATACTACAAGACCTGGGTCCAATCAGTAACATGTAAAGTGCGGCCAATAGTGCTCCCAATAAGAAATCCTTACCCATGTTTCCCTCCTTTTCCATTTGTCCACAAGTTGATATTTTTAATAAGTTAGTGTTGGATGATTTCAGGACACTTCCTAGGAATAGGAATGGAGATAATCTTACCAAAATACAACATGGTGCCCAGAGGGAATTAAGTGATTTTAGGGATGTGGTCATTAAACCAGCGGATAAGGGGGGTAACGTGGTCATCTGGCCATCGATAATGTGTGAAAGGGAGGCATTACGACAGTTGAGGGATCGGAAGGCATACATTCAGTTACCCAATAGTCCGGTGGAGAAGTTCTCGGGACAGTTATTTGAGATATTGGATGGAGCACTAACACAGGGTGTAATTCCTAAAAAAATCTTTGATGGCCTTTTGGTTGAGAATCCGAAAATCCCCACCTTATATTTACTGCCTAAGGTTCATAAGGACCCTTTGATACCTCCTTGGCATCCAATTGTCTCTGGCATTAGAGGGCTGTATGATCCGATATGCAAATTTATAGATCGCTATTTGCAGCCTTTGGTGGAGACACTGCCCTCCTTTGTCAGGGACACTACGGACGTGCTTAGGAAAATTGATGGTCTTACTATGAATTCTGATATGTGCCTGGCTACTATAGATATTGAATCACTCTATACTAGCATCAGGCATTCGGATGGACTGGAAGCAATGGAGTTCTTTTTGGACATGAGTGATTTTGAGCCCGCACTGCGCTCCCTGATCCTGGAACTTTTGCAATTTGTATTAAAACATAATTTCTTTATCTTCAAAGACCGGTTCTTTTTACAACAGCGCGGCACTGCGATGGGCGCGATTTGTGCCGTCATACGCAAACCTATTTCTGGGTTTCTGGGAGAGGGAGGTTTTTCGGGGGCAGAGGGCTGGCTGCTTCCCAGGTGCAGTACTGGTGTAGGTTTATTGATGATGTTTTTATTATTTGGCGGGGCTTCGAGCCTGGTCTCTTGGACTTCATTCGTGAGCTCAATCAAAACAACTATAATATAAAACTCACATATAAAGTTGCCACCAGTGAAATTGACTTTCTTGACGTTAAAATTATTATTGGGGCATCTAACTGAAATTGTTTGTTGTAGGTTTGCATTAATTATGAGTTGCCCTCACTTGTTTTTTATAGTATTCTTTGTGACTTGGTGATCATTTCTGGTATTTTATGCTTTGTTAAATATACTCTGTCTGAGAGCAGCATATTGTAGGGGCATACACCTTGATTCCAGCGATGTATCACTTACTGGGATGCTTCCTGCAATTTTTCTTAGAAACTAATTTACTTGCTACAGCTCTATCAGCTGAGCTCTGCATGACCAAGCCCACACCACTGATTGGCAGCTTTTTGTGTACACTGTGCATAGGCAGAAAGTTGACAATCAGCTGTGGGGGTGGGGTTACACAGAGCTCATGAATATAGAGGAATATACGGCAGAAGGTTTAGCAGTTCTATAGTAATAATCTTCAAACGATAAATCAGTGATTTTGTAAAAACTACTAGTAAGTGATACATACCTGGAATCAAGGTCTGTACTCTTACTGTCTGGTGACATATTTCCTTTAAATTTTGCAGTAGAGGTGTTACCTTTCATTTTAATCCTGTGATAATGATTTGTTATCTTCTGTAAATGATCTCTATAAAACAGTTTTCAAGATCTCAAGATTTGCAGGATTTAATATTTAGTATAGCTATTGGCAATGATGAATTAATGAATGTAAAGGTCATTTTCCTTTCAAGGCTATTGTTACCTCTTTGTTTTCACTCCTGCCAGCAGTTACTTTCTGGCATTGATGCATTTCTAGTTTCAATAATTCATGACAGATTTTTTTTCACATTTATCATTACCATCCACTTTTTAAAATCAAAAGTTGAACTCATCAGTTTGAGAGACAGGCATTGTTGTTACTTCAAGGCTGGTCATCAACATTGGATTCAAACTTAGTGCCTAAAGCTGAGATCACAAGTATAGATCAATTTCAGCAGTTACAGAGGCCAGACTTGATGCAGAAAATAAGCTCCAGGCAGGGAAAATCATATCACGAAAGCAGGCAAATGCAACTACTTCATGAATACTTTACTAAGCTGAACCCAGTGGTCCCATAGCCATTTAAAGTTTTCATTGCGAGCTGCAGTAACTCACTGTTCCCTTGCTCTGACTCACTGTAAGGAGCATTAATATTCACAGTTATTGTATATGGAAATGTTCAAGCATCAGTAATTTGCAAATATATAAAATTTGCAATAAGCTCCGTTTTCAAGATGATAATAAAGAGAAATGCTTGAATTTACTATAACAAATGTGTAGTTCTCTTAGAATATTTCTCATTTAATATTGATATGTTTAATCAAATATATTATTATATGTAAATAGCTGGTAAAGTAAGTGGCAAAATGAGTTCATTGGTAAAAGACAAATTACAAGTTACAAAAGCAATTATAGATGAATAAGTTTTTGTATTTTCACCAAGAAAGAATAACAGCAAATACAAGATCAATGAAGAGAATAGACAATGTATATTCACATGGAATATAATGCTTGACTTGCATCAGCTGTGTATTATATGGCTGAGATTTAAAAATAGTGTGCAAATGGTTTACATGCAGTAAAATTTATTATATATTAAAGGGAACTTGTCAAGGAAAAAAACTGCTATTAACCAGCAGATATGGGGTTAACCTGCAGGTTTATAGAGTTTTGAACCTACCGACGCGGGCACTTCGAGCCCCGCTGCCAGGAGGAAATTAAATTTATTCCCCCACCCGCAGCATTTGGGTATTAGGGTGAGTTTCCACGGTCAGGAAACGCTGCGTGTTTGGCGCTGTGCGCTGGCGCAGCGCCAAACACGCAGCGTCCAGATGTTACAGCATAGTGGAGGGGATTTCAAGAAATCCCGTCTCCACTATGCGTAACAATACGCAGGTGGCAAACCTGCGTAAACGGACATGCGGCGCGTCTTTTCAGACCGCAGCATGTCCTCGCGTATTGCGGCGACGGTGCGTCGCCGCAACATAATTAACACAGGGCTATGTAGCCCTGCGCTCTTTCCGGAGGTGTTCCGGAGGTGTCCTGAACACCTCCGGAAAGAGCGCGCGTCATAAAGGGGGCGGGGCTTAGACGAGCGGAATTTCCGCTCCGTCAAAAGCGCTATGGTTCCGGACCGTGGAACCATAGCCTTAGTCATGGGCGGCGTTGCCGACGTGGGTACAGTCAATGCTCTGTGTATAGTGAGCTGTAACTATAACTTATAGGATACCACCATGAGTGTTCTACAAGGTCTTTATATACTAAAAAATGAAGTATCTAGGCCAAAATGGCAAAATCAATTTGATATGTAGCCAATATATAAAAAGCACTATGATAAATGCAGAAAGCTGCCCTTTATTAAATAATAGGATAAAAATTTGCCACATTGAGATTCTGATGTGCAGAAATAATTCAGATAAAGCCAAGGTGATTCAAAAAGCATGGTGCAAAATTAAAGGCCTGTAGTTAAAGCGAACCTATCAGAAAGATTTTTCTAATTAACCTACAGATATTGTCAAGTTGCCACCATTTAACTGATTAAAATGATACTTGGGGTGAAGAAATCCATCTTGTTGTTCTTGTGTAGTGTTAGAAGAGAGAAGAAGGAAAAGAGAAGAAGAAAGAAGACAACTGTAAGTTTTTTGATCCCTGATCCCTGCCTGATATCTCCTCGTCTACTCCAATCCCCTCTCTATCCATTTCCCCCTCTTTTTACCCCCTCCAACCCACCTTTGCACCATCTCCAGCAGCTGCCGAGCGTTCACTGATCAGCACTCGTGCTTTATTTTACACTTTTTTCACTTACAATTTCTTCTCTCCCCTTTGCATCATCTCCGTGCGCACATTCAGCAGTCACCGAGCATTGATTAGTGAGGCAGTTCACTGACCAGTACTCGTGCTCGCTGTTTCACACTTTTTTGCTTACTATTTTTTCTCCCCCTTTGCTCCACCTCAGTGCACACACCAGCAGTCGCCAAGCGTTGATTAGTGACGCAGTTCACTGATCAGTACTCGTGCTCGCTGTTTCACACTTTTTTTTCACTGACTTTTTTGGATAATGATAATGCATGGTGTCCTCCCCCGAGCTGAACCCAACTTTGACAGTCTGTTCAAAGTTCGGCCGGTCATCGAACACTTCAACAAAAAGTTTGCTGAGATGTATGTGCTCCAAAGGGACATCTGCGAGGATAATTCCCTTATTAATTTCAAGGGGAGGTTCAAATTCCATCAATACCTGCACGGTAAGAGGGCCAGGTACAGAATTAAACTTTATAAGATGTGTGAGAGTATCTCAGGATACACCCACGGATTTAGAGTTTATGAAGGGAAGGACACTCAGATTGAACCCCCTGAATGCCCCCTTGTCCTGGGAGTGAGTGGGAAAATTGTGTGGGATTTGGTGCGCTCACTGTTGGATAAAGCTTATCACCTCTACATAGATAATTTTTATACCAGCATCCCACTCTTCAAGTCCCTCTCTGCGTGAGGTACGGCAGGCTGCGGTACTGTCGGCAAAGATTAGAGAGGCCTCCTGAAAACGCTAATTGCGCAGATGCGCAGAAGGTGTGACAGCAGAGTCCAATGTAACGACCACCTGCTGGTGGTCAAGTACAAGTACAAGACGGATGTCTTTTTCTTGACCACCATACATGGTGATGGCAGCACCCTCAGCACTATACGAGGTACCTCTACACAGGTCTGCAAACCGGACTTTGTATTGGGGTACAACAAAATCATGGGGGGCATTGATTTCTCTGATCAAGTCCTCCAGCCGTACAGTGCTTTTAGAAAGGCCAAGGTGTAGTACAGGAGCTGGCTGTGCACATAGTACAGATGGCAATGCTCAACGCTTTCCTGCTGTCACGATATACTACGTCATACCTTCAGTACCAGGATGTAGTGATTAAGGCCCTGATATTTGGCAGTCAGGAAGGAGCGGGCCCCAGTACTTCCATAACTGAAGGTGTTCTTATCGTACCAGGCCAACATTTCCCAGGGGAGGTCCTTCAAAGCGGAAAAAAAGGTAAGTAAAAAGGCAAAAGACATGCCGAGTGTGTTACAGAAGGGGAATATGCAAGGACACCAATTATCAATGCGACACCTGCCCCAATAAATCTGGCCTGTATATGAAAGAATGCTTCAGACTGTACCACACATCCATGGACTACTAAATTCATTTCTGACTTACTCAACTGACGTATGACAACCTGACAAACACTACTGTTATGTTTCGGTAACTGAGGAGAAATAGCACAAAACAGCAAAAGCAGTAATACACCAGAGAGGCTGGAACCTATTGGATTGCAGTAACAGGAGCTAACCACACAACTAGAAGTAGCCGTGGAGCGTTCCTACGGTGATCCTAGACGCCTCGTCACAGCCTGAGAGATAACTACACCTAAAGGCAGAAAGATGAAAGCTATCTGCCCCAGAGCAGATCCCCAAAGAAAATAGGAAGCCCCCAAACATGAAAAAACAGGAGTGTCAGTATTAACACATTGGTAGCCCCAACTGGTCACAGACACAGATTTCCAATCCAAAACAGGATTATGAGACTGTAACCAAGGGAAACCCAGTACAATAATGTCATGCAGGTTATGCAACACCAGAAATTTGCAACTCTCCTGATGATCTGGTTCAACCCTCATTATCACCTGAGTAGAAAACTGGGGTTTATTCTCCGCCAAAGGGGTAGAATCAATGCCCAGTAGGGGAATAGACTTCCGCAGGGGTATATGGGAAACCCACAACGTTTGGCAAAGTCAAAATCCATCAGGTTAATAGCTGCTCCTGAATCAACAAAAGCTTGAGCCGAAAATGTGGACAGGGAGCAAATCAGGGTAACAGTCAACAGAAATTTAGTCTGAACACTACCCAAGACAACCGAGCGTGCAAAACGTCTTCCCCGCTTAGGGCAGACAGAAATAGCATGGGAAGCGTCACCACAGTAGAAACACAACCCATTGCGCTTACGAAACTCATGACACTGAGCCCCAGAAGTCACTCTCCATCATGGGCTCAGGAGCTGGCTCACAAGGCAACACTATCTCACGCATACCTCTGCGCTCACGCAAACGTCTGTCAATTTGAATGGCCAAAGACATAGAATCATTGAGGCCAGAGGGAACAGGGAATCCCACCATAACGTCCTTTACTTTTTCTGACAGACCCTTTAAAAAGGGCTGCCAAAGCATCATCATTCCATTTGGTCAGGACTACTCACTTTCAAAATTGACAGCTCAGCGTCTTCACGACCCTGATTTAATGCTAACAAGGTCTTTTCAGCTTGATCAGTGACATTAGGTTCATCGTACAATAACCCCAGAGCCTGAAAAAATACATCAACATCATTCAAAACAGGATCCCCTGGTGTCAGGGAAAAAGCCCAATCCTGAGGGTCGCCGCACAGCAGAGAGATGACAATTTGAACCTGCTGTGCCACGTTCCCTGAGGACTTAGGCTTTAAGGCAGTTATTTTTGAAATTCAGAAATTTAGACCGATCCCCCAAAAATAAATCTGGTATGGGGATCCTAGGTTCCACAACCGGCAACCTAGCAAGATAGGTAGCAATACTCCGAACTTCAGTGGCAAGCTACTCCACACAGCCAGACAACTGTGCAAACTCCATTGAGAGAGAAAAAAAAATTCCTCCTCAAACAGTTTCCTTATTACTATTTTCCCCTTCTGTGAGTACCATATAATTTTCAGTTTTGGGCCGGTTATACTGTTATGTTTCGGTAACTGAGGAGAAATAGCACAAAACAGCAAAAGCGGTAATACACCAGAGAGGCTGGAACCTATTGGATTGCAGTAACCTGAACTAACCACACAACTAGAAGTAGCCGTGGAGCATTCCTACGGTGATCCTAGACGACTCGTCACAGCCTGAGAGATAACTACATCTAAAGGCAGAAAGATGAAAGCTATCTGCCCCGGAGCAGATCCCCAAAGAAAATAGGAAGCCCCCAAACATGTAATGGTGGTTAGACAAGAAGAAAGCACGGACACAGACAGAAAATAGAATGAGCAAACGCTGGGGCCCAATCTGTCTAGAAAGAAAAGTACAGGAAAGAATTCTGACTGCAATCCAAAAAAAACCCTAACAAAAATACCAACACCAAAAAACCTGAGATCACACTATCTCATCCACCTAAATCAGATCTCTGGTGTAACAAAACGCTATTCAGCAAATAAAAAGTAACAAAGGAGCAAAGCAAAAGTGCAGACAAAAACGGAGCACAATTGCAGCGCCAGACCCCCAAAAGGGGACAGGCTGCAGTCCACTGCAAGCAGCAAACCAGCAGAGAAAATCCAACAAAGAAAAAAAAAACAGCAAACACTTATCTGAAGGAGAGCAGGAAACTAGCAGTGCTTCAAGCAAGACTAGAGGAACAATTGATAACCTGCAAGGCTGCTGGGAACTCAGGCCACTTATATCCTACCATTCAGTGCCAGCTGAAGGCCATTCAGTAATCAGTTAAATACCCTCAGCAACCACCGGAGGGAGCCCAGCTCAGAAGCCGCCTCCAGCATATTCACAACACACTACACAACTCATGTATGCCATTACATTGTAAAATTCACATACAAGTAAACAGTAGATCAGTTCCAAAAAGGGGGTACTTGCTGGGCATTGACACTGTTTGGGCACATCTAGATAAGTTCCTTAAGGGGTCTAGTTTCCAAAATGGAATCACTTGTGGTGGGTTTATACTGTTTAGGCACATCAAGGGAGCTCTGCAAACGCGACATGCCCGCAGACCATTCCATCAAAGTTTGCATTCCAAAACATCACTGTTATGATTCGGTAGCCGAGGAGGACAGCAGCAAAAATAGACAGGCAACCAGACACCGGAGAGTTTGGTAACTAGTGGATTGCAGACCCCTAAACTGACAGCACAACTAGAAGCAGCCGTGGGATGTGCCTACGGTGCCCTAGACACCTCGACACAGCTGGAGAGATACCTAAGCCTAAGGACAGAAAGGGGAAAGCTAACTGCCCCTGAATAGGTAGCCCCCAAACATATATCGGCGGTGAGACAAGATGAAATACAAACACAGGCAGAAAATAGAGTGAGCAAATGCTGGGGCCCAATCTGTCTAGATAGCACAGGACAGGAAAGAATACTGTCTGCAATCTGGCAAAAACTCTTAGAAAAACTCCAATACGTTCTGATATACAAAAATACTGAGACCACACGATCTCTCCCCCGCTAGATCAGAACTCCAGTGTAACTGGTAGGAAATAAGCGGATACTGATATAACAGGGAACTGAAAATACAAAACAATGGCAAATGAGAAACAGAGGCCAGCACAGGCCCCAGCAGGGGAACCTGGCTGAACAAACTCCAGGAGGGAAGAAAACTGAGATAGACAAAAACGAATGCCACAGAAATAAGCAGCAAATAACTTATCTGAAAGTTGCAGGACAAGCAGGAATCGAGCTGACTTCCAAATGGGACCAGGAAGAACAAATCACCGGTGAGGATCATGGGAAGGTAGCTCACTTAAATCTCCCCAGTCATCAACATCAGATTGCCAATCATCGCTCCCAGCTGATGAACCTCTGTCAGCCAAATCAGCTTCATTACTATCAGCAGCCACCAGAGTGAGCCCAAACTCCGAAGTCAGATCCAGAGCGTTCACAACACATCACTACTTCCCTTCGATCCCTGACATGCACCCAAACAGTAATGTTTTCCCATATATGGGGTATCAGCATACTCAGGAGAAATTACAAAACAGCTTTTGGGGTCCAATTTCTCCTGCTCCCCTTTTGAAAATAAAAAAATAGGGGCTAAAAAATAATTTTTGTGTAAATAAATATGATTTTTTATTTTCACGGCTCTACATTATAAACTTTTGTGAAACACTTTGGGGTTCAAAGAGCTCACTACACATCTAGATAAGTTCCTTAAGGGGTCTAGTTTCCAAAATGGGGTCACTTGTGGGGGGTTTCCACTGTTTAAGGACATCAGGGGCTCTCCAAACGCAACATGGCATCCGCTCTCAATTCCAGCGAGATTTGCGTTGAAAAAGTCAAGTGGTGCTCCTTCCCTTCCGAGCCCTGCCATGTGCCCAAACAATGGTTTTCTTCCACATATAGGGTATCAGCGTACTCAGAAGAAATTGCACAATAACTTTTGTGGTCCAATTTCTCCTGTTACCTTTGTGAAAATAAAAAAATTGGGTTCTAAAATAATATTGTAATGAAAAAAAGTTAAATGTTCATATTTTCCTTTCACATACGATTAATTGCTGTGAAGTACGTGAAGGGTTAATAAACTTCTTGAATGTGGTTTTGAGTAACTTGAGGGGTGCAGATTTTAGAATGGTGTCACTTTGAAGTCACCCCTCAAAGTGACTTCAAATGTGATGTGGTTCCTAAAAAAATGGTTTTGTTGGGAAAAATGGCTGGTCAACATTTAACCCTTATAACTTCCTAACTAAAAAAAATTTGTAGTAGTAGACATGTGGGAAATGTTATTTATTAACTATTTTGTGCGACATATCTTTTTAATTTAAGGGCATGAAAATTCAAATTTCAAATTTTGAGAATTGCAAAATTTTTACATTTTTTGTCAAATTTTCATTTTTTTCCACAAATAATCACAATTCATATCAAAGACATTTTACAACTATCATGCAGTACAATATGGCACGAAATATTAGTCTTACAATCACAAGGATCTATTGAAGCGTTCCAGAGTTATTACCTCATAAATTTACAGTGGTCAGAATTGTAAAAATTGGTCTGGTCATTAATGTGCAAACCACCTTTGGGGGTAAAGGGGTAAATATATAGTTTGCTTTTTCAAACAACATTTTTTTAGGAAAATGCACTTTTTTTCTGTGCTCACTTTTTCAGACTTTGCTTTATTTGTAATTGACAAGGGGTGAATGCACTCCCCATATGGGCATTTTTTCATTTGACGTGCCTATTTGAATTTTTGAACTATTTAAGTCAGTTCCCTGCTACTATATAATTTTTGTTGTACTCCTGAGAAAAAACTCTTTTTGTCTAGAATAATCCACATTGTCACAATTCTACATCGTATATTGGACTTTTTGTGGACTCATTACCAGCAATGGTTACCCACATCTCTTACTACTTTAACCCCTTTGACATATAGGTACTTCAAAGGTTGTGTCCCTGCCTTTGAGGCAGGTTCTGACGCTGACCCTCATCTACCCCAACCTTGATGGCTAATTTTATCAGCCATCAAATGCTTCTAACAGCTGCTGCTGGATCCGAGGTCCACCCCACGGCTGTTAACAGTTGAATGTCGCTGTAAATCTCTGAGAGCGGCATTTAACACACACCGACCAGAAGAACATAACAAGTTCTGCCACGTGATTGTTGTGCTGATAGGTTGTCATTAGAGCCCTGGGTCTGCAGAAGATCCCAGCGCCTGTCATTGTGAGTCTCATCTGAATGCCGGCTTGTGGCCGGCATTCATAGTAGATGGTGACTTTTGATATACATAGCAGTGCTGAAGCCCTGCTATGTGTAGCACAGGTGATCGGATGATCAAAGCTTCAAGTCTCCTAAGGGGACCATTGAAATCAGTAAAAAAAAAAAGTTTCAAAAACAAAAGTTCAAATTAACTCCCTTTTGCTCCAATAAAAAAATAATAATTTGCTCCCACAGTCATTTTTATCATTTAAAATGTGCTCACATAGCATGACATAAGATGGCAATATCGAAGCAAGACAGAGCTTTATATGCATTGGAATAAGCAAAAATGGGGTCTGCAAAGCATTCAGAATAAATTTGGTAAATGTGCTGTGCATAGAAATTGCATTTTACATTGGTTGAAGCAATTCAAAACAACTGAGTGTTTATGCCATGTAAAAATCCGTACCACCAACAGAACTCGAATGCATTTGAGGTACCGTATATACTCGTGTATAAGCCGACCCGAGTATAAGCCGACCCCCTAATTTTGCCACAAAAAAAATGGGAAAACGTATTGACTCGCGTGTAAGCCTAGGGTTGAAAATGCAGCAGCTACTTGTAAATTTCAAAAATAAAAGCAGATACCAATAAAAGTAAAATTAATTGAGACATCAGTAGGTTAAATGTTTTTGAATATCCATATTTAATCAGGTGCCCCATATAATGCTCCATACAGTTCATGATGGCCCCATAAGATGCTCCATTCAAAATACGCCCCATATAATACTGCACAAAGTTTAATAATGGCCCCATAAGATGCTCCATAGAATAATATGCCCCATATGCTCCTCCATAAAGGTTATGGCCCCATAAAATGCTCCATAGATTATGCCTCATAAGATGCTCCATAGATTATGCCCCATACGATGCTCCATAGATTATGACCCCATATGATGCTCCATAGGTTATGCCCCCATAAAATGCTCCATAGATTATGCCCCCATAAGATGCTCCATAGATTATTCCCCCATAAGATGCTCCATAGATTATGCCCCATAAGATGCTCCATAGATTATGCCCTTATGAGATGCTCCAAAGTTTATGCCCCATAAGATGCTCCATAGATTATGCCCCATAAGATTCTCTATAGATTATGCCCCCATAAAATGCTCCATAGTTTATGCCCACGTAAGATGCTCCATAGATTATGCCACCATAAGATACTCCATACATTATGCCCCCATAAGATGCTCCATAGATTATGCCCCCATAAGATGCTCCATAGATTATGCCCCTATAAGATGCACCATATTTTTTATGCCCCATATGATGTTCCATAGATTATGCACCCATAAGATGTTCCATAGATTATGTCCCCATAAGATGCTCCATAGATTATGCCCCCATAAGATGCTCCATAGAATAGGCTCCATATGCTGCCGCTGCTGCAGATTAAAAAAATTGACATACTCACCCGTCGTCGCTGGGGGCCTGGTGCTGGTGTCCTGAGCAGGTGGGGACACCGGTGCGCTATGGGGACAGGTGCCGGTGTCACCGCTGGCTCAGGGCCCTGGCACCTGAGATATTCACCTGTCCCCGGGTCCTCTGTCTATGACTGTTTAGGCAGAGGGCGCGGAGTGCACTAACTACATCATTGCGCCCTCTGACCTGATCGTCACAGCCATAGGACGCAGAGGACACAGCGGGGTGCAGCGGTGGACCGGGGACAGGTGAATATCGTATATACTTACCCCCTCCTGTCGCGTCTCTGCAGCCCCCTTGCTCTTCTCCCGCGGTCTCCGGCAGCTATTCCTTCCTTCAGCGGTCACGTGGTACCGCTCATTAAAGTCAACCATGTTTGTAAGGCAAGAAATCACACTAATTAAACCTGACAGTGTTATGATTTGGTAGCTGAGGAGAGCAGGCAAAAACGGCAATACACCAGAGAGGTTGGAATCTACTGGATTGCAGTACCCTGACTAACCACCACAACTAAAGGCAGCCGTGGAGCGTACCTACGTTGGTCCTAGACGCCTCGTCACAGCCTGAGAGGTTAACTACACCTAAAGATAGAAAGAGGAAAGCTATCTGCCCCGGAGCAGATCCCCAAAGAACATAGGAAGCCCCCAAAAATGTAATGGCGGTTAGACAAGAGGAAATACAGACACAGACAGAAAATAGTATGAGCAAACGTTGGGGCCCAATCTGCCTTGACAGAAAAGGATAGGAAGGATACTTACTGCAATCCCAAAAAAACCCTAAAAAAAGCCAACGCTACTAATTGCAAAAACACCTGAGATCACACGACCTCTACCACCTAAATTAGTTCTCTGGTGTAACAAAACAAAGCCGCAGCCACTGAAAAAACTGGAAAAGGCAAATGAACAAATAACAGTGGCTCCAGAGGAACTGAGAGGAGCCCAAGCCCCCGGGGCGGGGGAAACCTGGCTAACCTCAAAGAAATGCAGAGAAATATGCAAATGGTAAGCACAAAAACAAAAAACAGAAAATATCTTATCTGAGAGCAGGAGAAGAGGCAAGACTCAGCAAGCTTCCAAGTGAACCAGGAAACAACGTTGAGACAAGAAAAATTGATCACCGGCAACCATGATGGGAGGGAACCTCCCTTATATCCAACCAGTCTGTAATTCCTGATTGCCAATCCTCATTGAATGGTTCAGCACTGTCTGCAACCACCAGAGGGAGCTTCTGCTCAGAATTCATTTCTAACACATTCACAACATGACAGAGCACATTTGTGAAGTGAAAACCATTTCCGGTGACTACCTCTTGAAGCTCATCAAGAGAATGCCAAGAATGAGCAAAGCAGTAATCAAAGCAAAAGGTGGCTACTTTGAAGAACCTAGAATATAAGACATATTTTCAGTTGTTTCATACTTTTTTGTAAAGTATATAATTCCACATGTGTTAATTCATAGTTTTGATGCCTTCAGTGTGAATGTACAATTTTCATAGTTATGAAAATACAGAAAAATCTTTAAATGAGAAGGTGTGTCCAAACTTTTGGTCTGTACTGTATATATATGTATATATATATATATATATACAGGATGGTCCAAAAGTAGGTGGACAGTATGTGTAATAGGATTATGAAGGGGGAGATTTATGAAACATGGTGTAAAGTGAAACTGACTCAGTTGCCCTTACAGTAAAGATGTATATCTTTGTGCCGTGTTAGCCAGTAGATATAAATCTAAGAAGCATCATTGTCAGAAGTTCCCTGTCCTCCCCAACAGCTGCAGGAACCTTTCCTTGCAACAAGAAGAAATGCAAAACCTGTCCATTTATAATGACCACGGACAAGATAAAGATCCCCAACTCCCATCAGGACTACAAGATCCCAGGTACTTTCAGCTGCATCACATCTAATGTGGCGTACCTAATTATATGTACTAAATGTCCAACTGGGGGGTCTGTATGTGGGAGAGACCGGGCAAAAGGATGAATTCTCATCGCCACTCAATAAGAGAAAAAAGAATGGATCTACCTGTGGCAAAACATTTTTGTTCCCCTGGTCATAGCATGTTGGACATGAAATTACTTGTACTGAAAGGTAGTTTCACATCTCAGAGACACAGAAGAGTTTGCGAATACAAATTGATGGTGACCTTTGACACTCTTAATGCTGGAATGAACCTGCCACATGAATTTATGACGGTTTATATCAATTAAGGAATTTACTCCAAAGACCCTGTGAGAGCATCACAAAACATTATCAGACCCCAATCAGAGGGCAATAAAACTTTCACACTCCTTATCTATGAACTAGTCCAATATTTATGTTCATCCCTCTGCCATAATGACTATTCTGCTTCACGTCACTTGTCTTACCTATTGCATTATTTCTGTGCTGTGTTGTGTATAAATATGTGATTCTTTAGATTTTGTATTAGTCTGGCCTGATGAAGAGACATGAGCAGTCTCGAAAGCTTGCAATTTGTTACCATCTTTTCAGTTAGCCATTAAAAGGTATCAACCACTGAGGACTCTAAATATTTTTCAGTTGCCCTTAGCAAGCAATCAGATTCCACTTTTCATTCTTCACAGACTCTTTGGAAAATGAAAGGTGGAATCTGATTGATTGCTAAGGGCAACTGAGTCAGTTTCACTTTACACCATGTTTGATAAATCTCCCACTTCATAACCCTATTGCACATATTGTCCACCTACTTTTGGACCACCCTGTAGATATATATATATATATATATATATATATTTACACACGGTATATATATTTACGTGTGTATGACACTTGCTCTATAATGTATTTTGGGATATTTCACATTGAGTGGCTCTAAAAACTATACATAAGTGAGGGCCTATGTCTTTAGGTAAATGCAAAATTGGCTAAATTAAATTTACTACGCTCAAATTAGCAATAATTTGGTAGATAGTGTCCTATAGTTCTGCTTTTTTTCTAATCTTGCTGAAATTTTTATTAGCCCATGTGAACTTCTAACCAACAACTAAGTAATAAAATATTATGCAAACTAGTTATCTTACATGTCAATATATATTTGTCTTGAAACATGCTTGCGATACCGTCAAATCCCCCATTATCACACTCTCAAACATTTTCACTGTAAATATTAGAGCAAAGTCATAGAATAAAATAGTCTGTCAATTTATTTTTCAATACTTGCAAAATAGAAATGGATATTTAAAGAATTTATATTTGGCTTTTGCATTTCACTAAAGGCAGAACATTATTCATATGCTACTCCATTGTTGTCTGTAAGGAATGATCAAGCTGAAAGATGTGGGCCTTTGGGCTAAATTGAAGTTAGATATTTACTTTTGATTATGTGGATGGATTGAATAAGCTTTCTACAAGTACTGTGCTTTCTCATGAGTCTACATGACTGAGGTGCAGTTGTAAAGCAGGCCATCAATTTTTCACATTTTGTTTTCTTTTGGTGAGGATTTTGTAATTTCTAGCTTTAGTTAGGTTTGCTAAATGATAATGGGGTAACAGGGTCTAAATGGCTTATAGAATGCTTTAATATATGGAAGATGTATGATCTGCATCTTATCAGAGGTGCATCATTAGTACATTATTCTGGCATATTAATATTGAATATTGGTACATTATTCTACTAGAGATCAAAAGCATATTTAGCAATATTATTTGTGATGAGCGAGCGTGCTCGTCACTGCTCGTTACTCGCTCAAGCATCAGTGTTCATAAATGCTCACGCGCAAGTTTGTGTCCCCTTTCCGCATGTTTGGTGCTTGTTTGAAAGCCAATAAACATTGCCTATAAGTCACTGTAATGCCATAACCATCTTGGTTGTGGCATTACTGGCTGGTCGCATAGCGTCAGCGGGTCTATATAAGACCCGTGACACCATGCTCGACACAGTGTACCAACGGAAATAGGCAGAGCTAGGAGAGTTGCTGCGCTGCTGAGCTAGGGACAGAGTTTTAGCTGCATATAACAGGGATTAAATACCATTAATATTTCTTTCAATGGCAATAATGCCCTTATTAGGGCTAATTATAATCAATATTCATACTACTGTTAGCAGCACTTAGGAGAGATTGTGCAGAAGGGATAATGTAGGACAGGAAAGGGTTAGTTGCACTTCCTTTCTGCTGCAAGTCATACCAAAAGCCCTTCTCAGGGCTAATATTATTCTTTTTTCTCTTTATCCTGCAAATTGTTCTGAGCAGGGAAATATGTGGCATTTATACTGCACCAGTTGTGCGTCAAAAGCATACAGCCAGATATGGGTTGGTTATGGTTATCAATAGAATCTCTATTTTGCTCCTGCACTGTAATAAGTCAATCTGAGGTAGGTAAACTTTCCTGTGATAGCAATGCAATGTTTCTTTAGCACAGAAATATCACATACCATTTTTACTGCACCAGTTGTGTGTGCAAAGCATACAGCCAGATTTGATTGTTTATTAATAGCATTGGGATATTGCTCCTGCACTATAACAAGGGAGGAAATGGTTGATGAAGTAAAGGTGGCTTGAATTTAATAGACAGCAATCATGCTATCCTCAAATTTTGGATTACAAGATAAGGAAGACAAGCAAGGACTCAGACATTAAGATTGGACTTCAGAAAGGCAGATTTTAATGGACTCAGAAAAAGCATAGGAAAGGTCCAATGGCTTGTTGTTCTAAAGGACAGAAATGTCCAAGAAGGATGGGAGATTGTGCTAAACGAAATTCTCACTGCACAATCAGTAACAATCCTGCAAAGAAGCAAGAGTTAGAAACATTTAAAGAGACCAGGGTGGATGAACACAGAACTTAATCACTTGTTAAAAAGGAAAAAAATGTATATCAAATGGAAAGAGGGAGGCATATCTAGAGAAGACTAGAATGCTGTTTGCAGGGCATGCAGTACAAGAGTTATAAGAGCTAAAGTCAGTAATGAAAAAAGGCTCGCAAAGGACACCAAAAGTAGCAAAAATTGATTTTGTGGTATGTCACAAGCGAAAGAAAAGTCAAAGGTGCTATAGGATTTTTACAGGATGAAAAAGGTAAAGTGGTCAAAAATTATGTTGAGAAAGTTTAACTTTTAAATTCCTATTTTGCATCTGTGCTCTCTAAGAAAGCAATTTCAACATCAACTGTTTTTCATGTGCCATTGATGGAATAAAAGAATCCACACTATCCATCAACAGAGAGATGATGAGGGAACACTTAGCTAATTTAATTGAATTTAAATCTCTAGGTCCAGATGAATTACATTCTAGGGTACTGAAAGGGTTACCAGAGGAAATTGTAGAACTGCTAGCCAGAATCTTTGAAAAATCCTGGAAAACAGGAGACGTCCCAAAAGATTGGAGAAGGGCAAATGTTGTCCTCCATCTTCAAAAAAAAAGGAAAGAAGACAGTGTTAGGGTCTGCGGAACGCACCAAATATATGATGTAAAGAGGTACGTTCGCAGCCCGGGGTCCACCGTGCAGGCAGAGCCTGCTGCTAGTAAAATGGCGCAAGAAGCGAACTCTGTTATCCCGCAGAGTCGCCAAAATAAATGCCGTAACGCGCTGTGGCAATATGTGCGAACTCTGTTATTCCACAGAGCCGCTAGAAGGAGTGCCGCAGCGCTATATGGAGATGTGTGCGAACTCACTTAACACCACTGAGTCGCAAAATAAACACGCTAGTTCGCTGTCTAGCGTTGAAAGCGAACCCTGTTACGTCACAGAGCCGTTGAGAAAAACTTCTGTGTCCTGTCAGGCACCCAGGTACACAGTTAACTGCTAAGCGAACATAGAACGTGATCATGCGCTAATGTCCTCGCGGGAGACACCTGCAATCTATGGCGTCTGAACGCCAGGCCCTGAATACGGCAATCAAACTCCTCACCGGTTATGCCGGTAATCTAGGGCATCTAGGACACCGACCCTGACCAGCTAGCATACCAAACTCCTCACCGATTAAGTCGGTATTCTAGGGGCTTATTTCAGCCGGGCCCTAACCACACACACGCATGACCACACTGGCGCAAAGCATATGACGATTGATATTAGCGCATGGCGGCCCAGCCATGCCACCCTTTTATAGCAACAGCTACAGGACCTGCCAGAAACAAGGACCAATGAGAAACTGTTCCAAAACCCATGCAGTTTCAGGACCTTCCTGGCAGACCAATAGGAGCTGCTGTACCTGAACATGTGACCCCTGATCTCCAATGAGAGATCTTACCCTGGGCATGCTCAGAAGGGGAAACGCAGGACTTCGTCCCAAAGACGTCTGCTCTAGCACTGGCTATAATAGCAGATCCAGGAGAGGCAGCAGTAAGTCTCTGCACAGTACTGGAATGGGCAAGACGCTGGGACCGATGTCTCTGCTGATCAGGTTCCACTGCGGCCAGAGACGAATGGGGGACCGCAGCGGGACTGTTTTGAGACTCCCCTTGTGCAGCAGCGGGAACTCGAACCCTAACATTACCCCCCCTCCTAGGGCCCTCCCTTCTTTGGGCCTCGTTGCGTTCAAAGGCAGTGATGAGCTGCGGAGCGTGAACATGCTTGGCAGGCTCCCAGGACCTATCCTCAGGCCCATAACCCCTCCAATCCACCAAATAAATTTTTTGCCTCGTACCACCTTGTACCCAACAATGGCGTTCACCTCATGATCATCGGTAGATGAACCCGACGTCCCGGCAGATGACTCGGAAAACCGAGAAATGGCCACGAGTTTCAGGAGGGACACGTGAAAGGTGTCTGTGATACCAAGGCGAGGCTGAAGGGCTAGGCGGTAAACCACCGGGTTCACCTGCTCAAGAACTTTAAAGGGGCCCAAAAAGCGAGGTGCCAACTTGGTGGACTCTACACGTAGCTTGATGTTTCGGGCAGAAAGCCACACTAGGTCACCCGGAGCAAATGTAGGAGCGGGGCGCCGATGGGCATCGGCCGAAGACCTCATCCTCTCTTTGGAGGCCTGAATGGCATCCTGGGTGCGGTCCCAAATGTCCCGTGCCTCCACAACCCAGTCTGCCACCCTGGAATCGGCGGAAGACACGGGCATGGGCACTGGTACCCGCGGATGCTGACCGTAGTTCAGGAGGAATGGGGTCTGTCCGGTGGAGTCAGCCACAGCATTATTTAGAGCGAACTCAGCCCACGGTAGCAAGGATGCCCAGTCATCCTGCCTGGCAGAGACAAAATGTCGCAAATATGTGACCAAGGTCTGGTTGGCCCTCTCTACCAACCCATTCATCTCGGGATGGTATGCAGAGGAGAGATTCAACTCAATGCTGAGTAAACGACACAGCTCTCTCCAGAACCGAGACGCAAACTGGGGACCTCGATCACTGACAATTTTGTCTGACATACCGTGTAGGCGGAAAATATGCCTAATGAACAATGCTGCCAAGGCCCGTGCAGACGGTAACCGTGGTAACGGCACTAAGTGCACCATTTTGGAGAAATGGTCGGTTATCACCCAGATGATGGTGCAGCCCCGAGACTTGGGTAAGCCCACCACAAAATCCATCCCGACCATCTCCCAAGGCCTGTCTGCCACCGGTAAAAGTAACCCAGCTGGCCGTTGTCGTGGGGACTTATTCTTGGCGCAGGAGACGCATGCCTGAACATATTCCCTGACATCACGGACCATATGTGGCCACCAGTATGTCCTCGCCAGCAACTCAGATGTCCTTTTTGCCCCAAAATGTCCACCCACCCTGGACGAATGTGCCCAAGAGAGTACCTCCGGTCGCAAATTGGTGGGCACAAAAGTCTTGCCCGGAGGCACAGACTCAAGCGAATCCGGGGACACAGTTCTTAGGCTCTCTGTGGGGACAATCAACCGAGGCTCCTCCTCTACCTCCTCAGAGGACACCACGGAGCGAGAAAGCGCATCGGCCCGAATGTTCTTCTCACCCGAGAGGAAATGGAGGGTGAAATGAAACCGGGAGAAGAACAGGGACCATCTGGCCTGACGAGAATTTAGCCGCTGGGCGGTCTGTAAATAGACCAAATTTTTGTGGTCAGTGAAAACTTGAAAGGGAAAGCGAACCCCCTCCAGGAGATGTCTCCACTCGGAAAAGGCCAACTTCATGGCTAGCAACTCCCTATCCCCAATGGAATAATTCCTCTCCGCTGGTGTGAAGGTCTTGGAAAAGAAGAAACAAGGATGTTTCCGACCTTGAGCATCCTTTTGAAAAAGGACTGCTCCAGCACCAACGGACGAGGCATCGACCTCCAATAAAAAAGGCTTATCAACCTCGGGGCGATGTAAGATGGGAGCGCTAGCAAAATGGGACTTAATTGAAGTAAAGGCCTTGGAGACCTCCTCTGACCACAATTTGGTATTGGCTCCCTTCTTGGTGAGGGCTACCAAGGGAGCTACCAAAGTGGAGAAGTGGGGAATGAATTGGCGATAGTAATTAATGAACTCCATAAAGCGCTGCACCGCTTTAAGAGAATGGGGTGCTTGCCAATCCATCACAGCCTGTAGTTTGGCAGGATCCATAGCCAATCCCTGGTGGAGATGATATAGCCCAGGAAAGGTAAAGACTCCTGCTCAAGCATGCATTTCTCCAACTTTGCATAGAGGGAGTTCGCCCGTAACAGGTCGAAGACTTTGCAGACATCCCTCCGGTGAGAGTCAATATCTGGAGAAAAGATGAGAATATCATCCAGATAGACTACTACAGAGGTGGAAAGCATATCCCGGAAGATATCATTGACAAAGTCTTGGAAAACGGCTGGGGCATTACAGAGCCCGAAGGGCATCACCAGGCATTCATAATGCCCATCCCTGGAATTAAAAGCCGTCTTCCAATCGTCCCCCTCACGGATGCGAATCAGGTTATAAGCACCACGCAGATCTAATTTAGTAAATACCCTTGCTCCCCGGAGCCTATCAAAGAGCTCAGAGATCAGGGGCAACGGGTACTTATTCTTAACGGTGATGGCGTTAAGACCTCTGTAATCTATACACGGGCGTAATTCTCCACTCTTCTTCTGCACAAAGAAGAATCCCGCTCCTGCTGGTGACACTGACTTCCTAATGAACCCTCTTGCCAGATTCTCCTGGATATATTGAGACATAGCCTCCGTCTCAGGAAGAGAGAGGGGATAGACCCTTCCCCGAGGAGGTTCTGCTCCAGGCAAGAGGTCAATAGGACAGTCGTAGGGACGATGGGGCGGCAGAGTCTCCGCAGCCTTTTTAGAGAACACGTCTGCATATGACTGATAACACTTGGGAAGAGGAGAAACATCTGTGGGTATCTCTGTAGTGGTAACCTGAATGCAGTCCCTGACACATCTGTCCTTACATGACTCACTCCAACCCAGTATCCTACCGGAGGTCCACTCAATATGAGGGGAGTGGGAACGGAGCCAGGGTACTCCCAGTAGGATTTTGTCTATTCCCTCGGGAAGGACGAGAAGGGAAATAATTTCCTGATGGGAAGGGGGTACACACAAAGTAAGAGGGACAGTCTGATGTGTAATTGGCGAGGGCAACGTCAACCCATTCACTACCCGGACAGTCACTGGTTTGTCGAGCGCTACCAGATGTATTGCGTGGCGACGAGCAAAGGTGGATGACATGAAATTCCCCTCTGCTCCTGAGTCCACACAAAGCTCGACTGTAAGTGTGGAAGAGTCCACAGTGACTGTCCCTTTAAATGTCATCTTGGAGGAAAATGCCGCTGTGTCTAGTGAACCTCCTCCCAGGGTCACTAGACACGATCGCTTCCCCGATCGCTGTGAACATTTGTTGGCATAGTGTCCTGTCTGCTGACAAAGGTTACAGACCACAGATACTCGGACGACTCGAGACTTAAGTCCTGCACGAGGAGCCTTTGTGGCCTTTTGGTGTTCGGACGCCAGATCGGGGGATTCGAGAGGTGTGGCAAAGGTGGGAGCCAACCGAATCCTCTGCCTACACTGGGCCCGCTCCAACCTCCACTCGTGAAAACGGAGTTCGATACGGGTAGATATGGAGATAAGCTTCTCCAGTGTGGCGGGAATCTCCCTGGTAGCCAAAGCGTCTTTAACATGGTCAGCCAGTCCTCACCAGTAGACTGGAATGAGAACTTTATCCGACCAGTCTAGCTCTGAGGCCAGAGTCCGAAACTGGACGGAAAACTGACTGACCAAAGACGAACCCTGTGCCAATGCCAGCAGTTGTAGCGCCATATCGTGGGTGACCTGAGGTCCTAAAAAGACCTTTTTAAGAGCCTCCAGGAAACGAGGAGCACTCCGCACCACACGATCGTCGCGCTCCCACAGCGGCGTTGCCCACTCCAACGCTCTGCCCGAGAGTAGAGACAGTACAAAACCCACTTGTGCCCGATCCGTGGGGAAACGTGCAGCCAGAAGCTCTAGCTGTATAGAGCACTGACTCACGAATCCCCGACATTGCTTGCTGTGACCGGCAAACTTGTCAGGAAGCGGGAGGTGGGATAATGTAGGGGCAGAGGTGGCAGAGGACAAACTGGCTGCAGCCACGCTAGCAGCCTGAACAGCGACTGCGGTAACATCCACAGCTGAGGTTGTGCGCTCAAGAGCCGCCAACCTACCCTCCAGCTGCTGGATGTACTGCGGTAGACGCTGGTCATCCACCATTTTACTAGCCAGACCCTGGCGCTAATATTATGTTAGGGTCTGCGGAATGCACCAAATATATGATGTAAAGAGGTGTGTTCGCAGCCCGGGGTCCACCGTGCAGGCAGAGCCTGCTGCTAGTAAAACGGCGCAAGAAGCGAACTCTGTTATCCCGCAGAGTCGCCAAAATAAACGCCATAACGCGCTGTGGCAATATGTGCAAACTCTGTTATTCCACAGAGCTGCTAGAAGGAGTGCCGCAGCGCTATATGGTGATGTGTGCGAACTCACTTAACACCACTGAGTCGCAAAATAAACACGCTAGGGCGCTGTCTAGCGTTGAAAGCGAACCCTGTTACGTCACAGAGCCGCTGAGAAAAACTTCTGTGTCCTGTCAGGCACCCAGGTACACAGTTAAGTGCTAAGCGAACATAGAACGTGATCATGCGCTAATGTCCTCGCGGGAGACATCCGCAATCTATGGCGTCTGAACGCCAGGCCCTGAATACGGCAATCAAACTCCTCACCGGTTATGCCGGTAATCTAGGGCATCTAGGACACCGACCCTGACCAGCTAGCATACCAAACTCCTCACCGATTAAGTCGGTATTCTAGGGGCTTATTTCAGCCGGGCCCTAACCACACACACGCATGACCACACTGGCGCAAAGCATATGACGATTGATATTAGCGCATGGCGGCCCAGCCATGCCACCCTTTTATAGCAACAGCTACAGGACCTGCCAGAAACAAGGACCAATGAGAAACTGTTCCAAAACCCATGCAGTTTCAGGACCTTCCTGGCGGACCAATAGGAGCTGCTGTACCTGAACATGTGACCCCTGATCTTCAATGAGAGATCTTACCCTGGGCATGCTCAGAAGGGGAAATGTCTGCTCCAGCAATGGCTATAATAGCAGATCCAGGAGAGGCAGCAGTAAGTCTCTGCACAGTACTGGAATGGGCAAGAGGCTGGGACCAACGTCTCTGCTGAGCAGGCTCCACTGTAGCCGGAGACGAATGGGGGACCGCAGCGGAACTGGTTCGAGACTCCCCTTGTGCAGCAGTGGGAACTCAAACCCTAAAAGACAGTCTCAGGAAATTACAGGCAGTGAACCTTTCTTTGAACAAATTATTAAACAGCATACATGTAAGTACTTGGATAAGAATACAGTAATTAATCAGAGGCAGCATCGGTTTGTAGAAAACAAGTCATGCCAGACTAATCTAATTTCCTTCTATTTTGGAATCACTGACTAGGTGGATCAGGGAAATGCCGTAGATATAGTATATCTCGTCTTCAGTGAAACGTGTGATAAAGTGTCTCATACATTTCCTTTTTGAAAAAATGACCAAGTATGGGATTGACAAGGCTACTGTTAGGTGGATTCATAAATGGCTCAGTGATTGTACTCAAAGAGTGGTAGTAAATGGTTGCACATCCAATTGGAAAAGTGTTTCAAGTGGGGTACCACAATGCTCTGTCCTGGTCCCAGTGTTGTTCAATATTTTTATAAATGATCTAGATAAGGGAATGGAAGTTAAATTAATCAAATTTGCAGATGATGCAAAGCTAGGTGGTATAGCTAGCACTGGAGAAGACAGAGAAAAGATTCAGAAGGATCTAGATAAGCTTTAACAATGTGCAGCGACTAATAGAATGGTATTTAACAGGGAGAAATGCAAGATTCTACATCTGGGCAAGAAAAACAAAAATTACAGCTATAGAATTTGAGGTAGAATTTGAGGAATAGAACTAAGAAACAGCACGTGCGGAAAAGACTTGGGTATACTAATAGATCACAAACTGCACATGAGTCAATAGTGTGATGCAGCAGCAAACAAGGCAAACATAGTTCTAGGATGTATTAAGTCCAGCTCACGTGAAGTAAATATCCCCCTCTACTCCCCCTTGGTCAGGTCTCATCTGGAATACTGTGTCCAGTTCTGGGCACCACATTTAAAAAAGATATGGAAAAGCTGGAGCAAATTTATAGAAGAGCTTCCAGGATGGTGAGCGGACTGCAAAGTATGTCCTATGAGGAAAGGTTATAGGATCTGAGAATGTTTAGCTTGCAAAAAAGAAGGCTGAGAAGAGACTTAATAACTGTCTACAAATATCTGAAGGGATGTCACAGTGTAAAAGGAACATCCTTAATCTCATTTGCACATGGAAGCATGAAAAGCAATGGAATGAAACTGAAAGGGAGAAGATACAGATTAGACATCAGAAAAAAACGTTTTGACAGTGAGTGTGATCAATAGGTGGAACAGGCTGCCACGAGAGGTGGTGCATTCTCCTTCAATGGAAGTCTTCAAACAGAGGCTGGACAGATATTTGTCTGAGATGGTTTAGTGAATCTTTCATCTGAGGTGGGCAAATCTTCCTGCAATCTTACTGCAATACTAATCCTGCCAAGTTTTTTCAGCAGAAAAATATTATACGCCATTTATACTGTATATTCTATCTATACTATATGCCAGTTGTGCGTCAGATGCATTCAGCGACACTTGGTTGTTTATCAATAGCGTTTCTATATTGCTCCTACACTGTATCAAGTCCATCTGAGGTGGGCAAATTTTCCTGCGATAGTAATCCTGCAAAGTATTTTTATGTACCATTTCTACTGCACCAGTTGTGTGTCAAAAGCATACAGCCAGACTTGGTTGGTTATCAATAGCATCGCTATATTGCAATGCACTGTAACATGTCCATTTGAGGTGTACAAATTTTCCTGCAATACTAATCCTGCAAAGTTTTCTCAACAGGGATATATCATACTTAATTTAAAATGGGTAAGGCATGTGTTAAGTGACAGGGAAGTGGACGTCATACTGGTGGTTAGTGGAGAGGCAGAGGCCATGGGCAAGGTGAAACTGTGCCTACTTTGGGAGCATAACAAGCACACACATCATGTCCACCTATCTTCCTTTTCTACTTTATGGGGGGGCACAGAAAACTATTCTTGAAGCCAGAACTGTGTGAAAAGGTTGTTTGATGGATAGCAGATAATGCTTCTAGTAATTTTGCCAGCACCACCCTGTCCTTCACATGGGCCAGTCTCAGGAGCCGTGATTCTGGACCACATAATCCTCACCATGATCCTCCTTCCTCCCACCACGCCGAGTGCTCAGAGCCCAGTGCCCAAATATTTGAGCAGAAACAGTCACAAGAAGGCACCGATGGGAAAATGCAATTTCTATCGCAAGAGGTGGATGATGATGAGACACAATTGCCAACAAGTGATGCTATTAAGTAAACAAGTCAGGAAGAGGACCAGGGTATGGAAGTGGAAGGCGAGGTGGTGGACGATGAAGTCACTGACCCAACCTAGGTAGGTGAAATGCAGATCGAGGACTGCAGTGCAGAGGGGGAGGTATTTGCAGCACCACAACAGGCAGGAAGAGGCTGTGGGGTGGCTAGAGACACAAGGCGGGCAACTTTTCCCCAGAGCAGCAACATGGGTAAAGTTGCCAGGCCAAGGCTTAGAAGTCTGGTGCTTTTTTAACGACAGTCTATTTAACGCAAAAAAGGCTATTTGCAACATCTGCCATACCAGCATCAGAAGGGGCAGCACAACTAGGAGACTGACCACCACCAGCATGCTTAGGCACATGTCAGCAAAGCACCTGACTAGTTGGGCCCCCTGCAAAGATCTAGAAACAGTGTATGCGGGTGACACCACTGCCTCTTCCCCTGTTCTATGTGCACGCCAATCCCCTGTCCATGACATAGGCGAAGATACCTCCCACCCTGCACTTGTCGTTGCACACTTGCAACCACCATCAGCAACTACATCTACGTCATTGTCTCAGCACAGCGATCAGTTGTCCCTACCCCAGCCTTTGGAACACAAGAGTATATATGCAGCTACCCACCCACAGGCCACAATATTAAAAGACTACATTTCAAGACTGCTTGACCTGGAAATGTTGCCGTTTAGGCTTGTGGAGATGGAAGTTTTCCGCTACCTCATGGCTGTGGCAGTTCTTCGGTATTCGGTCCCCAGCCATACCTATTTCTCCTGGTGTGCTGTCCCTGCCTTACACAAGCACGTGTCTCATAACATCAGCCGTGCCCTGACCAACAATGTTACTGGAAAGGTCAACTTAACCACAAACAGGTGGACAATTGTTTGTGGCCAGGGATGCTACATTTCCATGACAGGACACTGGGTGAATATTGTGGAAGCCTGGACCCAGTCAATCCTTGGGATGGAAAACATGCTACCGAAACCAAGATTTTTGGGCCCTGGTTCAATCAAGATTTCCCCCACCTTGTACAGCAGATCATGCACCTTCTGCTCCTCATGCTTCATCTTTAAAATATTAACATCAGTCCAAGCTGTAAGCACTGCAGGACTGCTTTGGCCAAGCGGCAACAGACTCTGCTGAGGCTAATCTGCTTAGCTGACAAACTGCCCACCGCCGCAGAGTTGTTGAAAGATCTAACAGACCAGACTGATCTGTGGCTCTTGCACTTGAACCTACAACCAGACATAGTCGTGTGTGACAATGGCCGTAACCTGGCGGCAGCTCTGAAGCTTGGCAACCTTGCACAAGTACCATGCCTGGCCCACATGGTTAGCAGTTCAGTGGTTTCTCAATACCTACAATGATGTACATGTTCTACTTTTGAAAGTACGTCACACATTTGACTATCTCCGCAAGTCAGCTACAGCTGCTGCTGCCACCCTGGCAGTGCTGTAGCAGCGTTTGCAACTTACAGCTCACCAACTGGTGTGCGATCTCACCACGTGTTGGAGCTCAACTTTACATATAATGGTTAAATACCCTGCAGTAAATAAATAAACAGCAATAGTGCATGAAAACAATATAGGTTCCTTAGTTAACATGTTTTTTGATAAAAAAAAACGTAAAAGCCATCCTGCCACTTCACTGTGACCCTAATTGGACAGTCCTAGCTCTAATATTAAAAGCCTTACCATTTGTCAAGTGACATGCATGTGGATAAGGGTTGAGAAGGACTGTACCCAGCTAGTAGACACACAGCCATGGGGAACCACACCAATATAATGTCCAGCTCAAAGAAAAGGCAGGCCACACCTTTATATGCACATGGTGCAAACTGACTGAAAAAACCTAAAGCTATGAACTGCGGTACAAACTGGTGTACATGCAGCATGTATCCACACATTCATATTGACCACTGAACAGAAAAAAACAAAGACAGAAACATAATAATTAAATACCCTGCAGTAAATAAATAAACAGCAATCATGCATGAAAACAATATAAGGTACTTAGCATGTTTTTTGATCAAAAAAATGTAAAAGCCATCCCACCACTTCACCGTGACCCTTGCCATGCTCCTAAACCTAACGTTTGTCAACTGAAATGCATATGAATAAGAAATGAGAAGGACTGTGCCCAGCTAGTAGATACACATCCATGGGGAACAACATTAATATAATGTCCAGCTCAAAGAAAAGGCAGGCCTAATATTAGATTTGGGATGCTACCTCTCAGACAATCCCCTACAGGTGCAGCTCCTTTTCTGCTGTCCTCTTGGTGCAAGTACGTACCAACGCGTGTGCGATGACGTGATGGCATTGTCAGTAGAGCGTCACAGAAGAGGTGGAGGGAGCCCTGGAGCTGCGTGGCAGTTCTGTATTGACGGCAGTGCAGCACCAGGCAGGAAACCGCACATCGCCAAGGTGTGCGATGCCGTAGGCGGTGCAGCAGTGCATAGTACATTTTACCCTGGGGTCCGGTGAGCCGAAGCACAAGAGGGGGGACTGGACTGGGCCCAGATCCCTCTCTTTCCTTCTGCATATCGGGCCCCATACAGCAGTAAGGGCACTAATGCCCTGATGGCGGCCCTGTACTCATTGACAGATTTGTGTTTTTACGGAGATCTGTACTCAGAAATTCATCAAAGCTGGCAGGGTAGCTTGCGTTCCTCCAGAGTTTGTTACTGACACATACAAGAAAAATTCTTTTCAGGGCCAATTCAAATCCCTTCTATATTCTGCAGTAATGCCGCTCTTATCTGCAATTCATCTAGGGTAAGCTGTCGCAATAGGGATAGTGTATTACAGGCATCTAGTCAGGGATTATTGCCTTATAAATTATAATGCTTGCTGCTGCAGCATAAGAAAAAAAATATCAAGGCAACATCTATTCTTTTCCCTATTTATACCACAGTTAGCTATGTTTAGTGTAGGTATAGGTGCTAGGTATCATATTGTGGAAATGAGTGTTCATTCTGATTACATACATCTCTTCCACAGTCCATAACTTGATTGCTTTTTTCCTTACAGTCATTGACAGATTTTTTTTTATGGTGATCTGTACTCAGAAATTTGTCAAAACAGGCAAAATTAGTTGATTTAATGTGTCCATTCGCAGTTTATCTGTAGCATCTTTTTGTAAGAGGTTGTGGTGGGAGACTTTATGCTACTGGAGCTGGAATTATCACTTCTGCAGAGGAGTGCTTTGTTTCCATCCAGTTCTGGGTGCTTCTTGAAGTATATTTGGGGTCAATGTCCTGCTGGAAGACCCATGACCTAGATCGCAAACTCAGCTTTCTGACACTGGGCACTACATTGCCCAATAAATTAAACACAGGATGTGTATGATCATGTGTCACACACCAAATTTCCAGATAACGAAGTAAAATGTTAAAATTACATTTCCGGTGAATGTTTTTTTCACCATTGAAAGCATTGCAAATGTGCAAAATGCAGCAAAAACACTAAGTGTGAGCATAGCCTATGGTGTGGAGGGTCTTTTTTTTCTATTATTTATTTTGCCTTATTTACAAATCATTATCCTAGAAAGAATGTTTCTTAACATTTTTTCAAGTAAAATCCATTTTATCTTTGGTTTTGTATGTTTTATTGTTAGTCCATAAAAGTGGCGTAATACTCTGACAACATTGTTCCCAGCAGCAACCTGGGATTCAGAGACGCTTCCATCAATTTGAGCAATTTTTAAACCCATCACCTGAAAAATGTTTGATTTTGACTTTGACATCCATTATACTCGAGCACCCGGGCATTATGACTTGCTCGACTCGAGTAATATGCACCCGAGCATTTTATTGCTCGCTTGTCACTAAATATTAATGTGCCCTTGACAGTTATGCTCAGTTACTTAGCTGTGATGCTTTTGAATGCTGACACCATTAAATCACTACACAGGTCACATACCTGTATTACACATCATCTCTCTATGCAATGATTGTCTGTAGCAGACCCTTGACATAGCAATGTCATGTGACACACCAGAAATAGCGTCACCAACGAGTTATTTGATACAAATTCAACATTCCTTATTCTATTTTACATCTCTTCAGACCCTATAACATAATAATGCTACTGGCGTGACACACGTTGTAACGACATGTGCTGTGAGAACACAGCATGCAGTGACATCAGAGGCCTAGTCCAGGTGGGAGCCATTTCTTGAGTGGAGAGTACAGTGAGGATGCAAACCAGGGGGGAAAGAGAAAAGACGCGAGGAGGATCAGACAACTGGCTTCAGGGGTGGCCGGACAGATGAGCAGTGAGGTGAGTAGTTATCATGATATGCTAATTGTATGATTTCTTTAGCAAGCTACTACTGTATATGCTCCTCTGGAAGTTTCTGATCATCATACAAAGTGCCTACAGCATAGAGTATAGAGATTTAAAGAATAATGCGCCGATGTAAAGATTCCTGCTCCAAACTTAAATCCAATGAGACTATGTTCATGCAAACATTTTATGGTCAATTCTGGTCAAAAATAAGTAATCATGGACAATGTTACATTACCTAGAATCTTAAATGATGGGCACGATCAAGTTAAGTAAAGTTTGGTCCCATTGGGTTTGGTGCGTTAATTCCTAATTTTTATTCTTACAGACAGAACAATACAAATCCTATGAAAATATAGACGTGCGCTGTAGGTCACTGAATGCAACATTCTGGCATCAACTATTGTTAAATTACAACTTTGTTTCTTTCTAAATTCCCTAAGTGAGTTCCGCTGTGCATATTCTAAGCTGAATTCCAGCAGATATTGTTCAAAGATTGATTTGACGCAGTTCATATCCCACCAACTCACTTGACAGTCTACAAACATAATCAATATAGTTACACTACAGGTAATTACTCATTAGAGGAGCTCTGTCGACCCTGAGGTTTGTGTCTATCAATTTATCATTTTATTTTCAGACATGTCAGAAAGGAACATTCACCCATTTTAAAGCATTGTTTTCACAGGCAACGTTAATACTTATTTAATTTGCCTGCAAACTGATCTAAAATAAATGCTCACATGAATATAAGGAATCAAAAAGAGTCTTGATTACAATAGATCTTGTATCAGCAATATAAAGTGCCATCTTGTGACTTGTATTGATGTTGATACTCTTCATTTCTTACACAGCATAACATTTTTTAACAAAAAATATTTTATGTTCCTGGTCACACAGCTCTGCTCATAAATAATTCAAAGCAGAAAAATGTATTAAAGGGCTTTTTTGAGGAATACACATTGATCATATTGTTTTGTGACGTGTGGGATTTTTGATATCAGGACACTGCTCCATTGACCCCTGGAGGAAGCTTTCTATAGTGAAACGCGCGTCGGATGTGGTGGGTCCCTGGCTTGTGCCTTTCACTAGGTAATTATCATTGTTGCATATTTACTGTGGGTCAAGTTAGTCACATTTTGTGACCTTATGTGTGCTTATCTGCTCTGGTCTTGGTGTATTCCTAAAACCACAATACCTTACTACTTCTACGTTTATACGATTTATCATTACTAATGCCATTATCTTTTTGTCAATGCGGTTTTCTGGTTTTCCCCATAGACTGAGAAGATTTATTGTATTCTGACAGCATTTGTTTGCACATATATTTATGTCATATCAATTTATATGGGCATTTGCACTCAATATAATATAATACTGAATCCCCTCACTTATGCATTTTATGTTTTGCCATTTTAAACCATACCCACCGTTTTTCTCCTGTATTGTGTCACCCCCCCATTAGTTTCTTAATGCTTTTATGAACCCTTGCAGTTCTTTTATATTGATTGTAAACAATAAAATTAATTCATTTAATAGTCACTCTTGGAAAGCGTCATTCTTGCTGTTGCTTATGTATTTTTCGCTGTGAGGTGGAATGTATATGATTGAGTTCACTTTTTGGTGTGTCTTCACTTTTTACACAGCATAGCATTTTTAACAAAAAATTGTTTACGTTCCTGGACACACAGCTCTGTTCATAAATAATGGAAAGTAGAAAAATGTATTAAAGGGCTTTATTGAGGAATACACATTGATCATATTGTTTTGTGACGTGTGGGATTTTTGATATAAGGACACTGCTCCATAATAAATATTAGCTTTCTAATCCCTGCATTTGGATCGTCAACATTGTTATTTTAATTATTTTCTTTCCAGAGAGAGCATTAACCCAGTAAGCATAATTTCTATATTTGTGCACAAATGCATGCTTTCTCATAGCAGCTATAGATTTTCTAGCTCATGGTGAGACAAAAGATAAAACCAATGTATTAAGAGCCCTATTTCTCTTAATGAATTTATTGCATTTTTCTCCAGCCTGCTCTAGACTAAGACCAATGAATAAAACATTAGTCTTAGTAAATTCCACCTGTTCTCACAGTCACAGTAATGCAGCCTTTGTCTGTGGAAAAGAGTGGAAACAGTGAAAGCCAGTGCTCCAGGAAGAAATTTCTGTTATGACATGATGTTATATTTGTATGCTGCTGCATAATATTCTGCAATAACATGGTACTGATGCCTCAATTTTATAATAGTTACATATGTTGTGATATTGATGTGTGATATAAAGGAGTAATTGCACTGTCATTATTATAGTATGTGCTGGCTATAGAATTCCTGCTGGCGCACCAAGATTTATTTTGATTAGGAAGGAGTTAAAGCTGATCAGGAAAGCTTTGCAACAAGAAATTTTTTCAGTAGCAAAAAAAGTCTTGGGGGATGTTAGTATGTGGTTCAGTTTGAAGTTCATTATAGAGTCCAAAAAAAAAGTGTGACAGTCTAGGCTACATGATGTGTGTGGAAAGTAGTGAAAGTAACCGGATAGCAGAAGTGGCTGTTTGGATCCCTGACATGGCCAGAACACACTTGATTTCCCTGAAAATTGGAGTAGGGAGAAAACTCATGAGGGTATAGCTGGGAGTTTGTGGGGACTCTGAGACAGCAAACGTGATGTTGGGGCTGAAGCAACGTTTAAGGCTGGATCTGGAAATGTTAGTGAAAGAAGACTGAGCTTGTCAAGTTGGGATATAGGTCCATGGTCACAAAAGAGGAAAGTTGTCTGAAAGTATGGAAAGCTCAGTTTAGTTATGCCATGAAATAGAAATATTGGTCATAAGTGATATGACGTGATTTATCCAGTAAGTGTATGCCTATGTTCAATACAGAAGATATAGCCAATAAATTTTATACCTGCTGACAACTGTATATATGAGGGGCGTTCATTAAAGATTTACCCTGATCCACTTCCTGTGGACTTAGCACAGTTATTAGTCCTTCTCTAGATAGGTGCCACCTAGGGACACACACTTCTCCCATCTCTTTAAGCAACTGTAAACACCTTGCTTGTAGAAGTTGACAGGTTGCTCCAAAGGCCACGTTGTCATTTCAGAAATCAGAGTCTCATCATCTGGAAAATGCTTGCCCTTCATAAATAGCTTCATTGTTGGAAAGAGGTGGAAGTCTGATGGTGCTAGGTCAGGTGAATAAAGGGGATGTGATAGAATTTCAAAGCCACAGGAGCATGCTTCCATTTGGGCAACATGTGAGTTGTGAACTGGTGTATTGTCTTGCAAAAGGCAGACACACTTGGTGAGCATGCCACGTCTCTTGGTTTTGATGGCCTCCTGCAATTTCTGCAGCATTGAAGCATAGTATGCCCCAGTGATCATGGTACCCATTGCTAGGACATCCATCAATACTACTCCGTGCTGGTCCCAAAATACCGTGAGCATGAGCTTGCCTGCTGAGGGTTGGACACGTGCCTTCTTTGGAGGCGGTGAGTCATGATGCTTCCATTGTATTGACTGGACTTTAGTCTCAGGATCATAGTGACTGACCCAGCTTTCATCCTGTGTGATCAGTCTGTTGAAAAAGTCCTCCTGGTTTCCATGGCACATCGTCAATAGAGCCTGTGAGCATTCGACTTGTTCCTGCTTCTCGAAAGGTGTGAACAGCTGGGAAACCCAGCAAGCGGATACCTTATGTATGTGAAGATGGTGACCTCCACTTGCTGGATGGTGTGTTCCTCAATAGCCGAGTGGGGTCGCCCTGGAATTGGAGCTGTTTGCACCAAAGTCTGACCACATTTGAATTGATGATGCCAGTTCTTGACATCATATGATGGGGAATCGTCACCATAAACCCCTTTCATCTCATCGAACGTCTCCTTTGGTGTGCGTCCTTTCGAGTAAAGGAACTTGATGACTGCTCTAAATTCCACTGGGTCCATTATCAAACCTCACTCCACTTCAACACCTGTAAAATCAAGACCGTTATCAGTTCTGAGCTGCAAATTGACACGTAACCTATACAAACTTATATCATTACACATGTGCAGTTTCAGCATCCTGTGATAAATAGAAGTGGATCAGGGGAAATTTTTAATGAATGCCCCTAGTACGTTTCATCAAGATCCCCAGTAAAATGAAATTTATTTTTATTAAGTGAAGTGGCACCTTCTCTATACTGAGCGTTCTCAGTGCCTGTTTCATTTAGCTCATTTGAGCTTATAAAAGGTGTGGGGGGTTGAATCCCCACAGATCACACATTGATATTTTAGCCTATAGAGCAATGTATCTTTGTATTGTTTTAGCCAGTAGACAGAAAAAAATTGAGAGTCCTTAGTGGTTATTACTAGTGTTGAGCATTCCGATACCGCAAGTATCGGGTATCGGCCGATATTCGCTGTATCGGAATTCCGATACTTAGTTCCGATATTTTTCCTATATCGTATACCGGAATCGGTAATAATAATTCTTTGAGAGGCACTGTGATTTTAGTCAGCCAATGAGGAATCCTATGAAGTGTGGGCACATCCTGTAATGCTGCGGTCATGTTAACTAATGGCATGGCTGTGATTGGATGCTGAAATGATGTCAGAACGCACTATAAAAGGCGCCGCCGCCATTTTAGCGTCACTGTGCTGTGAATTCAGTTAGGGACAGAACGCTGCTCTGCTGACTCTGAGGGACAGTTACAGATAGCGTTTTTGTGAATTGTTCTGTAGGCAGTCTATTTGAGAAACCGCTGTGTAAATCATCCTTTTTCCTTGCAGTGTTGTTTTCACAGCTCTGTGCAAGGTGTGTGTGTGGAGTGCAGGTGACGCTGCAGTTTGCTCTGCATCGAACGCTGTTTGTACTCATCTGCACGTGTCACTCACTGACTCTTTTTTTTTTTATTTGGTGGAATTGGTGCTGCTCCATTCAATTGAAATTAACAGTGATCTATTAGTGTGACGTGCTTCCATCCGTATCCAATACATTGGTTGCAAACACTATAGAAGTACACAAAGGGGACTTTCACAGCTAGTGAACAGTTGTGTGCAGTGTTCACTGTAGTCTGAGGTTTTCATTTTTGGATTGCAGATCACGCTCCAGTTAGTTCTTCAACCACTGCTGGTTGTAGTCTGCTGAGCGTGTGTCACTGCCTCATCCTTGACATTTTTCTCTAATTGGTGCTGCTCCATTCTATTTCAAATAACTCAAATTTATTAGTGTGACACGCTTCCATCCGTATCCAATACATTGGTTGCAAACACTATAGAAGTACACAAAGGGGCCTTTCACACCTAGTGAACAGTTGTGTGCAGTGTTCACTGTAGTCTGAGGTTTTGATTTTTGGAGTGCAGATCACGCTCCAGTTAGTTCTTCAACCACTGCTGGTTGTAGTCTGCTGAGCGTGTGTCCCTGCCTCATCCTTGACATTTTTCTCTAATTGGTGCTGCTCCATTCTATTTCAAATAACTCAAATCTATTAGTGTGACGCGCTTCCATCCTTATACAATACATTGGTTGCAAACACTATAGAAGTACACAAAGGGGCCTTTCAAAGATAGTGAACAGTTCTGTGCAGTGTTCACAGTAGTCTGAGGTTTATATTTTTGGAGTGCAGATCACGCTACAGTTAGTTCTTCAACCACTGCTGGTTGTAGTCTGCTGAGCGTGTGTCCCTGCCTCATCCTTGACATTTTTCTCTAATTGGTGCTGCTCCATTCTATTTCAAATAACTCAAATCTATTAGTGTGACGCGCTTCCATCCGTATCCAATACATTGGTTGCAAATACTATAGAAGTACACAAAGGGGTCTTTCACACCTAGTGAACAATTGTGTGCAGTGTTCACTGTAGTCTGAGGTTTTGATTTTTGGAGTGCAGATCACGCTGCAGTTAGTTCTTCAACCACTGCTGGTTGTAGTCTGCTGAGCGTGTGTCACTGCCTCATCCTTGACGTGGCTATCAGGCTCACATAATTTGGCCATCTTATGCGCTAAGACTTCTCAATTTTTCATATTTCTAAGGTAATGATGCAATTCATTTTTCATATTTTTCATATTTCGTGTTTGCAAGCTATAGCGCTACAGTGTGCTACCTTTTTCTCTTGTATGTATATGAGTTGGTGACTCTAGGTTTAGCACCTGTTCACACTGAATCTATGTTTGGATGTGCCGGTCAGTTTTTTGATATGTATTCATTTACCTTCTACCTGAGCACTCCACTTGGTGGTCACAGGCTTTTTAATTACAACAGGTTCATCACCCCTCCACAGAGATGTAGATTTTAGTCTGAAGAAAGGATTCATACGTTCCCATGCAGACAGACTTTTCTAAGCGAGGATAGGCATTAGTTAGGACCTGATATACGAGAAGAGCCTTGACGTGGCTATCAGGCTCACATAATTTGGCCATCTTATGCGCTAAGACTTCTCAATTTTTCATATTTCTAAGGTAATGATGCAATTCATTTTTCATATTTTTCATATTTCGTGTTTGCAAGCTATAGCGCTACAGTGTGCTACCTTTTTCTCTTGTATGTATATGAGTTGGTGACTCTAGGTTTATCACCTGTTCACACTGAATCTATGTTTGGATGTGCCGGTCAGTTTTTTGATATGTATTCATTTACCTTCTACCTGAGCACTCCACCTGGTGGTCACAGGCTTTTTAATTACAACAGGTTCATCACCCTCCACAGAGATGTAGATTTTAGTCTGAAGAGAGGATTCATACGTTCCCATGCAGACAGACTTTTCTAAGCGAGGATAGGCATTAGTTAGGACCTGATATACGAGAAGAGCCTTGACGTGGCTATCAGGCTCACATAATTTGGCCATCTTATGCGCTAAGACTTCTCAATTTTTCATATTTCTAAGGTAATGATGCAATTCATTTTTCATATTTTTCATATTTCGTGTTTGCAAGCTATAGCGCTACAGTGTGCTACCTTTTCTCTTGTATGTATATGAGTTGGTGACTCTAGGTTTAGCACCTGTTCACACTGAATCTATGTTTGGATGTGCCGGTCAGTTTTTTGATATGTATTCATTTACCTTCTACCTGAGCACTCCACCTGGTGGTCACAGGCTTTTTAATTACAACAGGTTCATCACCCCTCCACAGAGATGTAGATTTTAGTCTGAAGAGAGGATTCATACGTTCCCATGCAGACAGACTTTTCTAAGCGAGGATAGGCATTAGTTAGGACCTGATATACGAGAAGAGCCTTGACATGGCTATCAGGCTCACATAATTTGGCCATCTTATGCGCTAAGACTTCTCAATTTTTCATATTTCTAAGGTAATGATGCAATTCATTTTTCATATTTTTCATATTTCGTGTTTGCAAGCTATAGCGCTACAGTGTGCTACCTTTTTCTCTTGTATGTATATGAGTTGGTGACTCTAGGTTTAGCACCTGTTCACACTGAATCTATGTTTGGATGTGCCGGTCAGTTTTTTGATATGTATTCATTTACCTTCTACCTGAGCACTCCACCTGGTGGTCACAGGCTTTTTAATTACAACAGGTTCATCACCCCTCCACAGAGATGTAGATTTTAGTCTGAAGAGAGGATTCATACGTTCCCATGCAGACAGACTTTTCTAAGCGAGGATAGGCATTAGTTAGGACCTGATATACGAGAAGAGCCTTGACGTGGCTCTCAGGCTCACATAATTTGGCCATCTTATGCGCTAAGACTTCTCAATTTTTCATATTTCTAAGGTAATGATGCAATTCATTTTTCATATTTTTCATATTTCGTGTTTGCAAGCTATAGCGCTACAGTGTGCTACCTTTTTCTCTTGAGATAGAGTTGGGACCCCGGTTGACCCGTTCACACTGATCTATGTTTTTGGGTGTGCCGGTTTTTTTTATACTGCCCATCCTTGAATTTTTTTGTAATTGGTGCGCCCATTCTATTTCAAATAACCAATTATTAGTGTGCGCGCTTCCACCCTAACAAAAGGTTTCAAACCATAAAAGACAAAAAGGGGGCCTTTAAAAGTAGTGAACGTTCTGTGCAGTTTTTTCCAGTGTCTGGGGTTTATTTTTGGGTGCAGATCACGTACGTTAGTTCTTAAACCACGCTGGTTTGTCTGCTGGGTGTGTCCTCCCTCACCCTTAAATTTTTTTTTCAATTGGGCTGCCCATTCTTTTAAAAAAACTCAAATCTTTTAGTGTGACCCCCTTCCATCCGTAGCAATCATTGGTTGCAAACCTATAGAAGTACACAAAGGGCCTTTCAAAGATGTGAACTTCTGTGCGTGTTCCCCGAGTCTGGGTTTATATTTTTGGAGTGCAGTCACGCTACAGTTAGTTCTTCAACCATGCTGGTGTAGTTGCTGAGCGTGTGTCACTGCCTCTCCTGACATTTGTCTGAAATTTGGGGCTGCTCCATCTATTTAAAAATAACTCAAACATTAGTGTGACGCGTTCCACCCGTATACAATACATTGGTTGCAAAAATATAGAATAAAAAAGGGCCTTTCAAAGATAGTGAACAGTTCTGTGCTTTTACAGTAGTTGGGGTTTTATTTTTGGAGTGCAGATCACGTCGTTAGTTCTTAAACCCATGCTGGTTGTAGTCGCTGTGGGTTCATGCCTCATCCTTGACATTTTTCCAAATTGGTGGTGCCCCATTCATTTTAAAAACTCAAATCTATTGTGTGACGCACTTCCATCCGTATCCAATCATGGTTGAAAAAACCTATGAAGTCACAAAGGGGCCTTTCCCCCCTAGTGAACAGTTGTGTGAGTGTAGAGTTGAGCGATATTTTCCTTTCCAAAAAACGGAATCGGAATGGTATCGCCGAAACATAAAATATCGGCGAACCCGTCCGATACCGGAAGTCCCCCTGTAAAGCTAGGGGAAAAAATAACGAAATTAAAAAAACCCCATTTTTTTTCCCTTTTTGGTTTAAAGAAGAAGGAAAAAAAAAAGAGTAATGTAGAATGTATTGGGGGGAAAGGGTTTAGGAGACATTTTAAAAGGGAAAAATGTTTAACCCCAAACAAATGGAAAAGCAAAATATATTTTTTTTTTTAAAGATGTTTTGGATTGAAGAAGAAATTGACAAGTTTTAACGTTTTTTCTATTTTGGCAAATATTTATTACACAAATTCCCTGCTCTTCATTTCACCTTTTTAACTTTCACACATTTCTCCTTCTAATCTTTTGCGCTCATTTTTTCATCAAAAATTCTTTATCTTCACCTTCTTTTCTTTTTTAACTTTTTGCTTAAATTTTTTA
>JARQOD010000006.1:278473341-278490437 GCA_033576555.1 Oophaga sylvatica | reverse complement strand
TTTGTTTTTGTCTATCTTAGTTTTCTGCCCTTCCTGAGTTTTTACAGCCAGGTTTCCCTGTGGGGGCCTGCGCTGGACTCTGTTTCTCTTTTGCCACTGTTTATGTATTTTCAGTTCCCTGTTATTTAAGTATCTGCTGATTTGCTACCAGTTACACCTGAGTTCTGATCTAGCGGGGTATAGATCGTGTGGTCTCAGTATTTTTGTATATCAGACGTGTTGGAGTTTTCCTTAGAGTTTTTGCTGGATTGCAGACAGTATTCTTTCCTGTCCTGTTCTATCTAGACAGTTTGGGCCCCAGCATTTGCTTGCTCTATTTTTTGCCTGTGTTTGTGTTTCATCTTGTCTCACCGCCATTATATGTTTGTGGGCTACCTATTCTTTTGGGGCTCTACTCCGGGGCAGTTAGCTTTCCCCTTTCTCTCTTTAGGCTTTGCTATCGAGGCTTCTAGGGCACCGTAGGCACATCCCACGGCTGCTTCTAGTTGTGCTGTCAGTTCAGGGGTCTACAATCTGCTTGTTGCCAACCTCTCTGGTGTCTGGTTGCATAGGCTATTTTGGCTTCCTCCTCCTCGGCTACAAATCATAACAGTCAAGCCAGTAAGTTGTCAGTCAAGCAGAGGAAGTTGAGGTTGGGCAGAGAATAGAGCCAGGGAGGCACAGGCTTGTATAATTTATATACAAATGAGGCTTACCTGCTCCTTGAGCACTTTACCTTCACTTGCATATGAATTAAAATAGCATTTTTTTCAGTCAGTGATCAACAGATTGCATCCGTAAATTTATGGATGACATTATCATAAAGCACCATGGCCACATAAATAGTTTGGGGTTAGAACTATCTTACAGATTCCATTTAAGCAACAGTTTGTCCAAAAAGGAAGATACAGTGATCATGAAGGCTTGGTGATAAGGGAGCTATGTGACATTTTAAAACTATTGTACTGTGAAGAAAAAAAAATAACGTTTCAGCCTAATGATCAGGAATGCAGGTTGAAATAATTTAGCATAATCTCAGATATCTCAAACATTACCGAGTAATGACATTTGCTAAAAAAGCACTGTATGCTGGCTAAAATATAAAACGAGCAAAAAAATCATTCAAAACCAACTATAATTCTCACTTATGACAATATTATCTTTTACATCTTCAACTATACTTCTAATAAGCTAAGTGATTTGCTTGGTCTGGATTGATTGGGAAAATAGAGGTCATCAATAGATTCTTAGTTAGGCTTGACTTCCTTAAACAGCTGAGAATTAACCATCGGATACAGTGAAGTAAGTGTATGGTGAGCCTTCTGACAGCTGAATTCATTATAGCCTGTGGGATACACAATGGAATGGATTAGTTCTTTAATTGAGCTGGGCCAGAAAACAGCTAAGAAAAATGAACTTTGTGGAAATGTCTAAAACTTGACAGGATAACCTGGAGGCAGGACAGATACTTTTGCAAAAGGAATGACATTCCAGTGTTTAAGCATTATTATATAAGAAGGATTTAGTATAAACTCAGAGGCAGCATTGAGATCGTTTCTGTATTTACAGGTAGACTGCCTACTGTATTTGTAAGATAGATCCTGTGACTATTCACAATTAATGTTTTTAGCCAAGTTTTTATGTCTTTAAGAATAGCCTTTATTTATCATTCATTCTCAAACTGTAATGATAAAATTATAATAGAAAAATGACATCAATACAGAGGATCTTGTAAAAGTAGACCACAAAATCTACAGCATGTCTTTTCAAAAATGAAAATGTCTGTTGCCTAAGAACTCCAATTGTGAGACACTGCTGGATAATATCCCCCAAAATAGAATAAAACTTGTGTTTTTTTTTTGAGATTTTGGGTCACAGAACTGGTATAAACTATTAACAGCTGTAAAAGGTTTGGACAAGTGTTGTGGGTGAATATGGGTTACGAGTAAGTATTTTTTTTAAAATACAGGTCATGTTCTATATTTTGCAACTTGAAGCTCATGAGACTTATGGTCTGAAAATGCAAAATCTTTCACAGATCCAAAAGGCTCCCATACACATTAGATTGCTGTCGGCCATATGATGCTTCAGCCAATCGTTTGCATGACAGTCATCTCACCAGCACTAATTCAGCCAAGCGCTCCTGTGTCCTCTACGAAAAACTGCCAGCTGTTAAGTCACCTGATGGTTTATCTGGAGGAGAATAATGTGATCAGCAGTCTGAAATCAGACATCCTCATCGACATTTCTCTTGACCATCGTACCATACATATTAAATTGTCGGCCAAACCTGTTGAAACTGACAGATTCGGCCAACATTAGTCTATTGTGTAAGGGAAATTAGGCTCTCTCATACACAAAGACGCAGGTTTCACTGCTACTTATGTACTACTTAGGCCGGAGTCACACTAAAGAGGAATACGGATGAGTGCTATATGATAAAACATCGCATAGCAATCGGACCGCTATTAATCTATGGGACAGCTCCCATCACTGTTTTTCTCTCAGCCGTATTATACGTGCAAGTGAAATCGCAGCATGCTGCGATTTGCAGTGTATATCGGCCAAATGTCACCAATGCAAGTCTATGGGTGCGAGAAAAAAACGGATTACACACGGACCACATGTGTGACTTGCGAAAAACAATAAAGCATTTTGCAGATGACAGGAAATTACCTCATCAATTATCAGGAAGCTTTGGCATGCTAATTTCCCTGGCAACCTCTACTAAAATCCCTGAGCACACTTCCATGGAGTCCAGCAGCATGGCCAAACACATCAATGTAGAGATGCTCATAGTTCTGGTTCAGGAGAGGCCAGAACTATGGGACCAACGTGACGCCCATTATTCGGACCGCACACTAAACCCCTTAAGGACCAAGCCATTTTGTAGGTTAAAGACCAGGCCTATTTTTACAATTCTGACCACTGTCTCTTTATGAGGTTATAACTCTGGAACGCTTCAACGGATCTTGGCGATTCTGAGATAATTTTCTCTTGACATATTGTACTTAATGTTAGTGGTAAAATTTCTTCGATATAACTTGCGTTTATTTATGAAAAAAATGGAAATATGGAAAAAAATTTAATTTTTATGCCCTTAAATCAGAGAGATATTTCACAAAAAATAGTTCATAAATAACATTTCCCACATGTCTACTTTACATCAGCACAATTTTGGAACCAAATTTTTTTTTTTGTTAGGAAGTTATAAGTGTTAAAAGTTGACCAGCAATTTCTCATTTTTACAAAATTTACAAAACCATTTTTTTAGGGACCACCTCACATTTGAAGTGACTTTGAGGGGTCAATATGACAGAAAATACCCAAAGGTGATACCATTCTAAAAACTGCACCCCTCAAGGTGTTCAAAACCACATTCAAGAAGTTTATTAACCCTTTAGGTACTTCACAAGAATTGAAGCAATGTGGAAGGAAATGAACATTTAACTTTTTTTCCCCAAAATTTTTCTTTTCGACACAATTTTTTTAATTTTGTCAAGGGTATCAAGAGAAAATGAACCACAATATTTGTTGTATAATTTCTCCTGAGTACACCGATACCCTATGTAAGGAGGAAGACCAATCTTTAGGCACACGTCATTGCTCAGAAGGGAAGGAGCATCATTTGAGATTTTGAATGTCAAATTGGATGGAATCGAGAGCGGACACCATGTCGCGTTTGGATAGCCCCTGATGCACCTAAACAGTGGAAACCCCCAATAAGTGACCACATTTTGGAAACTAGACCCCCCAAGGAACTTATCTAAATGTGTGGTGAGCACTTTGAAGCCCCAAGGGCTTCACAGAAGGTTAGAACGTAGAGCCGTAAAATTAAAAAATCATATTTTTTCCACAAAAATGATCTTTTCACCAGCAATTTTTATTTTCCAAAGGATAACAGTACCCCAAAAGTTATTGTGCAATTTGTCCTGAGTATGCTGATACCCAATATGTGGGGTTAAACCACTATTTGGGCGCATGGCAGAGCTCGGAAGAGAAGCAGCGCCATTTGACTTTTTTGGCTGGAATTGAGTTTGGACACCATGTCGCATTTGGAGTGTCCCTGATATGCCTAAGCAGTGGAAACCCCCACAAGTGACCCTATTTTGGAAACTAGACCTCCCAAAGAACTTATCTAGATGTGTGGTGAGAACTTTGAACCCCCAAGGGTTTCACAGAAGGCTATAACGTAGAGCCATAAAATTAAAAAATCATATATTTTCCACAAAATGATCTTTTCACCCCCAATTTTTATTTCTCCCAAAGGGTAAGAGGACCCCAAAAGTTATTGTCCTGAGTACGCTGATACCCCATATGTGGGGGTAAACCACTATTTTGACGCATGGCAGAGCTTGGAAGGGAAGGAGCGCCTTTTTCGAATGCAGACTTTGATGGAATGGTCTGCGGGTGTCATGTCGCATTTGGAGAGCCCCTGTTATGTGCCTAAACAGTAGAAACTCCCCACAAGTGACCCCATTTGGGAAACTAGACCCCCCGAAGGAACTTATCTAGATGTGTGGTAAAAATTCAAAAATCATATTTTTTTCCACAAAAATTATCTTTTTGCCCCCAAATTTTTATGTTTATAAGGGTAACAGGAGAAATAGGACCCCAAAAGTTGATGTGCAATTTGTCCTGAGTACGCTGATACCCCATATGTGGGGGGGAACCACTGTGATCGCCTTACTGCGATGTTTGGGAGGCAGAATGAACAAATCCACAAAAGGTGAAGAATTGGTTTTATTTTTTACGCCGTTCCTCGTGCGGTATTAGTGATTAGGTGACTTTATTCCTCGGGTCGGTGCGATTACAGCGATACCAGATTTACATCCTTTTTTCATGTTTAGCTTCTGTCACACACTGAAAGACGCTTTTTTTGGAAGAATTTTTTGTAAGAAATTTTTGCATCGCCGTATTTTGAGAGCTATAATTTTTCCATATTTAGACCGACAGAGTCATGTCAGGCTTATTTTTTGCGGGACGAGCGGACATTTTTATTGATATCCTATTCGGGCACATAACGTTTTTTGATCGCCTCCTATTCCGATTTTTGTGGAGGCAGAATGAACAAAAACCAGCAATTCAGAAATTGTTTTTTTTTTTTCCTCCGTTCCGCGTGTGGTAAAATTGGTAAGGCAGCTTTATTCATTGGGTCACAACGATTACAACGATACCTCATTTATATCTTTTTTTATGTTTTGGCGTTTTTTACACAATAAAAACTTTTACAGAAAAAACAATTATTTTTGCATCACTTTATTCTGCGAGCTATAACTTTTTAATTTTTTCGCTTATGATGCTGTATGGTGGCTTGTTTTTTGCGGGACAAGATGATGTTTTCAGCGGTACCATGTTTATTTATATCTGTCTTTTTGATCGTGTGTTATTGCACTTTTTCCAAGCGGTATGATGATACCGCTTGGAAAAAGAATAATTTACTACTTTTTTGTGGTTTATTTATGGCTTTCTCTGAAGGGGTTAACTAGGGTTATGCTTTTATAGATGTGATTTTTATGGACACTGCGATACCAAACATGTGTATTTTTTTGTTTTTTGTTTTTTTTTTACATAAAAATGGGTATTTTTTAGGTGAATTTTTTTTTATTATTTTTTTTAAAAATATTACAATTTTTTTAAAAAAAATGTTTTTTTACCTTGTCCCTTTATGGGAATTTCACTTTTTCACTTTTGATTGCAGGTACAATGCATTGCAATGCTCAAGCATTGCAATGCATTATACCAATGGAGAAAGCTGCTGTGACCATGTTGTGAGCATGGTCACAGCGGCTTTCCGTAGCTAGATGACCCGGAGGTTGTCATGACAACCCCAAGTCATCAAGGCAGAGATCAGGCCCTGCGATTATATTGCGGGGACGCCGATCTGAGGCAGAGGGAGCTCCTGACCCTCTGCCTCCCCCCCTGAATGCTCGATCGCAGCAGTCAGGGGGTTAACAGCCTGGGGCGGCGCAGACGCCGCTCCCGGCTGTCAGTGCAGGAAGCTCAGCCACTACAGCGCTGAGCTCCTGCACTGAACGGCCCGACAGCGCCGTTTCGCCACACAGGCTTCCTCAAACAGGGGCATTGTTTGAGGAAGCCTGTGTGGCGAAACGGCGCTGTCGGGGTGGCAGTGGGTGATTGCTCCAGGACCGATACACATGTAAGTGGAGGATTATTTTCTTTGATTAGGTGGCTAGCAGTTTATATGCAGCAGTTAAGATTAGCACCATTTAGGTAAACCATCTATCGCAGTGTGGTTCAAAGTTATTAAGTGTATCATGATAAATGCATTGCACGTAGCACTTTTTACATTGTTTGCAAAATACTGGTTCCCAATGTGATTTAATATATGCCTTTTAATGGTATAATCCCCTTTTTGGTCCTTGGTCTATGTTCCCATGGTGTCTTTGTATATCCCTTGTTTGGTTTGTATGAATTTGATGTTCAATAAATTGTGTAAATAATTTAATCTGGACTTATCAATGCCTCATTTTCTGCTATTCATTTATGGTAGAGATGGTTTAGCACATTACACTGAAGCCTACATTTTGCAAGCCAAACACTGTGATTGAACATTAAAACATTTTCTGTGTTACTTTGCAGTCACTGATGTCACAAGACGGTGGCGCAGCTGCCGAGAGCAGTAATGGCGGAAGCGACAGCAGCGGGGCAGGAGTGGTGATGCACCACCCAAAAAAGAAAATATAACTATTATGATAGACTGGATTTTCTGGCTCCCGTTATGGAGCTCAAACTGTAAGTGCATGCATGACACCACATCTTGCACAGCTCATACGGGCAAATCTTAATCGTTTTTTTTCTCTACTTTTTGCTTAAAAACAGAACTGACTCTAACCTTACTGAGAGGGAAACGGCTTCTGACTCAGAGGTCCACATTGATCCAGTTGGGGAAGGTGAAGAAGTGGCTAGCCTATCTTTGGCACCATCATGCAACACCCAACCACCACCACCAACAGTGCCTTCTGCCCAACAAGAGGCTAATCCAGAGGATGAGGACATAGTAGCTGCTCAACCTTGCCACTGGATACCTCACACCAGGCTGTTGCCAACCTACGCCGTGGCCAGCGCAGTAAGGAGCTTCCCACCACAGGCAACAGGAGGCAAGTGGACAGTGGGGTGTTGGACTATTTGGCACGGACTGTCAATGATCATGGGGAGGGAGCTTACGCATGCAGTCTGGCACACTACCTCTGTCCAATTCCCCGTGAGGTCAGGCTGTGGGCCAGAGGGGCAATTCAAATCTTGATAGATGCTTGTACACCACCAAATAATCCCAACCCAGTATTTGCTTTTCTAGACAGGTGGCAATTGTCAAGCAGTAACCAACTGCAAATGCCAGGAATACAAGAAGAGCAGGCTCTATAAATTGCTGAGCCACCTCCCCCACTTATGCCTACACCTCAGCCACAGCACCCCCAACCCAACATCGGCCAACACAGGTACAATTTTATGATACTGCTGCACCTGCCCATTATGGTCACTTGAGCTGACTCACTGTTGGAGGCTGGTCCCAACATGGGTATGCTTGACATGGCCATATTGGGGGATATGAACAAATGGGCCACGCCACTACCCAGGAGTACCGACATCAATACGCTACTTCCCACTACTATGCTCCCCAACAGGATTCTTCCTTGGTCCGTAATCCTGGGTCAGCTTCAGCCATCCCACAGGGTGAAAGTCAGGTTGGCCCACAAACCTCACATGCTGGTCTCTCGCCATTACCACCCCCAACCTACCATAACTTGTAAGTTAAAGTGTAAATGTCACATATATGTTGTTAATTTTTAAATTTTTGTATAGGCCCAGTTTTATTGGCCAAATATGCCATTTTTTTTTTGTTATTATAAAAAAAGTTCGGATTCAAATAAGTTAAATCAATATGAGTGTTTTATGATGTTATGATGAGATAGATGATGAGTTGATTACCATATTTTAAACATTATTAGGCCAACACAGCACACACTTCAAACATTAACATTACTTTATTTTTGTCAACCAAAAAATAAAATCACAACATAAAAACAGCATTGTCTTGCCATGGAGTATATCCCTCTGGTGAAACAAAATAATTAGTTAACATATCCTTCACTTTAAGTCCAGAAGGCTGACGACGTGGATGAAGTACATGTGTAGTAGCCAAGCTATTATTTCCATCCGCCACTTCATCACTATCATTTGATGTACAGTCATGGATTCTGGTGAAGTTGTGAAGTATCACACAGGCTTTAACAACCTCATTCACATTTGCTTCACTAAGTTGAATGGCTGACTGTAGGACCCACCATTTGGCACAGAGAATGCCTAAATTAAAAATTCTGCAGAAATTAAAGATTCTGAGCCGGTGTTCCAGGCTTCTATGTGGATAGGGCCTCATGACATTGCATTTTAATTGAAAGGCCTCATCAGCAACCATCACATAAGGCACTGCTTCCATAGTAGACCCTGGTAGCTGACGAGGTGGTGGGAGGTCCAACTCATTATTGTGCTGCCGCTGACCCATTATGGAAGAATTGAAGACTCTGGAGTCTCCAGTTCTTCCATAGGCCCGAACAGGGCAGGTTCCAGGTTTTTGTGGGCCCCGGGCGAAAGAGTCTCAGTGGGCCCTTTTAACACATACCACAATTCATGATGCACAGATACGGCAAAAAAAAAATATAGGTATAGTACAATGTCAAAGATTTCACTTCTTACATTACATGAGTGATATCTATTGTAAATTTTACAATAGATCAGAAATTGGACAGTATAGTCCACATACAGAATAAAAAGCCCCATATATTGCTCCATACAGTATTATGGGCACCACATAGTGATCCATACAGAATAATGAGCCCCATATATTGTTCCATACAGAATAATGGACCCCATATAATGCTCAATACAGTATAATGAGCCACATATAATGCTCCATACAGTATAATGAGCCCATATAATGCTCCATAGAGTATAATGAGCCCATATAATGCTCCATACAGAATTATGGGCACCATATATTGCTCCATACAGAATCATGGACCCCATATTTTGCTCCATGCAGAATAATGAGCCCTATATGTTGCTACATACAGAATAATGAGCCACATATATTGCTCCATGCAGAATAATGAGCCCCATATATTGTTCCATACAGTATAAAATAGGCCCCATATATTGCTCCATACAGAATAATGGACCCCATATAATGCTCCGTACTGTATAATGGACCCCATATATTGCTCTATACAGTATATAATAGGCCCCACATATTGATGCATAAAGAATAATGAGCCTCATGTATTGCTCAATACATAAAGGGGCCCATATAATGTTCCATACAGTATATGATGGGCTCTATATAATGCTCCAGTATATTATGGGCCCATATAATGATCCATATATAATTGGCCTCATATATGATGCTCCAGTGTATAATGGGCCCCATATACGATGCTTCAGAGTATAATGGGTCTCATACCAGTTTATGATGGTTCCTATATATAATACTCTAAACATAAAAAAAATAATATGAAATACTCACCTCTCCTTGCTGCTCTGCTCCGGACTTCTCCGTCGCCATCTTCCTGTTCTCTGCACTGTGACTGTTCTGGCAGAGGGACGTGACGTCCCAGCATCCTCTGACCTGAACGTCACAGTCAGAAGACGCCACAGTGATGGAACAGGGAGAGGTAAGTATCACAAATGACAGGGCCCTGAGCAAGCAGGGGACCCACTCATGGGAGTCGGCACTGGCACAGACACTGGGCCCCCACAGTGTGCCGATGTCCCTGACGTCGAGTGGGCCCCCCAGCCTGCTCAAGGTCCGGCACTTGTCCGGTTACGCCGGGTGCTGATGCCGGCCCTGGGCCCCATATCTACTATTATAAACCTGTAGTCACTGTCGACCAGGGCCCACAGAACTACAGAAAAGAACTGTTTATAATTATAATATTGGGGCCCTGAGTTTGGCGGCTTACGCACACGGATGTGCTTCCCATTCAGGGATCAATGCAGTTTGGAAACTGGCATGTTTCCTCAAAGCAACGGGCTGTCCACAGCCAGTCTTGTTGTTTGGGCTCTGGCATTACCGATTGTTGCAGTCGGGACCATATTTCAGAGTACGTAGAAAGGACAATGCCAGAGATGGTGGATTTCCCAATTAAAAATTCAAGATGAAGAGTCCATAGGAGAGCCCAGTGGATAGGAATCTATAAGTGAAGAGAAAAAAAAGTGTAAATTTACATATACATGGCTCAACTAAATAGTTTAAGACTTCATCAAAGTTATGGCCATTTGAAAATAAGCCATGGCTAAGTAAAAGACAAAACAATTCAATGCCTTTGGTCCTATTACAAACAGCATATAATGTCAAAGGCAAACTGTGATGCAAAATTGAGGAATAGTGTTGAGCGATACGATAATGCAAATATCGGCTATCGGCCGATATTAGCTCTATCGGCCTTTCGATAATTCGTTTCGATATTTTCGTCTTATCGAATACCGGAATCGGATTTGTCACTGTCACTGTGAGTGTCCGTCGGTCGGGTGTGTCAGGAGTCAGCGGCACTTACCTGGCAGAAGATCTCCGGCGGTCACGTCCTGGACTGCTTGATGGCCGCCATTATCTTCTCCCTGGCGGTCACATGCAGTTTTTTCGCGATAACTGCAGTGACTGCAGGGTAATCCCGGCCGTAAAGCAGTCCGATGACGTCACCGCCGGGGAAGCAGGTAATCAACTGTGCTGCGCCAGGATGACAGGCTCTGCCTGTCATTCTGATGTAGCAGAGCTGGATCGTCGTGGGACACTCGTTACTATGGACTGCGTCGGTCAGGTGGTATACTTTTTTTTTTTTCATTTTTTTACAGGAGATCGATGGCGTCGCAGGATGAGACTGTAATAAAAGTAATGAAAACTGTGTTTTTTTTTTTTTAAAATTAAAAAACTTTTATGAACATTCACCCGTCCGGGTACATAAACAATTTAACTATTTACATACAGGGACCCTGTCCGGGTTATTTATAATTCTTTGGCAGGGTGTTCCAGGTACCACCTGGTACTCTTCTGATGCTTGCCAAACATCCGAGGCACCAAGGACCACCAGGACCTGATGACGTCGTGTGGCCTGTACAGTCAAGTCGTGACCCGCTATCTGGGTCTGTGTGGCCACCTCTTTCATCTCCCTCCGGGTCTGGAACCCTATGTCCCGGACTGAACGAACCCCATGGGGCCTAACAGGCGCCGGGTACGGGCCAGCTATACTTATCATGTCCATAGCTGGGGCTGCTGAGGAGACCACTGAGGAGGCTTGGGAGATTTACGGCGTGGGGTGGGCACTTTTGCAGAGGCCTGGATGTGGGAGGCTGAAGGCTCCGAGGGTCTCACAGGTTCCTGACACTCTGGGGAGTAGGGGTCGCACCTGGTAACATTTAGGGCGTACCATCCATTGTAACCCCAGTGTCGGGTGTAAGTCACCAAGTCTCCTGGCAACAGGTCCCTCCTCGGGTGTCCTTCTGGGAGGTGAGCCTCCACGTCCCGCCGGTTCACAAAAACTTCTAAATAAAGTCCAGGCTCCTTGATGAAGCCCCAACCACCTTTCAATTTAAAGCTCCGTACTGCATCCTTACGCCGCGGCTCACACAGGGTTCCTTTATCCTTTCTCATCCGGTCCTTATCTGCCCGGTCCTTCTCCAGGTTACGTTGCCGAAGTTTTTGGGATTCTCGCTGCTCCCTTTGTCGCTCTGCTTCCCGCTCCCAACGTCTCCACTCTTCCTCCTGACGCCGGTTGAAATTCTCCTCCACCAACAGCTCCATGTCTCCACCATCAAAATGCAGCTAACAGTGTCCGGTTTGCGGCAGCTCTCCTGGCGCCCCCCAGTCCTGGCGGCGCTCACATGCGGAGGAAGCAGCCGGCTCTGGAACAGATGACAGTCGGGCTTCGGTACAGGCAGGTAGACCTCTGGTGCCTGCGCGGCCTCCTCCATGAGGACGGGTGTCGCTTCTTCTGTCTCAGCGACGGGGGCAGACAGCGGGATCTGGGGTGCTGCCGGTGCAGCGTTTTTTGCACGAACGGGTTCCTCCACTGCGACAACGTCAACCTGATCACATTGCAAGGACTCCTCTACTACAACGGGTGCCTCACCTTCCGGTACAGACACTTCAGGTAAGAGGGATTGGCGCCGCTCCAAGTTTAGTTTTAGGGCACGCCAGCTGGCTTCCATCCTGGCGACCTCCTCCCGGTGCCGGGCCAGGCCTCTTAGGGTATCCTCCGCTTCTTGCAGCGTAGGAGGGTTTCCAGGCCGGGTGCCCAACGGTGGTTCCGTGGCGATCGGGTCGCTTCCGTGGGGGAGAGTTCTGACTGCTCCATCCCTTCACACTTCTGCTCGTGTCCATTAGCCATCTCTGCCAAGTCACATGTGTCATTAGCATCTGGAGAGGGCCCCTCTTTTGTAGGGAGGCGGGACCTTCGTGTTAGTTTCCGCACACTGAGGAGGATGAGGAGGCGGAACTGAAGAGCTGTGGTGCACAATCTTACATTGCAGTACCATTTAGAGCCATCGTTTTCGCGTCACTGAGTGAGTGTACACCCATGAAGAGCACGCCCTTCTTCTTCACCAGTGCCTCGTCGTGACGCAGATATGGCGGAAAAATGGCAAATACATTCTCTGATGATTTTAGCAATTCTCAAGCACAAAACCAGTTCAGTTCAGGCACACAGGACTCGCTTATAGCGAGCTACAGAATCCTGTTCGTGACGCCCAAGTTGAGTCGCACAGAGCCAGAGGTTTTGGGGGTACTCGGCACCGAGCCCGTCGACTTCTATGGGGTATGTCACGGCTTTACCCGGCAATTGAATCAGAGTCTATTTTACTATGTAGAAGTGTATAAACTATAAATATTGTATATATATATGTCACAATGACATGTTATATATATATATTATATGTATTCTATGTGTGTATATTTTGTGTTTACAACGAAAGAAAGGGTTTTTTTGTTGCGATATTTTGTTCCCATAGACTTACATGGGACTTCCGGTATCGTAATCGGATATCGACGATATTTAGTGCTATCGGCGATACAATTTCGATACAATATTTTTAGATATCGAGCAATATCGCTCAACACTATTGAGAAACAAAATGGGAACAAACCACTACAACAAAGGAATGGCTGAGTATATTTCCCTCCAAACACAAGAAAAAAACATAATAAACATAGAGGAGGAATACATACCATAAAGTAAGTAAAAGGCGCTCCTCTGCGGAAATACACTTGCGCATCTTGGTGTGCTTGAAAGTGATCCAGGCGCACAGTCTCCGGCAGAATGTCAAATGTGGGCATGCTCATCTGACAATATTAATAGAACTTTTTGTACGCGTTTGCATGCGTTTTTACATGCATTTGCATTTTTTAGGCGCTTGCTTCCCATTTGGAAAATTTTTTCCATGACATATTCTGGGACACAAGCCACGCCCAATAGGCATGTCTCATGGGATTGCGTTATATAGACCCTTGCAGAGCTGAAAACAGCAGATTTTGAGGCTGTATCCTGCGTCAAGATGGATATTCCCAAGGAGACTTTCGTGTTTAAACTGGATTTGGATATCAAATTGGCTCTTGCCTTTGCCTTTGCTTGTGAGCAAGAATGGGAAAGAGAAAGAAGGAGAAGAAGACGGCGTCGGCGCTTTTGGCAACACCCCATTCTTGAAGTCCGGGAAAGCCGTGGAGCCTACCACTCCTTATTCAGTGAGCTCCGTGAAAACCCGGACAAATATTTTGAGTACATGAGGATGGCTCAAGAGAGCTTCCAGGAATTGCTTGCTCATGTAGAAGGAGCCATCAGCAGACAGGACACCCACCTCCGTAGAGCTATTCCAGCTGCGGAACGTCTGCTGGTGACACTAAGGTACGTAATATTTAAAAATAAACGTCTGGCATAATTATTATTGTTATGCAATGTCCTTTTTTTTTAGGCAAAACCCCTGTCTTAATATTATTTGTCCTAAAAAAAAATTTTTTTCAGTTTTTTTCTACCGGAGAAAGCCTATCATTGCTCCATTTCCAGCTCCGGATAGGCCTTTCCACACTTTCTGGGATTGTTGCGGACACTTGCTGGGCTTTGTGGGATGTGCTTCGTCATGAATTTATCCCCCTACCCACCCGGCAATATGGCAGGAAAACGCTGAAAAATTCTGGGAAATTTGTAATTTCCCCAACTGTGTGGGGAGCAGTGAATGGGAAACAAATTAGGATAACAAAACCGTCTCGAAGTGGATCCGAGTACTTTAACTACAAAAAATACTTTTCTATAGTTCTCATAGCCATAGCAGCTGCAGACTATAGTTTTTTGCCGTGGACATTGGTTCTTTTGGCCGTGGAAATGACTCCCAGACCTTTAAAAACTCGGACATGGGCCAACGCTTGTATACCAATACTATTAATTTCCCTCTCCCACGACCTCTTCCCAAGATTCAAGGCCCGCCAATGCCATTTGTTGTGGTAGGGGATGAGGCCTTTCAGATGTGTGAAAACCTACTCAAGCCATACTCCAGTCGGGACTTGAACAACACAAAAAGTATTTTTAATTACCGACTGACCAGGGCCCACAGAACTGTTGAGTGTGCCTTTGGTATTCTTGTCTCAAAATGGCGCATTCTAGGGACAGCAATTAATCTTAAAATTCAAACGGTTAATGAGGTGGTCAAGGCGTGTGTGGTTCTCCACAACTACATAATGGCTAAAGAGTGACCATCCTTCGAACTAGATGAAACTGTTGCTAACCCATTGCCAGATTACCATCATCACCCTCTGAGGACAGCAAGGGAAGTTGCCTAAATGAGTGATACATTTGCGGACTACTTTGTTTCTGAGGTTGGACATGTGGCTTGGCAAGATGCAATGGTTTAACGTTTAAATTGTATGTAATGTTATGGCCTTTGAATGTTTACCTGTATTTTAACTGTTTTATGTTACATAAAAAAAAATATTAGTACAACACCTGTTTACTTTTCTTATGTTCCCATGCTTTACGCTTTACCTGTTCTATGTGTCAATGCTATGGTTGGTTCTCATGAGCGCCATCATCTCTTCAGTCTGCATTAATCTATAGTCCAATTGATTAATGCACACTGAAGAGATGGAGGAAATATACCTCATATCTTCACTCACCAGCCCGTGTGTCAGAACTACTGCACTCAGGATGCAAAAAAAAAAACATCCTGAGTGTAATAGTACTGAGTCACTGACACCTATGCAGGTGAGTATTGCAGACCCCTGACCATTTGTGCTGTTTACCTTTTTTTGGTGGGGAGCACTCAGGTCTCTTTTGTATTTTTTCCACCTCATAGCTTTTCCATGAAAGAGACAATAACTTAAAAAATGTAAAAAATTGTGTTTCATGGAGCTATGAGCTGGAAAAGAAACAATGTGTATGTATACGGCGATTTGTATGTCGACGGCGCACGGCGTATGTTGCCGGCAACGAAATAGACAAAGAACAAACAGTGATATGGTGCAAACAACAACATTTTTATTTACAAAAAAATAATTATTTTTTACATAATGAGGGGAAATATTACAGACCAGGGGGGTGTGCAGACGTGAGGATTGGCTTGGGGTGGATGCTGAAGGGGATCCAGGGAAAGGGCTAATAGATGTGTGGGGTCTTCAAAGATGGAGGTGGACACATTAGGAGTGGAAACATGGGACGGGAGAGACACATTAGAAGGGAGGGACAAATTGGACAAAACAGACACATTGGGAGGTGAGGGTGGTGGAGGGAGCACGACTGTCCTGTCCCGCCTCGGTTCCCTTTTCTTCTTTTTCTGTCTCCTATGTGTTGGATGGCAGTTTGACCTTCTTCTCCTTGGAGTGGTAGGTTGAGAAGGTGTGGTTGCGGTGGACAAAGCAGGACCCGGAATGTGTGAGCTGGTGGACGGCCGTGACCTATCAGAAACCTGCGTTCTGGTGGCGGTGGATGGCTGAGCAGGAGCAGGACTCCGGGTGATGGTGGCGGTGGGCATCAGCCCAGGAGCAGGACTAGGCATGGTGGTGGAGTGGCTGTCAACTGCACTCGGCATGGTGGAGGCGCTGTAGTGGAGTTTGACAGGACCTGGCATGGTGGGGGCCATACAGGGGGATGCAGCAGAACTCGCTAGAGATGTGAACCGGGTAACTGGTGGCACATTGGGAAATACCGGTGCCAGCGGGTATAACCGAGTCTGCTGCATAGCCTGAAGGTATGCAGCATTGCAGGCCTGCATCACATTCAGCTGAAATTCAGGCGTAAGGTTTTCCACCATGCCCCATTCAATGGCCGTAAAAAAAATGATGTGCTGCTTCAGGATGTCAGATTCCAGACGGTCAATTCGCTGGTGGACAGACTGGAACACTGTGTCAACATGGCTCCTTACACTATCCAGTCTATCTACCATCCACTTCATGCCTCCTGGAAAACTGAGCTCAAGTGTAGAAAACTCGGGCATGAGTGTCCTATCCGAGGCCTTCTGCCACTGTCGGGAAGACCCAACATTAAAAAAAGAGGCCGAGGAGGCCTGGGACAAGGGAAGACCTGATGGACCAGCTGCATGTTCTTCAGCCTGTGACGCCGGCCTAATTGCTGCATCGCTGGTGGATGGCTGGGACTGCTCCGAGGCTGTTCGCTGAAGGACCGTTCCAGAGGATGAACCAGGTTCCAGGGTGCTGTGAAAAGAAAACCCAAACATTAGTACCACAAAAAAATAATTTGTACATGCACCAACTCCTGTGGAATAGAAAAATATCAGATTAGGGAACACAACATAATGGAATACAACACAAAAATACTTACGTTCTCTAAGCAAGGACAGGCCTCAGGAAAGCCAGCATACGGTGGATACTTGTGCTTTCTTGAGCCCTTCCTTCACCACCACTACTGCGAGCCCGGTTCTCCTGTCTGAGGTCCTTATTGAAGCGATCCTTCATTGAATGACACCAGGTTCTGATTTTGTTCACTGTGAAAGGGGATAAAAAAAAGGGTTAAACAATGCACTTTAGGTCAAGATCACACAACCGTGTGTGATGCGAGAAACTCGCAGGAGTTTATCGCATCACACACGGTTGTGTGAATCCCGCCTTT
>JARQOD010000006.1:278424029-278473241 GCA_033576555.1 Oophaga sylvatica | reverse complement strand
CCAAAACACACGTTCAATTTGTTTCCGCCGGGGGACTCCAGCCTACCAAGTGATAAAGGAATAAGGGAAAACGGGTTATTTTATGAGGGGCAGCAAACAAACCCCATTGTAAATAGGCCACGACCCCACCCCGCTCAACGTAGATTGAAAAAAGAAAAAAGGGTTTGGCCAAAAAATTTAACCAAGACGAAGTAACACTGAAACACAACTGTTCACAATCTGTGAAAGGCTACTCCTTTGTCTACTTCTATAGTGTTTGCAACCAATGTATTGATACGGATGGAAGCGCGTCACACTAATAGATTATATTATTAAAATGGAATGGAGCAGAACCAATTGGAGATAAATGAAAAAGATGAGGCACTGAGACACCTCAGCAGAGTACAAGCAGCAGTGCTTGAACAAGTAACTGAGCGTGATGTGCACTCAAAAAAATAAAAAACACAGACTGAAGTGAACACTGAAACACAACTGTTCACAATCTGTGAAAGGCTATTCCTTGTCTACTTCTATAGTGTTTTGCAACCAATGTATTGATACGGATGGAAGCGCGTCACACTAATAGTTAAATTGGCATGGAGCTGCAAGAATTACACTGAAGAAAAAAAAAAGAGTCCTGTGAGTGACACGTGCAGATGCCTACAGACGCGTTGCATGCAGAGCAAACTGCAGCGTCACCTGCACTCACACACACCTTGCAGAGCTTTAAAACAACACTGCAGGCAAAAGAAGCTTTACACAGCGGTTGGTGCTAAGCCTGCCTACAGCACAGTACACTAAATCGCAATCTCTAACTGTCCCTCAGAGTCAGCACAGCAGCGTTCTGTCCTTACTGAATTCACAGCACAGTGACGCTAAAATGGCGGCAGCGCCTTTTATAGTGCATTCTGACATCATTTCAGCATCCAATCACAGCCATGCCATTAGTTAACATGACCGCAGCAGTACAGGATGTGCCCACACTTCTTAGGATTCCTCATTGCTGAATAAAATCACAATGCCTCTCAAAGAATTAAGGGAACTTCCGATTCCGTATACGATATATGGAAAATATCGAAACTAAGTATCGAAAGGCCGATAGAGGTAATATCGCCGATACCCATACTTGCGGTATCGTATCGCTCAACACAGTCAGATGAAACAATGTAGATAGGGCAGAGCGGACAAGAGCCCAACTGTTCAGACAGACAACAAGCCATGGGCAGCAAAATAAATGAAATGCCTACTGAAAAATGAGGACCCATGCCCCCTGATTGTACAAAATACAAGAAAACTAAAGAAAACAAAAATAAGCAGGAGTATAAAATGGTAACATCATCATATAAGCATGTTCACAATGTGGCCATTTAGAAGACAGGACCTAAGATAAAACAAAGAGCAATACCCTGCTGTAAGTTAGAAAATAGTAAAGTACATATAAATAACATAGGGTCTTAGTAGACATTGTTTTGATCATAAAAAGATAAAAGCCATCCTAACCGTGACAAGGTTGTACCCCAATCCTATCCTATCCTTTAAAATGAAATCCTCACCTTCTTTTAGATGACTCAATGAAGATGGGGCAGAGCACAACCGCAGCCCAACTTTCCAGGCACCACATTCATGGGAAGCTATAAATACTCTGCTCATTTTTTGTTTTGCTTTAAAATTGTAAAATTTGAGTTTAATTCAGTTTTACTCGAAATAATTTGCCCATCTCTAGTCATTACTTTTTTTTTATATGAAGACTTTTGCTATCTTGTACATATGAATATAGTAGTATAGTCGTAATGGGTTGTTTTTATGATACCTCTGTATTTTTGTGCTGGTACACTCTTTAGTTAAGGTTTTTACTTTTTAAATGTCTATGTCTTGTTTTCTTATACCATAATAAAATAGGGTAGCACAGTGGCTCAGTATTAGCACTGCAGCCTGGCAGCACTGGGTCCTGCGTTCAACTCCCACCAAGAACAACATCTGCAAGGAGTTTGTATGTTTCTCCCCCGTGTTTGCGTGGGTTTCCTCCGGATTCTCCGTTTCCTCCCACATGCCAAAGAAATACTGAGAGTGAATTTAGATTGTGAGCCCCCATTGGGGACAGTGATGATAATGTATGTAAAGCACTGCGGAATAAATAGCGTTATATAAGCAATGCATAATAATAAATAAAGTGTATTGCCATTTTTACAAGTCATATTGCCTTGGGATGACATATTCTGTAAGAGCCAAAGTCACAACACCCCAAGTAAACCCTTATTTACAATATGATTGGAGAAGTAATAAAGCTAGACTTTACATGTTTGAGTATATCCCATTAATTATCCATTATTTTTTTTAAATGAAAAATGTTACCTTCTTTATTCTACATTCAAGTCTATGTACTGAAAAAGTTTGTACTCATTTGTATTTTCTACTTTCCTTCTTTGATACTTTACATATGTGTCTGGATCTTATAATAAAAATAACAAGCACTGTGGCTTTATTTTACTTTGAATGTACGTGATGTGTTTGCTGTGATATTTAGATTCACTTTTAGGAAGTGGCGTCAGATTATGATCTTTTTACCTATGTTAAACACAGCTTCAGCTAGATCAAAGCGCGTTTACATAAAATACTACAAATATTTAGAAACACACGATTATTTAGCAAAGTTTTCTACATGCAAAGTATGACTGCACATTCAATACTGTCAAAAACAACATTTTAAAAAATCCAGACTTTTAGTCTAACATTAAAAATCTGTATCTGCACATTTCTAAACACACATTGACCGCTACTTAAAATTATATGTCAGCTGCATTTTCTGAATGAACCTAATATTTTCCTAGATATAAATGTGTGGGGAGGGGAGCAGAGCAGTTTATATATGATATTGCTGCCATCTAGTGTGTGTGTCTGGGTAGTGACTATATCAAGAGCAACTCGCAATGCTGTATCTCACAGGAGTGGTAATGTGAGCACATTTAGGGAGGGAACGTGGGTATCATCTCAGATTCAATTAACAGTCATAGCTATTAATTAAAATTAATTAAAATAGGCTTCTTAATAGCAATCTGTAGTAAGCTGGTATTATAAATACAGTTAATATCACGTTACTGTATAATTTAATGAGCGGGTATTTCATTTGTCGATATTCATTACTGCACATTCATAGCAGTAAATAACTGAAAAACTATATACCCTCTAAAGTGCAGTCTTCACACAAGAATTTTTCAACTATACTATCCTTAATGGGTATTATATTCTATATAAACGCATCTTATATACCAAAGACCAAAATATGCGCGAACTCTGAACTCTTAATGCTAAGTATCATAGGAGCAAGGCTGCATGGGAAAAATAGTTGTACGTGCCACCATTTTACAGTATAGACACTGTGCGTATGGCTTATGCCATGTGTGGGAGGCCTAGTACAAAATTTAAAGGACCTTATCTCATGTTTAAAGGGTTGTCAAGGGATTTTATATTGATGGCAGTACCAGGCAATGGCTATTATGAGTCGACGGACCAGTGCTGTGTAAATCCATAATTGAGTACGTCCGGCAGCTGTCAGCATCGTGAATAGCTGATCGGCAAGTGTGCCAAGTGACATGCTCTCATCCGATCAGATACTGAACACCTATCCTAAGCTAGCCATCAATACATAAGTCCTAGACAACCACTTTAAAAGACAAAATTAAAATGTGCTTGTAAAGAGGAAACTTTCTTATAGAAAAGATAATTTGCAATTTACCTCTCATAAAAATTCCACTCCAGTTTTCAAACTTTAAAGATTTTTAATTCTACAATTTACAGCTAACTGCCAAGGTTACTGGCCCACACTACACTCTGAGGGCGCTTGTTTCCTAGGCAAGGAGTGCACACTTGTATTACAGCTTGCACAAACTACGTTGCAGCTGGATAGATCCGATGGATGGCTGAATCAGGCCAGCTTCAGTGCTTCACACTCTCCTGATGCTGCTGAGGCAGAAATGCCTCTGCTGGCATCACTGGAGAAGGCACAGTGTAGGATAGCAGCTCAGCCATGTCCTGGACCTGTCAGTCATCAGGGGTGCACCACCCTCCAGTAACCACGAAGCTTGAAGGTAGCGAAGCAGTGACATTCTGTTGATAGGATCCTGAGATCACTCATTTAAGTGCTTTTTAAAGGGTATTCTCATCTCAACAATTCATGGCTGCAATAGGAAAAAATATACATATGCACTATATATAGGGCTTCATATGCATTATATGGCCCGGATTACAAAAACAGCTGTGCGGGCAGAGATTGTGCTGCTTCCATAGCGGTGAAGGTGTAATGGGTTGGACGAGGGGTGAACTTACCGGCGACAGCTGCATTCTTCACGCTAGTAACTGCTATATTCCTGGGGTGATCATGAAAACATTCAAGGGGTTAAAACCTTTGACTTACTTACAAAGTCTATCTACAGAAAAAGCAGATCAAATCGGACTTTGCTGCTCCTGAGTGGTTAAGATGGAAATACCCTTCTAATATAAAAGGTCATTTCATATGTTAAAAGTTGTTTCTTGTCCAGAAGATATGTAATAAACTTAATGATCGTTGGAGACACCCCACAGCTGCCCAAAAACAGGTCTCTCAAATGTCACGTTAAATTGGAGTGGAGGCTTCACACATGCGTTTCTCCACTACATTCATTCTCTATGTGTGTCCACTAGCTGGGCTCAGTCTGTCTCAGCCTTATCCACATGCATATCACTTGACAAAAGGTAAGGTCTTATTACTAGAGTTAACTGTCCTATATACGGTCACCCTGACGAGGTGGGATGTCTTTTGCATTTTTTAAAATAAAAAACATGTTAACTAAGTGTCGTATATTATTTTTCAAGCACTATGCTGTTTATTTATTTACTGCAGGGTATTTAATCATTATGTTTCTGTCTTTGTTTTTTTCTATTCATTCTCTATGGGTCTGCCGGACAAAGCTGAGCACTGATCTTGTCTAGCTTTATCAATCCTATAGAAAATGAATAGAGACTGAGAGGTGAGGAGCATGCGTGATTTCTGCTGTATTCTAATGGTGTATTTCAGAGCTGCTTTCTCCATGTCAGTGGAGTTCCCAGCAGTCACACTTGTTCCACTGAAAAGAAAGATATCAGCTACAATGTGACATTGTTCAGTTGTTAGTGGTAGATTTACATAGATCAGGACAGGAACCAGACATGAAGACATGGTCAGAAGCACAAGCAGTGTCACTGACAAACAGAGCTGGAGCAAACACGCAGAAATAAAAAATATTGTATTATTCAAGTACAGAGATTTGATGAAAGGGTTACTTAGAAGCCTGGAGCATTGGCTGAATGATGATTGCTGCATGTTGCATCTTTAAGAGGGTGAGTGTTGGCACATGTAAGCGATATTATTATTATTATAGATTTTTATAGGCAAAAGTGGCAAAATATAACAGCAAAGTGATGGCCAGAAATCAAACACCAAACAGCTAGAGAAGTAAGCCAGTGTAGAGTTGCAAAAGCAGTAATACACTTATTACTTTGAATTTCTCTGCTTATACCATTGAAAATTGAATTTTCTTCTGAAGTTGCTGCTTGACATTGTTTTTTAATGTGGTTGTCTCAGAGATGGGTCATAAAATCATAGAAACATTTGCCCATACAAATGTGTACTCCACAGGCCCTTTACCCTCAAGATACGTTCTGTTCCTCCACAGTAACATGAGATTAGCCAGTATCTGAGACATAAAGATACCTATTGTATTTTTCGGATTATAAGACGCACTTTTTTCCCCAAAATTTGGGGGGAAAATGGGGATGCGTCTTATATTGAGGATATACCTTACCGGCCACTGTGGTTGTACGGCCCACCGCTGCGGGTGTTCCATGTTGCAGGTGTTCCGTGCTGCGGGAGTTCCGTGGTGCAGGTGTTCCATGCTGTGGGGGCTCTGCTGACATTTTGTGAAAGGCCAGAGTCCCCGCACTTGCATGGTTTCCTATGCGGTGGACTTCGGGAAAATGGCTGCCGGAGGTGGCGCATGCGCAGATGGAGATCTCGGCACCAAGATCTCGGGAGATGAGATCTGGAGCGTCTTATAATCCGCAAAATATGGTACCTCTTCCTGTCAGTTGCTTTGTATAGTTTCTTTTTGAGAGCCAACAAAATGGTCTCACAATCTGCACACGGATCCCAAACCGCACAGTATACCCTTGTTACGAGTAAGACTTGTGGAAAATTCATGAGACACTTCCATGAACATGATCCATAGACAATGAGATCTTAAAACCTCAAGGTCTAAAGATTTTTTATTCTCCGCCAATAAAGCTGTCTCTTCCACAGAACTTAGTTTTGGCATGGTCATCCATTCATAATGACACAAAGTCACTTTTCATAATTGTAGGGTAAAAGGAAAACCTAGAAGAAATATGATGAGAGAATATTCAATATAAATCTTCTTATGTGTGAAATCATTCATTGTACTTTAATTTAAATGATTTCGCCGACGTTTTCTCACCTTTGAGTTCTTTTTGTTCTCATCTCAATAGCACAGTTGCAGGCAAGTCTATAATATGTGCTTATTCTTTAATCTTCAAGAAAAAAATACATCTATAGAATTTCTGAAAGTGTTCTCTTTACCATTACTACTGCCTGAACAATTATTTTTGATCATATATTCAGCTACAAAATCATTATATGCTGTAGCAAATTAATGTTAGAGGCACTTTGGGCTTACAGGACCAAGCAGTGACAGTTTTCACTGTGAAAAATCTAATTACTGGGATTTTCTTTTTTACTGCATTCTGCATATTGAAAATGCTCGCACAAGGTCAATGAGCGCTAGCTGACATAGTGAGGAGCAGATGCTAACAGCAAGCAAAAGTCACATTCATTTATTACTGCTTCTGAATGAACTAATTATTTCTTTTAGTGTGGAAATCATTGATTTTTTCTCTCAAAGTGATAACTGAAACTCACCTCAACATAAAACTACTTGTATCACAAATAGAGCTAACCGTTATGATGCATTCACACATTCTTGTGTCATTGAGTACAAACTATGATGTACGAACTGTCTGATGGTCTCATGGTCCGAGCTTGGCAGCCTCATAGACATATTTAGAGGGATAGATGGATGGATATATAGATACATTGATCTTGGCTCCTATAGCATGCTGCTGTGTTTTCTTTTTCTATATAATGCAGCTATCGCAGCTGGCACCTGTTCACACTTAGGAGGTGCTGGTCAGGTTTTTTCTTTATATTTTACTATTGGAGGTGTGACTGCCTCCAGCCTGACTCTGCACTCCTCCCATTGACCAGCAGCTGATGTATATCAGTTCTACTTACCCATTTGAACTGTAGGCTCGGTAGAGACATGTTTTTTCCATGTAACTGTAGGCTTATAGCTCAAGAGAGGTATGTACAGTAGAACAGGGACCCATCAGATGGAGGTCACCTTGCCGCAGTTGATGAGCACACATGGATTGGCCAATTTATGGGCTAAGAACCTTCATTATTGTAAGTTAATTTTAATGAATGATAATACAGTTTAGAGTCAATGTTTTCAGTGTTTGCATATATGTTGGCTCCTGTAGAGTGCTGCTGTGCTTTTTTTTCTATATAATGCAGCTATCGTGGCTGATACCTGTTCACACTTAGGAGGTGCTGGTCAGATTTATTCTTTACTTTTTACTATTGGAGGTGTGACTGCCTCCAGCCTGACTCTGCATTCCTCCTATTGAGGAGGTGCTGGTCAGGTCTTTTCTTTATATAGATAGACAGACAGACAGACAGACAGACAGACAGACAGACAGACAGACAGACAGACAGACAGATAGATAGATAGATAGATAGATAGATAGATAGATAGATAGATAGATAGATAGATAGAGAAATAGCGGGAAGATATTCGTCAGCATTTCTAGGAATAAATATATATTTATAAAAAAAAAGGTTTTTAATAGCCAGCTAAGGTAAAGCAGACAGCTGTGGGCTTATATTATCAGGCTGAGCAGGCCCATGGTTATTCGGCCCTCTCCAGCCTAAAAACACAAGCCCTCAGCCGCCCCAGAAGTGGCTCATCAGTTCTGGTGCTTAGCTTTATCTCATCCCGATTGTCTGGTGTGGGGGAAATCGAGGTAATGGGATTAGGGGTTGATGTCAGCAGCTGGCGCTGACACAAAGCCCTGTGTTAGTAATGGAGAGGTGGATCATTGGGGCAAAACTCAGTGAATGGCTGGATTTCTATTTACAACCACTAGTAAAAGAAACTTTCAGTTACATTAGGGACAACAAATTTGTGACTATAGTGTTTGACAAATTTATTTTTCAGAAACGTTACAAATGGCTATCATCTCCCGAGATCTTGGTGCCGAGATCTCCATCTGCGCATGCCCCGGCAGCCATTTTCCCGGAGTCCACTACACTGTAAACCATGTACGTAAGTGCTGAGGCTCTGGGCTTTCACAAAATGTCGGAAGAGCCCCCGCACCATCGAACAACCGCAGCGGCGCACATCGTAACACCCCTTCATTCCAGCCTGCGGCCTGCAGCAACACTCCACTCTTGATTCCTCCAGCAGCGACCCTGGGACCCTGCTCCACCGCGGTCGGTAAGGTATATACGCATTATAAGACGCACCCACATTTTCCTCCAAAATTTTGGGGAAAAAAATGTGCCTTATAATCCGAAAAATACGGTATGTAAATCTGCCTTATCTGTCACAATTATGGTGCATTTATAAAGCTTTTCTGCTCAGCCGTCACTCTGCCAAGTGTTCCTCAATCTTTATTGAACCTTATGTGTAACACTTTGCTATCAATTTTATCTTAATATTTATATTAATAAAATTTTAAATTTTAATCAGGTTTTTGTACTTCCCTCCTTTTTTTGATTCTATGCAATTTTTGGAAGTGTTCCTTAACTATAATTTAGTGGTCATTCTTTGGGTATTTGTTTTCTAATTGGGCAATAGAAATATAGGTGGAAATACCTTCTACGAATTGTTGTGTATTCAATATATATGACTCATTGCCATTTGATCTCGTGCTGCAAGATTTGGCAGTGAGGGATCTCTCACACGAGCGTATATCAGACGACTGCTAAGTTTCATCGGATAGCACTCGGACCAATGTTGTTCTATGGGGCAGTACTGATCAGCATTTTTTTCTCATACTGATTCATAAAAAAAAAATTTAAGCGCAAATCAGATGTCACGCACCCATTCAAATCCATGGATGTATAGAAATCATGGTCTACACTTGGATAACCTCAGATTTCAGTGGACTTACACAATGGAGAAGATGGAGAAATTTTGTTTTCCATCTCCTCACCTGGGATCTCATCCGAGAGACTGCTCATACTAAGCTGATTTTTAATTCCTCAGCTTATCGATTCCTTGTGCTGTTTCAGCAAAAATGTAACCCTTTGCAATGGAAATGGTGAACTCTTCACCAAATCAATAGCAAAAAAATGCAGGTAACACGTTTAGATTTTACTGCAGATAAGCTACATGACAATCCTCTTCAAATATACAGGATGTGAATTTAGCCTAATGGACCCCAAAACAAAATTCATAGTCAGCCACATGCGTCTTGTGAAAAAAAAAATTAAAACGAAAAAATATGATATGTGTTACATCAACAAAAGTTTAACAGCCTGTAGTATGTGGTTCTGTCTTTATATTTTTTGCGGTTTTCTTTTTCTGGTATAATTACATATCTATTTCATGTACCTTTTCCTATTTCCTTTCAATATAAAATATGATAAGTGGCACAATTAATATCCTGCACCAAGGATATATTTTACATGCAGTTTATAGAAAGTTAGAATCTCATTTAATGCCCTTGTGGGTGCAATCATGTAGGACAAGCAAGTCACCCTATAAACTAGTGTCTAAGAGAGCATAAAAATGTCACTCCCAATTACCACTGGAAAAAAGTCCCACTATTAGATATACTCTTATACTTTATGAGACATAATGTAGCCAAATTGAGATGGATTGTACCTAAAAAAATTAAGGACCTTGTGAGTGATCTTGAATTGAGCAAGAGATTAATACAGAAATAAGAGTTTAGATCTGTCACTTACGTGCTAGCCATCCATAGGCTTAAATGATTAATTCAGTTCAAATGCTTTATGTGAATGGATTCCATCCATACATCATTTGGTATGGCCCTCCTGTATACATTACCCACTGGTGATTGCACACACTGAAATTATTATCAAATGACTCTTGCCCTAGATTATGCCCACAGGAGAAAAATATACAAAAATAAAATAGTTCAGTAGTCCAAAATTTGAAAATCCAAACTTGTGTATATGATTACACCCTAGAAGAAGAAACTATACAACTAAGCATGACAAGTGTAGAGGAAGTTGACATGACACAAAACAAAAGAGATAATAAAGATTAGTGCATATGGTGTTTTACCTGAAGTATCTCCTTTGGTGCTTTTTCTGCTATTTTTGGGCAACTTTGCCACCACCATCTTTATTTTTACCTGATATATCTAACATAGTGGAGACATCCAAGGATAAGTTCTTGTAGCCACTTAATGACATTCGAAGTTTGAAGCCATTAACACTGGGTCAGGCACATCTTTCTCACTCCTGAGTTCAGGTGTGAGGGGGTGAGATAGAATTACCTCCTTGCTTCCCTTGCTCTAATTGTTCTCAGTTTATTGATGTTTATATGTGCTAATGTTGGTAATGTCTATGTAAATATTTGTGGTACTGCTACATAGTTATATGTATTACCGCTCACTGCTTATGGTACTGCCACATTCATATATGTGTTACCATTCTCTGTAGAACTGTATTATAATTTGTTGTGTTCCTTCTAATGTAATATAATGTGTTGTCATGCTCTTCATTATATATAATGTTTACTACTGCTGATGTACAGTTCAGGGAAAGTGAAGTGCATCCTTTTGGGACATTAGAGGATGACACTTTAGTATATAGTTCCTATAGATAAAGGTAGATGTAGTTCCTTTATAGGCCACTAGATGGGGGCATACTAGTGTGCACTGTTAGTTATAGTTGATAGGATGTCTATAGAGGGTTAAGTGTAGGAGGGGCTGCTGGGTAGTAAGAGAGAAGTTTCTAGAAAGTTAGTTTAGATGGGGCCAGAGTGCCCAAGTGTCCACATGGGCTATAGGCCCGGACAGCTCGGCAGCCACGTAACGTTAAGTGCTGCAGCCCACATTATCCATGACTACTGTGCATCATATCAGTGGGCCAGTACAGAGAAGGAAGATGTGGCGACTCATAGCTTGGGCAGATGCCTTTAGGGCAGGAGTCAGTTGGACTGTGGAAATGAAGGAAGTTGGAGATCAGTACAGATGGGCAGGATGCTTTACCAGAGGCAGCCAAACCGGGTGACTAAATATTTCGAGTCTGGGGTGAAACAGGCTGGAGGAAATGTCATCATGGCGAGGTCAGGCCTGGAAGGTACTGGGGAGCAGTGTAAGACAGTCCGGTCTGGGCGTGTACTGCACAGAAGTGACAGCAAAGCAGGGAAAGATAAGGAAACAAGTGAAACCCATGATGTGCCAACTGTGGATATAACGTGTGAAGAGTTAAGTAAAGAGAATGTTCAAGTTATCCTGGACTGTGTCTCCATTACTAAGGGTTGCCTGAAAGAGGGACGGTCGTCGCCTAGGAAGTGCCCAGGGGAGTCTGGATGTGGAGATGCAGGTATGCTGAAGAGAAGAATACAGTTTACTGTAGGGGAAGGACTGGACACAGATGTTGCAATAATTCAGGTCATGACTACAGTCCTGTCCCTCCCTTACGCAGATGCAGTGGGCCTGACTGGCACAGGTTAGAAAACTGCCTATAATATCTAATTACCGTAAATACTCATGTATAAGCCGACCCGTGTATAAGCTGACCCCCCTAAGTTTGCCACAAAAAACTGGTAATATTTATTGACTCGCGTATAAGCCAAGGGTGAAAAATGATTATGCCCCTATATGCTGCACAGATTATGCCCCCATATGCTGCACAGATTATGCCCCATATGCTCCACAGATTATGCCCCATATGCTGCACAGATTATGCCCCCATATGCTGCACAGATTATGCCCCCATATGCTCCACAGATTATGCCCCCATATGCTGCACAGATTATGCCCCCATATGTTGCACAGATTATGCTCCCATATGCTGCACAGATTATGCCCCCATATGCTGCACAGATTATGCCCCCATATGCTGCACAGATTATGCCCCCATATGCTCCACAGATCATGCCCCCATATGATGCACAGATTATGCCCCATATGCTGCACAGATTATGCCCCCATATGCTGCACAGATTATGCCCCATATGCTACACAGATTATGCCCCATATGCTCCACAGATTAAGCCCCCATATGCTTCATAGATTATGCCCCACATGCTCCATAGATTATGCCCCATATGCTCCATAGATTATGCCCCCATATGCTCCACAGATTATGCCCCATAGATGCTCCATAGATTATGCCCCATATGTTCCACAGATTATGCCCCATAGATGCTTCATAGATTATGCCCCATATGTTCCACAGATTATGCCCCCATATGCTCCACAGATTATGCCCCCATATGTTCCACAGATTATGCCCCCATATGCTCCATAGATTATGCCCCATATGCTCCACAGATTATGTCCCATAGTATAGGTCCCTTATGCTGCCGTGCTGCTGCTGCAAAAAAAAAATTACATACTCACCTCTCGTCGCTGGTGTCCTGAGCAGGCAGTGACACCGGCACGCTATGGGGACAGGTGCCGGTGTCACTGCTCACTCAGGACCCTGGCACCTGAGATATTTACCTGTCACCGGACCGGTCCACCGCTGCGCGCTGCTCCCTCTTCCGGGTCCTCGGCAGTGAATGATCAGGCAGAGGGCGCGGCGTGCACTAACGACGTCATCGCGCCCTCTGCCTGAACATTCACAACCAGAGGAGTCGGACGAGGAAGCAGCGCAGCGGTGATCCAGGGACAGCTAAATATCGCTAAACTCACTCCTCCGCCAGCGCGTCTTTGCAGCCTCAGCTCTTCCGTCCTACAGCGGTCACGTGGTACCGCTCATTAAAGTCATGAATATCTGCATATTCATGACTTTAATGAGCGGTACCATGTGACCGCTGCAGGAAGGAGCCGGAGATCGTGGGAGAAGCAGGGGGGCTGCAGAGACACGCTGGCGGGGGGGTGAGTATGATCCGACACCCCCGCTCCCCTGCCGACCCCCGTATATGACTTGCGTATAAGCCGAGAGGGGGACTTTCAGCCCTAAAAAATGGGCTGAAAATCTCGGCTTATACACAAGTATATACGGTATCTCAATTTCTGGGCTCTAAAAGTAATCAGTGAACTTCACAGAGATGTATTAAAAGAGAGTACACAAAATCAGATGCAAAAAAAAGAAATTTAATAACCATAAATGTAGTAAACGTACCCACATTTCACAAATGGCCAAATAGCCTCTGGTTTCCAGGACAAACATTGAAATTAGCAAAAAAAAAGTTAATTGTACGGCATTAGATGCTACTGGAGTCATATTCAGTCAGATTCAGATGTTATAAGTTCTGCAGAAGAAACACATTGGCAGAGAGAAACACAAGGTTGGCAGATCATATTATCATATCACATCAGAGATTATTATTACAAGTTTGGGCGCAATGTGCCATAGAGGCCATTTCTAAGAAAACATTCTTATTTGTAAAAAAAAAACCTACTTATGTCTACAAAATATCCACAAATTTTTCTTTATTCATTCCTAAAACGAGCAAAATAAACAATTGTGATGAAAAACATCCAGAAAGTACGAACCTTCAAAAGTGAGAACCTTAAGGCACAATGAGCCTTAAGGGTATGCCACACTAAACAATATCGCTAACGGGATCGCTAAAAAACGTCACTATCTAGCGATCCTGTTAGCGATGTTGTTCAGTGCGGCAGCTTCCACACGAGCTTCTGCTGTGATCTCGCTCGTCGCGAATCGTCCGGACCCTATTTTCCGTTGGCGCTCCATGGTAGTATCCATCGCTGTGGGCACTTTCTTAGCGATTAGCGTACTTTTGTACCGCTAAAGTCGTAAAAGATCCTAGCGGCGATTAGCGTCGTTAACTATATCGCTAAATGTGGCCGAATTTAGCGATATAGAAACAATCCGCTAGCGATCCATTATAGCAACGCTACGAGATTACGATGCTTAGTGTGGCACATACCTTTAGAGGCCATAGAATTCACACCTGCTCTATGCAAGGACAGCAGTAAAACTGAGTGGGAGGGGATTTCAAGCTGTACCTAAAGATAGGAAATTACTGGGAGGAGCAGGATCCCCGGCTGCCTTGGAGAGGAGGGGAAACAAAAATGTGTGAGCTGTGCCTGTCAGGCTTAATGCTCTTGACACAGGGTTAAGAGACATTACAAAAGATGGAACAAGTGCACAATATCTCTTTTTGGTATTGCAGTCCATTTGTTAATTTTTTTTATGTCACGTTCCAAGCTGAATCCACCTGACCTGAAAAAAGCCCATAAGCACACACCCAATGGAGGAAGAAAACAACAATGGAAACAATATGGTTGTCTTTCTGTAGTCAAGAGTTTGTGCTTCAGAACTATATCTAAAATTAATCTTATTAAAAAAATAACTTTGAAAAATGCTGTTAAGGGCCTGCGGAACGCACCTAATAGATATTAAGGAGAGGTGCGTTCGCAGCCCGGGGTCCACCTTGCAGGCAGAGCCTGCTGCTAGTAAGATGGCGCAAATAGGCAGAATGAGCAAACTCTGTTATCCCGCAGAGTCGCAGATGTAAACGCCGTAGCACTATATGGCGGTATGGGTGAACTCTGTTATTCCACAGAGTCGCTAACTAAAATGCTGTAGCGCTATATGACGACATAAGCGGACTCTGTTAATTCACAGAGCTGCTGTGACAAAGACTGTGTCCTGTCAGACTCACAGGGGACACAGATGACTGCTAAGCGGATTGCAGTCTGTGGTCATGCAATCAGAACACAAGCAATAATCTCCTCACCGGAGTAGCCGGTATTCTAATGGCGTTTTCAGCCGAGCCCTGAACACGTGCATACAAAACTCCTCACCGGAGGGCTTATTTCAGCCGGACCTAACCACATGCATACATGACCACACTGGCGCAAGCACGTAACAGATTTGATACTAGCGCGTGGCCGTGCGGTCATTCACACCTTTTATAGTAGCAGCTACAGGACCTTCCAGAAAAGGACCAATGGGAAAGCTGCTCCAGAACTAAAGCAGCTTCAGGACCTTCCTGGAGGACCAATGGGAGTCGCTGCAGTACCCTACCATGTGACCCCTGATCTCCTATGAGAGAGCTTACCCTGAGCATGCCCAGAAGGGAACACACGGGACTTAGTCCCAACTATGTCTGCTTGCCACTGACCTGCACTGGTTACAATGGCAGGACCTGGGGAGGCAGCAGCCATCCACTGCACAGTATTAGACTGGACGAGACGCTGAGACCGACGTCTTTGCTGAGCAGGCTCCACTGCGGCCGGAGACAGATGGGGGACCGCAGTGGGGATGGCTCAAGATTCCCCTTGTGCAGCAGTGGGAACTCGATCCCTAACATTACCCCCCCTCCTAGGGCCCCCCCCCTTCTTTGGGCCTCACTACGTTCAAAGGCAGAAATGAGCTGCGGAGCGTGAATATGCTCGGCAGGCTCCCAGGATCTATCCTAAGGCCCATAACCCCTCCAATCCACCAAATAACATTTTTTGCCCCGTACCACCTCGCACCCTACAATGGCGTTCACCTCATGATCGTCCGTAGACGAACCCTATGTCCCGGCAGATGACTCGGAAAACTAGGACATGACCACGGGTTTCAGGAGGGACACATGAAAGGTGTCGGAGATACCTAAGCGAGGTGGAAGGGTAAGCGATAAACCACAGGGTTGACCTGCTCGAGGACCTTGAAAGGACCCAAAAAGCGGGGTGCCAACTTAGTGGACTCCACTCGCAGCCTGATGTTTCGGGCAGAGCCACACTAGGTCGCCAGGAGCAAATGTCGGAGCTGGGCGCTGATGTGCGCCAGCGGAAGACCTCATCCTCTCCTTGGAGGCCTGAATGGCATCCTGAGTGCTGTCCCAAATGTCCCGTGCCTCCAAGGCCCAGTCTGCCACCCTGGAGTCGACGGAAGACACGGGCATGGGCACCGGTACCCGCGGATGCTGACCGTAGTTTAAGAGGAATGGGGTCTGTCCGGTGGACTCAGCCACAGCATTATTTAGAGCGAACTCAGCCCACGGTAGCAAGGATGCCCAGTCATCCTGCCTGGCTGAGACAAAATGTCGCAAGTATGTGACCAAGGTCTGGTTGGCCCTCTCTACCAACCCAATCGTCTCGGGATGATATGCCGAGGAGAGATTTAACTCAATGCTGAGTAGACGACACAGCTCTCTCCAGAACCGAGATGCAAATTGAGGACCTCGATCACTGACAATTTTGTCTGGCATTCCGTGTAGACGGAAAATGTGCCAGATAAATAATGCTGCCAAGGCCCGTGCGGAAGGTAACCGTGGTAACGGCACCAAGTGCACCATTTTTGAGTAGTGGTCCGTTATTAACCAGTGCATACATGACCACACTGGCGCAAGCACGTAACAGATTTGATACTAGCGTGCGGCCGTGCGGTCATTCACACCTTTTATAGTAGCAACTACAGGACCTTCCAGAAAAGGACCAATGGGAAAGCTGCTCCAGAACTAAAGCAGCTTCAGGACCTTCCTGGAGGACCAATGGGAGTTGCTGCAGTACCCGACCATGTGACCCCTGATCTCCTATGAGAGAGCTTACCCTGAGCATGCTCAGAAGGGTACTCACGGGACTTAGTCCCAACTACGTCTGCTTGCCGCTGACCTGCACTGGTTACAATGGCAGGACCTGGGGAGGCAGCAGCCATCCTTTGCACAGTATTAGACTGGGCGAGACGCTGGACCGACGTCTTTGCTGAGCAGGCTCCACTGCGGCTGGAGACGGATGGGGGACCACAGCGGGGATGGCTCGAGATTCCCCTTGTGCAGCAGTGGGAACTCGACCCCTAACAAATGCCTCTTTTAATAAATTTTCTCAATTCCCTGTTGATTGCTTGGCCAGCAAACTCACCTGACCTTAACCTCTATGGGGTATTGTCAAGTGGATGATGAGAGACACCAGACCCAAAAATAAAAACGAGTTGAAGCATGGGCGTACCCAGGATCAAAACTAGGGGGGGGCAAGCCATGGTCGTTCAGGTTGTAAAATATAAGAACAAAAAATGTGAATAAAACGAAAATGAACGCCATACACAACATAATTCCTTATACCAAGACCAATAATATCACATACAAGGAGAAATACCACCATGATCAATCCTATTATGTAAACAATTTATTGATTTTAGGCTTACCTTTGCAGTCTTCTCTTCTGTTCAGCAGGGGGACTTCAAGCTCATGCGTGTTTATCACACACTGACACTGAGCCATTCACACTGCCCTTTCTAAACACAGCAATTGGATTGATCTTTGGGGAAAAAAAATGAAAGATAGATAGATAGATAGATAGATAGATAGATAGATAGATAGATAGATAGATAGATAGAAAACCAGACAAATTGGAGGCAGCACATAGTTTGTAGTGAAAAAAAAAGCTATTTAATAAGGTCAAAAGGCGACATTTCGGTCCAAACAACACAAACCTTTCTCAAGCCTTGAGAAAGGTTCTGTTGTTTGGACCAAAACGTCGCCTTTTGGTCTTATTAAACAGCTTTTTATTCACTACAAACGGTGTGCTGCCTCCAATTTGTCTGGATTTCTATAATTGATGTTTGGTATTTGCCTGGGGGGCTCTGCACCAGGACTCTTTCTTTGTGCTGCTCTAATTTTCTTCTTTTTAGATAGATAGATAGATAGATAGATAGATAGATAGATAGATAGATAGATAGATAGATAGATAGATTTAAGCATGGAATGCAAGTAGATTCCACCCTGAAATATGCCCCATCATTGTCCCCTTCTTGTAGTAATATGCCCCATCATTGTCTCCTTCTTTTAATAATGTGCCCCAGACCAGCACCTGTATATACATCAGCCCCAGCCCAGCCTCTGTATGTCAGATATACAGTATATTACTGAAGATATAGACTGTACGGGCTCCTGTCAGGTATATATTACAGTAGATATAGACTGTACGGGCTCCTGTCAGGTATATATTACTGTAGATATAGACTGTATGGGCTCCTGTCAGGTATATATTACTGTAGATATAGACTGTACAGGTTCCTGTCAGGTATATATTACTGTAGATATAGACTGTACAGGCTCCTGTCAGGTATATATTACTGTAGATATAGACTGTACGGGCTCCTGTCAGGTATATATTATTGTAGATATAGACTGTATGGGCTCCTGTCAGGTATATATTATTGTAGATATAGACTGTATGGGCTCCTGTCAGGTATATATTACTGTAGATATAGACTGTACGGGCTCCTGTCAGGTATATATTACTGTAGATATAGACTGTACGGGCTCCTGTCAGGTATATATTACTGTAGATATAGACTGTATGGGCTCCTGTCAGGTATATATTACTGTAGATATAGACTGTATGGGCTCCTGTCAGGTATATATTATTGTAGATGTAATATATACCTGACAGGAGCCTGTACAGTCTATATCTACTGTAATATATACCTGACAGGAGCCCATACAGTCTATATCTACAGTAATATATACCTGACAGGAGCCCATACAGTCTATATCTACAGTAATATATACCTGACAGGAGCCCATACAGTCTATATCTACAGTAATATATACCTGACAGGAGCCCATACAGTCTATATCTACAGACTGTAGATATAGACTGTACAGGCTCCTGTCAGGTATATATTACTGTAGATAAGGAGACATCAACCCATTAATTAATAAATCCTCCTATGTCACTGAGGACTCTGACTGACCTCAGATTTCCCTCCTGCGGCTTCTCTTCCTGGCTTCCTGGCTTTGCAGAACACGCCCCCGGGAACGATGTCACACCGCTGGAAAGAGCCCATACAGTCTAGTATGTGAGTCGCAGCCAGCCCAGAAGCACCTTTTAAAGGGCCGGCTGATGCGATGGCCTCATCTTGGCACGGCGCGCCCCTGCTCCTAGGGGGGGGCAACGGCCCCCCCCTGCCCCACGGTGGGTACGCCCATGAGTTGAAGGCTGCTATCAAAGCAACCTGGGCTTCCATAACACCTCAGCAGTGCCAAAGGCTGATCGCCTTCATGCCACGCCGCATTGATGTAGTAATTGATGCAAAAGGAGCCCAAACCAAGTATTGAGTGCATTTACTGAACATACATTTCAGTAGGCCAACATTTCGGATTTTAAAATAATTTTTCAAGCTGGTGTTATAAAGTATTCTAATTTATTGAGATAATGACTTTTGGGTTTTCATTGGTTGTAAGTAGAGAAAAGCAACTTTTCCTTTTTTAGGGTCGAGTCGGGTTTCATGAAACCCGACTTTCTCAAAAGTCGAGTCGAACGAAGTCGGCCGACTAACGCAAATGGACGGGTCGGAGTCGAAAATCCGACCCCAATGCAAGTCAATGGGGAATAAAAGTCTGCAGGGACTACACCTACAGTGCCCATTTCAATGTCAATGACATCAATTCTTATTATTATTGCTTGGCAACCTTAATTAACTTTATAATAATAGTAACGCATTGAAAACTGGGGGTTATTTGGCTAAAGTTGTGGGGGGGCAGTGCAGGCTCCAGGTTTTCGTGGGCCCCGGGCCAAAGAGTGTCAGTGGGCCCCTTTAACACATACCACAATTCATCATGCTCCGATACGGCAGAGAAATATAGGTATAGTACAATGCCAAATACTTCACTTCTTACATTACATGACTGATATCTATTTTAAATTCTACAATAGCTCAAAAAACGGACAGTATAGTCCTCCATACAGTATTATGGGCACCACATAGTACGCCATACAGAATAATGAGCCCCATATATTGCTCTATATACAATAATGAGCCCCATATATTGCTCCATACAGATAGGGCTCTATATAATGCTCCATACAGAATAGGCCCCATATGTGCTCCATATGATGCTCCATACCCTATATGATGCCCCATAAATAATGAACCCCATATGATGCTCTAGTATATGATGGGCCCCATATATGATGCTCCAGTGTATAATGCTCCCCATATATTGCTCCAACCATTAAAAAAAATGAAATACCTCTCCTCACTGGGCACTGCTCTACTCTGGACTCCTCAGCGTCACCATCTTCCAGCTCTCTGCACTGTGACTGTTCAGGCAGAGGGCACACAGACGTGACGTCATCACGCTCTCTGACCTGAATGTCACTGTCAGGAAATGCGGAAGACGTCACAGCGGTGGAGCAGGGAGAGGTAAGTATTGCAAGTGCTGGGGCCCTTAGCTAGCAGGGGGGGCACACTTGTGGGTGCCGGGAACTGGCACAGGGCCCCTCATAGTACGCCGGTGTCTCTGACGGTGAGTGGCACCGGCACTTCCCCGGGTGCGCCAGGTGCTGACCCTGGCCCTGGGGGGGGTACAGCCCAGTTAGGGAGGTGGAAAAACTGGCATATGCTGAGGTGTAGCCTGGACATTCAGCAGCTGCAAATGGAGGAATTGGAGAAGTTGGAGGAAGAGGAGGACAAAGCGAGCCATTTTGCTGGCAACCTATGTGTCATCAGGGGAAGGTGGTACAAAATCCTTTGAAACCCAGGCATGGTTCATTTTAATGAAGGTGAGATCACCTACATTTTGTGTCGACAGCCGGATCCTTCATTCTGTCAGGATTGATCCAGCAGCACTGAAGACTCTTTCTGATAGCACACTACCAGCAGGGCAAGCGAGCTCCTGTAAGGCATATTGTGCCGATTCAGGCCAGGTGTCCAGTTTACAGGCCCAGTAGTCAAAGGGGAATGAACTGTGAGGGAGAACATGAATAGGGGAGGAGAGGTAATTTTGAACCATAGTTGACAACTGTTGTCTCCTGTCTGTTGCAATCGATTCAGTATTACCAGTCGTGTGAGCGGTACTCAAGAGAAATCAGTTCACAACATGGTCATGAAACCCGTCTCCAACGCCACTTCGGCTGTGTGCACCATGAACACCTCTTCCATTTGGCCCAGTACGGCTCGTGGTAGAACCTGCACCGCTGCTGTGTGCTGGGAATGCCTCTAACAAACGGTTTACCAGAGTTGCTTGTTTGTTAGCCAATATTAGCTCTAGGTTCTCCTGTGGCATGATGTTCTGTTATTTGCCTTTATAACGTGGATCGAGGATGCTGGCCAACAAGTAGTCGTCATCCTTCATAATTTTGGCAATGTGGGGGTCTCTTTTTAGGATTCGCAAGACATAATCACACTTGTGGGCCAATGTTCCAGGTGTCAATGATGCACTGCCAGTGGTGGGTGGAGGAGAACTTTCTGCCAAATCCACATCCCTCCATTCACGCACAAACCCTGTACCTGACCTTGGCAAGCCAACATTTTCTCTTGCCCCCTGAGAAGCATCATCCTCCCCAAAATAATCATCCCCCTCATCCTCATCCTCCTCCTCTTCCTCTTCTTCCTCCACCTCGTCCAGAACAGTTCTTTGAGCAGACAATGCCTGACTGTCATGAAGGCTTCCCTCCTCCGCCTCCTCCTCCGCTGCAGACGCCTGATGCTTAATGTGCATCAAAGTTTGCATGAGCAGACGCATAAGTGGGATGCTCATGCTTATGATGGCGTCGTCTGCGCTTACCAGCTGTGTGCATTCCTCAAAACACTGAAGGAATTTACAGAGGTCTTTCAGCTTTGACCACTGCACATCCAACAACTCCATATCCACCCTCAAACTGCCTGCCCGTGGATCCTCCCACAAATGCATTACAGCCTGCCTCTGTTAGTACAGCCTCTCAACCATGTGCATGGTGGAGTTCCACCTTGTTGCAACGTCTATGATCAGGTGGTGCTTGGGGAGGTGGAGCGATCACTGCAGCCTCTGCATACGACTGGAGTCTAGGGTCGAGCGACGGATGTGCGAGCACAGTCTTCGCATCTTATAGAGCAGGGCTGGTAACTCCGGATAATTATTTATGAAGCACTGCACCACTAGGTTCAAGGTGTGAGCCAGGCAAGGTATGTGTCTGAGTTTTGCAAGGGCTATGGCCGCCACAAAATTACAGCGGTTATCACTGACTCCCTTGCCTGGCTCAAGATGTAGACTGCCCAGCTGTGACTCAGTTTCTCGCTGCAAGTAGTTGGCCAGTACCTCCGCTGTGTGTCTGTTGTTGCCCAAAGACACCATCTTTAAAACAGCCTACTGACGCTTACCACTAGCTGATCGATAGTGGGACACCTCGTGTGCTACATTGGCAGCTGCGGATGGAGTGCTTGTGTGACTGCGCTCTGTCAATGAGCTTTTGCTTCTGGAGGAGGAGGGTCGAACGCCTACAGCCAACTGTTGCCTATACCGTGGGCTAGGCAGCACTGTCCCACCTGTGGACCCTGCATCCACCACATTAACCCAGTGCGCAGTGATGGACACGTAACGGCCCTGGCCATGCCTACTGGCCCATGCATCTGTTGTGAGGTGCACCTTTCCACTCACTGATTGTTTGAGTGCATGGACAATGCGGTCTTTCACATGCAGGTGGAGGGCAGGGATGGCTTTTCTAGAAAATAAGTGCCGACTGTGTAGGTCATAGTGTGGGACAGCGTAGGCCATGAGCTCTCGGAATGCTGCGCTTTCAACCAAACAGAAGGGCATCATCTCTAATGAGATCAGTTTGGCAATGTAGGCATTCAAAGCCAGTGAGGTTTTGTAGCCCGTCCACGCTTGCAAGTGCATGGTGTTTAAATGTCTAAGCATGCAACTGGTATTCAATTTTCGGAGATTTTTCCATCGGCTAAAGGTCCTTTTTGTTCTATCTTTTGGGGGCTTTTTTAACCTATTTTCTCTCTCTATAGGATTAATCTCTTATTTTACTATCTGTGTGTTTAAAGGTTTAAAGGTTAACTATATTGCATTTAAATCTTGGTGTAGCTATATTCACAAGGGGTTAATTAAGGGTGGGGGTTCATAATTAAGGGTTTAAAAGGGCCAGCTGGTTGGGGCTCAAGTCTTTTTGGAAGTGCATTTGAGCAGCAGGGTGATTTGCTCCTGAAGGAGAGAAAAAAAAAATCTCTTTAAATCTTCTGCTTCAGTGAGTGTGAGCGAGCTGAGTGTGACCGGTGCGCAAGTGCGAACGGTGGTAAGTGTGACTTGAGATTCAGTGACTTTGGATTCAGGACGTTTCCAAGGGAGGATTTACTGATTTGCTGTTATATTTTATTAATACTTTTTATTTATTTTTACTTATCTTTGCTGTCTGGTGAAATCCCCATTAGATATGTGCTCCACTATTGCCAATGCCATCCAGTGTACATCTTGCCACATGTATACAGACCTTGAACAGCCGGTCGAGGGTGCATACTGCTGTGCGAGATGTGAGCACGTTGTGCATTTGGAAGCCCAAATCCTGGATCTAAATGTGCAGCTGGCAACACTGAGATCCATAGACAATATGGAAAGGAGTCTTCTGCTCACTGAGCAGACGCTCAATGGGATAGATGAGGGGGGGGGATGCTGGGTGGAGCTGCAGGACACTGAAGTAGGAAGCTGGGTGGCAGTTAGAAAGCGGGGTAGAGGGAAGAGCGCCAGGGAGGCTAGTCCTGATCTGGCACACCCCAATAAGTTTGCAAAGTTGGCAGATGAGGGGGTTGTCAGTACAGGGGTAGCACTGCTGTAGCCAGGCATGTCCTCTGAAAGCCGGGGGAGTGTCTGCTCCAGTAAGGGGGGAATTAGGAGAGCAGGGCAGGCCAGACAGGTGCTGGTAGTGGGGGACTCAATTATTAGGGGAACAGATAGGGCAATCTGTCACAAAGACAGGTATCGTCGAACAGTGTGCTGCCAACCTGGCGCTCGAGTCCGACACATCGCTGATCGGGTTGACAGATTACTGGGAGGGGCTGGTGAGGACCCAGTGGTCATGGTGCACATTGGCACAAATGACAAAGTTAGAGGTAGGTGGAAGGTCCTTAAAGACAATTTCAGGGAATTAGGCTGCAAGCTTAAAGCAAGGACCTCCAACGTGGTATTTTCTGAAATACTGCCTGTACCACGTGCCACACCAGAGAGGCAACGGGAGATTAGGGAGGTTAATAAGTGGCTCAAGAATTGGTGTAGGAAGGAGGGGTTTGGGTTCCTGGAGAACTGGACCGACTTCTCAGTTGGCTACAGGTTCTATGCTAGGTACGGGCTGCACCTCAATGGGGAGGGTGCAGCTGTGCTGGGGAGAAAATGGCTAGAAGGTTGGAGGAGTCTTTAAACTAGGGACTAGGGGGGAGGGTATTCATTTTATAGGAGGGGAAGGCAGTGCAGATAGAGACCTGGGCACAAATAATGAAATTGGGGGTGGGGGTGGCATGGGGGGTGGGGTTAGAACAGTTAATAATTTAAGAAAGAATAGAGGCACACAGAGATACATAAAATGCATGTATACTAATGCCAGAAGCCTCACCAACAAAATGGCGGAATTAGAATTAATTTTGTTGGAACATAATTATGACATGGTGGGGATATCTGAGACTTGGCTGGATGAGAGCCACGACTGGGCGGTTAATTTACAGGGCTATAGTCTGTTTAGGAATGACCGTAAAAATAAGCGAGGTGGGGGTGTGTGTTTATATGTAAAATCATCCTTAAAACCGATCCTGCGTGATATCTGTGAATCTAAAGAAGATGTAGAGTCTCTGTGGGTGGAGATTAGGGGAGGGGGGAAAAATAATAAATTACTGATAGGGGTTTGTTATAAGTCTCCTAAAATAATGGAAGCAACAGAGAATATCCTCGTAAAGCAAATAGATGAAGTAGCAACTCAAGGAGAAGTCATTATTATGGGGGACTTCAACTACCCTGAAATACATTGAGGAACAGAAACCTGTAGTTCCAGCAAAGGTAATAAGTTTTTGGCAACTATGAGAGACAATTACCTTTCACAACTAGTTCAGGACCCAACAAGAGGGGGGGCACTGCTAGACCTAATATTATCCAACAGGCCAGACTGCATATCAAATATAAGGGTTGGGGGTCACTTGGGTAATAGTGATCACAAAATAATAAGCTTTCATGTATCCTTTATTAAGATGTGTAGTCGAGGGGTTACAAGGACACTAAACTTCAGGAAGGCAAATTTCCAACGGATGAGAGATGATCTTGGTGTAATAAACTGGGACGATATCCTGAGACATAAAAATACACAAAGAAAATGGGAGACGTTTATTAGTATCCTGAATAGGACCTGTGCACAGTATATACCCTATGGGAATAAACATGCTAGAATTAGGAGGAAACCACTATGGCTAAATAGAGCTATAAGGGACAAAAAGAAAGCGTTTAGGGAAATAAAGCAAGTAGGTAGTGATGAGGCATTAAATAAATACAGAAGACTGAATAAATTCTGTAAAAAGCAAATCAAGACAGCAAGATTGAGGCAGAGAGACTCATTGCCAGAGAAAGTAAAAATAATCCCAAAATATTCTTTAACTACATAAATAGCAAGAAACTAAAAAATGATAGTGTTGGTCCCCTTAAAAATAGTCTGGGTGAAATGGTGGATGAGGATGAGGAAAAAGCCAATATGCTAAATGACTTTATTTCAACTGTATTTACACAAGAAAATCCCATGACAGATAACATGATCAGTGATAAAAAAAAATTTCTCCATTAAATGTCACCTGCTTAACCCAGCAGGAAGTACGATGGCGTCTAAAAATCACTAAAATTGACAAATCCCCGGGCCCGGATGGGATACACCCCCGAGTACTGCAGGAATTAAGTACAGTTATAGATAGACCATTATTTTTAATCTTTAAAGATTCCATAATAACGGGGTCTGTACCACAGGACTGGCGTATAGCAAATGTGGTGCCAATATTCAAAAAGGGGGCAAAAACTGAACCTGGAAATTATAGGCCAGTGAGCTTAACATCTACTGTAGGTAAAATCCTGGAGGGTTTTTTAAGGGATACTATATTGGAGTATCTGAGGCTGAATAACCTCATGACACAGTATCAGCATGGGTTTACGAGGGACCGTTCTTGTCAGACTAATCTGATAAGCTTTTATGAAGGGGTAAGTTCAGGACTGGACCAAGGGAATGCAGTGGACGTGGTGTTCATGGACTTCTCAAAAGCTTTTGATACAGTGCCACTAGAGTTGAGCATTCCGATACCGCAAGTATCGGGTATCGGCCGATATTCGCTGTATCGGACTTTAGATACTTAGTTCCGATATTTTCCATATATCGTATACCGGAATCGGAAGTTCCCATAATCCTTTGAGAGGCAATGTGATTTTAGTCAGCCAATGAGGAATCCTAAGAAGTGTGGGCACATCCTGTACTGCTGCGGCTCATTTTAGGCATGCTGTGATTGGATGCTGAAATGATGTCAGAATGCATACTAAAAAGCGCCCGCCGCATTTTAGCGTCACTGTGCTGTGAATCAGTTAGGGACAAGAAGCTGCTCTGTGACTCAGACGTTTGATTGCGAATTTTGTACTGTGCTTTAGGAGGCTAGTTTAACAACCGCTGTGAAAGCTTCCTTTAGCCTTGAAAGTGTTGTTTTCACAGTCTGCAAGTCTGTGTGTGAGTGCAGGTGACGCGCTGCAGTTTGTTTCTCCACCTGCTGTTTGTAGCATCTGAACGTGTCACTCACAGCTCTTTTTTTTTTTCTTTAGTGTAATTCTTGCAGCTCCATTCAATTGAAATTATAGTGTGACGTGCTTCCATCCGTATCCAATACATTGGTTGCAAACACTATAGAAGTCCACAAAGGAGCCTTTCAAAGATAGTGACCAGTTGTGTGCACTGCAGTGTTCACTCTAGTCTGTGATATATTTTTTTTTTGGTGAGTGCAGATCACGCTCCAGTTAGTTCTTAAACCACTGCTGGTTATAGTCTGCTGAACGTGTGTCACTGCCTCATCCTTGTATTTTTCTATAATTGTTGCTGCTCCATTCTATTTAAAATAACTCCAATCTATTAGTGTGACGCGCTTCCATCCGTATCCAATACATTGGTTGCAAACACTATAGAAGTCCACAAAGGAGCCTTTCACAGATAGTGACCAGTTGTGTGCACTGCAGTGTTCACTCTAGTCTGTGATATTTTTTTTTTTTGCTGAGTGCAGATCACGCTCCAGTTAGTTCTTAAACCACTGCTGGTTATAGTCTGCTGAACGTGTGTCACTGCCTCATCCTTGTCATTTTTCTATAATTGTTGCTGCTCCATTCTATTTAAAATAACTCCAATCTATTAGTGTGACGCGCTTCCATCCGTATCCAATACATTGGTTGCAAACACTATAGAAGTCCACAAAGGAGCCTTTCACAGATAGTGACCAGTTGTGTGCACTGCAGTGTTCACTCTAGTCTGTGATATTTTTTTTTTGCTGAGTGCAGATCACGCTCCAGTTAGTTCTTAAACCACTGCTGGTTATAGTCTGCTGAACGTGTGTCACTGCCTCATCCTTGTCATTTTTCTATAATTGTTGCTGCTCCATTCTATTTAAAATAACTCCAATCTATTAGTGTGACGCGCTTCCATCCGTATCCAATACATTGGTTGCAAACACTATAGAAGTCCACAAAGGAGCCTTTCACAGATAGTGACCAGTTGTGTGCACTGCAGTGTTCACTCTAGTCTGTGATATTTTTTTTTTTGCTGAGTGCAGATCACGCTCCAGTTAGTTCTTAAACCACTGCTGGTTATAGTCTGCTGAACGTGTGTCACTGCCTCATCCTTGTCATTTTTCTATAATTGTTGCTGCTGCATTCTATTTAAAATAACTCCAATCTATTAGTGTGACGCGCTTCCATCCGTATCCAATACATTGGTTGCAAACACTATAGAAGTCCACAAAGGAGCCTTTCACAGATAGTGACCAGTTGTGTGCACTGCAGTGTTCACTCTAGTCTGTGATATATTTTTTTTTTTTTGCTGAGTGCAGATCACGCTCCAGTTAGTTCTTAAACCACTGCTGGTTATAGTCTGCTGAACGTGTGTCACTGCCTCATCCTTGTCATTTTTCTATAATTGTTGCTGCTCCATTCTATTTAAAATAACTCCAATCTATTAGTGTGACGCGCTTCCATCTGTATCCAATACATTGGTTGCAAACACTATAGAAGTCCACAAAGGAGCCTTTCACAGATAGTGACCAGTTGTGTGCACTGCAGTGTTCATTCTAGTCTGTGATATTTTTTTTTTTGCTGAGTGCAGATCACGCTCCAGTTAGTTCTTAAACCACTGCTGGTTATAGTCTGCTGAACGTGTGTCACTGCCTCATCCTTGTCATTTTTCTATAATTGTTGCTGCTCCATTCTATTTAAAATAACTCAAATCTATTAGTGTGACGCGCTTCCATCCGTATACAATACATTGGTTGCAAACACTATAGAAGTACACAAAGGGGCCTTTCACAGCTAGTGAACAGTTGTCTGCAGTGTTCACTGCAGTCTCTGCGGAATAACAACACTTAGGCCTTTTAACTTTTCTGACTTTCTTTATCAATCTACCAAGATAAAGAAGGCAGGGAGTAAGGCACGTGGTCGTGGCCGTGGAGTTTCAGCAGGGAGAGGACGTGGGGATTCTGTGGCTGCTGCCGCCCCCAGTGACACAGCATCCACCAGTTTTCCCCGTGAGCGTTCCTTTATGTGCAGTTTTGTAGGAGCTCGGCGTACCCCCCTGCTGCAGGAAGAACAAATTGAAGCCGTTGTTGGTTGGATGGCAGCCAATGCATCGACTTCAATTGCTTCCACCTCCTCTCAGGACCACAACACTGTTGAGCAACCATCTGTCTGTTCACCGCCTGTCAAATTGCCCAGGCAGTCAGAGAGTTCTGAACTGGAGCCAGCTGAGTCTCTGCTTCTGTTCTCAGAATCTGTTGGCTTGCAAACAGGGCCCAGCCAAGCAGCATTCTGGAATGTGAAGAAGAGGGAGTATGCAGTGATGCGCAACAGCTGTGTCTCTCTGAATCAGAAGAGGCGGGTAGCCAGTGCCGATGGTCAGCACACCGCAGAACGCATCTGATGATGATGAGACTCAGGTGCCAGTTTCTGTTGAGCATGGTGCTGGCCAGACCACCCAACAGCAGCAGGTGTTGGAAGAGGGTAGTGGAGATGATGAGGTCCAAGACCCAACATGGCGTGAGGGACAGGAAGGTGGTGGGAGCAGCTCTGAGGATGAGATTGTCCCAACGGTACAAACAGGAGGGAGAGGTAGGCTGCAGACTCGGTTGCCTCTAGTCTCCAGTTTGGCACCTGTTGGGAGCAGTTCTCTTCCAAAAGTCAAAATGGGCGCTCCCAGGACTTGCACTGCGTGGTCCTTTTTTGACAGACTTGCAGATGATATTTGCTATGTTAAATGCAAGCTGTGTAAGCAAAAAGTAAAAAGAGGTAAAAATTGCAGTAACCTCAATACCACAAATATGTGGAAACATGTGCGGACAAAGCACGTAGTTGAGTTACAAAGAAACACTGAGATGTAGGCCAACCTACAACAGCACCTACATCTTCAGGTCGTGTTGGAGCCTCTACCTCCAGCTCACACACAGCTGGTTCTGCTTCCTCACAGGATCGCCGTGGAAGAACCTCGGTCACTGTTGTCCAGAGACAAAGTGTTATTCCACCCACAGCAGCAAGTTCCCTGTCATCTTCACACTCCCAGGCCAAAAACAGCCATCGGTACCACAGGCATGGGATAAAAGATGGCCATACTCGTCAAACCATCCACGAGCACAGGCTCTGAATGCTGGCATTGCAAAACTCCTGTCCCTTGAAATGCTGTCATTCAGGCTGGTGGAGACTGACAGTTTCCGTAACTTAATGGCATTGGCAGTCCCACAATACAATGTGCCAAGCCGATTTTATTTCAGCAGGCAAGCCGTCCCTGGTCTGCAAAAACATGTCGAGGGAAACATTAAACATGCGCTACTAAACGCCGTCTGTAGCAAGGTCCACCTGACCACCGATGCGTGGACCAGGTACCCATGGCCAGGGACGATACCTTTCCCTCACTGCCCATTGGGTCAATGTTGTGGAGCCGGGTACAGATCTTGCGAGTGGCGCTGTAAGTGTTCTGCCAACTCCAAGGATTGCAGGAATCCAGTCTGTACACATTGACTCCTCCTCCTACTCCAGTTCCTCAGAATCATCGCTGCAGGAGCCGTCACGGTCTACCTCCACATGGACCTGTGAACGCTTACCTGTTGCGAAGATATGAGCACAGCCGTGGCCAAACGTCAACAGGCCGTCCTGAAATTAATTTCAATGGGGAATCGAAGCCACACAGCGCAGAAGGTCTGGAATGCCATCAAGCAGGAGAGCGACGTGTGGTTTTTGCCAGCGAATCTACAGCCAGGCTTGGTAGTGTGTGACAATGGCCGAAATCTGGTGGCAGCTCTGGGCCTTGGCAACCTCACTCACATACCATGTCTGGCACATGTGCTCAACTTGGTCGTGCAGAGTTTTTTGAGGGACTATCCGGATCTTGCTGAACTGCTGCAGAAGGTCCGCCTAGAGTGCGCTCACTTGCGACGTTCCAGCATAGCCAGATCGCGCATTGCTGCTCTGCAACGCAGATTTCGCCTTCCTGAACATCGCATCATATGTGACGTACCCACCAGGTGGAATTCCACCTTACATATGTTGGAGCGGTTGTGTGAGCAGCAGCCAGCAGTAATGGAGTATCAGCTGCATTAGGCGCAATCAACTCGCAATTTGCGCCGTTCACACTTCACCACTACTGAGTGGGCCTCTATGAAGGACATCTGCCACGTTTTGCGTGCGTTTGATGACTCAACGCGGATGGCGAGTGCAGATGATGCACTAGTCAGCATGACTGTCCCCCTTATCTGCTTGCTTCAAAAATCACTGCAAGCACTAAAGGATGAGGTTTTGGAAGAGGTGGAGAATGAGGAGTCACAAATTCACTCACCTTCTGGACAGTCAGCGCAACTTGGTTCCTCACAAAGGGCTGGGCAGGGCTCACTTTGTGAGGAGGATGAGGAGGAGTCAATGGATGAGGAAGAAATCCCTACAGAGGGAGGTACACAACGCTCTAGTCAGTATGTAGAGCGATGGGTGGGGCGATGCAGAGCAGGCAGAGATGACGCCTCTTCCAGAGGACAGCGTTTGTTGGGCAGTTGGGAGTCTGCAGCACATGGTTGATTTCATGCTGCAGTGCCTGAGAAACGACCGCCGCATCGCCCATATTCTCACCACATCAGATTATTGGGTGTACACCCTCCTAGACCTTCGCTACCGGGACAACTTACAAAGCCTCATCACACCGTTGAACCGGGAGCGTAAAATGCGGGAGTACCAAGACAGACTGGTGCAATCCATAATATTCTCCATTCCAGCCGAGAGCACTGCTGCTGCTACTGCTTTACAAAGAATCTCTGTGCGTCGAGGCAGTGGAGACACCTCTGCAACAAGAGGGAGCACAAGCAGCGCCTCTGCACAGGGCAAGAGCAGTATGTTACAAATGTGGCAAGTTTTGTGTCAGCGCCACCAATGTCTACACCATCCGAGACGACTCCACTCACCATGAGGCAACGTTTATGTAAGATGGTGACAGACTACATGTCTTTCCCTCTCAGTGTACTCCCAGATGGCTCTTCTCCTTTCAAGTTTTGGGTCTCTAAGCTGGATACATGGCCAGAGCTTAGCCAGTATGCATTGGAGGTGCTGGCTTGCCCTGCTGCCAGTGTATTATCTGAGCGCGTCTTTAGTGCTGCAGGTGGTGTACTAACAGACCGTCGCATGCGACTATCCTCAGAGAATGTAGACCGGCTTACTTTTCTGAAAATGAACAAGGCATGGATCTCACCTGAATTTGCCTGCCCGTTTTCAGATTAAATAACTGTTTGCCAACGTTTTCCATGTCTCCTATTATGTTCATCTTTCTACCACCTGAACTCTACTCCCTGGGCTACAACACTGCCAGTCACAGGGGAATGATCAGTTACAAAACAAAATGTTATCCCCAACAAATAGACTCAACGTAGGGTCACGGAGTTGCGCCGTACCAAAATTGTCACCTGACACATTTAAGTATTACAATTCTGGTCCCGGTGGCAAATCTTCCATCTCCCCAACTAACACTTCTATAGAAGAGGTGTTTTCCTCCTCCACCGAAGGCAAAGGTAATACTGACCACTGCACACATGTGTTATGCATAGTGAGACTGATAGTAGCCAAAGTTGTTGTCCATGGGCTCAGTCAGGTGGGGGCAATCAGCTCTCACAGGTCATGGTTCTTGGCACCGCCAACAGATTATGGGGCCCCTTTCGTTCCCCGACCCTTCCTGGGCGGCCCTCAGAGTCTCTGCTCGTCGAGCTGTGGGTGAAGGTTTGGTGAATTTAATTGGTAGCTTCCGGGTAGTCTCTCCCTGTATCTCCTTGGTAGGCCCATATCTTTCAATGAGGTCTACCATTTGGAGACCATCAGTAGGGGCTGCCTGTCCAACCCATGTTTGAAGGGTGTGGGGCAAAGTTCGCCCGAATTTATCAGTCACTATACGATCCAGCATATCGCGGGGTGACAACACCTCAGGCTGAAAGCACTTTTCTATCAGGTGTATCAAGTCATAATACTGGGACCGAGCTGGCTCGGAAGGGGAAAACTTCCATTGTTGTACACGCTGGGCCAGGAAAAAAACATTTACCCCAAGACGTGCAAGTATCTCACCATTCACGCTCTCATAGTCCTCCTGTTGCTGGGGGGGTAGGTCCCTATAGGCTTTAGCGGGTCCTGAAGTCAAAAACGGAGCCACGATCTCGGCCCACTGGTCCCGGGGCAGTCTCTCCCTTTTAGTCACGCCTTCAAACATCTCCAGCTACACCTCAACGTCATCTGATTGCTCCATCTTTCGGATCGCTGTACGCACCGCTTTCCGGACATCATGGCATCCCCGGGCAGCTCTTACTGTCTGCGGCGCTGTGATGTGCTGCATCAGTAAACTATTGGTTTCCTGTTGCTGTCGATTAAATATCTGCTGCTACATAGCCTGCTGCTGTATAGCCTGCTGCCGCTACATAGCCTGCTGTTGTATAGCCTGCTGCTGCTGCATAGCCTGCTGTTGCTGCTGTGTAGCCTGCTGTTGCTGTCGCATGGCCTCCACCAGCATTTTTACTTTGTTCTCCATCTTCGGACAGTTATCCAGCCGGTTTTGGTGCACTTTCTAAAACCAGGACATTTACTGTCATGCATGAAAAACAGCCTGACCTCACTGCGTTGCCCGCATTCTCCACCAATTGTAGGGAACCGCTGTCGTAGGCAGGGCTGGGCCGCAGTAATGAGGCAAACACACAGCCTTTTATTTCAAAGTTCAGTGATTTTAATCATGAGTTCAACAAAAAAGTCCATATAACAAAATGAAAACAGAACATAAATCACTCCAGTTTGGAGAACCACTGGTCACAGACTCACCCTTGCTTGTGACGGGCTTAACTAAGCGGCTGCAGGTCAGCTGAGACCGCCAGGTCACATTCCGGGTGGTCTGTTACTCGCTTCCTGGTGCACACTGCCACACAGTAACAAAACAATGTTCCAGGCTTACTCCAGCCAAACTCCTTCCTTCCACACAACAACTACAACAGCTCCTTGTTTTATAGGCCTACAAAACACCATCAGGTGACGTACACATCAGCTGACCAGATCACGTGACTATGACCTCATCACAGGTCATAGTAATCATGGAAAATCATGAGCAAACTTCAGTCTGGTTGAAGAAATATATCTCCCATCTTGTCAAATCAATTGTCTACCACCTCTTCTATAATATTACGCAGGCGATTTCTGTAGAAATAATGCACTTGTAGAGTTTCAATAAAGTGAGAAGGGGGCTAATTTAATATTTCCATAATCTCCTTGGATGTCAGCCACCTACACTCTTTTAGGTGCATGAGATGGAATACTGTATGTATACCTTTAGTATGCCACGTCTCAAAAACGCGGTCTGTCACTCCCACTGGGAATTCTGGGTGAGCCCATAAAGGCATGTGTTTAGATAACTGAGAAGACAACCCATGCACTCGTCTGCTTGCCTTACAGACAATTACTGTATCGCGTAGTAGCGCTGATCACTATGACCGGGAGTTTACAAATCACAGTATCAACACATGAGACCAAAATACAACCCTCTGTCAGTCCAGATTCCAGCAATACATCTGAGTAGGACTAAGTCCCCTTAAACCAATCTCTCCCCACTCTGATCAAGCACGAAAAGTTATAACTCCTAACGTTTGGCACGGCCAGGCCCCCATCTTTTACTGCACGCATAATTTTTCGTATTGCTATTCTGGGCCGTTTTCCCCTCAAGATGAATCTGGTCAATCCTTTTTTTATCCGTGAAACATCATCTTTACGTAACAGGATTGGAATAGTCTGAAGCGGGTATAATAGCCTTCCAAAAATAATCATCTTAAGAAGGTGACAACGGCCCAGAAGAGACAGGGGCAAATCATGCCACCGCTCCAATTGACGTACAACCTTGTCCAATTAGGGTTCATAGTTAAGTTTGTATTGAGAACTAGAATCTCGTCCTATTTTGATTCACAGATATGTTATAAATAAAGGTTTTAATTACTTCTGTCCCCCATCAGTAAGCACACCAAAGCTCACGAGGATTAGGCTTTAACAATTGAAAAATTTCACTCTTGTAGTCTTTGAAGCAAAATCACAGAATTAGTTAAAAAAAATTTTATCCAGTCTAATAGCCCTTTGAGATGGTCTTGGGGATGTGCCATATAAATGAGTATATCGTCTGAAAACAATGTGAGTTTGATCTGCCGACCCCCTACCTTTATACCGTCATATACTGTGTTATCCTCCACGTGTGTAACTAATGGCTCAAGGGCTATATCAAAGAGCAAAGGTGATAATGGACATCCCTGAGGAGTTCCCCTCTGTATTGTGAAAGTAGCCAAAAGGTGACCTGTGTTGTGTATTTGTGCCTGTGGGTTGGCGTAGACACCTGATAGGAAAGTCATAAACGTGCCTCTCATGGCAATTTTGTCCAGGACCATTGGCAACCAACTTCAGCTCACCCTATCAAATGCCTTATCGCCATCTAAGGATAGCATGACAGGACTCGATGTTGTCAGACGATATTTATCTACAACTGCTATTACTTTCCTAATGTTATTCATGGGCGATCTTGGTCGAACAAAGGCCACTTGTGATGGCCCTATCAGCGTAGGAAGAATGCTACTCAAACGATCTGCCATGATCCTGGACAAAAGCTTGATATCCTGGTCAATGAGTGAGAATGGACGATAGGATCCAGCCAGATGTGAAGGTTTGTTGGGTTTTAGTAGCACCTTCATGTGTGCCATGTTTGAATGGATGGGCAACCCTCCTGTCTCCAATATATGATTGAAGGTGCCTACCAATGTGGACAGGATATCCTCACTCAATAATTTTAATAATTTGGCTGTAAACCCGTCAGGTCCTGGAGCTTTCCTGGATTTAAAGTCACTTATCGCCGCTGTCACTTCCGTCACCTCAATTGGTTTTTTTAAAAGGAGAAGCTGATAGTTTGTGAAGGATGGTAACCGTATTCCATCTAGAAAGGTCTGACCCTCCGCACTATCCGTATGTTCCACCTTATATAAGTCTGAGTAGTATTCTTGTAGAATCGTGATTATGCTTCAAGGGTCTGTGTTCATGATCCCATGGTTATTCGTTAACGCAGTAATATGTTGATGACGAATGTGATTTCCTTTCGCTAGTCGTGCTAATAGTCTCCCTGATTTGCTACCATAACGATATACATCGGCTCTATAATTCATATTACTGCTTCTCTCGCGTCGATATACCCATACGTGTAAGTCAGCCTTAGCCTGCTTACATCTATTTTTATCCTGTGTTGATGAAGTTGTCTTGTTTGCCGTGTAGCTATCGCGTAATATCCTGCTAGCCTGCGAGTAGTTTGTCGCTATCTTCTTTTTTAGCGTTGTCTGATAACCTATTAGTTTCACGCGCATTAATGCCTTCCCTGCTGCCCATAAAAGTTCCGGCCTATCCCTACTATCTCCATTATCACATACATATTCCAAACACCATTGCTTCACCTGATGTCGAAACTTCTCATCCATTAACAAATAGGTAGGGAAGCGCCAAGTTTGGTCTGGCCCCATCTGAACCATATCTGGCAGGGTCACTGATACGGGCGCGTGGTCAGATATAGCTACGTTGTGCACATCTGCCTCTTCCACTCCCCTTACTAGCTCCTGTGATAGCAATATATTATCTCTTCTGGACCAAGAGTCATGTGGCGCCGAATAGAAGGAATATTCACTGCCATCTGGGTTCAGGTGTCTCCAAAATTCTACAAAGTTATTCGTGTCTAGCAAGGGTTATAAACGTGTGTCATGTGATCGCACATTCGTTCGCATCGACCTACAGTTCTTCACTGGTTCGATTCACCGTATTTAAGTCACGACCGGGGTGGTTTTAATGCTCTCCTATCGGCCCGATATGCTTGGACACCTGGGAGAAATTCAGGAGCTTCTCCAAACTCCCTCCTCACATGTCAGCGCAGGAACCGGAAGAGGGAACGTGCTTGTTTTGTTGCTCATAGGTGGAGTTTTATACAGTAAATGATTACTGCTGTCTTATTTTTTGCGTCCCTAGGGCAGAATAAGGCTGCGTAAAGTCACATTTTAGAGACACTCATATAATAGACACACGCTACCCTACCCGTCACACAAGGAAGGTATTGTTACAGGATAAAGCCTTGCGCAACCAGACATGCTTTTACCCTCTTCAACATTCTACAAGCCAAAAATGCATGATTGCAGCCGCAGCCTTTATTGACGTACAGTATAACATCGACATTACCCATCAGAGGCTGCCCACTGTCTACAACAGACATAGTATATACCTTTGCTATCCGTAGACTTTGTTTCACCTCCACTTGCAGGCACCCACTTAAATTGTGACAATGTTTTTTTTTTTTAAATTTTTTTTTTTTTTTTTTTTTTTATCGTACATTATTGCGTCATCTCATCACTTTGATGAGTCCATGCTGGACATGTAATAAATGCTGTCCGAAATAACAATTTTTGTGAGTGAAATAATTGAAATCTGTGTGACTGTCACAGATTTCTTGTAATGATGATGATGAGTGACTATTACAAAATCCATTGTCTTCACTATGTTATGGTTTAACATAGCGTTCCTTACGCATCATTCCTAAATACAAAAATGGACTTTTATTCCTAAATTTACATCACTATATTTTGTAAAAATAATTTTGGGTGGTGTGTTGTTCCATTTCTTATTGCCATGTGCTTATATGCGTTTATATTTTAAGGGTGTTTATTTTTATCCTTGGAATTGAAATTCATCATTTTATTGTCCTAGTAAAACTTCATTTTTTATAGTTTGAAGTACATACATTTGCAATGGCCACGTAACAAGGCAATAACTCAATATTTAAATTTAAAACCCTTCTTGACCCTGGGCTTCAACAACGCCAGTTGCTGATCAGAAGTGTTGGATGCACAGATCAAAACAATCGCTGATGTGTTTGTGGGGTTCAGTAACGCCTGCTGTTCCCCTGCTGGGTGTCTGGCAAAAATTTTTGCTGCTAACTCCAAATTTAACTTCAAACATCTCATATTAGGCCTCTGCCTACACCCTCCTTGACCCTGGGCTCCAACACCGCCAGTTGTTGCTCAGAAGTTCTGTTAGCACAGTCAACACTTGCACCTGTGTTACTGGGGTTCACTAATGTCAGCTGTTCCCTTGCTGTGTGTACGGCAAAAAGTCCTGCTGCCTCCACCCTGTTCTCTTCTCATCCCTGAATTATTTAAGAAATTAAATGAAATTAAATGGAAATTAAATTCAGGGAAATTAAATTCATAGAAAGAGGTTATACTTTACACTTTATGGGTTAATATGAAGAAGAATAATAGTTTAATAAGAACAATCTGAGTAATGTTAACAAAAAGATGAATAGCAAGAAGTTTAAGAAGAAGATAAAGAAGGTGAAGATGAAGAATAATTTGATGACAAAGATGATGCTGCTGAAGATTATGAAGGAGAAATTGTGGCAAAAGTTAAAAAGGTGAAGAGCATGGAAGTTTTGAAACATACATATTTGCCAAAATAGAAAAAAGGTTAACAACATTGTCAATTTCTTCGTCAATCCGAACGTATTTAAAAAAAAATATATATTAATGCTATTCCATTGGATTGGGTTAAACATCTATGCCTTTAATGTCTCCTCAACCTCCCCCAATACATTCTACATTACTCTTTGTTGTTTTCCTTCATGTACAATTATCCAACAAGGCAAGAATGGAGTTTTTTTAATTCCGATATTTTGTTCCCATAGACTTACATTGGATTTCCGGTATCGGTATCGGGTATCGCCGATATTTTGTGTGTATCGGCGATACCATTCCGATCCGATACTTTTGGATATCGGAAAGTATCGCTCAACTCTAAGTGCCACACAAGAGGTTGATACATAAAATGAGAACAATGGGGATAGGGGAAAATATGTGTAAGTGGGTTAAGAACTGGCTCATGGATAGAAAACAAAGGGTGGTTATTAATGGAGCACACTCAGACTGGGTCACGTTTAGCAGTGGGGTACCACAGGGGTCAGTATTGGGGCCGCTTCTCTTTAATATATTTATTAATGACCTTGTAGGGGGCATACAAAGTAGTATTTCAATATTTGCAGATGACACTAAACTCTGCAGGGTAATAAATACAGAGGAGGATAATTTTATATTACAGGAGGATTTATGTAAACTAGAAGCTTGGGTTGATAAATGGCAAATGAGCTTTAATGGGGATAAATGTAAGGTCATTCACTTGGGTAGAACAAATAAGATGTATAATTATGTGCTTAATTGTAAAACACTGGGCAAAACTGTCACTGAAAAAGACCTGGGTGTATGCGTGGACGACAAACTCACATTTAGTGGCCAATGTCAGGCAGCTGCTGCCAAGGCTAATAAAATAATGGGATGCATTAAAAGAGGCATAGATGCTCATGAGGAGAACATAATTTTACCTCCATACAAGTCACTGGTGCGACCACACTTAGAATACTGTGTGCAGTTCTGGTCTCCGGTGTATAAGAAAGACATAGCTGAACTGGAGCGGGTGCAGAGAAGAGCGACCAAGGTTATTAGAGAACTGGGGGGTCTGCAATACCAAGACAGGTTATTACACTTGGGGTTATTTAGTTTGGAAAAACGAAGGCTTAGGGGTGATCTTATTACAATGTATAAATATATGAGGGGACAGTACAAAGACCTTTCTAATGATCTTTTTACTCTTAGACCTGTGACGGGAACAAGGGGGCATCCTCTACGTCTGGAGGAAAGAAGGTTTAGCCATAATCACAGATGCAGATTCTTTACTGTAAGAGCAGTGAGACTATGGAACTCTCTGCCGTCTAATGTTGTAATGAGTGATTCCTTACTAAAATTTAAGAAGGGACTGGATGCCTTTCTTGAAAAGTATATTACAGGCTATATTCACTAGTTTCCTAGATACTGTGTTGATCCAGGGAGCTAGTCTGATTGCCGTATGTGGAGTCGGAAAGGAATTTTTTTCCCCAATGTGAAGCTTACTGTTTGCCACTTGGGGTTTTTTTTGCCTTCCTCTGGATCAACATGTTAGGGCAGGTTAGGATAGGATATGGGTTGAACTAGATGGACTTAAAGTCTTCCTTCAACCTTAATAACTATGTTACTATATAACTATGTTACTTCTTGCAGATAACCTTTGCCTCATCACTAGGATTTTGGTAAAAAAAGTGCAACAATGCACTCTTCATACTATGTGATAAATTTTCAGGGCTTGCACGCTATGCTAATTTGACCATCTGGCCAAGCTGTCCTGCAACACTTTTTCTTTTTTTTAACATGTTTTCGGACTGCTACGGGACTGCCAGATAACCGCAGCTGCGATGTCGATGTCTGCCGCGGATCCTCCTCCTCTTCTGAGCTATTGCCAGCGGCACACTCTTCCCCAAATGGATGCCAATCCTGGTCAACAACTTGGTCATCCATCACTTCCTCTTCAATTTCATCTGCACCTTCCTCTGTGTCACCATGTAAGGTGGTATCATATGCGGGAAGGGGCACCTGAGTTTCATCAGGGTCAGATTCTGGCTCAGTAGACTGCGAGGGCAATGTAGTCCTCTGGGTGGATGAACCAGCAGAATCATCTATCAGTGGCTGTGCATCAGTGCACTCCATGTCATATTCATCTTGGACTGGGGAATTCAGGATTTGACTTGATAACCCAGGTATGGTATGTGAAAAGAGCTCCATGGAGTAATCTGAAGTTAGGCCTGCCACATCCTTCACTTTTGGTGGGGGTGAAGGACACAAGGAAAGGTGTTGTTCCTGTCCAGGAGCCAACACTGACGACTCAGTGCTTGCATTTTTTGAAACTTCAGAAGAGGAGGCGATAGAGCTGGAGGCTGTTTCGGCAATGTAAGTCAAAACCTGTTCCTTATGCTCCGGCTTTAAAAGCGGTTTACCTACTCCCAGAAAAAGGAGCCTTCCAGGCCTTCTGGAGCCAGACGATGACACAGGCTCAACACCTCCAGCCTTAGGTGCTATTGGGCTTTTGGCACTACCAGCAGATGCACCACCACCACCATCATTCCTAGCTGGCCCCTCCCGCCCAAGTCCGCGGCCTCTTCCACCATACTTCCTCATGTTTGGGAAAATGTACCAAAAATACCAGCAGATATATGGTATTGTATGAGGAGCGTACAGCTGTATATGGCGTAGGGGAAAATTTAAATATCCGTATATATTTCCGGAGTCACACACAGACGCTCACTCAGTATGGATTTGACCGTTATACAAAGAGCAGATATACGGAACTGTATCAGAAGCAGACAGCTGTCTACGGTGTAGGGGAAAATTGCAATCTCCGTATATACTTCCGAAGTCACACACAGACGCTCACTCAGTATGGATTTGACCCTAATACAAAGAGCAGATATACGGTACTGTATCAGAAGCGTACAGCTGTATTCGGTGTAGGGGAAAATTGCAATCTCTGTATATATTTCGGAAGTCACACACAGACGCTCACAGTATGGATTTAACCGTAATACAAAGAGAAGATAAACGGTACTGTCTCATTGCAATCTTCTTATATATTTCCGGAGTCACACACAGATAGTCAGCATGTATTTGTCCATGATACCAGCCAGTACACGGTAATGTATGAGGAGCGTACAGCTCTATACAGTGTGGGAAAAAATGAACGGTCGGTAACTGTGCAAAAAAAAAGAATAAAAGTATTTGTGCTGTGTATAAAGCAGTCTGCACAGCAGTGTACACACAGCAATACAGCTATCAGGCAGCCTAATAACCAGCGCTGCTGCACACAAGAAAATCCTCCCTTGTCACTGCACACTAACTGTACAGCACAATTGCTATCAGCACAAGCACAGAAGAACTTGTCTTTCCTGCCCTAACTCTCTCCCTACTGATAAACAGCGTCAGTAACCTCTCCGTACTGTTAATATCGACAGAAGTAAAATGGAGATCGCAGCTCAGTGCTTTTATAGACACTATGACGCCCCCTAAAGCAAGCCAATCACTGCAATGCCCTTCTCTAAGATGGTGGTGGATGCTGCTCATGTCATCTCGTTGCCCACAGTGTACGTCCTTGCTCATCGGCTGAAAAAAGGCGCCTGCAAGCATTATGGGAAAACTGACTTGGGCGCTGGGGTCGACGACCGCATGGCCGACTGCACGCTATGGTCGGGTTTCGGCCAACGAAACCCGACTTTGGCGAAAGTCAGCGACTTTTGAATCTGACCGACCTGTTTCGCTCAACTCTAGTTGTAAGCCACAATCATCAACATTAACAGAAATAAATACTTGAAATAGATCATTCAGTTTGTAATGACTCTATATAATGAGTTTCACTTTTTGTATTGAAGAACTTAAATAAATTAACTTTTTGATGATATTTTAATTTAATGAGAAGCACTTGTAACTGGCCACTTGATTCAATGCAGTGAACCACAATAGCCGCAAAGGGAAAGAAGACGATTTTCAGTCTTTGTAAGTGTATTCCGATTATGACAAAACATTCGTTATAGTTGTTTTTATGTCTTTTTCTATACATTTTTAGCCTAAATTTGCTTATTCACATCAGAACAATTTATTTGGAAATATTCTACACATATATTTTACATTTTGCACTGACATTTGATTTCTCTTGATATATTTTGCCAGTCTTACTCATTGTTTTCTAGTATACCTTAATATACAGTTTGCTCTTTTAGCCGACTCTAGAGACATTCTGCATTGCAGAGTAAATGATTATCAGATGCAAATAGAATTGTGCCCAATACCTTATATTATGTTGTATGCTGAACATATCAAGCAATGCAACCATAACATGAAACTAGATACAATTCACTCTAAACGCTCACAATTCAGGGCCTAATATAAAAGGGCCACATAATAAAATGCTTGTGTTGCTTCAGATGATGTACGGTCTCCTTCATAATTGACATATTTCTTTTTTCCATCTGTGTTGAGAACCACAGAACAATATACATTCTGAAACCTTATTAGTTTTATAGCTAAATGTGTATTACAAAGATATGAGTTGCTTGAAGCTTTGGTCAGGAAATTGACTGCCAAGTAGCGAACACTTATCTAAGACAAATTGTGTCAAGCTCAGTTTGACCATTTTGTTTATAAATACAATATCTGACTACGAAGGATCAGCGCTGGGGCTCGGCGCTCACTTCGAAGGTTATAAACATGTATATCATCTTTAATACACATGAATTCATATTTAAGAGATGAAATACCCTTACAGTATATTGTAGAAGCTATGATCATCTTTATTCCTGTATACCTGCTGACCTACTGTACATACAATAATTAGTGTTGAGCGATATTGCTCGATATCTAAAAATATCGTATCGAAATTGTATCGCCGATAGCACTAAATATCGTCGATATCCGATTTCGATACCGGAAGTCCCATGTAAGTCTATGGGAACAAAATATCGCAACAAGAAAAACCCTTTCTTTCGTTGTAAACACAAAATATACACACATAGAATACATATATAATATATATACATGTCATTGTGACATATATATATACATATATTTATAGTTTATACACTTCTACATAGTAAAATCGACTCTAATTCAATTGCTGGGTAAAGACGTGACATACCCCATAGAAGTCGACGGGCTCGGTGCCGAGTACCCCGAAAACCTCTGGCTCTGTGCGACTCAACTTGGGCGTCACGAACAGGATTCTGTAGCTCGCTATAAGCGAGTCCTGTGTGCCTGAATTGCACTGGTTTTGTGCTTGAGAATTGCTAAAATCATCAGAGAATGTATTTGCCATTTTTTCCGCCATATCTGCGTCACGACGAGGCACTGGTGAAGAAGAAGGGCGTGCTCTTCGTGGGTGTCACTCACTCAGTGGCGTGAAAACGATGGCCGCCCACTGTAAATGGTACTGCAATGTAACATCGTGCCCCACAGCTCTGGAGTTCCGCCTCCTCATCCTCCTCAGTGTGCGGAAACTAACACGAAGGTCCCGCCTCCCTACAAAAGAGGGGCCCTCTCCAGATATGACACATGTGACTTGGCAGAGATGGCTAATGGACACGACGAGCAGAAGTGGGAAGGGATGGAGCAGTCAGAGCTCTCCCCCCACGGAAGCGACCCGATCGCCACAGAATCACCGTTGGGCACCCGGCCTGTAAACCCTCCTACGCTGCAAGAAGCGGCGGATACCCTAAGAGGCCTGGCCCGGCACCAGGAGGAGGTCGCCAGGATGGAAGCCAGCTGGCGTGCCCTAAAAATAAACTTGGAGCGGCGCCAATCCCTCTTACCTGAAGTGTCTGTACCGGAAGGTGAGGCACCCGTTCTAGTAGAGGAGTCCTTGCAATGTGATCCGGTTGACGTTGTTGCAGTGGAGGCACCCGTTCCTGCAAAAACCGCAGCACCGTCAGCAGCACCCCAGATCCCGCTGTCTGCCCCCGTCGCTGAGACAGAAGAAGCGACACCCGTCCTCATGGAGGAGGCCGCGCAGGCACCAGAGCACTACCTGCCTGTACCGGAGCCCCGACTGTCATCTGATTTAGAGCGTCTGCTTCCTCCGCAGGGAGCGCCGCCAGGACTGGGGGGCGACAGGAGAGCTGCCGCAAACCGGACACTGTAAGCTGCAGTGGAGTGGTGGAGACATGGAGCAGCTGGTGGAGGAGAATTTCAACCGGCGTCAGGAGGAAGAGTGAAGACGTTGGGAGCGGGAAGCAGAGCGACAAAGGGAGCAGCGAGAAACCCTAAAACTTCGCCAACGTCACCTGGAGAAGGACCGGGCAGATAAGGACCGGATGAGAAAGGATAAAGGAACCCTGAGTGAGCCGCGGCGTAAGGGTGCAGTACGGAGCTTTAAATTGAAAGGTGGTTGGGGCTTCATCAAGGAGCCTGGACTTTATTTAGAAGTCTTTGTGACCCGGCGGGATGTGGAGGCTCACCTCCCAGAAGGACACCCGGGGAGGGACCTGTTGCCAGGAGACTTGGTGACTTACACCCGACACTGGGGTTACAATGGGTGGTACGCCCTAAATGTTACCAGGTGCGAACCCTACTCCCCAGTGTGTCAGGAACCTGTGAGACCCTCGAAGCCTTCAGCCTCCCACATCCAGGCCTCTGCAAAAGTGCCCACCCCATGCCGTAAATCTCCCCAGCCTCCCTCAGTGGTCTCCTCAGCAGCCCCAGCTATGGACATGATAAGTATAGCTGGCCCGTACCCGGCGCCTGTTAGGCACCCTGGGGTTCGTACAGTCTGGGACATAGGGCTCCAGACCCGGAGGGAGATGAAAGAGGTGGCCACACAGACCCAGATAGCGGGTCACGACGTCACTGTACAGGCCACACGACGTCATCAGGTCCTGGTGGTCCTTGGTGCCTCGGATGTTTGGCAATCTCAAGAAGAGTACCAGGTGGTACCTGGAAGAGGCCAGCCAAAGAAGTCTAAATAACCCGGACAGGGTCCCTGTATGTAAATAGTTAACTTGTTTATGTACCCGGACGGGTGAATGTTCCTAAAAAAAATTTTTAATTTAATAAATAAAAAAAAAACACAGTTTTCATTTCTTTTATTACTGTCTCATCCTGCGACGCCATCGATCTCCTGTAAAAAAATGAAAAAAAAAAATAAAAAAGTATACCACCTGACCGACGCAGTCCATAGTAACGAGTGTCCCACGACGATCCAGCTCTGCTACATCAGAATGACAGGCAGAGCCTGTCATCCCGGCGCAGCACAGCTGATTACCTGCTTCCCCGGCGGTGATGTCATCGGACTGACTGCTTTACGGCCGGGATTACCCTGCAGTCACTGCAGTTATCGCGAAAAACTGCATGTGACCGCCAGGGAGAAGATAATGGCGGCCATCAAGCAGTCCAGGACGTGACCGCCAGAGATCTTCTGCCAGGTAAGTGCCGCTGACTCCTGACAGACCCGACCGACGGACACTCACAGTGACAGTGACAAATCCGATTCCGGTATTCGATAAGACGAAAATATCGAAACGAATTATCGAAAGGCCGATAGAGCTAATATCGGCCGATAGCCGATATTTGCATTATCGTATCGCTCAACACTAACAATAATGTGTATTAGAAGATCATTGTCCTTATTAATGCTTATGTCTGATATATCAGGTTGCTGATTTACCCCTTACAGGGAACCTGTCACCTGTTTTGGCCGCTATAACATGCAGCCACTGCCTTTCAGGGCTTATCCACTGTATTCTATAATGCTGTAGATAAGCCCTCAGTCCAACCTGCAAGATAAGAAAAATAACTATTATACCCACCTGCGGGGCAGAGTAGGTGAGTATAACAGTTATTTGAGGGCAGAGCAAAGTACTGCAGTGCGCAGGCGCTGGGCCTCTCTGACCTTTCCCGGCACATGCGCTCTACAGTACTTTGCTCTGCCCTCAACATGGCAGATAAGTACGCCTGTGCAGGAGCGTGATGCCGGGAGCGATGGAGCAAGCAGGAGGGCGGCATTGCAAGAAGATGGAAGGAGCCGCACCAGGACCTGCGACACCCCTCGGACCGGACCGCCCCCCAGGTGAGTATAATAAAAGTTATTTTTCTTATCTTGAAGGTCGGACTGGGGCTTATCTACATCATTATAGAATACTGTAGATAAGCCTGAAAGGTGGTGGCCGCATCTTATAGCGGCCAAAACAGGTGACAAGTGCACTTTAAGGACACTGCCAATTTTCTTATTTTGTGATTTCATTTATTCCTTACTTTTTTCCAAGGTTTTGTTTTTTTTGTGGGACGAGTTGTAGTTTTGAATGACACCATTCAATTTACCATCTGATGCATTTTCAAACAAAAAAAATTGCAAATGGGGTGAAGTCGTTGAAAAACTCTCCCGCATTTCCGGCTTTTGTTTATTGGGTAATTTACGGCGTTCATCGTGCACTAAAAATGTCCTGGCAACATGATTTTTCATTATGGCGATTTTTCAACTTATGAATTTTTTTTATTGTTATTTTACATTTCTTGTAAAATTGATCTGTTTCACCATTTTATGAAACCCATAACATTTTCTTTTTCTATCCATGGAGCTGTTTGAGAGCTTGTTTTTACCTGCTAAGCTGGGGTTTTTAGGGCTCGTGCAGACAACCGTATATGAGGTCCGAAAGCTATCTGTTAAAAAAACGGATCGCGCTTGGGCCAATGTTATTCAATAGGACAGTGCAGATGACTGATCTTTTTCACTGACTCAATTTGCCTGTGAAAAAAATTCACAGCATGCATGACTTTCCTCCACAATTTGGATGAGACTCACCCATTCAAGTCTATAGTTGTGAGAAAAAAAACTGTTGCCACAGAGAGCCATAGTATAGAATCTGATTTTTATAGGTTCATTACAATTCTGTAACATAGGAAGCAGTAAATGGTCTCGCAAATGATTTATACCTGCTTAGAAAAAACAGATTGTATATGGACTGAATATGGATGACAAGTGAGAAATACTGATACCAATATAGTGAACATATGACATCTTTAGGGGGAGGTGCACAAGCATTTCTGGTGTTCAGATTTTTCTTCTTTACGCCAATTATCTAGTGGGTTAAACAATCTTTTTTTATATATATTTTTGTTACTTTTCAGTGATTGACAGTGGAATTTAAATACCGTAGTTAAACAGCAATCTGAGCTGGATAGATTTGTGAAAAATAAAAAGATGCAGCTCAACTGTTATTTTATTCTTTGAAAACTATGCTCATAACTGTTAATAAATGATAGGACCATCAACTGGACTCTTAAGCTCAATCACGCCACTCCAAGCCAAGTTCCACCCACATTCCAAAATGTTGGCGCAGCTGACCAGAAAATGGCAAAAGTTGTAGCATTTTTGTGACATTTGAGCCAGTTTTACTCCAAATTATGGTGATATTTGATGAATTGGAGCTTAAATGTTTTCGCATAACCATATATATCAATCTACTTGGCTCCACCTACCCTAATACATACTGCGCACATGATGCAAAGGATTAGCCTTTCGAGAAAGATATTCTGTCATGTACTCTTTCAAGTTCGCATAAACATTTGCTCTTGTACCTGTTTTATATAGCAATTTTTATGAAAGTTGAGGGGTCTCGTGGTCTGAATAGACCCTAATTTGTATACAGAGTGTAGTAATAACAATCATCTCTTAAGGTGTGGTCTACTTCCTTCACTATTATGTGGGAGTTGCATCTGAAAGTAGAGGAACCCAATTAAGTTCCTCATTCAAATACTAAATTATTCTATAATTTACTGATTTTCTAATCTCAAATTAATAATATCATCCGCTTTAAATGGCCGTCATGATCAATGGCCTTGCTATTTACTGCATGAGACACTACTATATTGTATACCTTTCATGACTGCTATGAGTTGCTTGATAATACGCTGTCATGATCATCTTGCATTACGTGCAACAGAATAAACAGCTAAACAAGTTGTTATTGTATACTTGCGGCAAGTACAGATGACAGACATTGTTATTCTGTTTGTTCCTAAATTAGGATGAATAATTAATGAAAGATAATAATTCATATGAGTTTGAAGAGGAGTTTACTAAGGGCAGACATCTATTATATTCATCTGCTCTGGAAGCCTGCGTATGTAATTTGACTGAATAAGACCTGTCAAAGTGATTTTTCTGAATTTAAAAGAGTTGCATGAAAATGCTGAATGCAATTAAAATGGAATAGTAATTATTGGTATTTTTATAACTTGCAAATCTGAAGAAAAAAGGCATCTTCATATCATAATGAACATATGGTATAAATATAGAGCTTTCATCGAAATTTTAGAGTTTTCTTTTTAAACTAAAATTGCATTCTTTTTGTAAGGTGGATAACCCATTATTGAAATACAGATGTAACCTTTATCTGAAAATTTAATTACTGACTAAGCAGGTGATTTTCCATTTTTTGCCCTTTCGTTTTCTTCTTCCCTTTTTTCCAAGAGCCATAACTGTTCTATTTTTCCATTGATATAGCTATGTGAGGGCTTGTTTTTTGCAGGACGAGTTGCGGTATTGAATTGCGTTATCCATTTTATATAATGTATTGGAAAGTAGGAAAGAAATTCCAAGGGTGGTGAATCAGCGAAAAAAGCACAGTTGTTCCATAACTGTTTTTTAGATTTTCTATTTACAGTGTTCATTTTACAGTAATAATGACTTGAAAGTATGATTTTCCATGTCTCTGATCACAGAGATGATAAAATGAATACATTTTTTAAGTGGTGAAAAAAAACCTGACATTTTTAAAATTAAAAAAAAGCAACAAAATTGACATGTGTCGCCATTTTACAAGAGCCATAACATTTTCCTGTGATGGAGCTGTGTGAAAGATTTTCTTTTGCACCCTGAGCCAATCTTTTCAATCATTGTTTTGATCATGTAATGTTTTGATCGTCTCTTATTACATTTTTTTGCAGTTTTGCCATAAAAAAACTCAATTCTGGCATTTTTTTTTTTTCTCGTTACACCAATTGGGTTAATTCATTTTAGATTTTGAAAGATTGGACTTTTACAAATGTAGCGATATCACATA
>JARQOD010000006.1:278387743-278423929 GCA_033576555.1 Oophaga sylvatica | reverse complement strand
GGGTTCAGTAATGTCAGCTGTTCCCCTGCTGTGTGAACGGCAAACAGTCCTGCTGCCTCAACTTTAATTTCCATGGGTACCTTCTGATACCCATCCGGGTTCCAGTACCGTCAGCTGGTTCTCCGCAGTGCCTTTGGCCTAGGTGCCTCCATGTCGGTATCCGAGTTCCAGCAACGTCTGCTGGTCCTTGGTAGTGCTTTGGAGCACAGGTACCTCCTGCTTAGTAACCCTGTCCCAGTAACGTCAGCTGGTCCTCGATTGTGCCATTGGCTCTTTTCCTTCTGCTGACCCTCCGGGTTCCAGCACAGTCAGCTGGTCCTCGTTACTTTCATTGGCTCTTGTACCTTCTGCTACCCATCCGGGTTCCAGTACCGTCAGCTGGTTCTCCGCAGTGCCTTTGGCCTAGGTGCCTCCATGTCGGTATCCGAGTTCCAGCAACGTCTGCTGGTCCTTGGTAGTGCTTTGGAGCACAGGTACCTCCTGCTTAGTAACCCTGTCCCAGTAACGTCAGCTGGTCCTCGGTTGTGCCATTGGCTCTTTTCCTTCTGCTGACCCTCCGGGTTCCAGCACAGTCAGCTGGTCCTCGTTACTTTCATTGGCTCTTGTACCTTCTGCTACCCATCCGGGTTCCAGTACCGTCAGCTGGTTCTCCGCAGTGCCTTTGGCCTAGGTGCCTCCATGTCGGTATCCGAGTTCCAGCAACGTCTGCTGGTCCTTGGTAGTGCTTTGGAGCACAGGTACCTCCTGCTTAGTAACCCTGTCCCAGTAACGTCAGCTGGTCCTCGGTTGTGCCATTGGCTCTTTTCCTTCTGCTGACCCTCCGGGTTCCAGCACAGTCAGCTGGTCCTCGTTACTTCCATTGGCTTTTGTACCATCACCAACAGGACAAAGAAGGTTATGACAAACTACAAGATACAGAACAAGAGACAGAAGAACAATAAGCAGAAGATCAAAAAGCAGAAGAACATTAAGTATAAGACCAAAATGAAGAGCAAAATATATGCTCTAAATTCTAAGCAGAAGAAGACTAAGCAGTGTATGGGGGTGAGTCCGTTCCTCCTCGTGGTGCCCCTGGAAAATGCCTGATGCTGCTGCAGGCTAAACTGAACGCGGACAAATACTGTTGTAATTAAAATCTTTCGTGACAGCAAGAACGGAAGGATGAAAATTCAGAGTTTTACAGATTACAAGTACAGGAATGTCTGTCACAAATAAGAATATGATGAAAAGGATGAATAGGAAGAAGATGAAGAAGTAGAATATGAAGAATAATAACTGTTTAATAAGAACAATATAAGTAATGTTAACAAAAAGATGAATAGCAAGAAGTTTTAGAAGATTAAGAAGGTGAAGATGAAGAATAATTTGATGAGAAAGATGATGCTGCTGAAGATTATGAAGGAGAAAGTGTGTGAAAAGTTAAAAAGGTGAAGACCATGGAAGTTGTGAAACAGACATATTTGACAAAATAGAAAAAAGGTTAACAACATTGTGAATTTCTTCGTCAATCCGAACGTATTTCCTAAAAAAAAAAATTAATGCTATTCCATTGGATTGGGTTAAACATCTATGCCTTTAATGTCTCCTCAACCTCCCCCAATACACTTCTACATTACTCTTTGTTGTTTTCCTTCATGTACAATTAACCTACAAGGCAAGAATGGGGTTTTTTTTATTTCGATATTTTGTTCCCATAGACTTACATGGGACTTCCGGTATCGGTATCGGGTATCGCCGATATTTTTTGTGTATCGGCGATACCATTCCGATTCCGATACTTTTGGATATCGGAAAGTATCGCTCAACTCTAATCAAGAGTCAACAACAGCTCGCGAGTTCAGCTGTTCCAAATAATTTGGACCAACAGACCATTGTAGTTGAATCCAAGGTAAAAATTGCCGGAGTGCTTCAAAAGGGACAGAAGTGCTCAATCTTTTTTGCATCTTGTAAATTATGTTTTACATCTTGTAAATTATGCTTTATTCATTTATGATGACCCTGGCAAAGTCGCTGTGGCTGAATCCAAGATACATAAGTTGGTTCAAGAAGGCCACAGAGCTGAGGCCTATTGTTCAGAGTTGATACGCTGGGCAGTAGAAACCTCCAGAAATAATATCGCTTTTCGGAGTCAGTTCTGCCAGGGACTTTCAGATCACATTAAGGACATTTTGATCTACAGTCCTCGTCCACAGTCCCTGGAGAAAGCTATGATACTTGTTGTTCGTTTAGACAGATGCCTGAGATATAAAGAACCATGCAAAGGCGTTTCAGTGTCATCTTCCTTGCTATTAGTTAACACTTGTGAACCTATGCAAATTAATGTTTACAGAGATTGGAGAGAGGGTACAAAACTCAGAGTATCAGCTCATTTTTTTCATACTGTGCTTGTTCTGGTCACGTCGTGATTCAATGTTTCAAATATAATAATTTCTAAAAATTAAAAAAAAGGAGCAGATTCTAAAATGTAAAGGTGCAGGTTCCAAGAGTATGACATGGTCTCCAGGCTTACCTGTGAGAAAAAAAGGGATGATTATATGAGAGACAAAGTCTACAGTCATGGCCAAAAGTTTTGAGAATGACACAAATATTAATTTTTACAGTCTACTGCTTCACTTTTTGTAATGGCAATTTGCATATACTCCAGAATGTTATAAAGAGTGATCAGCTTAACAGCAATTACTTGCAAAGTCAATATTTGGCTAGAAAATGAACTTTATCCCCAAAACACATTTCAACATCATTGCAGCCCTGCCTTAAAAGGACCAGCTAACCTCTTTTCAGTGATTGCTCCATTAACACAGGTGTGGGTGTTGATGAGGACATGGCTGGAGATCAATCTGTCATGATTAAGTAAAAATGACACCACTGGACACTTTAAAAGGAGACTGGTGCTTGGCATCATTGTTTCTCTTCTGTTAACCATGGTTATCTCTAAAGAAACACGTGCAGTCATCATTGCAATACACAAAAATGGCCTAACAGGGAAGAGTATCGCAGCTAGAAAGATTGCACCTCAGTCAACAATCTATCGCATCATCAAGAACTTCAAGGAGAGAGGTTCCATTGTTATCAAAAGGCTTCAGGGTGCCAAAGAAAGACCAGCAAGCGCCGGGACCATCTTTTAAAAGTGTTTCAGCTGCGGGATCGGGCTACCAGCAGTACAGAGCTTGCTCAGGAATGGCAGCAGGCAGGTGTGAGTGCATCTGCACGCACTGTGAGGCGGAGACTCTTGGAGCAAGGCCTGGTCTCAAGGAGGGCAGCAAAGAAGCCACTTCTCTCCAGAAAAATATCATAGACAGACTGATATTCTGCAAAAGGTACAGGCAGTGGACTGCTGAGGACTGGGGTAAAGTTATTTTCTCTGATGAATCCCCTTTTCGATTGTTTGGGACATCAGGAAAACGCCTCATTCGGAGAAGACAAGGTGAGCGCTACCACCAGTCTTGTCTCATGCCAACTGTTAAGCATCCTGAAACCATTCATGTGTGGGGTTGCTTCTCAGCCAAGGGAATCGGCTCTCTCACAGTCTTGCCTAAAAACACAGCCATGAATAAAGAATGGTACCAGAATGTCCTCCAAGAGCAACTTCTTCCAACCCTCCAAGAGCAGTTTGGCGATCAACAATGCCTTTTCCAGCATGATGGAGCACCTTGCCATAAAGCAAAGGTGATAACTAAATGGCTCAGGGAATAAAACATAGAGATTTTGGGTCCATGGCCTGGAAACTCCCCAGATCTTAATCCCATTGAGAACTTGTGGTCTATCATCAAGAGACGGGTGGACAAACAAAAACCTAAAAATTCTGACAAAATGAAAGCATTGATTGTGCAAGAATGGACTGCTATCAGTAAGGCTTTGGTCCAGAAGTTGATTGAGAGCAAGCCAGGGAGAATTGCAGAGGTCCTGAAGAAGAAGGGTCAACACTGCAAATATTGACTTGCTGCATTAACTCATTCTAACTGTCAATATAAGCTTTTGTTACTCATATGTTCGCAATTATTATATTTCTGTCTGTGATAAAAACATCTGTCAAACACACATAAAAACCAGAGGGCAGCAGATCATGTGAAAATATAATATTTGTGTCATTCTCAAAACTTTTGGCCATGACTGTATATATAGAAGTGCTATAGCAATCAACTTTCCAATCTTTCTTAATATTCCATTATGAGCAAACATACCTAGAAGATATGTTTAAAGAACCATTTGAATTACCGTACTTGCTCCTAGTATTATACTTGCCAGCCTCTGTCTTCTGTTGTTCTCAGTTCTGCTCCAGTTGTCTTCTGCAGGTTGTTACTTGCCAAATCATTTGAGTGTTTGCTGGGCGGTTTGCTGGGTCACTTCTCAATGTACATCTATGAGTCAGAAATTGTGTTCAGAGTGGCGCCGAGAACAACTGAAGACAGCGACTGGTAAGTATTTTACTAGGGTCTGGGAACTTACATTAGTGGCACCACCCTTGGGTTAAAATAAAAATAAATGCTGGATTGGCGCTTTAATAACAAGATTTCTATTCTTGCTTCTCCAGCATGTCAGAAAAAAAGCTTTCATTCAAATGTTATATGTTAAAGACCCTACTATATGCTTATTATAATTGACTTTTGCTGCTTTGAGTAGTCATTTATTATATCACATAGCAATAACTCCAGTTGTAATAAACAATAAACTTCATATAGAGATATTCCAATATATATGCATCAGATTGCACAAACTTTATTTTTTTCTTAAATACATTACTTTTCTCTTGGGAAATTTGGAGCAAATGGATGTACCTTTTTGATAGTACTGTAGCGAAAGAAGCTCATAGTTATTTAGTTGAGTGAGTTTCTGCTTGAAATAAACTTCCTGATATCAGCAACATTTTCTGACTTACTTTCCAAAATGCAATAAGCTCTATCTCCTTGTGCAATGAAATACAAGCACTCATTGCTGAAGTAATTATGGCTTATTTTCTGGTTGTTGCTTTGTATAATATATAAACCTTTTCCAAAATGAAAGGATACATGTTCAAAGCATTCATGAGATACAGTAAATGTACTTTAATTGCTAAATGTTATATTGCATTGACATTTACTTTAAAATAAATTATTTGAATGGTAAACATTTTCGTAAGAGGGAAGGTTGCATTAGCTCCAGTTAGCATCTGTTATCTGCACTTGTTTTCACTGCTGTGCTATTGCAGAAGAAATTAAGCATTAGAAGACACCCATTAAAGTCAGTGGGCGCTCATTGTTTCCAATGGACACCTGCAGATCCCAAAGCCAAGAGTCATGCTTCCATCCATTGATTTATTGCTATATTGACAAGGCTAAGCAAAGGCAAGGATAAGCACATCTTTTTTGTAAAGCATATTTTTGGTCCAGCATCCAATTACATGAAGCCCAATGGTTGAAAGGATCAGAATGATATTTTCACAGAAAGCTTAAATGCTATATTTGCTAATTCTGCCTTTCTTACATCTTCGAGGGAACATCAATAGTCCTCAACCTCTATCTGTGACACATGATGCTAAACCACAAGGAATAGTAAATTTAGAGAATACTGATAAATATATAAACTAGTGATACAGCTTTTACTCTAGTGTTATTTTGCAGTGTAAACCTTTATAATGCCATTACATCCTTGGTGTGCAGAAAAGTTTGAACGGCTGGAGAATTACATGTATGGGACCTGGGACCACTGATTGTGAATCATTGATATAGTTGGTAACACGTTCTTTTGGCATTGTAAGTTTTAGTTGCATTTTATTAACATATGTCCTATTCTGTTCTTAGGAGTGTTGGAGTATACAGCAGCTAGAGGCTCATGCTATGGATTGACTGTTTTGAGTAGATCGCACATGGTTAATTGTTATATTGGTCAACCAATAATTATCACACCTAGAGCAATGCATATAATAGTCCACAAAGTAAAAAAATAATCAAAGGTAACCTTTAGGCAACTAAGGCCTCTTTCACACATCCGTTTTGCGCCTGACGGCACGATCCGGCCTTTTTTTGTAAAACCGGATCTGGCGAAATGTAATGCCGGATCCGTTTTTTTCCCAATTGACTAACAATAGCGCCTGATCGCGCCACATGGCCTTGCGGCGCTTCCTGTTTTTGCCGGATCCGGTGTCTGGTTGCATTCCGGCATCTGGAAAAAACGGCAACTGTAACTTTTTTGTCTCCGGCGAAAAAGCTGGAAGCGCTTCCGGCTTTTGTCACAATGAAAGTCTATGAGCGCCGGAATGCGCCGGATCTTGTTTTTTTAATTGATAGCCCAGCCCACAGCAAACATATATAAAGCATGCAGTGGGACACTCAGCCATTACTATGCAGCCAGCCAAGAAGAGAGCAAGACCAAGCCAGAGACGACCACCACCACCAACAGCACCAGCAGCAGAAATGGAGCGACAGGACAGCTCATCAGACAGCAGACGGTAAATATCACATCCCCCATTCCCCAAAAATTTAACCAATTTTTTATTTTTCAGCCAGGGCTATGGAATATCCATATATTCACTGGCTGTTTTTGTTTCCACAGCAGAGGACGCCAAAGACAGGCACAAAGGGGAGAGGAGCAGCAGCAGCAAGAGGAGGAGAGGAGATCCGACAGAAGACGGTAAATATCACATCCCCCATTCCCAAAAAATGTAATCAAATTTTTCTTTTTCAGCCAGGGCTTTGGAATATACATATATTCCTTGGCCCTTTTTGTCTCTTTATTAAACAGCAGACGACGCCAACAGGCACCAGAAAGGGGAGAGGAGGAGCAGCAGCAGCAAGAGGAGAGGAGATAGGACAGAAGATGGTAAATATCACATCCCCCATTCCCAAAAAATTTAATCAATTTTTTCTTTGTCAGCTAGGGCTATGGAATATACATATATTCCATGGCCCTTTTTGTCTCTTTTTTCCACAGCAGCAGTTGCATTAGCAGCATTAGCTGAAGAAGCAGCGGAAGCAGCAGCAGCTCCACCACCTGCAGAACCGGAGGCAAGGGAGCTGCAGCGTGATGACACATCTTCTTCTGGGAGCCCTCCCTCTCATCGTCAGCATTTGGCGGTAAAAATTTAATTTTTTTTTGTTTTTCACAATCCTTCTGTGGGATATATGTATTCATTGTCTTTTTTTAATAACAGGAATCGCAAGATGAAGAGGAGCTCCCAGAAGAAGAAGGACGGGGTGTAGAGATACCCGGAGTGGGCTCACAATTCATAAGTATCCTGCATCAATCGCAGAAACACAACATCACACTACACACAACACATAGAAAACCATTTAGTATATACATCACACAGCACCCAACACATATGCCTATATCCCAATTTTTTTTTTTTTTATTTTAGTCTTCCGGATCTGGTGCTCGGCAAACAGGTCCTCACAGTGCCACCCAGAGTCGTGGTTGTGAGAGACGCGGCGGTCACCATCGTGTAAGTATATACCTTTTTTTTTCTTTTTTTTTTACTTGGTAGTGTGGAGGCTAATGTTCTTTTTTTTTCTCTTTTTCTTTAACAGGCTTCACAGCGTGCTCCCGACTCGGACGGTGAGGAGGAGGAGGGGATCGATGTGGACCTCCTCATCGATCTGGTCCGAGAAAGGGAGCCGCTGTGGAACATGGGGGACCGCCGCCATTCTGATCTGATAGTGACCCGACGGCTCTGGGAGGAAGTCACTTCCATAATGGTGGACCGCTGGGAGGACCTAAATGTTCGGGCCCAGACTCAACACCGTAAGTATATACAGTTCAGGTTGCTGAATGTAAAGCTGTGTTTCCCAAACTTCAGTCCTCGTGGCCCCCACGGTTCATGTTTTCAGGATTTCCTTTTGTGCAACACTATGGAAATCCTGAAAACATGACCCGTGGGGGCCACGAGGACTGAAGTTTGGGAAACACTGATATTGTATACTAACCAATTTGTGCTATCTCATTTCAGGGGAGAGAATTGTAAAGCGGTGGCGGTCTGTGAGGGATCGCTTCAAGAAGGAGTTCAACAAGGAGATACGGGCCCTGAGTGGATCTGCAGGACGTCAGAGCAAGTACAAGCACGCACGAGCCCTGGCGTTCCTGCAGGCAACAATGGTCACCAGAAAGTAAATATTACAAGAAAATGTTAACATGTCTAACAAATGTTTTTTTTCAGCCAGGGCCATTCCACATCTGTATATTAATTGTATTTTTTCTCTTTATTCCACAGAACGATGACCAGCACTCGGGCGCCCGCAGAGTTGGACCCTTCTGGGGCGATCCCTCAGGAGACCGTCACCGAGGGACACTTCGACCGCCCCAGTACATCTGCACCTTCCCAGCCTTCCCTCACATCCGATCCCGCAGTCCCATCCACCAGCACTGGAGCATCGTGGCCGCCTGCATTCCATGAATCTGCTGGTGAGGAGATAGCATTCCCTTTACCCAACCCTTCTGCCACTGCCACCTCTAGTACACCTGCGGCTACTGGGCGGCAGCGGCAGAGGGGTCAGGAAAGGAGCTATGCGCCCGAGTTCTTGCATTTGAATGCATCTTTCCAGAACTGTCTGAAAGTATTATCTGAACAACTTGCCGCAGGCATTAATCAGATAAACAACAACATTTTGGAGGTGAAGACACTTCTGCAAACCATGCATTCAGAAGCAAGAACATCTTCAAATCACAGCTTTTTTAGGTCTGTTGCGGAGCGCATGGATACGCTATCAACTGACCAGCAGATGTATGTAATGCATACGTGCCACGCTGCTCTAGTGAAGGATACCACCCAACCTCCTCCATCCACCCCAGTCGTTCCTCCACCTGCCCCCTCCAGTCACCGTCCCTCCTCCCCCTCCTATTCAATACCAGCCACCTCCCCAATTCCAGCCACCTCCCTAACTCCAGCCACCTCCCCAACTCCAGTCACCTCACCATCTCCAGTCACCTCACCAACTCCAGTCACCTCCCCAGTACCAGCAACCTCCCCAGTACCAGCCACCTACCCCATACCACACTCCTGTCTCTTACCAACCTCCTTCCCCGTTCCAATTCCCTACCATATCACCTGCTCCTCCAGTCCCTGCCCCACCCTCCACTCCACCACCCATCACCTGTTCTGCTTCCAACTTGTCTTCCCATTCTATTACTCTTTCCACCCCTTCACCTCTTACTGTTCCTTCCCCACCACATCCCAGTCCTCTCTCCACACTCCCACCGTCGAAGTGTCCAGCAGCTCCTAAAGCAGTATTTCCACCCCACACTATACTCAGTTGTAAATATTGTAAATAATTATTTTTTTTCCACAAAATAAAGACGTTTAATAAAAAAGAAATTTTATTACAAAGTCAAAAAATTTACAAACATTATATTAAAAAAGTTTTTTTTAATTAAAGTTAAATTGGTTTACAATTGTTGTCTGTCATTTATTTATAAGATGTTAAGTTAAAAATGTTGTGAAACAGGTAAACATATTTGGGTACACAAACACTAACATCAGGTAATAGGTAAAAAAACACCTACATAACTTTGGGTAAAAGGTACATAAACTTAACCTTTTTGCCAAAGTTGTGTCCCGGGTGTTACGGTTCGATTTCCCGCTGCTGCACAAGGGGAGTCTCGAACCCGTCCCGCTGCGGTCTCCCATTCATCTCCGGCCGCAGTGGAGCCTGCTCGGCAGAGACGTCGGCCAGGCGTCTTGCCCACTCCTCTACTGTGCAGTGACTTGCTGCTACCTTTCCTGGATCTGCTATTATAGCCAGTGCTGGAGCAGTCGTCTTTGAGACAAAGTCCTGCGTTTTCCCATCTGAGCATGCCCAGAGTGAGATCTCTCATTGGAGATCAGGGGTCACATGTTCAGGTGCTGCAGCGGCTCCTATTGGTCCGCCAGGAAGGTCATGTAGCTACGTTTGTTTGTAACAGCTTCTCATTGGTCCTTGTTCCTGGAAGGTCCTGTAGCTGTTGCTATAAAAGGGTAGCATGGCTGGGCCGCCATGCGCTAATATCAATCATTGTATGCTATGCGCCAGTGTGGTCATGTGTATGTGTGGATAGGGACCCGGCTGAAATAAGCCACTAGAATACCGACTTAATCGGTGAGGAGTTTGGTATGGTAGCTGGTCAGGGTCGGTGTCCTAGATGCCCTAGATTACCGGCATAACTGGTGAGGAGTTTTGATTGCCGTATTCAGGGTCTGGCGTTCAGACGCCATAGATTGCGGGTGACTCCCGCGAGGACATTAGCACATGATCACGCTTTATGAACGCGTAGCACTTAACTGTGTACCTGAGAGCCTGACAGGACACAGTACTTTTTCTCAGCGGCCCTGTGACGTAACAGGGTTCGCTTTCAACGCTAGACAGCGCCCTAGTGTGTTTTCTTTGCCACTCAGTTGTGTCTAGTGAGTGCGCACACATCGCCATATAGCGCTGCGGCTCTCCTTCTAGCGGCTCTGTGGAGTAACAGAGTTCGCACTTATTGCCACAGCGCATTACGGCATTTATGTTGGCGACTCTGTGGGATAACAGAGTTTGCTTCTCGCGCCATTTCTACTAGCAGCAGGCTCCGCTTGCACGGTGGACCCCGGGCTGCGAACGCACCTCTCTACTTTATATATTTGGTGCGTTCCGCAGACCCTTAACATAATATTAGCGCCAGGGTCTGGCTAGTAAAATGGCGGATGAACAGCGTCTATCGCAGTACATCCAGCAGCTGGAGGGTAGGTTGGCGGCTCTTGAGCGCACAACCTCAGCTGTGGATGTTACCGCAGTCGCTGTTCAGGCTGCTAGCGTGGCTGCAGCCAGTTTGTCTTCTGCCACCTCTGCCCCTACATTATCCCACCTCCCGCTTCCTGACAAGTTTGCCGGTGATAGCAAGCAATGTCGGGGATTCGTGAGTCAGTGCTCTATACAGCTCGAGCTTCTGGCTGCACGTTTTCCCACGGATCGGGCACAAGTGGGTTTTGTACTTTCTCTACTCTCGGGCAGAGCGTTGGAGTGGGCAACGCCGCTGTGGGAGCGTGACGATCGTGTGGTGCGGAGTGCTCTTCGTTTCTTGGAGGCTCTTAAAAAGGTCTTTTTAGGACCTCAGGTCACCCACGATACGGCGATACAACTGCTGGCATTGGCACAGGGTTCGTCTTTGGTCAGTCTGTTTTCCATCCAGTTTCGGACTCTAGCTTCTGAGCTAGATTGGTCTGATAAAGTTCTTATTCCAATCTACTGGCGAGGACTGGCTGACCATGTTAAAGACGCTTTGGCTACCAGGGAGATTCCCGCCACACTGGAGAAGCTTATCTCCATATCTACCCGCATTGACCTCCGTTTTCACGAGCGGAGGTTGGAGCGGGCCCAGTGTAGGCAGAGGTTTCGGTTGGCTCCCACCTTTGCCAAACGTCTCGAATTTCCCGATCTGGCGTCCGAACCCCAAAAGGCCACAGAAGTTCCTCATGCAGGACCTAAGTCTCGGTCCGTCCGAGTATCCGTGGTCTGTAACCGTTGTCAGCAGACAGGACACTATGCCAACAAATGTTCACAGCGATCGGGGAAGCGATCGCGTCTAGTGGCCCTGGGAGGAGGTTCACTAGAGACAGCGGCATTTTCCTCCAAGATGACACTTAAAGGGACAATCACTGTTGGTACTTCCATTCTCACCGCCGACCTTTGCGTGGACTCAGGAGCAGAGGGGAATTTCATGTCCTCTAGCTTTGCTCGCCGTCATGCAACACCTCTGGTGGCGCTTGACAAATCAGTGACTGTCCGGGTAGTGAATGGGTCGACATTGCCCTCACAAATTACACACCAGACTGTTCCACTTGCATTGTCTGTATCTCCTTCCCATCAGGAACTTATTTCCCTACTCGTCCTTCCCGAGGGAATAGACGAGATCCTACTAGGTATACCTTGGCTCCGTTTCCACTCCCCACATATAGAGTGGACTTCGGGTAGGATACTGGGTTGGAGTGATGCATGTAGAGGCAGATGTGTCAGGAGTTGCGTTCAGATTACCACTACGGAGTTACCCGCAGATCTTACTCCACTTCCCAAGCACTACTGGTCATATGCAGACGTGTTCTCCAAGAAGGCTGCGGAGACTCTTCCGCCTCATCGCCCCTATGACTGTCCTATCGACCTCTTGCCTGGCGCAGAACCTCCTCGGGGAAGGGTCTATCCCCTCTCTCTTCCTGAGACAGAGGCCATGTCGCAATATATTCAGGAGAACCTGGCAAGAGGGTTTATTAGGAAGTCGGTGTCACCGGCAGGGGCGGGATTTTTCTTCGTGCAGAAGAAAAATGGAGAATTGCGTCCGTGTATTGATTACAGGGGTCTTAACGCCATCACCGTTAAAAACAAGTACCCGTTGCCCCTGATTTCTGAGCTTTTTGATAGGCTTCGGGGAGCAAGAGTATTCACTAAACTAGATCTGCGCGGTGCTTATAACCTGATTCGCATCCGTGAGGGGGACGAATGGAAGACGGCTTTTAATACCAGGGATGGGCATTACGAATATCTGGTGATGCCCTTTGGGCTCTGAATGCTCCAGCCGTTTTCCAAGACTTTGTCAATGACATCTTCCGGGATATGCTCTCCACCTCGGTCGTAGTCTATCTGGATGATATACTCATCTCTCCAGATATTGACTCCCACCGGAGAGATGTCTGCAGAGTCTTCGACCTCTTACGGGCTAATTCCCTCTATTCTAAGTTAGAGAAATGTATGTTTGAGCTGGAGTCTTTACCTTTCCTTGGTTATATCATCTCAACCCAGGGATTGGCTATGGATCCGGCCAAACTACAGGCTGTGATGGACTGGCAGGAACCTCACTCTCTAAAAGCGGTGCAGCGCTTTATGGGGTTCATTAATTACTATCGCCAGTTCATTCCGCATTTCTCTACCTTGGTAGCTCCCTTGGTAGCCCTCACCAAGAAGGGAGCAAATCCCAAATTGTGGTCGGAAGAGGTCTCCACGGCTTTCTCTTCTATTAAGTCTCATTTTGCTAGCGCTCCCATCCTACATCGCCCCGATGTTGATAAGCCATTTTTATTGGAGGTGGATGCCTCATCCGTTGGTGCTGGAGCAGTCCTCTTCCAAAAGGATGCTCAAGGTCGGAAGCATCCTTGCTTCTTCTTCTCTAAGACCTTCACTTCAGCGGAGAGGAATTATTCCATCGGGGATAGGGAGTTGCTAGCCATGAAGTTGGCCTTCTCTGAGTGGAGACATCTGTTGGAGGGGGCCCGTTTTCCCTTCCAAGTCTTCACCGACCACAAAAATTTGGTGTATCTGCAGACAGCTTAGCGGCTTAACTCTCGCCAGGCCAGATGGTCCTTGTTCTTCTCTCGGTTTAATTTCACCCTCCATTTCCTCTCTGGAGAGAAGAACATTCGTGCGCCCTCTCTCGCTCTGTGGTGTCCTCTGAAGAGGAGGTAGAGGAGCCTCAGCTTATTGTTCCCACAGAGAGCCTGAGAACAGTGGCTCCGGTTTCACTAGAGTCTGTGCCCCCGGCAAGACTTTTGTGCCTACCAATTTGCGACCGGAGGTACTCTCTTGGGCACATTCGTCCAGGGTTGGTGGACATTTTGGGGCAAAGAGGACATCTGAATTGCTGGCGAGGACATATTGGTGGCCGCATATGGTCCGTGATGTTGGGGACTATGTTCGGGCGTGTGTCTCCTGCGCCAAAAATAAGTCTCCACGACAACGGCCAGCTGGTTTACTTTATCCTTTGCCGGTGGCAGACAGGCCCTGGGAGATGGTTGGGATGGACTTTGTGGTGGGCTTGCCCAAGTCTCGGGGTTGCACCATCATTTGGGTAATCACCGACCATTTCTCTAAAATGGTGCATCTGGTGCCACTACCACGGTTACCTTCTGCACGGGCTCTGCAGCGTTGTTTGTTAGGCACATCTTCCGTCTACACGGCATTCCGGACAAAATTGTCAGTGACCGAGGTCCCCAGTTTGCGTCTCGGTTCTGGAGAGAGCTTTGTCGTCTACTCAGTATTGAGTTAAATCTCTCTTCAGCGTATCATCCTGAGACGAATGGGTTGGTAGAGAGGGCCAACCAGACCTTGGTCACCTATCTACGACATTTTGTCTCTGCCAGGCAGGATTACTGGGCATCCTTGCTACCATGGGCTGAGTTTGCATTAAACAATGCTGTGGCTGACTCCACCGGACAGACTCCTTTCCTTCTGAACTACGGTCAGCATCCGCGGGTTCCGGTGCCCATGCCCGTGTCTTCCGCCGACTCCAGGGTGGCAGACTGGGCTGTGGAGGCACAGGACATTTGGTACCGTACCCAGGATGCCATTCAGGCGTCCAAAAGAGGATGAGGTCCTCTGCCGACGCACATCGGCGCCCGCTCCAACATTTGCTCCTGGGGACTTGGTGTGGCTCTCCGCCCATAACATCAGGCTGCGAGTTGAGTCCACTAAGTTGGCACCCCGCTACCTGGGTCCTTTCAAGGTCCTCGAGCAGGTTAACCCTGTGGTATACCGTTTGGCTCTTCCACCACGCCTGGGTATCTCCGACACCTTTCATGTATCCCTCCTGAAACCCGTGCTCATGTCCCGGTTTTCTGAGTCATCTGCCGGGACATCGGGTTCATCTACGGATGACCATGAGGTGAACGCCATCGTAGGGTGTAAGGTGGTACGGGGCAAAAAGTTTTATTTGGTGGACTGGAGGGGCTATGGGCCTGAGGATAGGTCTTGGGAGCCTGCCGAGCATATTCACGCTCCGCAGCTCATCGCTGTCTTTGAGCGCAGCAAGGCCCAAAGAAGGGGGGGCCCTAGGAGGGGGGTAATGTTAGGGTTCGATTTCCCGCTGCTGCACAAGGGGAGTCTCGAACCCGTCCTGCTGCGGTCTCCCATTCATCTCCGGCCGCAGTGGAGCCTGCTCGGCAGAGACGTCGGTCCAGGCGTCTTGCCCACTTCTCTACTGTGCAGTGACTTGCTGCTGCCTTTCCTGGATCTGCTATTATAGCCAGTGCTGGAGCAGTCGTCTTTGAGACAAAGTCCTGCGTTTTCCCATCTGAGCATGCCCAGAGTGAGATCTCTCATTGGAGATCAGGGGTCACATGTTCAGGTGCTGCAGCGGCTCCTATTGGTCCGCCAGGAAGGTCATGTAGCTACGTTTGTTTGTAACAGCTTCTCATTGGTCCTTGTTCCTGGAAGGTCCTGTAGCTGTTGCTATAAAAGGGTAGCATGGCTGGGCCGCCATGCGCTAATATCAATCATTGTATGCTATGCGCCAGTGTGGTCATGTGTATGTGTGGATAGGGACCCGGCTGAAATAAGCCACTAGAATACCGACTTAATCGGTGAGGAGTTTGGTATGGTAGCTGGTCAGGGTCGGTGTCCTAGATGCCCTAGATTACCGGCATAACCGGTGAGGAGTTTTGATTGCCATATTCAGGGTCTGGCGTTCAGACGCCATAGATTGCGGGTGACTCCCGCGAGGACATTAGCACATGATCACGCTTTATGAACGCGTAGCACTTAATTGTGTACCTGAGAGCCTGACAGGACACAGTACTTTTTCTCAGCGGCCCTGTGACGTAACAGGGTTCGCTTTCAACGCTAGACAGCGCCCTAGCGTGTTTTCTTTGCCACTCAGTTGTGTCTAGTGAGTGCGCACACATCGCCATATAGCGCTACGGCTCTCCTTCTAGCGGCTCTGTGGAGTAACAGAGTTCGCACTTATTGCCACAGCGCATTACGGCGTTTATGTTGGCGACTCTGCGTGATAACAGAGTTTGCTTCTCGCGCCATTTCTACTAGCAGCAGGCTCCGCTTGCACGGTGGACCCCGGGCTGCGAACGCACCTCTCTACTTTATATATTTGGTGCGTTCCGCAGACCCTTAACACCGGGTTGTGTAGTATCCAAAGTATTTTACCTTTTTCCAAAACGTGTGTACTTTGTTAGGTTATCCCCAACAAGGTACACATTTTTTTGAAAAAAGGTGAAATACTTTGGGTAAAAAAACCCAGCCAGGGACACAACTATGGCCAAAAGGTTAAATACAGTAGAAAACACACAAGAAGGTAGACAAGTTTGCTTTTAAAGGTTTACTGTGGGTACAGAAGGTACATGAGTTTTAACATAACAAAGCAATTTATCACACTCTGTCATCCTGCCATTCTAGTCTACCCTCAGGTGACATAAAGTATTGGGCAAAATGGTCCCTCATTCGTGAAACCGCCAGTGTACTCCAATTGGTAATGTTGCAGTAGTCGTGCAAGGTGGTATCTTCATAGTGGTCCTCCATAGAAATCGGTTCCTTGCTGATCACAAAATTGTGTAGGACCACACACGCTTTTATAATGTCATCCACAGTCTCTGTCTTCAGGTTGATCACAGTCAATAGGACACACCATTTGGCTGTCATAATCCCAAATGCGCACTCCACCATCCGTCTGGCTCTTGTGAGGCGGTAGTTGAAAATGCGCTTTGCTTGGGTCAATCCTCTGCTGGCTTACGGTTTCAAGAGGTGTTCAGACAGCTGGAATGCCTCATCACCTACACAGACAAAAGGCATAGGTGGCCCAGAGGTTTGAGGCAGCGGCCTATGGGGTGGGAACTGAAAAGTGTTTCCGTACAGTCTCTGACCCTTAGCTGAAAGTTTGAACACTTGTGAGTCATTGGACCGTCCATAAGCCCCAATGTCCACAGCAATAAATTTGTACTCCGCATCAGCAATAGCCATGAGGACGACCGAAAAATATTTTTTGTAGTTGAAGAACTCCGATCCGGTTCCTGCAGGCTTTAGAATGCGGATGTGTTTGCCATCAACAGCGCCCAGGCAATTGGGAAACTGGCAGATCTTGAGAAATTGGTCCGCTATTTCAATCCACCGGTCTGTAGTTGGCTCTGGAACAAATTCTCCAACCAAACAGTCCCACAGAGCACGACAAGTGTACTTGATAATGCCTGATAGCGTTGAAATTCCCAGGCGATACTGGAAATGTAGCGATGACAGCGATTCTCCTGTTGCCAGAAATCTGTAAACAAAAAAGAAAAAAAAAATAGTTCACAATCACAGCATTACATAGCAAAACTCAGCTATTGGAGATACTATAAAAAAAAGGTTAAAAACTGCCAGCAACAACATTTAAGTTACAAGTGTGCTCAAGCGAGCAGATCCAATACATATAGCTTACCTGATAGTGACCATGAGACGCGACAATAGGTGTCGGATCTTCGGATTTGTTCTCCAATACGCTCCAGCAAAAAGTCAAAATTTTCTTTCTTCATCCGAAGGTAGGCAAAAAATTTCTCTGGATTTTCACACAGCTCCATGCAAAGTGTTGAATACACCCCACGAGTTAGTCTCTGTGCTGTGATGGGGTGGATCCACATACGGCATCGTCAGTGGCGCTTACGCATAATGCGCTGCTGTATATTTCTCTCCTTCTCCATAACTATCATCTTCAAGCGATTCGCCTCCACTGTAAAATCCACCAGTTTCTTGAATATATTGCCAATAATAACATCCATCTTCTTTCCAAACTGTATTTGCGACTCTACAACCTGTCAAAGATGGGCTGTAAACACAGTATATATATATATATATATATATATATATATATATATAGAATTACAGTAGCCAATCACGTTTTTAGGGGGCGTTTTTTAAAAAACAGATCCGTCGTAATCCGGCGAAAAACGGATAAAAACCGGATGAAACGGATGGGTCGGATCCGGTTTTTGGTCGGATGCCCGAGACGGATCCGGCGAAAAACCGGATCCGTCTCATATACTAGTTGCCGGATCCAGCGCTCCGGCGCTACGCCAGATCAGCGCCATCAGGCGCAAAATGGATGTGTGAAAGAGGCCTAAAGGTCTCTCTCACATTAGTTAATGTTATATTGGTAGACCAATAATTATCACATCTAGAGCAATGCATATGATAGTCCACAAAATAAAAAAAGGAACCAAAGGTAACCTTTAGGCAACTAAAAGTCTCTCTTAGATTAGTCAATGTTCATGAGTCCATCATTAGGGGGACACTGAACAACAATGATGTTCAGGATTGCAGTGAAAAAGCTACTGTTCTCCAAAAATAACATTGATGCCCATCTGCAGTTTGATAAATATCATTAGGCCGGCGTCACACACAACGACAAAAAATCGGTCCGTTTTAGACGGTCGACAATCGGAACAAAATCAAAACATCACACATCCTTCTGGCATCCGATTTTCCTTCAAAGATGCGATTTAATCGCATGTGTGTGTACCTTGTAACATCTGATTTTCATCCGACTTGCGAGATTTTCTCGCAGGCTTGCAAAACTGACATATAATGGATCCAAAAGAATAGTATTTCAATCACAAAAAAAAGAATAGATATATACACATAGAACACATATATATATATATATATATATATATATATATATACATGTCATTGTGACATGTATATATACATATATTTATAGTTCCTAGACTTCTACATACTGTTATAGCCGCTAATTCAATTGCCGGCTTCTGTGAAATCACAGAAGCCGACATGAAATAATACATTGTTTCTACACAGTTAACCATGTCATTTCCTGTATTTTGATATTTGTTTAGAACTTACAATTACATGAGTGTATTTGTGCAAAATTTCAGACATGTAGGGGTTAATTAAAGATGTAATTTCGTTGAAAAAAAATGCGTGGGCTCCCGCTGTATTTTCTCCACCAGACAGACAAAGCAAGCGAGTGGGGGCAGATAATAACAGCCTAGGGAGGGTACATTTTTTGGTGCCCCCCCTGGCTACTAACATCTGCCCCCAGACACCCCAGGAAGGGCAAATCTATAATTAGATTCGCCCTTTCTGGCACTTTACCCGTCTATTCCCATTGCCCTGTAGCGGTGGCGAATGGGTTAATAATCTCACCTTAATGTCACCTTAGTATTGAAAGGTGACCTTAAGGCAGGTTAATAATTGAGAGCTGTCAATTAGACAACTATCAATTATTAATCCTATTGTATGATAGAAAAATCAAACACACACACTTTAATAAAAAAGAAGTTTAATGAAATAATCACACAGTTTTTGACAATATTTTATTTTCCTGCTAAAACCATTTGCTGTAATAAAAATAAAATAAAAAAGCAAAATGATTCTTACCAATCCGAAGTACAGTCAGGTCCCACGCTGTAATCCATCAGAAAGGGTTAACAGGTTACAGGTCGCAGAGAGCTAATAATGCTGTCTCAGACCTGTATTCCCCTGAATGAATAAGTTACTCTCCCAGCGAAAGGAGAGGAATAGATTCATGAATGGAGCTTAATTGATTTATTGGCAATTTAACTTTAGTGACCTGACCTAAAGGGAAAGTGGACACAATCAATTAAGCTTCATTCATGAAACACATCCTCTCCTGTCGCCAGGAGAGGAACTTATTCATTCAGGAGCTTTGAGCTGAGCATGCAGGATTACTTGCACTGCTTGGCTCAAAGCTAGTTAACCCTTTGTGAAGGATTACAGCGTGGGATGTGACAGATCGGCGGAATAGGTAAGAATAATGTTGTTTTATTTTTTTTTCTTTATTTTAGGAGATCAATGGCTTTACACGGATTAAGTGTAAAATAAAATATGGTCAAAAAAATGTGTTTTTATTTCATTAAAATTATTTATTCTTAAAGTGTGTGTGTGTTTTTTTATTTACTTCAATAGGATTAATAATTGATAGTTGTCTAATTGACAGCTCTCAATTATTAACCTGCCTTAAGGTCACCTTTCAATACTAAGGTGACAGTAAGGTGAGATTATTAACCCATTCGCCACCGCTACAGGGCAATGGGAATAGACGGGCAAAGTGCCAGAAAGGGCGAATCTAATTATAGATTTGCCTTTCTGGGGTGTCTGGGGGCAGATGTTAGTAGCCAGGGGGGGCACAAAAAATGTACCCTCCCTAGGCTGTTATTATCTGCCCCCACTCGCTTTGCTTTGTCTGTCTGGTGGAGAAAATACAGCGGGAGCCCACGCATTTTTTTTCAACGAAATTACACCTTTAATTAACCCTACATGTCTGAAATTTTGCACAAAAACACTCATGTAATTGTAAGTTCTAAACAAATATCAAAATACAGGAAATTACATGGTTAACTGTGTGGAAACAATGTATCATTTCATGTCGGCTTCTGTGATTTCACAGAAGCCGGCAATTGAATTTGCGGCTATTACAGTATGTAGAAGTCTAGGAAATATAAATATATGTATATATATATATACATGTCACAATTACATATATATATAATATATATATATATATATGATATATATTATGTGTGTCTATGGTATACTATTCTTTCTAGTCTTTATTAAAGCTGTCAGTGTGATTTTACAGTATAGCCGGGGATGAATTGCCGGCTTTTCTAAAGGACACCGATGCGATTTCATCGCAAGTCACACAGTGTGGTCCGTTTGTAATCCGATTTTTCATCGCTCCCATAGACTTGCATTGGCGATTGTCGACCGACAATCGGTGACAATCGCAGCATGCTGCGATTGTACACGGACGTTTAAAACGGACCACAAAAAATCGGATACTGGGAGCTGCTCCATAGATTAACATAGGGCAGACTGCAATACGATATTTCATTGTATTGCAGTCGTCCGATTCTGTCGCCAGTGTGACGCCGGCCTTATTGTAAAAATGTTTTGAGATAGATGATAGAATATACCAACATAAAACTTACTCTGTTATATATAAATGAGTTATCCCTCACAAATTAAAAAATCACTGTGTACAATAGAAACAGTATTAAAACATAACTTGTATTAAATTTAACCCCTTCACCCCTAGACATATTTTCGTTTTTGCGTTTTGGTTTTTTGCTCCCCTTCTTCCCAGTGCCATAACTTTTTATATTTTTTGTCAATATGGCTGTGTGAGGGCTTGTTTTTTGCGGGATTAGTTGTATTTTTGAACAACACCATTGGTTTTACTATGTCATGCAGTAAAAAATGGGAAAAAAGTTCCAAGTGCATTGAAATTGCAAAAAAAGTTCAATCCCAGACTTGTTTTTTGTTTGGCTTTTTTACTAGGTTCACTAAATGCTAAAACTGACCTACCATAATGATTCTCCAGGTCATTACGAGTTCATAGACACCAAACATGTCTAGGTTCTTTTTTTAAGTGGTTAAGTGGTGAAAAAAAATTACAATCTTTGTTAACAAAAAAAATTGCGCCATTTTCCGATATCCATAAAGTCTCCATTTTTCATGATCTTGGGTTAGGTGAGGGATTATTTTTTGTGAACCGAGCTGAGTTTTCAATGATACCATTTAGGTGCAGATATGATCTTTTATTTTTATTTTAATGCAATGTCGTGGTGTCCAAAAAAGCGTAATTCTGGTGTTTTGACTTTTTTTTCTCGCTACACTGCTTAGCAATCAGGTTAATCCTTTTTTTATTAATAGATCAGGTGATTCTGAATGCGGCGATACCAAATATGTGTATGTTTGATTTTTTTATTGTTTTATTTTGAATAGGGTGAAAAGGGGGGTGATTTGAACTTTTATATTTTTTAAAAATTTTTTTTATATTTTTAAAAACTTTTTTTAACTTTTGGCATGCTTCAATAGTCTCCAGGGAAACTAGAAGCTGCCATACATACAGGCGATTATCAGATAGCCTATATGTAGCTGAATTACTCACTTGCTATGAGCGCTGACCACTGGGTGGTGCTCACAGTAAGCCGGCACTGACAACTATAGAGGTCTCCAGGAGACCTCCGGTTGTCATGCCAACACACCAGGGACCCACGATCAAGTGACGCGAGTCACCGGAGGGCGGATTTCTGGCGCGATTGCCGGAAGCACTTGTTAAATGCCGCTGTCTGTGGCATTTAAAGGGTTAATACCCATGGGTGGATCACAATTCTACTCGCTGCTATTGCGGGCACATGTCAGCTGTTTAAAACAGCTGAAATGTCCCAGGAAAGATGTGTGCTCACCACGGGAGCCCACATCAAAGGGAGGGAGTCCGACATCGGTGTACTATCATGCCCAATGTCGGAAAGGGGTTAAACTAAGATATTATTATTTATTATTAGAGCACCAAATATTCCATGGCGCTTTACATGTGAGGAGGGGTATACATAATAAATACAAGCACAGTAATCTTAAACAATACAAGTCACGACTGGTACAGGATGACAGAGGACCCTGCCGGCGAGGGCTCACAATTTACAAGGGATGGGTGAGGATACAGTAGGCGAGGGTAGAGCTGGTCGTGCAGCGGTTTGGCGGCTCGGTTGTTACTGCAAGTTGTAGGCTTGTCAGAAGAGGTAGGTCTTCAGGTTCTTTTTGAAGGTTACACAGAAGATAGACAAATAGCACACATTTGATTGGTTACTTCAGTAAATATATTTACAAAGTCTAATATTTTTTGCTGATTTGTTTGATTTGGTACTTGTTATATTCTTTTAGGACTTGTGTGAACATCTAATATAGCTTTATATCATATTTATGCAGAACTTTAGACAATTTTGAAGAGCTCACAAAACTTTCAAGCACCACTGTGTGGCCTTAGCACCGTCTGTTGTCAATAAAAACTGTATCCTGAAAAATAGGAATTGGAAAACCATGATGGTACTACTTTGCACTTAAACACTTAAACCAGATTTTCCCTAGATGGTTACAGTTGAAGATAGCTGGACCATACATAACAAGAACATTTTGTGTCACTCTTATTTCCATATAGATTGTAAGCTTACCAGCAGACGCATTGCTACTATTGTTTAATTGTAGAATTATATGTTTCTCTATAATGACTTAAAGGGGTTTTCCTATGAACAAAGTTCATTTTAATCAATGCATGGAGTAATAATTAGTTTCACAATTGGATGTGATTAAAAAACTGTTCCTGTGCTGATATAATCTTATAAATGTGTCCCTGCTGTGTAGCTGTGTAATGGCTGTGTCTGACCGTACAGGAACATGGTCTGATCATACCACAGCTCCTGGGCAGGAGAGGATGCAAAAGAGAGTATGCAGACATTACATCAGGGGATCACAGATGATTCTTTCTGTAAGGTAAAATATTTCCCTGCCTGTTTTTAAGCAATGTTTTACCTCACAGAAAGAATCAGCTGTGATCCCGTGCTGTCCTGTCTGTATACTCTTTTGCTTGCTCCCCTGCCCAGGAGCTGCGATATGATCAGTCCATGTTCCTGTATGATCAGAAACAGCCATTACACAGTACATAGCAGGGGTACATTTATAAGATTATCACAGCACAGGAACACAACATTGCATACATCCCATTATAGAACTTATTATTATTACAAGATTTATTTGTTAAAATTAACTTTGTCCATGAGATAACCCCTTTCTGACCCTAGACATACTATCCCATCCATGTGATCTGGGCCTTATTGACCCTGGACTGGATAGTACGTCATACGCAATCAGCGGCGCTCACGCGGTGAGTGCGGCCGATCGTGGCCGGGTGTCAGCTGATTCTCACAGCTGACACCCGGCACTAAGTGCCAGGAGGGTCATGGACTGCTCCCAGCACTTTAACCCCTGACACACTGCGATCAAACATGATCGCAGTATTCCGGTGGCATAGGGAAGTAATGCGCAGGAGGAGGCTCCCTGCGTGCTTCCCTGAGACCCTCAGAACAGCTCGATGTGATCATGTTGTTCCGAGGGTCTCCTCCCTTCAGGCCCCTGGATCCAAGATGGCTGTGGGGTCCTTCCGGGTCCTGCAGGGAGGTGGCTTGTTAGTGCCTTGCTCCCCCCACTCTTTTTTCTGCCCACAGCCATCATTGGAACCTTCAATCTATGTCGCACCTTCTTTGATCATATGGACCTATAGGTCCAGATCATTACATTTTTCTCCTGTCTGGCTTCCATCCACGGCTCGCCAGACATGGTGTGTGCAATACTTTTTACACCAACTTTAATGATTTTTTTGTGAGTATTGTATTTGTGAGTCTTATTAGCACACATCCTTACATGGTGCTGTGAATAGTCCTTATTGTGTTCTCACAGGTTATCATAAACTCTATTGTGTGCTACACACAGCTCTTAATACCCATGTTTTCTTTCTCTTTTGGTGCCATTGTTCAATATAGTCATTCATTCTCTGCATAGGACTCCCGGTATTTAAATGTGTATTCTTATCATTGTATTCCATCATTAGTGGAGTTCATTGTGTTTTTGGTTTATACTCACCGTATGGTTAGTTACTGTGGGTTAGTTTCTTGATGTGGAAGTTTTTTCATATCATTATTGTATGATATGATTATGTCTTAATGTGTGTTTTTATACTGTTTTTATTGCTTTTTCACTATCTGTTTGTGTTTTTTGAGTAATAATAAAAATTATAAATCTTTTTTCATATGCTGTGGTGTTCCCAATATTTTGGATATGTTGCTTTTTCTATTTGCTTTTCTCAACTGTTCATTAGCGTATCCTTGGTGAACCCCTGTTGTCTATATTATATGTCATGAATTTGTAGTGGTGCCCTCCACAGTATCAATTTTCATGCCTGCTGAGAGCAGGCACATGCAAGCCTCCTGCACTGCCTGTCAGATCGCTGATCTGACACAGTGCTCTGCAAAGTGTCAAACCAGCGATCTGACTTTATATAGTGATGTCCCACCCTGGGACAATGTAAAAATGTAAAAAAAATATATATGCAGTGTAAAAATATTTTTAAAAAAATCCTTAAAGGGAATCTGTCACCCTAAATTGGCGGGATATTTAAATGATGGCAGTCAGGTCAGATGGGCGGTGTTTTGGGTACTTGCCTTAATATGTTGTTCGCCGCTGTCTCCATTATTTCTGGGAATTGTAGTCGTTGCCCTCCATATAACGCGCCTGCGCATTGCAATCTGCGGGCAAAGCATACTGCGCGTGCGCAATTCAAGATTGCAATGCGCAGGTGCGTTATATGGAGGGCAACGACTACAATTCCCAGAAATAATGGAGACAGCGGCGAACAACATGTTAAGGCAAGTACCCTAAACACTGCCCATCTGACCTGACTGCCATCATTTAAATATCCCGAAAATTTAGGGTGACAGATTCCCTTTAAATAAAAAAAAAATATTTCCCCAATAAACACATTATTATTATGTAAATAAAAAACAATAAAAGTACACATATTTGGTATCGCCGCATCTGTTACAACCCGCCCTATAAAACTGTCCCACTAGTTAACCCCTTTAGTGAACCCTTAAAACAAAAAACAAGGCAAAAAAACAATGCTTTATCATCATACCGCTGGACAAAAAGTGGAATAACACGTGATCAAAAAGACAGATATAAATAAACATGGTACCGCTAAAAAATGCATCTTGTCCTGCAAAAAATGAGCCACCATACAGCATCATCAGCAAAAAAAGAAAAAGAAAAAAAGAAATAGCTCTAAGGATAAATCGATGCAAAAATAATTATTTTTTATATAAAATAGTTTTTATTGTATAAAAGCGACAAAATATAAAAAATGACCTATCGCTGTAATCATACTGACCTGACGAATAAAACTGCATTATCAATTTTACCACACGCGGAACGGCATAAATGACCCCCCAAAAGAAATTCATGAATTGCTGTTTTTTGTTCATTTTGCCTCCAAAAAATGGTAATAAAAAGAGATCAAAAAATGTCATGTGCCCGAAATTGGTACCACTAAAAATGTCAACTCGTCCCGCAAAAAACGAAGACCTCACATGACTCTGTGGGCCAAAATATGGAAAAACTGTAGCTCTCAATATGTGGTGATGCAAAACTATTTTTTGCAATACAAAACGTCTTTTAGTGTGTGACAGCTGCCAAACATAAAACCCCGCTATAAAAAACCCGCTATAAATAGTAAATCAAACCCCCCTTTATCACCCGCTTAGGGAAAAATAATAAAATTAAAAAAATTATTTATTTCCATTTTCCCATTAGGGTTAGGGTTAGGGTTAGGGTGAAGGCTAAAGTTAGGGTTAGGGTTGGGGCTAAAGTTAGGGTTTATGTTGTGGCTAAAGTTAGGTTTAGGGTTGGTGCAAAGATAAGGTTGGGGCTAAAGTTAGGGTTAGGGTTGGGGCTAGAGTTGGGGTTAGGGTTTAAATTAGGGTTAGAGTTGAGATTAGGGTTAGGGTTGGGATTAGGGTTAGGGTTGTGTTAGGGTTAGGTTTGTGGTTAGAGTTGGGATTATGGTTAGGAGTATGTTGGAGTTAGGGTTAAAGTTAGAGTTGGGGCGTTTCCACTGTTTAGGCACATTAGGGCCTCTCCAATCATCCAATCTCAACACAATTTTGGTATGAAAATGTCAAATGGCGCTCCTTCCCTTCCGAGCTCCACCGTGCGCCCAAGCAGTGGTTCCCTAACACATATGGTGTATCAACATACTCAGGACAAATTGAACAACAACTTTTGGGGTCCAATTTCTCTTGTTACCCTTGGGAAAATAAAAAATTGAGGACTAAAAGATCATGTTTATGGAAAAAATATATTTTTTTCACGGCTCTATGTTATAAACTTGTGTGAAGCACGTGGGGGTTCAAAGTGCTCACCACACATCTAGATAAGTTCCTTAGGGGTCTAGTTTCCAAAATGTTGTCACTTGTGGGAGGTTTCTACTGTTTAGGCATATCAGGGGCTCTCCAAACGTGACATGGCGTCCTATCTCAACTCCAGTCAATTTTGGTTTGAAAAAGTCAAACGGCGCTCCTTCACTTCAGAGCCCTGATATGCCCCAAACAGTGGTTTTCCCCCACATATGGGGTATCGGCATACTCAGGAAAAATCGCACAACTTTATCTGTCGATTTTCTCTTGTACCCTTGTGAAAATAAAAAAAATGTTTGTAAAAATTCATTTTTGTGACTAAAAAGCTAAATGTTCATTTTTTCCTTCCACATTCCAAAAATTCCTGTGAAGCACCTGAAGGGTTAATAAACTTCTTGAATGTGGTTTTGCGTACCTTGAGGGGTGCAGTTTTTAGAATGATGTCACTTTTGGTTATTTTCTGCCATACTCAAAGTGACTTCAAATGTGAGGTGGTCCCTAAAAAAAATGGTTTTGTAAATTTTGTTGTAAAAATGAGAAACTGCTGGTCAAATTTTAACCCTTATAACTTCCTAACAAAAAAAATGTTGTTTCCAAAATTGTGCTGATGTAAATTAGACATACGGGAAGTGTTATTTATTACCGTATATACTCGTGTATAAGCCGACCCGTGTATAAGCCGACACCCCTAATTTTGCCACAAAAAACTGGGAAAACTTATTGACTCGTGTATAAGCCGGGTGTATAAACTGCCCTGCTCTGTGCTGCCCCGTCCTGCTCCTTGCTCCCCCATCCAGCTCTGTGCTCCCCCATTCTCCTCTGTATCCCCCCCTCCTGCTCCGTCCTCCGCTGTGCTCCCCCATTCCTTCTCCGTCCTCCTGTGCTCCCCCATTCCTTCTCCGTCCTCCTGTGCCCCCCCCGTCCTGCTCCATGCTCCTCTGTGCCCTCCATCCTCTCCCCCCATCCTGCTCGGTGCTCCTCTGTGCCCTCCATCCTCCCCCCGTCCTGCTCCGTGCTCATTGTCCTCCTCCATGCTTCCCCCGTCCTCCGTTCTCCCTCCCGTCCTCCTCCATGCTTCCCCCGTCCTCCCCCCATCCTGCTCCAAGCTTCCCCATCCTCCTCCATGCTTCCCCGTCCTCCGTTCTCCCCCCGGTCCTCCTCCATGCTTCCCCCGTCCACCGATCTCCCCCCGTCCTGCTCCATGCTTCCCCCCGTCCTCCGTTCTCCCCCCGGTCCTCCTCCATGCTTCCCCCGTCCACCGTTCTATCCCCCGTCCAGCTCCGTGCTCCTTGTCCTCTCCTCCATCATACTCACCCCTCCCCGTGCCATCGCTGAGCGTCCCTGCAATCCTGCGTTCTCCCCAGCTTCCTGCAGCTCTCCAGCACTGAGCGGTGATGTAATACCGTTCATTAAGGCCATGAATATGGAAGCCACGCCCATGGGAGTGGCGTTGCGTCCATATTACATGACCTTAATGAGCGGGTATTACATCACCGCTCAGTGCTGGAGAGCTGCAGGAAGCCGGGGAGAACGCAGGATTGCAGGGACCCTCAGCGATGGCACGGGGAGGGGTGAGTATGATCCCAGCCACCGGCTCCTGCCGCGGCATCCCCTCCCCCGCTGGTTTCTGCCCTATGACTCGTGTATAAGCTGAGGGGGCATTTTCAGCATGAAAAAAGGTGCTGAAAATCTCGGCTTATACACGAGTATATACGGTAATTATTTTGTGTGACATATTTTTCTTTTTTAAGGGCATAAAAATTCAGTTTGAAAATTGCTAAATTTTCAAAACTTTCACCATATTTCCTTTTTTTCATAAATAAACGCAACTTATATCAAAGAAATTTTACCACTATCATGAAGTACAATATGTCTTGAGATAACATTCTCAGAATCGCCAAGATCCGTTGAAGCGTTCCAGAGTTATAACCTCATAAAGGGACAGTGGTCAGAATTGTAAAAATTGGCCCAGTCATTAACGTGCAAACCCTCAGAGGTAAAGGGGTTAATATTGTTTGTATGTGTCCCCTCTGAATAATTAAGTATTATTATTATTTGTTACTGCCATGGTTAAAAAGAATAGTCATAATGTATTGGCTCATCTTTTAACCCTGTTTATAGCTTACAACTATGATTTTTTACCTATAATATTGGATAGGAGAGAAGTTTTTACCAACAGCTGCATTCACAGCGCCACAAACCAAATAACTAAAACAATGTAAGCATCCATTTTTGGCTTAAAGGGAATCTGTCACCCTAAATTGGCGGGATATTTAAATGATGGCAGTCAGGTCAGATGGGCGGTGTTTTGGGTACTTGCCTTAACATGTTGTTCGCCGCTGTCTCCATTATTTCTGGGAATTGTAGTCGTTGCCCTCCATATAACGCGCCTGTGCATTGCAATCTTGAATTGCGCATGCGCAGTATGCTTTGCCCGCAGATTGCAATGCGCAGGCGCGTTATATGGAGGGCAACGACTACAATTCCCAGAAATAATGGAGACAGCGGCGAACAACATGTTAAGGCAAGTACCCAAAACACCGCCCATCTGACCTGACTGCCATCATTAAAATATCCCGCCAATTTAGGGTGACAGAATCCCTTTAATGCCTGCACAGAACTTGTGCTGGTCATTTACATTCTGAAAAATGTCTTCTTTACACTAGGTATTTTGTAATAATAATAAAAAAAATCAGCTATCCAAATGCATTTTAGGAGGTAAGCTAAAACTGAGGTACTCACTTGAACAAAATGTTGGTGATATCGTGGATAATAATTCCAGCCGTTGTAGAATAGGCAAGGAATAGTAAATTCCCCTAACAGAAGGATGTATATATCTGCAGGAAATGATAGAGTTTTAGGAACAGTATACAAGTAGAGGTGTATTACCTTAGACCAGTATATATAGGATCAGTACCTTTCTTCCTAAATAGTGCTGGAGCAGATAGGACCCAACTTGATGAAGGGGTTAAGTTGTCTGTCAGGAAATGGATCTTCTGGTATTGCAGTATGCGATGCTTTAATAGAGGGTTTTATTAAGTTATAAATAGATACCTGTACATGCTTCAAATATATATGTGTGTTAAAGGGCTGACTCATGTATATGTCATACACTAACAAATAATATTAGTGGCCCCACAGGGTATATTGTACTCACTGTTATGTAGAGCACCAAAGAATGGAGGGAGAGGCATCTTTGTATTTGGATACCTGGAGATATAGTATATCTTGACTTCAGCAAAGCATTTGACAAAGTATCTCACACAATCCTTATTGAAAAAATGACTAAGTATGGAATGGACAAGGCAACTGTTAGGTGGATTCATAACTGGCTTAGTGATCGGACCCAAAGAGTGGTTGTAAATGGCTGCACATCCAGTTGGAAGAATGTCTCAAGTGGGGTACCACAAGGCTCTGTTTTGGGCCCTGTATTGTTCAATATCTTTATCAATGATTTAGATGAAGGAATTGAGGGTAAACTGATCAAATTTGCTGATGACACAAAGCTAGGAGGGGTAGCTAATACTAGAGAAGAGAGAGAGAGGATTCAAAAAGATATACATAAACTGGAGCAGTGGGCAGCAACTAACAGAATGGATTTTAACAGGGAAAAATGCAAAGTACTACATCTGGGCAATAAAAATGAAAAAAGCATATACAAAATGGGAGGAATAGGGCTAAGTAACAGCACATGTGAAAAAGACTTGGGTATACTAATTGATCACAGACTTAACATGAGTCAACAGTGTGATGCAGCAGCAAAAAAGGCAAATGCAATTCTAGGATGTATCAACAGAAGCATACAGTCTAGATCACGTGAGGTCATTATTGCCCTCTACTCCTCTTTGGTCAGACCTCATCTGGAATACTGTGTCCAGTTTTGGGCACCACATTTTAAAAAAGACATCAACAAACTGGAGCAAGTTCAGAGAAGAGCCACCAGAATGGTGACCGGTCTGCAAACCATGTCCTATGAGGAACGGTTGCAGGAATTGGGAATGTTTAGCTTGCAAAAAAGAAGACTGAGAGGAGACTTAATAGCTGTCTACAAATATCTCAAGGGCTGTCACATTGTAGAAGGATCATCTTTATTCTCATTTGCGCAAGGAAAGACTAGAAGCAATGGGATGAAACTGAATGGGAGGAGACACAGATTAGATATTAGAAAAAACTTTTTGACAGTTAGGGTGATCAATGAGTGGAACAGGCTGCCACAAGAGGTGGTGAGTTCTCCTTCAATGGAAGTCTTCAAACAGAGGCTGGATAGACATCTGTCTGGGATGATTTAGAGAATCCTGCTTTGAGCGGGGGGTTGGACCAGATGACCCAGGAGGTCCCTTCCAACTCTACCATTCTATGATTCTATGATTCTATCCTGGAGGCTGTGCACCGCTGTAGAAGGATCTGTTAGATTGGATGTTGGGTGCAGGGAAGCCAAGAAGCGATGACTGCACTGGTATAGTGCAGTGTGGACAGTGCTGCCGCTGGGGGATGGGCGCTGAGCTGCTGAGTGGCTGAAGTGTGTCGTTCAGCTGCAAGGAATCACCAGACCAGCCGCGTGCCCCGGCCGGAAGCGACGCTGGAATCACGGTGATAGAAAGGGGGGGTGTAACTACAGTGACGTCACTGTGGAGCACTGTGAGGCTTGGACCGGTGCGCACGTGGGACACTAGCCAACGCGTTTCGAGGGACGCTAGCCCTCTTCGTCAGGGTTATTAATTATTTTGTGTGACTTATTTTTCTTTTTCAAGGGCACAGTGCTCCACAGTGTCGTCACTAAAGTTATGCCCCCCTTCTATCACTGTGATTCCAGCGTCGCTTCCGGCCGGGGCACACTGCGGTCCGGTGATTACTTGCAGCTGAACGACACACTTCAGCCGCTCAGCAGCTCAGTGCCCATCCCCCAGCGGCAGCACTGTCCACATTTTAGGAGGTAAGCTAAACTGTTAGGATTTTGACTGTCAGCAAGCTCTTTGACTGCTTCCAACAACTTAGAATGCAAAGGAACCTAAAATTCAGCATTGCAATGTGTCATAATCTGTCGTCATAAACCTATTCACTGCTTCTAGTTTCTAGCAGACAATGTCTATAAGGCCGGTGTCACACTTGCGTGTGAGATGAAAGACACTCGCGCGAGTCTCTCGTATCAACACCCGACACTGCCGCCGGCACTCGGACCGGTGCGTGCAGCTGCATAGAAATACATGCAGCCGCACACTCCAGTATGAGTGCTGGCGGCAGTGCCGGGTTGTTGATGCGAGAGACTCGCGCGAGTTTCTCGCATCTCATACGCAAGTGTGACACCGGCCCAATGAAGATCTAAGCTAGATCATACTGCTGTAAATCAGTACAAAGGTACAGTACACCTCATAAATATTATATGAAACGAAACATTTAAAGGTAAGACTTTACGATTAACATACAGCACCAGAAATACATTAAGGTTTAGAGAGTTTTATAAAGAACATTTTATTAAATAAAACAGTATGTATACTAATTGTTGTGTTGTTTAAAAACAGAAATCTAAAATTGCCATCCAAAGATAGTTTTTAATATGACTTTGCTCTTCACCTAGGTCGTCGATCCATATTGATTCCTGGATTTACTTGGCGCAGATGGAATTCATGACAGTAAGATTCTTTCATGCTCACATTTTTTCCAGGAAAGCAGATGACTGTATGTTTTATAGTAGAAAAAAAATCCCTGTTTCAGCTATATTAACTTAATGGAGAGGTCATGCGTTAATGTAATCATATGTCAACAGTAGCTTATAATGTACAACATATCAAATGGATTTGCAAAAATTCCCTACAATGGTATCAATTAAAGCTATATATTACCTGTGCCAGTTATATTTCCTAAACCTTCTTATGGCTACAATAACTGCAATTTAAAGCATAACAGTCATGTGGAGTAATAAAGCTATAATACATTTTAAAGGTTAAAAATTACATACTGGTAATTTATTCATACTTGTAGAGAAAAGGCACTCAGGTTCCCTTACATAAACCTGTTCATATACATATTTCTTTTTCCTAGCAATCTAGAAAATTAATAATATGGAAAGGCAATAATTTTATTACAAGAAACACTATCACTCTCCCAGATAAAAACGCCAAGCTATTTGAATTAGTTGGAAAATTATTATTTTTTGTTGGTAGCATTTGATTAAAGGGGCTCTTTGGTTTGAAAATGTTATATGAATGTAATATTATATGTTAATTGCTATAAACATTTACCCTGCAAGCCAAGATTTTGCAGACCAGCAAGATATTAAAATTAGAGATGAGCGAACCCGAACTTAAAAGTTCGGGGTTCATACCAGAGAGTTAGTGTATGGTGATAACTGCCTTCTCCCGGAAGTCCGTTGCTATGTTCGGAGTTCTGGGGGAAGAGAGAGATTTTTTCAAGCAAAGTTCAGGTCCCCGTTGTTTTCCAAGGAGTTCAGGTTCTGTTTCAAGTTCAGGTACAGTTGTCATACCCGAACCAAACTTTGGAATAAAGTTCGAGTAGGGTACAAAAACCGAAACATCCACGGGTCCACTCATCCCTAATTAAGATACAAGATTATTGGTATACATAATTAACCAGACTGGTTACTGCTAATAATAATAATTTTTGTTTCTATAGCGCCAACATATTCAGCAGTATTTTGCAAAGGGGACTTGTACAAACAAGATAAGTTATTTTAGAGTAACACATATTTCAACGCATACAAAGAGGAGTGGGTACCCTGCTCGCAATCTTACAATCTATTAGGAAATAGGGATAACACAAAAGGTAAAACTAAAGTGTTAGTCATGTAAGGTCCAGACATCAGTATAATAAATAGGGCATTAAAAAATGCTGCATGAATCAGACACCAACTAGTATCTGTATAAGTACAGATACAAAGTTCTATGAGTGCATGGAAGAGATAACAGGGGATAGTTAGTTAGACTAGTGACGTGATAGGTCAGTCTACAGTGTTTTTAGGGCATTATTTAATCTGTGGATACTGGGAATTAAACAGATTGTCTGGGGTAGTGCATTCAAGAAAACTGGTGCAGCATGAGAGAAGTTCTGGAGATGGCAATAGGAGGTTCGGATTACAGAGCATGTTAGTCTTAGGTTAATAGTGAAACAGAGAGTATGGGTAGGTTGGTAGTCAGAGATGAGGGAGGACATGTAGGGTGGTGCAGAACTGTGGAGAGCTTTGTGGCTGAGAGTGATGAGTTTATATTGAACTCTATCCAGATGGGCAACCATTGCAATTACTGGCACATGCTGGCAGCATCAGTATAGTGGTTTGACGTAAATATGATCATGGCTGATGCATTCATGAAACACTGAAGAGGGGAGAGTTTAATAAAGGTGCTTTCACATTGTGTTCAAGCACCTGTTCAGTGACTTCATCTGGGCTTATATCCAAACCCCTTCACAAAAAAGGATTCGGGTGTATGCACTGATGGGACCATGGTTTTAATGGTGCTGACAGAGTGAACATGCACTCAGACGTGCTTCATTTTGGGCAAGTACGCTTACTGGAGGTGAACACCGAGTCGTAGTAGACCTCCAGTAGTTATTAAAATGCAATTATCTCAATGAATCATTCAGCTAACTCATATATATGCATATTTTAATTGGAAAAGGCAATCCTATTTGGAAAAAAAGGCTAATCAAGAAATGGAACCAGTAATTATATAGTAAATACATTCACACCTAGAAGAATTCTGGAGAACAAATAGTCAGGGGCATAACTATAGTACAAGCCAAATCTGTGCCCGAAGAGTAGAAGACCCCAAAAGGTCCCTTTTGCCTATATGAGAAGTTCAAACTGAATAAATACTTGGGAAAGTTGAAAGTCCTGTTGGAATTTTTGTATTGGGGCCCATGAGCTTGAAGATACATCACTGCTCATATCTTGCTTAGGAGCATGCACAAATAGCCTCTTCAAAGAGGAAGAGGACCTGGACTCCAGTGCCACCTATAAGATGTAGCAATCCTAAAAGTCAAAATTGACCTTTTAACAAGCCTTGTCACATGACTTAGGATCAGAAGTCAAACCAGAGATTCTATTTGCAGACACGTATATCCTAAGTCATGTTGCAAGGGTTGTTAAAGGGTCGACATTTACTTTTCGGATTGCTACATCCAATAGGTGGCACTACAGTAAATGTCATCTTCCTTTATGAAGAGGCTACTGTATTTGCATATTTAAATTCTCAGATGAACATTGCATAGTCTATAAGTCTCTGTGCCAGCTTGGCACTCTCCAAAAGGTGAAACTTTCCCCTTTAAATACCTGGGTTAGGAGAAGTTACAATTGTTTTGCTGTTATCATATATATGCATGATGAAGATGTTGGGTGGGTCAACTTTGAAAAGTGTCACGGTACATCTAATAAAAAGAAGTTTCATTGCCACATATCAAATATGCTTTTCCATCTTTTTTGGGAAGCAACGCTGAGCTGAATACTTATGTACAATTGTTTTGGAGGCACTTTATAATACGAGTTACCGAGTTGTCACACATTCCTGACTTTATATTGAAGGTTCCAAATTTCTTTCAATACAATAAAATGACAAAACCAACCAAAAATATAATGGAAGCTAGGCATAAAATTGTTTAAAATGTAATAATGCCCACAGATCAAACTGTTGTGACGTAACCAATTCAATTACACCATTTCATCAATAATGACCTATAGATTTTAGGTTTAGCAAATATTTTATTTTTCACCCTGACAGCAAACATCAATAAATCATATCCTGTCATCTTAATGTGGTCTAGTCTGGCAGTAGAAAACTACATCAATGTAATAATGCTGGAAAAAGCTTTGCTAAGAAGTCAGCCTCTGCTTACATTGCATTATTGGTTGTAAACCAATGAATGTTTTGAATTCAGAGAGGAAAAACAAATATATAATTAAAGAGTAACATTTTGGACAAGAAGTGAAAATAGTAATAGGTTTAATCAATAGAATAGAATATTGAGTAATGTCTTTTTATATAGTATATATAAACTTCTGGTTTCAGATATATACAGTACAGACCAAAAGTTTGGACACACCTTCTCATTTAAAGATTTTTCTGTATTTTCATGACTATGAAAATTGTATATTCACACTGAAGGCATCAAAACTATGAATTAACACATGTGGAATGATAGACTTAACAAAAAAGTGTGAAACAACTGAAATGATATCTTATGACCTTATTCTAGGTTCTTCAAAGTAGCCACTGCTTTGCACACTCTTGGCATTCTCTTGATGAGCTTCAAGAGGTAGTCACCGGAAATGGTCTTCCAACAGTCCTTGAAGAGTTCCCAGAGATGCTTAGCACTTGTTGGCCCTTTTGCCTTCACTCTGTGGTCCAGCTCACCCCAAACCATCTCGATTGGGTTCAGGTCTGGTAACTGTGGAGGCCAGGTCATCTGGTGTAGCACCCCATCACTCTCCTTCTTGGGCAAATAGCCCTTACACAACCTGGAGCTGTGTTTGGGGTCATTGTTCTGTTGAAAAATAAATGATGGTCCAACTAAACGCAAACCGGATGGAATAGCATGCCGCTGCAAGATGCTGTGGTACCATGCTGCATCAGTATGCCTTCAATTTTGAATAAATCCCCAACAGTGTCACCAGCAAAGCACCCCCACACCATCACACCTCCTCCTCCATGCTTCACGGTGGAACCAGGCACGTAGAGTCCATCCGTTCAACTTTTCTGTGTCGCACAAAGACACGGTGGTTGGAA